>CM061490.1:72659565-73859565 GCA_030867185.1 Tagetes erecta | reverse complement strand
TATTGGATCCGTATATAAGATGGCGGATATCCATGGAGGATGGATCCGCGTGGAACGTGAGAATGAACCTCATGGTGACACGTGGCAGAATAGGCTAAGGGTCATTGTGAGAGCGACACGTGACAGTGAGTTAGTCTTTTATTAGTATAGGTAGATTTTACTTATTATGTGTTTATTTGGTATGTATGTTTTTAACAACATGTTAATTAGGTGTTGATTTTTTTGACATCTTATATTAGCATAAAGATGAACATGTATAGTATACAAGCCTAATATAGGCCCAAACCGTGAAACCAAACCGGATCCAAACCGTTACTAACGGTTTGGTTTGGTTTGGTTTGTGTTTTCAATGGTTCGGCTTCGGTTTTCGATATGCAAAAACCGTACTAACGGTTTGGCTTACGGTTTGATCAAAAAACCGTCAAAACCAAACCGTGAACACCCCTAGAATATATAGATACTATACTATATTAATTTACAAAATTGATTAACAGTGTATTTTAGCATTTTGATAATTTTGTTTTTGTGGCATTTTGGTAATTATATGTATTATATTATATGAGATTGAAGAGATATTTTGTTTGATAAATAACGTTTTAGCAAATAGATATGTCTTGATAGTTTGGATATTTCGCTTTATTTGTTTGGCTTCATTTTAAGTTAAATAACATTTGTTTTTCGTTAATTTTAGCTTGTGTGTGATTTAATGGTTGTGATGACAAGAATTTTTAAATATGAGTTACTAATAAATGGCATACCAATGGCTAACGCAACGCGCAAGCGCCGTGTAATCCTAGTATGTAATGCCAAAACAAAATTATTTAAGAATACTCATTTTTAAACGACGACTTTCACGAACTGTGACGGACGCAACCCTCCGTCACATGAGCGCCCTTAAAGGCTTAAACTAAGTCAGGCAAACACATATTTTGTCTTAACCGGGCCCGAGTGATGCATCTAAATTGGTAGGGCGCTCACAGAAAAACCGCACAAAAACGATGTAGCAACTTTTAACAAGGATCGAATCCTCGCTCGTAAATAAAACTGTTTTTATCACCAACATTAACTGAATATCATATATACCAAACAATTATGTTACCACTTAGGTTAAATTCATTTGATATTTAAGAATACTTTTTAAGTAGTACTTTCAAGCAATTTTGGTTGTTGGTCAAAGACTCAAAGTACTTGGTCTATCCTTGGTAAAAGACAAAAGGTAAATTGGGTGAAAAAGAAATAACTACCGCTGTTCATTGATTGATTTATCTTTTCTCAAAGCTAAAACTCCATAATCTAAATTTATTTATTTATCTAAATAGTAATTTGTAAGGTTTTATATTTTTATAACTTTCGTCGCCTAACTTAAATGTTAAACTATAACTTTAATATCTAACCTTGACTTATATAATTTGACATAATTTAACCTCTCTAACTTAATCAATTTATAACTTTAACATATTACTCTATGTTGACATGCTTATGATTTTAACCCTCCGATTTTAATTTAGTTATCACTTTGCTATTTATGTTTAGATATATCTTATTCTTTTAATATGTGACGCGTTACGACTCTACACTTTAATACGCATATATAAATTTTTTTTATCAATACGTGTGACGAAGTTACATAACAAGACATAGACGTCACATCACACGGCCTACCACACCATCTTATGTTCCATTTTATCATAAAAAAAGACATTATTTTAGGTAGAATAACAATGTACTTCCGATTATTTACTTTTGAGAAATTTACTAGAAAAGGGTTATATGCTAGTTTGTCAATCTTTTTAATTTAATTCAATCTTCGTATTTAGCATTAGAGTTGCACTCACGGTAGGTTTACCATCTCCATACATATAATTTACCTAAATATGATTATTTTCTAAATTTATCTCAGGTTTTTCATAAACCTTTCAGATTACGCTGCCTAATGTTTCACCACGCCCTTACACCACATCATCAGTTTACGCCCCTCACACCACGCCGGTAAGGACGTTAAGGAGCGTGAAGGGCTCACTCGTGAACCATTTAACATGTGAAAAGTGGAGATTTAAAAGAATGAACGTTATTTTGTAGCCGTTGGCTTTTGTATCCGTTTGGGATGTTTTATTTTTTATTTTCTTTTTTTTTAAATACTAACTATATTTTTATACAAACACATCACTAAAAACACTCTCACCACTACAATACACTAACACCACAACACACTATATTTTATCAATGGATCCTTTCGGTCACAATGATAATATATACCATCCATATCGCGATCATGACGATTGGGGTTACGACAAATAAGTGCTTGGTACGTTTGTTCCACAAACCCAACAAACCGAACAAATGCAACAAATGTCGTCTTCAACCTCGAAAGCGAAACGAATGCATAGAAAGATAACGAAGACCACAACCAACGAAAACCCCCGACAGAAACCTAAGCAAGCCGAGGATGGACCTATGAGGAACAAGTCACTTTGGCTACTTCGTGGATCTACATATCCAAGGATACCGCATCTGGTAACAATATTATTAAGTTTGTGTATTTTATTTTATAAGAAAAAATTAACTTTGTGTTATTTTTTAAGGAAACGCTCAAACTGGCGATTATTTTTGGCGTCATGTCCAACTCTTATTTCACGAGAGCTTGGACGTGAAGAATACTGGACGATTAACAGCATTGGCGGACATTGGAGAACATTCCGGCAAAAAACATTGAAGTCCAACGCTTTGTTCCTGAAACACAAACGCCTAAAGACTAGTGGTTTGGTTGAAAATGGCTGGTCAACCGCGGCCATAACAAACTACGACCTAGAAAAACCGGGCCCGCCACCATTTGGGATTTGGTAACTGGTTCAAAATGTTCCCAAGTGGGTTCCCCTGAGCCTTTGAATCGATAAAAAAAACTAAAAGCTCGTCAACAAACGAGGTTGGTGAAAGTGCCAGAGGGTCTGAGGCTCACTTTTTTTGATATAAACAATGATGCCTCGTCGGACGAAGCCGAGCTCGAAATGACGGTTGGAAGGGGTAAAGCAAAACGAGCTCAACGTTTAGGGTTGATAAGTGCACAGTCAGCCGACCCGGAAGGCATGTCGGCTCTGATTGAGCAAATGAAATATTTCAAACAAAACAAAAAAAAAACTCGATTTTTAAAAATCAAAGGACCAAAAAAATTGGAGTTGAAACAAAAAGAACAAAAAAGAAAAGATATGTTATATCTCGCCGTACTGACTGAGCATCTTACGGGCATCGACCGACAGTTCGTCGAAGCCTACATACAAGAAATTAGGGAGAAATACGTTCCAAGACCGTCTTATATTTTTTATGTTTTTTTATTACTTCTTGTACTTTTTTTAGTTTTTTAACTATTTTTTAAAATTATGTATTTTAGGTTGTTGTTTTATTATTTATTTTTAGTTTTTAATAAAATAATAATTTAATTTATGTATTGAATCTATTAAAATGTTTAATTAAATAAATTTGTGATGTAAAGTAAAAAGAAAAAAAACATTTCCACCAATGAAGTGAAGTGAAAAGGTAATGCGATGCATATATGAAATGAAATGAGATGAAAGTACTCCCTCTAGCCTTAGATTCCTCGTACCTATAAATTTTAAGGTTTATAAGTGATGATATTAAATTTAGGGAAGCATTATATATTCTTCTAAAGAACTAGATATGAGACCCGGGCCGCGCAATGCGGCGGTCGGGTCTCTTTATTTGACCTCGTAGCACGTGTTGATAAAAAAATTCATATCTCGTACGTTACGGTGTAAAGTTGTAACATGTCAGATATTAAAAGACAAAGATAGAACAGAACTTAAAGGTCATATGATAAACTAAGTCAATGTCAAAGTAGAGTAGGAGACCAAATGTGTAAACTGGTCAAACCTTTTGAAGACAAAATAATTACTCCATAATGTAAAGTTAAGAGTCTCATAAAGATGTCAAAGCTGAGTTGGAAGCGAAAGTTATAAAATACAAAAAGAAAATTGTAAATTAAACAAGGGTTATTAGATTTAATCACCTCTAACTATTGGTTATTGGCCGTTGTCACCTTCAAGTATCACTTTGACCAATATAACTCCCAACTAAACACTTTGGTGTCTGTATCACCAAAAGTTACCAATTCAAGTCAATTTTGGTTAATTTTTTGTGATACGGACATCGTATCACCAAAAGTTAACCAAATCAAGTCACTTTTGGTTAACTTTTGGTTAAATTTTGGTGACACGGACACCAAAGTGTTTAGTTGGGAGTTATATTGGCCAAAGTGATACTTGAAGGTGACAGCGGCCAATAACTAATAGTTAGAGGTGATTAAATCCAATAACCCATTAAACAACGGCAAAAAAAAATGTTGCGTAAGCTAATAGGATTGAACCCATGTCTCCATTGTAAAAGTGAAAGGACAAAAAGCCACTTCATCTAATGATACATAGTTGTCTAACACTAGAATACAATGTATATAACATATTCCAGAAAATGACAAAAAGAAATCAAAACTGACCTTAAGAATTAGTATATAACTAGATTTAAGATCGGGCCGCGCGATGCAGCGGCCGGGTCACGTGATCGGGTGTCACGTGTGTAACGAACGTCACATACGTTGATAAAAGAAGTTTCATATCTCGAACGTCACAGTACAAACCTATAATGTGTCTCATATTAAAAAACAAAAAAAAAATATTAAAGTTAGAAGTCAAAGCGATAACCAAGTCAAAATCAGAGGGTACAAGTTTTAAATATGTCAAAGTAGAGTAAATCAGTAAATGATCAAAGTCAAAAACTAACAGAGTTATCAGGAGTAAAATTGATAATTAATCAAAATCATGGACTAAAACTATAAATATATAAATAAATAAAAAGCAAATGTTTAAAATTTGTGAGTGACACTAAAAATATAATAATCTAAATAAAAATTAGTGTACCAGAACTGAACCCAAGCCACTTAAGTTTCTAAATAATAACCAAAGTCACTCCAACTAACATTGCATAGTTGAAAATGAGTAGAAGTAAATGTATATAACTACTTTTGTTGTGAGAAAATGATAAAGTTAATAACCGACATTAGATATTAGTAGGTATATAAATATAAATAATATGGGGATACATATAAGGTGTCTCACACAGTAATAAAATTACATACGTTTCATTTACGTTTATAATTTATATATGAGTTAGGTTATTCTACAAAGGATAAAAATGATACATAGTGTAAGAAGAATTTTCAACCATTAGATTAATTTTTAATGGTTGAGATCAATTTGTGGTAATTAATGTTGGTGGAGGGGTATTTTTGTCATAGCCATTTTTGTTGACTTTCTCTCTCTACATGCAAGGCAAATATCAATTCCCCAACTTTTTTGAAACGTTAATAACTTTTACATACCACGTTATTTTTTTATAAAAATTACACACAAGAAAACAAGTGTTTTTTTATCTTCGAAATGCGTATAATGTTAATATATAAAAAGATTTTTTTTTCAAATTTTCAGCTCATTGTGTTATATTATAAGTTGTGTAAAACCATGTTTTTTCAGCTCATTGTGTCATATCATTTCATTGTGTTATATTATAACTTGTGTAATACCATGTTTTTAGCTCAATGTCAGGTCATTGTGTGTTATTATATCATTGTATATATCATTGTATCATATTGTATGTTAAAAAATTATCATTGTATCAATTTGATTGTTTGTTTGAATACTACACGTAACTGCTAATTGTTAATGTATATATTTTAGTATATCGTAGTGTTATCGTGTGTTAATAAAGTATCATTGTGTTAAGAGAAATGTTCATATACAAAATCATTTTTTTGGTACAAAGTGTGAGAAATACACAATGGTAAAAAAGAAACAATGAAAAATTAAAAAAATATTATAACTCACAATATAAATCAAATTTCAAAAAAGCGTTTCAGAGACCTTGTTTCTCACGTTCTCATCCTTCACAAAAGAATAAACGAAAAATTTAAAAAATTAACGTTTTCATTGTGTCTTTTTTTTTACTTTCATTGTGTAAAAAATTTATAAAAGACACAATGAAGACGCTAGTTTCGAATTTTTTAATCCTCTATTATGTTTTTTTTGAATTATTGTGTCATTCTCACACTTTGTACCATTTTTACACTTTGTATGATAAATTCACCCTTGTGTCAAATAAGGTTGTATGTATAAAATTGAATATGAATTTCAAGAGATCATTATGTTATATTGTGTATTTTACTAAGAATAATTTTGTCAAAGTTGTATTATGTGTTTGAATACATTGGAAATACAAACTCTTAATTTATATCTTACTAGATCATTGTATTATATTATGTGGTATTACACAATGACATAAGCTAAAATATTACACAATGAGTTGAAAAAAATGATATTACACAAGCTAAAATATACCACAATAACAAGATATTACACAAGAGCTAAAAATATATGAATTTTTTTTTTGTTTTTTATATATCAATACTATACGCGTTTCGAAGATAAAAAAACGCTTGTTTTTTGGTGTAATTTTAATTAAAAAATAATGTCGTATGTAAAAGTTATTAACGTTTAAAAAAGTGGAGGAATTGACATGTATCTTGCATGTGGAGAGAGAAAAAGTCAACAAAAGTGGCTATGACAAAAATACCTCTTCACCAATTGATTTATCTACAACTTGATCTAATGACTATATATCATTCTTACACTTTGTACCAAAATCATCCTTTGTATGTGAACCTTACTCTTTATATATAGTGAGTTATGACTTATGACTTACTAGTTTAGTGTCCGCGTTACGCTCGTGAACACAAACTTAAGTGATGATTTTAAGAATACTCATGACAGTTCCAATCAGTTTTAAGACAAAACCGTGATAAAACGGAACTAAATATTTATTTTTAAAAACTATTAATTATTATAACAATATTATACTCAAATTAATGAGATTAAGTTTTTAGTTTTATGGTGTAGTTAATTTTTAAAAATATGTTTGTATAAAAAAGTTATGTATGTTTTGTATAACAATGAGGTCTTTAATTGTATGTTATTTGATGCGAACCGTGTGGTTTATGAAACTATGTATGGATAGGAAGATCAGGTTTTAAATTTATAAAAAGGAAAAACCTAACAAGTTCACACAATCGGCAAGTGTACCGGTCGTGTGTAGCAAGTTAAGTAAGTCCGGATATCGTACCCAAGAGATTTGAGTTTGGCGTCCTCTAATACCGGATCTTTATCGAATTCTAACCGATGTAAAAGACTTGAGTTTTGATTTTAAAACTATTTAAAACAAGCAAAAGACAATTAATCTAAAATTACCCTAAAAATAAGATTTAGACTAAGGAAATTATCTAAAATAAACTAAGGATAAAAACTTAACTAAAAATGGAAACTAAAGACGGAAATAAGCTAAAAGAGAACTATGGGTGGAGTGATGACTACTTAGGCGGGAATCATGATGATAATCTGACAACTCTTGGCTTTCTGGATATGTCGGCACCGGATCTGAGAATATATCTACTCAAAACAATCTAACACATCAGTACCTACTACTAAGGTCTCGTGGATGCTAGAAAGTCCTAAAATAAATATGTGAAGCTCACGGTGTGAGGAATGTCTACAAATCACTCCCGGATGACTAAGGGATCCTAAACTGGCTCGCCTCTCGGCTTACAAGTCCATTTATCCTAGAAACTGACTCAATCAGTAAACTAAAATAACGGGATCAACTGGTTTATGATAAATCAAGACTAGATAACACAAGTTGCTAGTTTTTATTAAGCAAAACCTACTCCCGTAGTATTTTAACCAAAACCAACTAACAAAAAGATGAAATCTACAAACCCTCACCTTCCGGTAACGAATCCGGCTAGCACATCGGCCTAAATCCACAAATCAATCTCAACTTATGAGTATCTATTTCTAGATCTACCCAAATGATGATTTAATCTAGTGGACTAAACACCAAAAATGTGAACTTTATTATCAAGTTATCAAATCAAGATAATATTATCCACAATCAAGTCAAGATTTCAACATGAATCATAAAGTCAACACACATATTGCATACAAGATCACCATAAACCAATTTTCTCACATAGAACAACCATCCAACATATCATAAACAACCAAAAATTATCAAATCATCATCAATCATCCATAATGCCTAAGTAATCATGCAAAATCTAGCCAAATATCAACATGATCCATAAATCCAACATCAAAATGTCTAAATCTAGCATCATGTCAACAACAACTATGAAAATCAAATAAAAATGCACAAAGAAGAGTGGATCACACCCGAATTGGCCACCAATCTTCAAATCAAAGCTTGGATCTACTAGATCTTCCACTCCAATCTTCAAATCAACAACTTTTGGTCTTCAATCCATCAAAAACTTCAAGATCTTCAAAGAGAATCTTCAAATCTTCAAGATCAAAGATCAAAATACCAATCAAAACTTGAATCCACACGAATTTGCACTTATGATCACCCCCAAAGACCCTCTCAATGATTTCCAGCCGTTTTGTGTTTTTGGGTGAAGAGGTGATACCCTAAAAATGGAAGAAATGATGTTTAAATACTGATTTTTAGGGCTTTTTCGCGACTGGACGGCCAGCGGGTCGCTGGGGAGTGGAGGTATCTGCCCAGCGGCCCTCTGGGCAGTAAATCTGACAAAACAGGAGCCCAGCGGGTCTCCGGGGACTAAACTGCCTGCCCAGCGGCCCTCTGGGCGGGCAGATTTCTGAAAATGGGCTTTTGGGCCTGGTGGGTCTTGGGCTTGGCCTCCAAAGCAAATTTCACTTGATTTTCTTCCCGTTTGTGTCCCGAATCCGCTTCTTTTATTCGAACTTACCTAAAACCAAAACAAAATAAAATAAATAACTAAAAACCAAATATATTTACATAAAATAAGATTAAAATGTGGTTAAATATATATAATAAACCCATGTGTTTTGCAACACATCAAATATCCCCACACTTAACCTTTTGCTTGTCCCTAAGCAAAATATTTACAATCACATCCAACACAATTCTCAAACAAATACGCCTCCATCGAGTTCAATCAAATTTGAACCGCGGGATCCATAACTTTATTATTATGTTTATTATAACGATCAAAGATTTACAACCCAACTAGCACGGTGAAGCAATTTAAAACCATGGACCTACCCAATCAAGCTTTGTTCACCTTCAAGAATCAAACTACACATACTTGCACCCCTCGCTATCACTCAATCACTCGGCTAAATATGAAATTTGGGAGTGAACTCTCAATACCAATTAAAGCAGTGCAATATAAACATAAGCTTGTATGCCAATCATATCTCCACCTATTGACTAGAAATAAACAAGAATCAAGAGGTCTTTATCCGGGTTGTAACGTGGCTTGGGTTAGGGGTAGGATAAACAAAGGAAAAGCAAACGAAAAGTGCTAAAAACCCGGCTTTGTTAGCATATAAACAATCAAAACAACTAACTTGTAACCAAAAACCAAAATTTGGATCAAACTTGGATCCCAAACCTAATATACTATCACCTTAGGGTCAATTTTCTTACCCTTTTTCTTCTTTTCTCATCTTTCTCAACATTCTTTTTTTTGTTTTTTTTTTGTTTTTTTTTGTTTTTTTTTTGTTTTTTTTTTCTTCTTTTTTTTACACTTATTCATACTTTCTGACTATATACAAACTTCTAGAAATTTCAAACTACTTAAAACAATAAAAAGCTTAATTTAAATACTAACTTAGCCGGATTTTCAAACACTTGGGCCAGAGCAAAAAGGGTCAGATATATACGAAAGGAAATGGCTAAATGGGTCAAACAAATAAAAAGGCTAAGGCTCAGATGGGGTAACTAGGGGAAATATATAAAATGGGCAGGTATAAACAGGTCGAAATAGGTGAATCCTAAATGCCTCAATCATATTCTTGTTTTAATTTCAAGTCTAAGGTCTCAAAATGCATCAAAGCATACAAGTTCTATAATTGCAACTACAATAATGGTCAAACACTCAGAAAAAGAATAATGAGCATATATATATAATCAAGTAAAGCTCAATAATCAGGCTCAAATCCTCACAAGACAAGGGGTATGGGATAATGATGCAAGCATTGTATAATTTTTAACTATCTGGTTCACTCCACTATCTTAGGCATCCCAAGATTTTATTTTTATTAAAAATGCTAGTTAGGAAAACTTTTCTCGTTTTATTTAGTTATATTAAAATATAAAAGTTAAGAACCCGCAAATCCAAACCGACCAACCTTTTGTCAACGATTTACATTGAATGAGACGCGTCTTTTGTGCAAAAAGGTGATAAAAACGGGACAAGCCTTTTAAAAGAAAATAACTTTTATTCTATTTTTGTGTTTTTCAGAATTTTCAAATTTTTATGTATTTTTAATGATTTTTTTGTTTTTTTAATAAGAAAAAGTGAACCGAACCACTCCCGAATGGAGATTGAGTACGGGAGTGGTTTGATAGAAAAAAACAAATAAAAATCAAACACTAAAATCCATCCCCACACTTGAAACACACATTGTCCCCAATGTGTGAAACAAATATAAAAATGAAAGAAGAAAAAGAAAAAGGATAGCAGATACTCCCCTGGTATGTACGGGCCCACGGGGGCGACAAAATAAATACAACCCACGGGGGCGTAGAAAAAGGAAGAGACGAAGACCAGTGTAAAAAGATCTCTCAAGAATATATAATATAAATCCAATTCAAGCGCGTCGTTGAGAGTTATCCAAGCACACAATCAAACAAAATAACATCAGATATATATACAAAAAAAAAATCAACATAAAGACTGAAATAAAACTAAATACACAACCACACAAACCGGATGGATCGAACCACTCCCGAATGGAGATTGAGTACGGGAGTAGTCGATTGTGGCCTTTTAAGCACGCAACATCAACAAATTACACTACTCTTAACTAAAATTTAAACTAACATTACTATTTACAAAGTTAACTAATTTCTAATAAAAGCAACTTAACAATCCAACCTAAATAAACTTAACTACCCATAGAAAAATAAAAGAAAATCTTTTTGTGTTTTATTTTAAGTTTTTCAAATGTTTTTGTATTTTTGAAATAAAAGAAGACTATTTACAAAAATATTTTTGTATTTTTATAATTTTTAAAGAAAACTGAAAATGAGGGCTTTGTTTTTGCAATATAATCCAACCCGACCACCCTCGAATGGAGATTGAGTACGAGGGTGGTCCGGTTTTGCCTTTTAAACATCAAAACACAATCAATCCCATCTAAATGTACAAAATTCCCAAAATTTCAAAACAAACATGAACCTAGATCACTATTTAATCATAATAATATTCGATTAAGCCTCAAAACAACCTCAAAAGTGATCCGATTCTGCATTTTCACATATCCCCAATCATCAATTTCATTCGGTTCACATAATTTAACAAAAACCCCCAAATTTCAACTAACTATGAAACCTTAATCTCTAAACTTCTAACTTAAACCTAATTGAGCCCTAATCTACTGATTTAAAGATAAAATTAAACTAAACTAACTCCTAATCTAACTGATTTAGAGAATTTATAACCTGAAATTTGAAGTTTGAGTGTGAATTAGGAAGAAATGGTGGTGGGTTGTGGCTCTAACAGCAGAACAGTAGCAGCAGAAGGATGCAGCAGTGGTGGTGAATGGCTGAATAGCAGCCGCACAGGGCGGCGAGTATGGTGGTGGGTTGTGCAGTTGCAGGGCGTGGTGAAGAGAGGAGTAGAAGAAGATGAAGATGGATGAGTGGTGCGGTGGTGAACAGGGTGGAGATGGAGACGAGTAGAGGTGAAGATGGAGGTTTTGCGTCAATGGCAGATGGTGATGAAGCTGTTGCTGTTATGAAGCGGCGACGGGTGCAGGATAGCAGCGGCAACACCAATGGTGGTCTGCTACTGGGTGTGTTGTAGATGAAGATGAAGGAGGGTGCGGCGATGGTGAACAGGGGGTAGGAAGGGTGTTGTGCGGTGGTGCTGTGACTGAAACAGTGAGGTGGAGATGGTGAGCTTGCAGTGGAACAGAGGTAGGTGCGGTGGTGGAAGTGGTGGAACTATGCAGATGATGGTGGTGGAGATGATGATGACGAGTAGATGATTGGGGTTGGTTATTGTTTGAGGTTGAAGATGAAAGAATTTATCCGTCAGTGTTTTCACCAGCGACCCGCTGGCTAGAGACATAACCCACCAACAGTATAATTAGTTTAATATTATCAAGCCTTTTAACAATATTTGAAAACAACAATCATGCTCAAGCCTACTAAACGATCTACGAATAATGTGCCGTGCACTCTTCACCACATCACTCAATAAACATGCGTGATTCCTTAACTAAAATAAAAACGAAAACTAATAAAAAGAGATCGACATTTAAACCCAAAACTTAAACACACGCTAACAATTATTTACACTTTATAATATTTTTAGCTAATTAAAAACTTTACTAAAAAGAACCGAACCACACTCGAATGAAGATTGAGTACGAAAGTGGTTTGATAGAAAATAATGACCGAAAGAAAAAAAAATCAAAATAAAATAAAATAAATAATAAGGAAAAGGATAAACGAAACTCCCCTGAAATGCAGCATGCAATGACAACTGATAATCAACAAACTACTGCCACTATGCATGCTATACCCACCAAACAACCTCAATCAGGAGGCTTCTCCTTTATTCTCTTCCCACTTGTCTTGCTTAGTTTCTTTCTCATACCGTTTGCTGGGAAGAATGTAACGGTAGGATCCAAATGAACTCTAATAGATGTAACTGAATCAATCCACCAATCCTTAAACCTTCCTCTTCGTGTCCTCTCCTGTGGGGACTCTGATATGGGTGGCGATCCATCGTCTTCTCCTTCCACAGGCCGACTAAACATACTATGAAGTGGTCGCTTTGGTTCCTCAATCATTTCCCCCTTCTCTTCTGCCTCCTTACCAACTATGTATGGCTCCTCGAATATTAATCTCTCTAACTGAGCAAGATCACCAAGAGGGTCGAACTCTCCTATATCTATAACAAGCTCAATATCTGCCAACTCATCACCAAACTCCGCCTCCCAACCAACCTCAACTCCAACAGCCTCAAACTTATCAACAACTCCAGCATCCGCATCCATAATATCAAACTCAAGCTGAATCGGAGGTGGGACATGCGTATAAATATGTGGGATAGCAAAACACGCATTATCCATTATCGTCTCCGGTTCTGAAAAATCATCAACCACATCAGTGCAAAGACCGGTGTCACAAAAAGTACTCTCGAGCTGATGTTTTGCAGTAATCCGGTCTATCAAAACTCCCAGCTCTTCTGTCCTACGAACCAAGTCATCGGATTCTCTAAGTCTAACCGCATGTTCCTCACCTCTTTTCTCATGTTGTGAAGCAAGATAGTTTTGGAACACCTGGTTCATCTCAAACATAGCTGTGTGCAGATCGGGTGTGAATGGTGGACCCTCGACTGGTGGAGTGTAAGGATAAGGATCATCATAACCTGTGGAGTGCCCCTGTGAGTAGCAACAATAATATGTATAATGGGGTCCTCCACAGATCTCACACCAAACACTAGTACGATGATCCTTGTAGCTATAAGTGTTGCCTTCGTAATCATCCTCATAGTAGCTATCCATGAGAAAAACTGCAAAAACAAACTCAAAACACAAAGATCACGAGTACCAGAAAGAAAAAAGCTAAAAAATATAATAATAATAATAATAATAACTAAAAATATAAAGCAAAATAAGTCTAAACTAGCAAAAGAACAAATTGCAAGCAAATAATCAAATAAACACTGTTGGGGTTATTTGAAGATGTCACTTTCCAAATATAAGCGAGTGAAGATATCGAGCATCATCACGAGCAAGCACGGGTGAAGACGTTAATAATTTGTATTTGTCTTAGAATATTTGTGTAATCGTTTTGTGTTTAATTGCACGTTTTTTAGGTTACTTTGTAAGGTGAATGGTATGGACTATAAATACCATCACCTAGGTCATTTGTTAGGGAGTTGCCTATTCTTGTTAGTCATATTCTCTTGTAACATCCATTGATCTAATACAATTCACCTATTCATATTATCATAATCTTCATCATACTTTGCATTGATCTTCATGAACATTCAAGCATCAATACGTGATTAGTGAGTTTCCGCATCACTGATTGCAAACAACATCCCCAAACAATCTCAGATCTAGATCCTAGCTCGGTTCTCTCGAACTATCAATTGGTATCAGAGCTGTTGGGTGATCTTTGATTGTTGTTGTTATTGATGGAATTTTAGCTACCATTAGCTTTGATTCATGTTTGTGTAAAGAACTGCAAAGTTTGAGATCAATTGGTGAAGATTTGACTGAGTTTTTGAAGAAATTGTTAATGTTCGTGTTCTTCACTGCTCAAATTTGAGATCTGAAATTTGTTGATGATATTGAGAAATTGATGATTGAGATATGTTAGAAATCACTATCCTAAGCTTCGTTCATGATCAAACCATTCAGATTTGTTGATTTCAATCCATATTTTGTCATTTTTGTCAAAACCCACTAGTTGTGTTCATCACAAAAAATCCAGATCTGAATGAGATTTAGCTTGATTCAAGGTAGAAAAACTTTGAAGGATTGTTAGAAACATCATTCCTTAGCTAATACAAGTGTTGAATTGAACAAAAACATCAAAAATTGAAGAATTGATCTTGTGTTCATCACAATTTTGACTTTGAAAAGTCAATCTGATATGAAGATTTGAAGAAGTTGTTAGCCGGGTGATACACTATTCAGCCGTGTGAAGAAGTGAAAAACACGGTTCAGCCGGGTGAAGCACTGTTCAGCCGGGTGAAGTAGAAGAAATCACTGTTCAGACGGGTGAAAAGGAAGAAAAACACTGTTCAGCAGGGTAAAGACACTGTTCAGCCGGGTGAAGCACTGTTCAGCCGGGTGAAGACACTTATCAGCCGGGTGAAGCACTGTACAGCCGGGTGAAACACTGTTCTGCCGGGTGAAGCACTGTTCAGCCGTCCCAAGTTGTTTACCCGTCCCAACAGTGACCCGTATCTAAAAAAAAAAAAAAAAAAAAAAAAAAAAAAAAAAAAAAAAGTCTGGAAAATCGAAAAATTCATTTTTCCAAAATTTCATATTAGTCATTTTTAGCCACCATGACTTCCCAGAAAAAGTATCAAAATGACTTTGAAAATTCAGAAAAAATGTCAACGGGCATGTTTACCGTGATCCGCGAAGAAAATAAAAGAGAAGATATCAATGAATTTATTACAGAATTCAATCACATGTTTGAAACAACTTACCTTCAAGTTGCCAAAGCTTGTGATCAAAAGAGAAGAGACTTTAATGAACACACAAAACTTGCTCTTGTGAGTCAAGCAAATTCTCATGAAAATCAACATGAAGAAGAAGAGTATGATTGGAGTGAAAACAATGATGTTGTTTCCATTCAAGAGATTGAAAAGAAAGATAAAGAAATCAGCAACTTGTCAGAAACCATTGCAAAGCAAGATGAGACAATTGCTCAACTGAATTCAGAAATAAAGAGATTGATGTCAGAAACAGAAAACCAGAAAGATGTTCAGAGTTCTTATGTTGAAATGCCAATTGAAGTCAGAGAAAAGATGTGCAGCAAAGAATGCTTTCAACAAGTTGAACACTACAGAATATATTCTTTCAAGATTTGTGATAAACTCAAGAAGGAAGAGCAAATGCACAAGAATCTGAAAGAACAACACGAAATATCTGATCAAAGAATCACATCTCTTGAAGAGTCACTCAAGAAAAGTGAAAGAGAAGCAATGAATATGAAGAATGAAGCTGCAAAATCAAATGCACACTCATCTAGTGTGATCAAAGATTTGCAAGAAGAGATTCTAAAGTTGAAGAAGTTGTCTGAGATGGTTAATTCAGAGAACAACATTCTGAAAACCAAGTTGCAAAAAGAACAAGAGAAACACGCAAGTCTTCAAGAAGATCACAAAATGTGTGAAGACAAATTCAAATCTCTTACACTGAATGTTGATTCAATGCTTATCGAAAAGCATAATCTGAATGTTCAGCTCATGGAGCTCACTGATAAACTCAACAGATCACAATCTGATCTTGTGTTTATCAAAGAAGAAGTTGAAAAAGGAAAGTCTGTTGAAAAGAAAGATGAGGGATTAGTGCCAACCGAAATTTTTGGATCACTATCTTCTCAAGAAGAAGAAGAAAAGACACAAGAGTTTCAGTCGAAGAAGAAGAAGAAGAAGAAGGTTAGAAGAAAGAAGAGCAAAGCCAAGAAGAACAAGACAAAGGCCACTGCATCTGATTCTACACCACAGACTCCTTCTACTTCAAAGTCTCAAGATTCTGAATCCCCGATTGATTCAAACAGTAACATCTACTGTTTAATCTGTGACTCTGAAACTCATCATATCTCAGATTGTATTTACAGTCAAGGTGTCTTTCCTTTTGGGTCAAAAGGTGACAAGTTCAAGACACCAGCTCCTTCAAGAAAGATTCAACAAGATTCAGAGGTCAAAGCTTCTCAGAAACAACAATCTTCAACAGCAAAGACTTCTCAGAAGAAAGGAAAGAAGTCTCCCTTCAAGGCTCATCAGAAGTACTGCGAGATATGTGAGATGTACAATCACACGACAACGGAATGCTACTACAACAAGTACTGCATCAACTGTCAGATGTACAACCACGACACAATGGAATGTTATTACAACAAGTACTGTTCCTTCTGTGACATGGTAAATCACAACACATCCGAGTGCTACTACAAGCCGAGAAGGTCAGTCCAAAGAAGTTCATCATGTGCATACCCTTCCAGGTACGTTTCTAACTTTAAAAGATCTAATCATAGACATTCGTTTGATGAAAATCAACATGTCAATGATTCATGGACACCAAAGTTTGTCAAAAACAAAAAGAGAAATCATGATTTAAATGATAAAATGATTCCAATAGTGAATCAATTTTTGAATAAGAAATATAGTCAACAAAACCTGTTTTTAGATGAAATTAACAATTTGTTTGAAAATGACTATAATTACTCTTTTGACAAACAATCCATGAAAGAAGATGAAGGTACAAATTACATTGTATCATCAGAACCACCACCTGAAGGTATTCCGTGCACTTATGAGAATATCTCTTATGTTGATGAATTTGGACGACCCAAAACCGAAATGGTTTGGGTCATTACCTCTAACTGATTTGTTAGTGTGTTAGGGACAGTTATGGAGGCCGGTCAAACAAAGAAAAGAAGACCGTGGCTGATCCCTTATCATGACAAGATACCGAATCTTGTTCATGATGTTTTCGATGCAAATGACACCAAATGGAGTTGGAAACAAAAAGGAATCATTGAAGGAATTTTTAAAAAACATTTTCAAAAGTCAAACAATGATGGCAGTGCAAGAAACAACCGATGTTTCATTTCGTCTGTTTAGATTAAGTACATTGCATGCACTCTTCATACGTTGATAACATATCTGCCATTTTCTTTTCATTAAACTTTCAATTTTCGTAGAAATTTAAAAGTTTAGGGGGAGAAATCATTATTAAAAAAAAATGAAAAATCCAGTCTATATGTGTTGAATCTACTTGCACGTACATGAGAAATGATAGTACACTAGAGTTATTCAACGCATCATTTTAAACAATAAAGACTGAAGCGTGAAAATTGATGTGCGAGACAGCTCAGGCAATTATACTGAACAAGTATATTCTTTGATGATTTAACTAAATTCTAATGAGTTATTGTGGTTGAAACATCTTAGTTCATGTGAAACGTTTATACAAATCAAATAGATATCTCGTGAAGCATCTAAATTACATCGGGTAACGATGCAATCTATTCAGTGTGATGAACCGCATCGTGAGCTTCTTTGTTGTGGTATCCACAGACCTGAAGTCTCACACGAAGTCTCTTTTGAGCTTCAAGATGCAGCAAAAGATTCCAAAATGGAACAAAAAGAGTCCCAAATGTGGACCAACACCAAACAAAAATTCCAAAAAGGAATTCAGAAGATTCCCAAGGGGAACGATAGGAAAGAAAAATTCCCAAAGTTGGAATTAAAAAGAAGTCCCAAAGTGGACCAAATCCAAATAGAACCCAAATTCCACACTGTTTATGATTATAAGTGACCTGACGTGTTGAGTTGTTCTCAGGATATTTAAATGAGGTGTATAACTTTCTAATGTCAAAGTATGGGTCACTCAAAACTTATTCTTAATCAACCTAATTGATCATCAAGAATAGAAAAAGTAAGTGTGTCACTTCGAGCTAATTGATTTGTTCAACAATTCATCACTCAATTATTTCACAATTCAAATGTCTATTCTCAAAAACTGCAAAACATGTGTTGGATAAATTGCTGGTATGATCTCATTGCAGGTTAAAGATTCAGAATGTAAAGAGAAAATTCCAAAAATATCAAAAACATTGAAAAATTCAAAAAGAACAAAAAGATTTTCTTTTTAATCTTTTTCTTTTATGTTGGCAGATTAACATATGTTATTGATGTAGGAGTTGTTCATCAAGCAATATCTCATCCGATTGAGAACTTAATCTTTACATTTGATGATAAATGCACATTATTGCCTGAGTTTTAATGTTTTTCTTTGAGTTGCAGGAACAGTTTCCATTGCAGAACAAGCTTCCACGCGACTTGAAGATGTTCCTGTTCAAGCCTGATTCCAGTCCAAAGATCTCCAAGTCAGATTGCTGAGTGTTAAGAATCCTCCTCTTAATATCTCATACACAGATCCTGTTAACCTCTAAAGAAAAAGTTGAGGGGGAGTATTCTAAGTCAAAGAAGTCTTCTCATTCTACTTCAACCGTTGAAGAAGATCCCGTTGCTGATATATAGATTCACCGGAATCTACTCTCTGCTTATTTCTTTCCATAGACTCTGATGTTACTCAAACGGGAGAGAAGGATGCAGATTGCTTGTTGAAAGACAGAGTTTCGATAGCATCATCTTAGGGGGAGTACTGTTGGGTCCTCTTGAAGATAGTGCATACCAAAACTTTAAGTTGCTCTCTATGCTCGCCACATGAAGATTTAAGCTGATATGTCGGATTTGTAAAGTGTCATCTTAGGGGGAGTACTGTTGGGGTTATTTGAAGATGTCACTTTCCAAATATAAGCGAGTGAAGATATCGAGCATCATCACGAGCAAGCACGGGTGAAGACGTTAATAATTTGTATTTGTCTTAGAATATTTGTGTAATCGTTTTGTGTTTAATTGCACGTTTTTTAGGTTACTTTGTAAGGTGAATGGTATGGACTATAAATACCATCACCTAGGTCATTTGTTAGGGAGTTGCCTATTCTTGTTAGTCATATTCTCTTGTAACATCCATTGATCTAATACAATTCACCTATTCATATTATCATAATCTTCATCATACTTTGCATTGATCTTCATGAACATTCAAGCATCAATACGTGATTAGTGAGTTTCCGCATCACTGATTGCAAACAACATCCCCAAACAATCTCAGATCTAGATCCTAGCTCGGTTCTCTCGAACTATCAAACACTAAACTAACAAGAAAAATAGCAAGTAAAAATGGTTAGACCCCCGACTCGGATCTTTCATAAAGTCGCCAAAAATGCTCAAATCCCCGGCAACGGCGCCAAAAACTTGATGCGAACCGTGTGGTTTATGAAACTATGTATGGATAGGAAGATCAGGTTTTAAATTTATAAAAAGGAAAAACCTAACAAGTTCACACAATCGGCAAGTGTACCAGTCGTGTGTAGCAAGTTAAGTAAGTCCGGATATCGTACCCAAGAGATTTGAGTTTGGCGTCCTCTAATACCGGATCTTTATCGAATTCTAACCGATGTAAAAGACTTGAGTTTTGATTTTAAAACTATTTAAAACAAGCAAAAGACAATTAATCTAAAATTACCCTTAAAATAAGATTTAGACTAAGGAAATTATCTAAAATAAACTAAGGATAAAAACTTAACTAAAAATGGAAACTAAAGACGGAAATAAGCTAAAAGAGAACTATGGGTGGAGTGATGACTACTTAGGCGGGAATCATGATGATAATCTGACAACTCTTGGCTTTCTGGATATGTCGGCACCGGATCTGAGAATATATCTACTCAAAACAATCTAACACATCAGTACCTACTACTAAGGTCTCGTGGATGCTAGAAAGTCCTAAAATAAATATGTGAAGCTCACGGTGTGAGGAATGTCTACAAATCACTCCCGGATGACTAAGGGATCCTAAACTGGCTCGCCTCTCGGCTTACAAGTCCATTTATCCTAGAAACTGACTCAATCAGTAAACTAAAATAACGGGATCAACTGGTTTATGATAAATCAAGACTAGATAACACAAGTTGCTAGTTTTTATTAAGCAAAACCTACTCCCGTAGTATTTTAACCAAAACCAACTAACAAAAAGATGAAATCTACAAACCCTCACCTTCCGGTAACGAATCCGGCTAGCACATCGGCCTAAATCCACAAATCAATCTCAACTTATGAGTATCTATTTCTAGATCTACCCAAATGATGATTTAATCTAGTGGACTAAACACCAAAAATGTGAACTTTATTATCAAGTTATCAAATCAAGATAATATTATCCACAATCAAGTCAAGATTTCAACATGAATCATAAAGTCAACACACATATTGCATACAAGATCACCATAAACCAATTTTCTCACATAGAACAACCATCCAACATATCATAAACAACCAAAAATTATCAAATCATCATCAATCATCCATAATGCCTAAGTAATCATGCAAAATCTAGCCAAATATCAACATGATCCATAAATCCAACATCAAAATGTCTAAATCTAGCATCATGTCAACAACAACTATGAAAATCAAATAAAAATGCACAAAGAAGAGTGGATCACACCCGAATTGGCCACCAATCTTCAAATCAAAGCTTGGATCTACTAGATCTTCCACTCCAATCTTCAAATCAACAACTTTTGGTCTTCAATCCATCAAAAACTTCAAGATCTTCAAAGAGAATCTTCAAATCTTCAAGATCAAAGATCAAAATACCAATCAAAACTTGAATCCACACGAATTTGCACTTATGATCACCCCCAAAGACCCTCTCAATGATTTCCAGCCGTTTTGTGTTTTTGGGTGAAGAGGTGATACCCTACAAATGGAAGAAATGATGTTTAAATACTGATTTTTAGGGCTTTTTCGCGACTGGACGGCCAGCGGGTCGCTGGGGAGTGGAGGTATCTGCCCAGCGGCCCTCTGGGCAGTAAATCTGACAAAACAGGAGCCCAGCGGGTCTCCGGGGACTAAACTGCCTGCCCAGCGGCCCTCTGGGCGGGCAGATTTCTGAAAATGGGCTTTTGGGCCTGGTGGGTCTTGGGCTTGGCCTCCAAAGCAAATTTCACTTGATTTTCTTCCCGTTTGTGTCCCGAATCCGCTTCTTTTATTCGAACTTACCAAAAACCAAAACAAAATAAAATAAATAACTAAAAACCAAATATATTTACATAAAATAAGATTAAAATGTGGTTAAATATATATAATAAACCCATGTGTTTTGCAACACATCATTATTACTGACTTTATCCCTAAGTTTCAGTTTTAGACCCAATTAAATACAAACAGACTCATGTACAATCTTAGTAGCAAAGGGTTGAAAATGTAATTACTCTTAAACATTTTAAAATTTTCCTAAATATTAAGGAACCAAAATGTAATTATTGTTATTATCCTTTATATTGAAATATGAAAGATTTAAAAAGTAATACATGTAAGTTTTCAAGTTTTCATTTGTGCCACACTATTTTGAATACTTTTAATACTTAGTCTCTTCCAAAACATGTGACACAAGAGACTCGGAGAAGCTAGCACATTCAGTCTCCACTACTCACCATCATCGTCTCACCTCAGTAGCATTGAACACCACCACTGTCACCACCTGCAACCCACCAGATCAGAGGCTCGAAATAGAACAAATATAAGTCTGATTGGGTTTTCAAAAGGATTTTTTGAAAAAAAGATAAAGGTTGACCGGAGAGTGCGATGTGGTGACGGTGCGACATCGGACAAGATAATTCGGTGGTGGTGTACTGGTGTTGTGTTTCAGTGTTTTGTTGGGTTTCAAAAGATACCTTTGAAAGAAGATGAAGGAGGATGATATGAGGGTGTGAAAGCAAAAGGATTTTATTTTTTAGTTTAGTTACTTTTAATATACTACAAATATGGTCCCCTAACTAATAAACCTTAATAATGCACATAATAAGTAGTTTCAAATAAAAACAAAGATGAAGTTGTTTTAATGTTACGGCCCAATGTAATTTTAGCTATGTTTTATTCAATGATTTTGTAGTTCGATCGTTAGAATCTTTCAAGATCTTTTAATACGATTAATTTGATGGTAATAAAAATTAACCTAATCTATTGAACATTAGAACTTTTAATGTTTTTTTAATAATTTTACTACTTTGACTATTCCATTAATTTTGACTTAGTTGTTATTTAGAAAAGTAAATTTGTATACATTTCGGTCTTTTAATATGATGTGACGTATAATTTTACATCGTAACGTGCGAGACATGAAACTTTATTTGTCAACACGTGTAACGAAGTTACAAACGCGAAATCCGACCGCCGCAACGCGCGGCCCGGAAACATAAATCTAGTTATAATATATTTTATACTTATGTTTTAAAATAAAAAAATATTACTGCGAGAGAAGTCTTTAAATGATGCACATAAGCCAGAAGGTTTAAAAAAATGTCATATAAGTTATTTGTGTTTTCTTTTATTATATTAGAGATGAGAACTCTGTTATAAATATTGTTAAAGCTCATGTGATACATGGAAAGTGATAGCCACTGAGCAAGGTTTTGAGGATTTTTCGCTCCCATTTCATTGCCCCAATTATTACTAACGAAGTTTAATATACATATATTACATACGGGTTGAATAATACGGAGTAATATTTATAAAAAAATTTATATCCGTTAAGTTTAAGCATTTATAAATACTTAATATTTAAGAATTTGGTTCCATCAACTCATGTATTATGAAAAATTCCATTCAATTTTTCCTTTCAAACTTGATATTATAGAATAAATATTCTTCCTAAAAGATAACCCCTTTAAAACTTTAAATTATTAGATAGATAATAATTGATTGCGTTTTAATTCAATTTTTAATTTGTTAAGTATTTTGAAAATAAATCATTTCAATATGCAAACATTCCAATTTTTCAAGCATTCCTAAATTAAAAATTGTAAACAGTCTACATACATGTCTCTAATACAATAAGAGAGATGTTATAACTCAAAATATAAATCGAAGTTAAAAAAGTATTTCAAAGATCTTGTTTCTTACGTCGTCTTCTTTCTAAAATAATAATCGAAAATTTACAAAAAAATACAATGAAAGTAAAAAAAGAAAAGACAAAATAAACGCTGATTTTTTTTATTTTATTAATTTTTCGTTTATTTTTTATGAATGATGACGACGTGGGGAACAAGGTCTCTGAAGCACTCTTTTGAAATTCGATTTAATTTGTGAGTTATGAATATTTTAATCCTCCATTACGTCTTTTTTGTACCATTGTGTCCTTCTCACACTTTGTACCATTTTTACACTTTGTAGGATAACTCCACCCATATAATAAAGCAAAATCGATTTTGTTTAGTTAACATGGTTTGAGAGCGTCTGTGTTTATGTGTCACTGTTTGAAGATTTATCTTATAATAATAATAATTTTATATTTAAAATATTTATGTATATATATATAATAATATATTTAATAACACTAATTACATATTGGCCCCTTAAATTTAGTAGAATGTTAACAAATTTAAAAGTAGTTATATTTTCAACTCTCTTCTACTATAGTGTGCATAAGTCAGTTTATATTGATAATGTATAACAATGAAACTTTGGGATAAAGTTTGTAATTGTCTACAATTAAATACCTCAAGTATTTTATAACAACATATAACTTTTTTATACGAAATTATATTTTATAAAAAAACTACTCCCTAAAATCAACATTTAATTTTATTTAAGTTGAGTATAATATTGGCATACTAAATGAACGATCTTTTAAAAAAAATCTTGTATTCTAGTTTTACAATTATTTTGTTTCAAAACTAATTATAATCGTTCATCCCACATGAATATTCTTAAAATTACCACTTGAGTGTTTTTTTCCCAAGTATAGTGCTTCTTTCGTTAAGATTATACTCATGGACCCTATGCGGGTTAAAAATACTACCCACATATATTTTCATAATAATCAAATTTATCTTTTTTTGTGTTTATATATACTTAGTTTATAACTAATCATATAAGTGTTCAAATTTAAGTTTTTAAAATATATATTACACATGTTTTTATAAGAAATATAATTTATTAACTTTTTTTTACTTAAATCCGTGTTTCACATGAACACTATCCCAATCTTTATAAATCAATTTCAATTACAAAATACACATACAGAAATTTTAAACTTTTATTTTGCTAAATGTAAGCAAATTATACTCACTTATTAATTTATTTCCTTGATTACAATTCTTTCCGTATCTTAAATGCAACTAATATGTTAAATTCAATCTTCTATAATACAAGATTTTCGAATATCAACTATAGTTTATCTTGTATATTACGGTTAAAATATCTTATCTCATTCATTCGTAAAAATGTTTTCATTTTGACATAAACAATGACACAGAGTCAAAGGCCATCACCTATTGCAAGTAAAACCAATGAAGCAATGCGTGTGCATTATTAATCCAAGTCTTGTTGAGAACCGTTCTAATTCTACACATGTTAAATCATACTACTTTTATATGTCCTCTTTATTTGATATTATTATCATTTCATATTTGATGTTCTATACATCCATCCATGTAACTCACAAGATATATGCTAGTTGGATTTTAATTAATAATCTTTATTGCTATCAGTTGGCCAATAATAATCTTAGCTGAATTTATTCCTACCAGTGGGCGGACCTTTTTCAAATAGTTTGTTTTCAGTGGTCTGTCGTTAAAAAAAACTTAACCCCGAACAAAAGCGAACCTAGGTGTCTCGGTAGGTGTCAGGCGACACTAATCTCGTTCCGGCTAATGGTGTACCGTATTATTTCAATTATACGAACAACATATTTTTTTATGACCGACATCATTGTTATTTAAAAACAAGATAGAAAAAAGGAAACCGAAGAGGTTGATGGTACTTTTAGTTAACTACGAAGAGTTTTTCGATATAGTTAAGCATAGAAGCATAAGTTGTTTTGGTCCGACCCGTTTTAACACACTTGTTTTTCCCAGACAATTTGAATCAAGTTGTCTTGACCTTAGATCCAAGATTGTTTGGATCCGTCACTGATAAGTGCCTGTTAAAATGTTAAAAGTTCACTAGTTATTTAAAAAAACTCTTATTAGTTAAAAGCTTTTAATTGAATAAAAATCCTATTTATAAAAACTCGTAGAGAACAACTGAAATATGAATATTTTTATATTTTATTGACATTATATATTTATCGTGTGTTTTTAATGACAATGTTTCTTTATTTTGTGGTTCTACCCCAATCCGACATTTGATTGACCTGAAAAATTATCACGTCTAGCTATTCAGGTGGTTAAAGTCTAAGAACAAAAAAATTTCCTAGACCATAGAAAAACAATTTTGACTCCGCCACTGATGTTTTAGAGTTTTATCAAAAAAATAATACAAGTCAGCTAATGTAAACTTACATCAAAACAATATTTCAAACGACAAAACAATGATTCAAGTAGCGTAAGTTTTATACTTATATTGCATCTAATTCAAAGTATTGAACATCAAAGAATTTACAACAAGGTGGCAGGTAAACGAGCAACAAGTTGTGCCGCTACCCCTCTTTGAATAGAAAAACCTAGTCTACTGAAGACAAAACTTTGACCCTTAGGTGTCGAAACATTGCTATGAATGACCCATTGAACCCTGGTCAAAAAGTTCACCGCCTCAGTGGCTAGGAAGCCAAATGTGTCAAATGCTAGTGGAATAAAAACATGTTGATTATCCATGCAGGCTTTCTCGTATTTTGCGATCTTGCATGATTCCGCCTTTGTCGCCGCCTGTCGTGCAACAAATCTATTGTCCATGAGCGCAACCAAGGGGGACACTCCCGTAAGGTCCACACAAGCGTGTTTTCCCCCGTCCAACCAAACACAATAATATCAGCCGACCTTAAAGTAGATCTCCCCTCAAGCGGATTTGTCAGAAAGTTCACAGGAGCCTCCTTTTTAGCCGAAATTCATGCTCGCTTAAGGATATTACATAGGACATCCCTAACTAAATCGTGTCTGTATTTGAAGTCAGGTAACTCCTTGCAATGGACTGTATGATCGCCAAAAACATCTAAACAAACCTTACAGCAAACGGGACAAGGCTCATCAACCGGAAATAAAGTTTTATAGTTTTATAAAACCGTTTTGTCATTGGATCTAAATCACTAAGTTACTAAACTAATACAAAATCATAACTCATAATTAAAACTATTATAAAAACTAGGAAAAATAAGTAAAGAGTGGTAGACATTGCGTTGAGTGAAATAACAGTGACGTGAGTATGAAA
This sequence comes from Tagetes erecta, assembly GCA_030867185.1. Lineage (NCBI taxonomy): Eukaryota > Viridiplantae > Streptophyta > Magnoliopsida > Asterales > Asteraceae > Tagetes > Tagetes erecta. The sequence continues at coordinate 73,832,963 of CM061490.1, read as the reverse complement.
AATGGACCTACACTTTTACAGCAATAACAATTTATTTATTTATAGGGTTGTCAGATATAAAAGAAAGTTAAGGGGGTCCTACAACCCCGGCGAAAAAGTCGAGGGGCTAGTCTGCAAATATAACTAAAGTGACTGCGACATCTCTTTTTACTCACTTGTACTCTTATGTACAAACACATTCTGCATCCCCTTCCTTTTTTCACCTTTGGACCAATGGACCCCTCCCCTCATGTTTATTGTTTACTCCTTTCTTTACACTCTTGTCTAGTTTAACTTACTATAAGAAAGCGATTGGAGAGATTTAATAAATTCTTTTTTTAACACCAACAATAATATAATGTTACAAAAGGCACATATATGTACGGGTGTTAAAAAATACGAAATCCAAATAAAACCGAAATCTGAACCGCTTCTGAATCCAAAAAATCAAACCGAAATCCTTATTTAGATTTTGGATTGGATTCGAATTCCTTATTTGGATTTCGGATCAGATTTCGAATGGCGTTATTTTTTAATTCGGTTTATCCGGATATCCAAATAAACCGAATAAGAGCCCATTATATTTTTAAGATTTTTGCCATATCCATGGTGGCCCAACATATATCAGCACAATACTCACTATCTTAACCCTGATGGTGTCGATCGAGTGAAAAAAGTTGGTGGCATATTGATATGATTGCTAGGAACCTGAAGACGTATTAATCTTTATGACTTATGTTTTTAGGCGAATTACTTTATCTTTGAACAGAATTATGTTTTTATCTTAATTATTTTTCGGTTTGTATGGTTTAATATTGTGACTTTAAACTAGTACACGCTAGGAATAAATAGTTGAAAAAAATAAATAGGAATAAGAAGTTAGAAAAAGTCGTTCGGTTTTATTCAGATTATTTGGATAGATTCGGATTATTCGGGTCCATCCGAATCCAATCCGAATTGAGTTCGGATCGGATATTTCCTTATTCGGATTTGATTGGATATGGATGAGGTTCCAAAATTTCAAATCCGAATAACCCGATCCAAATAATCCGACATCCGATCCGATGAACACCCCTACATATATGTACTTCATTCGTCTTATCAGAAGTGTCAATATTACTTTTGTCCCATTTCATGTGTTCATTTTTAAAATTTATTGATCAATTTGCAAATTTACTCTTAAAAACACAAAACTAACATAATCATGCAATATGATGGACCCACATAAATATTTATTGTCAAGGGGTATTATTATTAAATGGCAACATAAAAAACCATCATTTAATATGCCTAAAACTTTATGTTTTTTTCAAAACAAGACTTCTAATAGGAAGGAAAGATTAATATTTAAACAAAATTAATAATTAGGGGATGTTAAAACAAAAACCCACTTATATTTAAAAAAGCTTTAAAACTTCATACTAGCCATTGATTTATATAGAAAATGATAGATATTAATTTTTGTTTTTATCAAATATTTTAATAAAAAGTAAAAAGAGTAATTTTGAGAATTCATCTATAATTTGACTTCATGCCACACGTACATTTTCTTTCCTACTTTTTTATTTAATACGTAATATAATTTTGTCTCTCCTATTTTTTTATTTAATATAATTTATCTTTCATATTTTTTTATATAATATAATTTATCTCTCATACTTTATATTTTTAATATATTTTATCTCTGATACATTTTACACTAGCTGGTACGTTTATTACACAATGTTATATATGTATTTTTTGAAAAAACAAAACCGAATGAATTACGTTTGTTGCATCGTATTACATATTTTATAATTACAAAACTCAATGTATTACGTTTGTTACATCGTGTTACATGTTTTTTTAAAAACAAAACTAAATGAATTACGTGTCAAGTGATATATAGAGTTTGTGGGTTCGACACTCGGACTTAGTTTAGCTGTATTACATACGATCGGTACATTGCCGGTCAAGTGATCTCTGACTTCGGACTTAGTTTGGGGTGGCTTAGTCCAACTCAATTCCACGAGAGTAGACCTTGCTGCCACATATGCTTCAGTAGATATTTCACCTAAGTTATATATTCCGTTAAACTTAACACGTCTATGTTAGTTTCATGTTAGTTATTAATTAGCATTTAGCATCCCTTTTATGTATGGTTTACCGTGTATCCATTTTTCGTGTAAGCGTACCAAGGGCATTAAGAACTTTGTTGTTTGAATAAGGCCCCTCTAAGTGTGTTAAGACTCTTATTATTCTTTAGCAACCTTCAATAATTAGTAGCTTGCTCCGTCACATGTTAAGTAACAATATATTTTTAGTCCCTTCTAAGGCTTTCGGTCATTATTCGATGTTATCAGCCTACACGCTTACTAATGCGCATACCCGACTATCGTAAATATGGTACCCCTACACACCTGTAGTGCATTCATGCCACTAAGTGCTTCTTCTAAGTTAAGTTTGGGATTTTACTACTAAGCAACGAGCTCTGATGATACTTTGATATATATTTGTTCCGTTACGATTGAAGGTTAACTCAGCAAATTATTTTTCAGAATACTTCCATATTCGAATTTACATATTAGGGAAAATGTTCTCATAAACCTTTGAAAGTTATTTGGTTTTCGGTTATTTGTTTTCTGTTACCAGACTAGCTATTGGCTATTTGTTTTGCTTCACTATTTGGATCGTTCGAATTATCAGTTTACTTGTTAAGCCTTCATTATTTTTGGTGATGTGTGAGATGTAGTACATTTGAAGCCACAACTTTGAGGTTAGGTTTCGTTATACGATTCATATTACAAATTTCGAGGACGAAATTTATATAAGGAAGGTAGAATTATAATGCCCAGAAATAAAATAATAATAATATATTTATATAAACAAACATGATAGCATTAAAACATTTATAAAGAAATGAAACTATACGTAAACTTAATCTATCAAGAGGAAAATTAATGATATGAGCATGGTTTCATATTCCCATCAATTTACACAACTAACTTCCGAGAATATTGTGATGAGAATTGTTAGTTAAGCTAAGTTTGCTTTAAACTAAATATATATCTCTTTCAACCCATAAACTCATATCACAAAACCCTTTACGATCAAACACCATCGTCACACTACCAAAATCAGCCCCCACCATTGTTGAGGAACTGCTGCTGCACATCCACATTAACACTAAGACCTTGTTCAGTCATCGCACGCTTCCGTTTACTCCGATTCATGAACAAAGTGCTGTCAAGCGTCCGAGATTTTCCGTGTTACCGTCGCAGTTACCGATTTGTTTCTGTCCGGCAAAATTTAGGTAACGAAACCAATCTTGAAAGTATATGATCGTTAATTAAATCATCCGAAATTGTTAGGACTAGTGGCTCTGAGACACATTAACATGATTTTTGAAGATAAAACAATCATGAGTAATATAAATCACCTATTAGTTCCCTTCTGCCTAACTTATGTCGGTTAAAAGAAAAGTATATGTTTACAAAATTGGTAGTTCACCTTATTATAATTATATAGACTAGGAAAGAGTGTTTCATAAGAAGTTTGATGCATATTCTTAAGTTCTAAATTTAAGTTTCACAATGAGAACATCTCAAGTTATGGTTAGTCAAACTCACATTTTTATGAATTACTATTCATATTCAAAATCCTTTTGTCATTACCATTCACCCATTTAATCTTAGTAATATAGTCCATGTGATAAATTAAAGCATACATGAGTTTTATTAATAAAATGTACAATGGATGAATGTATTAGTACGCTTCGTTTTAAGAAATATTAAGTACTCTAGCTTTTAGAATATTAAGAATCAAACCAACGAACCTACAAACTAACATAAAGTTTTGGAAAGTTAGTTAATATGATAACGAAACTATAGGTTCTTGCACGAGTGGAGGACTGTTTATTTGGTGTTACTTTTGCTTGCGCTTTCGGCTAAGGTACGGATTCCGTGTCCCTTTCGTCATAGTATATATATGTTGTTTCCGTTACTTTGTAGTGCGGACTATGTTTCCTTTTCTTCATAGTATTTGATTTGTTTCTATTCCTAATATTTCGTTTCTTTATAGTATGAATTTTGACCCTTACTCGTAGTGTCCATTACTTAGCTCCTTTGAAGCATTTGGCCTTTGGGCATTCGATATGTTATTAGAAATTCTGACTTTGACCTTTGACACGCATGTGGTACTTATTATATTGTACTCATTATCGCATGCTCCATTATAGATATTTGAATTAGACCATTTGCTTAGACTTTGTTATGAAAGTTATTTGCTTTGACTCTGATACCCGAGCAATTAGCCTCCGGTAGGGATTCTGCCGGTGCGTCATTGGGGCATTCGATGACGTAGCACTTTCCGTGACGGTGTGACTGGTTCACGGCGTCTCCATATTTCTGGCACTCGATGAGTGATATTTGGGGAGGCGTATGGATCGATCCTAGACTTTGTTTTGTTCAGTTTTGGTGAGTGATGGTGTTTGCCCACATACAGCTCACAGCACTCAAGCCGACGGGTTTGTTTACACTATTAGTTTTGTTTTGTGCTCGATGGGTATTTCTGGCCATACGGTATATGTGACTTAGTATTTGTTTCAGAGAAGCTTTATTTGTTAACCGTATGGATTCTGTTCTGGATTTGTTACGTTATGTATCTGTATTTGCTGCTTCCACTGACCTTTGTTACTCTGATAATAGTTACCCCCTTTAGTCGTGTTATTACTATTGTTCTCTCCGTTACTGAGCGTTTTTGGCTCAGCCGTATTTCTTTTTGGTGTTTTCTTTGTTATATGACAGGTATTCAAGGGGATCTTTGGGATGTGTGAAGAGTGCAAGAGAACAATAGAGATTTTAGAAATTTAGAGAAATAGATTTTTGATAAAAAGTTAAGACCTTGAAACTATTCTTTGTAAAGCAATTATTTATTTAGTAATAATAGAATCTTGTCATTGTTTCTGACTATTCTGATAGTGACACGTCAACCTATCCGGGTTGGGGTGTTACAGTATTCCATTGTAGTGGGTAACTCTTTCAGCAACCATTGTATCCTTCAACCCCTCCAAAGAAAATAAACTTGGGAAAAGAGCTCGAAGAGGGTTATCATTGATCTAGGGATCGTTCCAAAATGAAGTAGGCTCCCCGTTCCTAATATCCACCTTCATAAAAACGAAAGGATTTAGATTTAGCAATGTTAAGTCATTACATACCTTACATATATTCTTCCAAGATCCGGTAACATCTTTTTTTAGAGGCATATGGGGCCCAACCGAGTTTCTTTTCTGATGGATAGCTTGAACCACTTTTCTCCATAGAATGTTCTTCTCAGATTTATATTTCCATGTCCATTTTGCAAGCAGAGCCAAGTTTGCATTTTAAAGTGAGCCTATCCCCAGACCACCGTTATCTTTAGACTTAATGATGGTCTCCCATTTAACCGAGTTGATTCTTTTTTTATTGCTTCCACTCCAAAGAAAATTCCATTATATTTTATCAAGCTCATCGATGATTTTCTTTGGAGCCTAGAAGACAGGAACGTAGTAGAGAGGGAGACTTGATAAGACCGATTTGATCTCCTACCAATTGACAACGGCTTTCCTCTCCATAAAGCAAGTTTCTTTTTTAATATATCAATCACCGATCCCATTGCTTAATCCTTTTCATGTTCCCCCCGTTTGGTACACCGAGATGGGAAAAAAAAAGGTCCCAAGTGCACAACCGACAGTGTTAGCCATGTCAACTACATGTGAATTTTCGTTTCCCATACCAAAGATGTCTTTTTGTCGTGTTTATCTTTAGACCTGAAATCATATAGAAACAACGCATAACAAGAGCAATATTTTTTGCATTAGAGACCGACCATTGACAAATAATTAGAATATCATCAGCAAATAATAAATGGGAAATAGTTACATCGTTGTTTGGGAAGGACAATCCATGAAAAATTCCTGAATTTACCGCTTTAGTTATGAAACATGACAATGCCTCCATAACGATGATAAACGAAAAAAAAGAGAGAGAGGGTCTCCCAGTCGTAAACATCTGAAGCATTGGAACTCAGACGTTGGGGAACCATGAACCAAGATTGATACTCTTGAAGCTAACGATATCCCTTTGATCCACATATCCATCTCACGGGGCGAGAATGACAAGCAGAAAGTCCCAGCAGAGACTGTCAAAAGCTTTCTTTATGTCGATTTTGAATAACATGGCCGAGGTTTTGGGTTTTTTTCTCCAGACTACCACTTCATTTGCTATAAGGATACTGCCAAGAATATTTCTTCCTGAGGTGAACGCTAATTGTTGCTCAGATATGATTAATCAAATCACGGGATTTAGACGATTTGCAAGACACTTTGGAGCGGTTGACCCAAATGGCCGATCAGGGGTTTAGACAATTTGCAAAATCCGATCTCGGGTCACTCGCAATCCTCATTGGCTCCTTGTTAACAAATTTTGCTTTCTGAAATCGTTGCTACTCCGCAAGGAGCCTAATCTTTGGCCCTAAAAATATTTTCACTTTGATTATGTAAATGTTATAGAGTCGGGTTCAACTTTAATTTTGGACAAAGTCAGGCTCCCATTAATATGTTATCACTCGCATGCGTACCAACATCAAAACCCCTTTCATATAGACTATTTAGAGTTTTAGACAAAAATGAAAGGTGGCATTGACAACAATGAGTAGTTATTTTTTAGCATAATTGCTAGTAAGAAATAATTTATTTAACAAAAAGAAATTGGCTACCCTTAGTCGAGTAAAACATCTAATTAAGTTAAATGATAGTTCATCAGTCACATTAGAAGTGTCCATATTTCATTTTTTGTTTGTCGCCTTTCATGTGTACATTTTTAAAATTTATTGGCCAATTTTCAAATTTATCTTTAAAAACACAAAACTAACATAATAAAATAATATGATTGACCCAAATGATATTTATTGTTAATGGGTATTATTGTCAAATGACAATAAAAAAATCATGTAATATGCTTAAAACTTTGTATTTTTTAAACGAAAACACTTCCGATTAGAAGAGAAAGCAACTATTTTACATAACTAATTACCTCATCTCAATTTGTACCATCCAAATAATAAATCTTAATCTCAATACTTATGTGGAGCATTTCCCTTTGTTATGTTATTTCTACACATTACTTTCATACTTTTAAATTTCTTTTTTTCAATAACAAATCTTAATCTCAATAATATCTATGATGTTTGGTCATTTGTGTCTAAATTCTTTTTTTGTTCACAAAACAATAAAACATGTTTTAAAAAGTTTACTACTCCATATAAAAACTAAAACAAAACAAAATAGTATAAACAATGAATGGGTAATAAAAGTCAAAGATTGAGACTGGATTGGAAGGGAAACCCGATTTGTCCGGGTTGGCAGTTAATTTATCATTTGCATCATCATTCCCTCCCTATACCTGCCTCTACACTAGCTCACTAGCTATTTAAACTTTAAATTTCCGAGATTTAGTAAACTTTTGAAAATAGTCTTTAAAATAATATTCTATTCGTTTCATTTTCAATGTCTAAATTTCCTTTTATGGTTATCTCAATTTAAATATTTAGTTCAAAAATAAAAATATCATTTTTTAATTTTACACATAATTATTTAACATAAAATCTACTTTATGACTAAAAGACAAAATACTTTAATGGCATTTTTGTCATTTTATAGGTTAAAATAATATAATAATCCACTTTTTCTTAATCTTTGTGTTGTAGGTCCCATGACACTTAAATTGGGATGGAGGGAGTACATCACAAAATATGTTATTCTAAACCGGACCACTATTCCCACGTCCACTTGTCTGATCGACTGATCAGCAACCACTCACACGACCGTTATAAGGCTAACAGGTAATATAGAAAACTGTTTAACGGCCATTAGCAGTATAACGATTGTTAAAGTTTAAAAAAATCAATACGTCCCTATAACGCCCGTTAACAACTTAACAGGCTCACCAAACATCCTACTAATGATCGTGATTATCTTAATGTTGGTTAGACTGTTAGTTAAAAATTTATCGTTCGTTAGGCACTTAACGATATTGTGTAAACACCATATTAATGGCCATTACAAGTATAACGTCTGTTAGGACTGATAAAGCCTGCAAAAACTGCAACCAATCAAATTGAATTTTTATATTGTATTTAACAGGTTGTTAAAAGTAAAAAAATGTCTTTCTATCAATAGAGAATAAAACTACATTCTTTCATAATTATATTCATTTACACCGGGAGATGAAGATAAAAACAACAAAAAAGACTTTCTAAATTGAATTCCAGATTTGTTCCACCCATTCATTGATAGTTTGCATGATGTACTCTCGGATGGTAATTGTGTTTTTTGTTCAATAGCTGTTAGATTAGGGTTAAATGAGAGTGGCCTTACGTTCGTAGCTAACTAATTGAAGAACTTGATGAAAAGGCCGAGCTATACGCATTCTATTGGCCAGACCTGAGTTGTTCGGGAATGGTTAAAATGGTTTGGAAATGATACAGCTCCATTAGATAAGTGGATGGATATCCCGGACGGTTTGATCTTCGCGGCTAATAGGTTTAACGTGATCATAATTTACTATCTCAATGGGAACTGTGCAACTTATTTTCCTTTTTATATTTCTCCTTTCAATATTTCAAATCACGATAATTACAAGCGCTTATGTTCGAAATAACCAGTTTATCAACGTTGTATTAAGTGATGACAGCCTGATGCCGTTGCCAACTGATTATTGGAGAAATTTCAACTCATCTTCTTCAAAGGAATGACTCAAGTACATTGAACATCTACAAGGATATGTTAATTTGAAACCAAATGTAGATCCCGAATATATTCATTTATTCTAATTATATACATGTATTGTTTATATAAATCTCAAATATATTATTTTATTGTAATTACATATGTGTAACTTGTTTCACCCATTCTAATTGTATACATTTAATTTGTTCCACCGTTTTAATTGTATACATTTAATTTGTTCCACCTATTCATTTATGAAGAAAAAACCAAGTTTTTATAAAATCTAAGTATTTTGTTTTTTTAAACTAAAAATGACTTTATTTTGACCATATAATAGACCCAAATCAAATGAAAAAAAAAGTTTTAAAACAAGTTTTTTTTTTTTTTGCTAAAAATGACTCTATTTGACCATATAATACACCCAAATCAAATGAACCAAAAACAAAGTTTTAAAAAAAGTTTTTTTTAACTAAAAATACTCTATTTTAGCCATATAATACACAGGAATCAAATGAACCAAAAAACCAAGTTTTTAAAAAAGTTATTTTTTTGATAAAAAATGACTCTATTTTAACCATATAATACAACCGAATCAAATGTACCAAAAAACCAAGTTTTAAAAAAAATTGTTTTTTTAATAAAAATGTCGGAAACACACGTTATATTGAATACTCGAAATCGCTCGTGTGTGTGTTGAGAGTGTGTTTGTTGTTTGAAGAAAAGAGAATGAATCGGCTGTTAAGATGTTTAGATTTTAAATCTAATCTAACGTCCGTTTTTCTTTTAATAGTCTTTATTTTAAAGATATAACGATCGTTATCACCATAACGAGCGTTAAGTGTTTAATTGCCAAATAACAACCATTAGAGTTTTAACGATTGTTATTATGGTGGCTGGTTAGACATTAAAGGCGTGTGAATAGACCAAGTCTTCTAAAATTTTCATAATGTGTAAATTCTATAACAAGTTAAGTAGTTAACACATCTACTAAACTAGTGTGTTTTTATTTAATACATTTTAAACTGGTTAACACATCAATAAACTAGTCATGTTTAGAATAACCTATTTACTAAAGTAGTCATGTTTATAATAACTCACTAGGTTAAAACCCCGTATATTACCCGGGTTAAAAACCGTATGCAATATGTAATAAAAATGATCATATCATGTTAAAGAATAAATATTTTATGCATTGAGATAGGTTAAGGGTGGTGGTGTGTTGTGATGGAAGAAGGAGATATATGTGTTTGAGTTTTTTTTAAAGAATTCAAGGTGTGTAAAAGTCAGGTAAAATGAAGGGTGTGTGGGTTAATTTGAACCGATTGATAGATCTACGAGCATTTTAAGTTGTAGGTGAAAGTGAAGTTGCATATAGGATTTTTGTATATGACTAGCCTAAACTTATAACATATGATAAAAATTTACCTTTTTATTAGTTGAAGTAAAAAGTAGATTTATCAAATGGTCTTATTCAAATTGAATTGCATAAGAAAAAAAACCAAAGTGCATCTGGCTCAATAAAACTCAATGTGATTAATGATGCCATCTAGTCTTAGGGTGGATAGGGTGTACGCCGTCGAAACTCTTCACCCTACCAATAACTGGTTTACGGTCTCACCTTTTCGTCTTTTAACACAAAAGTATTGACACTGGTGGTTGTTAGTTTTTTTAACATCAAGTTTTTTAGCACTTATTTCACCTCATGTATCAAGTGAGACTTGAACCCTCACTGGTGTTTATAGCTACACACCCATTGCGTTGTTTTTCAGGCGAACACACACACAAGAGCATGTTTCTCTCTTCGTGTTCCATAAACCATGAACTATACATGTTTATACTACCAAGACGGTGGTGACAGTGTACTTATCATTGCCAGATACTCAAAATAGATATCCGAGTAGCATCCCATCCATCCTTATAAAAAACACAAATTATCTTATTATTAGGGATGCAATGGGCCGGGTATGGGCGTATATTAGTAATCCCAGGCTCGTACCCCGAATGTAAAATCATGTACCATAACCGGCCTAATACCCACCGGGTATCTATCAAGTAATTACTAGTCGGGTATCGGGTAAACCCGTCAGTTACTTTCAATGCAAAGTGTATCAATTCTAAATACATAAATTCTCACGATACATGAATCCAAAAGAAGTAGTTGCGGTAATTATATAAAAAGATTCGCTATCCAAACAATATCAAAAGAGATTTTAAAATTGAATTGCCGATTTATTGTTTAACTAGGTTTAACACCCGTGTGTTACACACGGGTTAAATAATAATATTTATAAAGAAATTATTATTATTATGTTTAAAAATTTGTAATTTGTAAATATTTAATATTTAATTATATTGCTCCACCAACTCATGCATGACACTTAATATTTTTCCTCTCAAACTTCCTATTATGGATTAAAAAATTCCCCCCAAAAATAGCCCCCTAAAACCTTAATTTATTAGATAGATACGATGCATGGGAAAACCAAAAATAAGGGAGCTAAATGATTTATACATAAGGAAAATAAAATATATATAAATAATATATCTCCGGGTAGTATTTCGGGTAATCGGTCCGGGTTCACATGTTCCCATACCCGTACCGGAACCCAGATTTTTTTCAAAACAAAATCCCATACTCGGTCCTAGGCCCGAAAATTTGGGTCATTTCTCGGCCTGAATATGTCGGGTTTAGGTTTTTCCCACCGGGCTCGGGTTTTATTGTCATTCCTAATTATTATCCTCTAAAACCAATTTATTTTCGAGTAGATTGTAATTTTGGTTCATGTGTTTTGATATCATTAACATGTTCAGTCATACCTTAATAATTAAGTCCATGTGATTATTATTTCTAAAAAATGATCCCAGATACTAATTTTATCTAGATTTTCGTTAAGTCTCTCGCATGTGAGGTAATAATGTTATTTATTCCACTCTTTTTGACATGCAACTGAATTAAAATGTTAACGTGCATGTTAACTTAAATAAATGAGTGAGAGTAATGACAATTTTAGGCCCTCAAGTGCGGGGGCATGTAGATGAAATTTACGGAAAGTTAGATAAAGTTAGTGTTCAAAACCATTAATGTTAGAAAAAACAAAAATCACAAAAACTTAAACCGTTAATATACAACTACATCTGTTAAAGATATTAAAAAAAATAAAAGTACACTCTAGTCATTATTTTCTCTCACATTTTCACATCTTTGTTTCAACTTGATATCAAAGAGTGGAGTTATACTACAAAGTCCAATTTTCCTAAAAGTCTAAGAAGTCATGAGATGATGACATGTGGCACTCCCTTAAAATTAGAAGGAAGGGTAAAGATGGTAATGTCTCTATATTTTAAGTTTCACCCCATTTTTTTAAACATCCATAACTTTTACATACGATATTATTTTTTAAAAAAAATTACACCATAAAAACAAGCATTTTCTTATCTTTAAAACGCATATAATATTCATATATAAAAAACAAAAAAAAAATTCACGTTTTTCAGCTCATTGTGTTATTTGTCAAGTCATTGTGTTATTTATTCATGTCATTGTGTTATAACACAATAACCTAATGAAATAACACAATGATCTGAAATAACACAATGACCTGATGAAAATATAACACAATTACCTGATGAAAATATAACACAATGACCTGATGAAATATAACACAACGACCTGACGAAAATATAACACAACGACCTGATGAAAATATAACACAACGACCTGATGAAAATATAACACAACGACCTGATGAAAATTTAACACAACGACCTGATGAAAATATAACACAACGACCTGATGAAAATATAACACAACGACCTTACGAAAATATAACACAACGACCTGATGAAAATATAACACAACGACCTGATGAAAATATAACACAATGACCTGATGAAAATATAACACAACGACCTGATGAAAATATAACACAACGACCTGATGAAAATATAACACAACGACCTGATGAAAATATAACACAATGACCTGACGGATATAACACAATCTGAAAAATATAACACAATGTCTTGACTGATATAACACAATGAGCTGAAAAATATAACACAATGACCTAACGAATATAACACAATGAGCTGAAACTTTAAAAAAAAAAATTCTTTTTTTATATATCAATATTATATGCGTTTTGAAGATAAAAAAACGCTTGTTTTTTGGTGTAATTTTTATTAAAAAGTATTGTCGTATGTAAAAGCTATGGACGTTTAAAAAAGAGGGTGGAATTTGAAAATGAGGCAAGACTAATATACCCTTGGCCTACCATTTAAAGTTCTAACTATTTACCATTATGCCACCTTGTGTTTATGAACCATTGATCCTCATTTAATATTAGATCTAATGGTCCAAATTCCTTCTTAGACTTTCTAAGAAATTTAAACTTTGTATTTGAACCTAATTCTGATATGAAAATTTGTGTAAAACAAACATGTGAATAGTGGGTAGTGACACATACGTGAATTTGTGTAAAACAAACTCTTTGACAAGTAACTTTTTAAAAACACATAAAAGAAAATTTAAAGTTAAAAAAAAACCAAACCAAACAAAACAAGAAAGAATTTGTAGAATATGTAGGGGACACACCACCATAACGTTACACATCCTCCCGCAATTACAGGGCGTCACCTCTCTCCTCTCTCTCTCTGCCGGAGTTGCAGTGTTACAGCACCGCCACCTGCAGATTTTGCAGTCACTTTGCCCACTCTCTCTTTAATCCTCCTCCTACTATTGCTTTACAGCTCAATTCACATTATAACACCTTCACATTTATGTTTCTTTACCACTCCACTTCTTGTTATGTGTTCAACTTGTTTCAATTGACTTAATGATGTGCGGTTTGATTGATCTGAACAGCGACGACTCCGGCGAAGTTCCGGCGTCGTCGTATGTATCTCCGAGTTTAGAACTATGGCACGCGTGTGCCGGACCTCAGTTTTCGTTACCGAAGAAAGGAAATTCCGTCGTTTATTTGCCTCAGGGACACCTTGACTTACGACGAAGCCATGATTTTCCGTCAATCTCTGGTGTTCATCTTGCTCCTCACGTTTTCTGCCGTGTTGTTGACGTTAAGCTTCTTGCAGAGCAAGGAACTGACGAAGTGTTTGCTCAGATGTCGCTTGTTGCAGACACTGAGATGAAACTGAGAGAAGTTGAGCTAGATGATAATGGCGGATTTGATGTGAAACAATTTACGCCACATATGTTTTGCAAAACCCTAACTGCTTCTGATACTAGCACTCATGGCGGGTTTTCAGTCCCACGTCGTGCAGCAGAGGATTGTTTTCCTCCTCTGGTACATTTCATGTAGGGGTGTAAACGAGCCTAGCCCGAGCTCGTTTAGGCTCGAGCTCGGCTCGTATAAGTTTAACCAGGTTCGAGCTCGGCTCGATTCAAGTTTTAATTTTAAAGCTCGAGCTCGTCACAAACTTCTCAAGCTCGAGCTTGGCTCTGGCTCAGCTCGTTTGATGATTTATTATTTTAACTTTAATTATTTATATTTAATTTTATATATTTTTTTAATTTTTTATATTTAATTTTATATAAACTTTTAATTATATGTATTTTATACATAACAACATACATATTATATATTTTTAATCATAATTTATATATATTTTAACTAATAATAATAATAATAATATATATTTATAAAATAAATAAAAAAACATATAAATGAAAAGCTCAATAAGGCTGACGAGCCGGCTCGAGCTCGGGCTCGATAGCTTAATGAGCTTTTTTCTTAGGCTCGAGCTCGAGCTCGAAAAAGCTCGGCTCGTTCGAGCTTTTTTATCGATCCGATCTCGAGTAGCTCGCGAGTAGCGTGGCTCGTTTACACCCCTAATTTCATGCTTTTATATTTTCATACTCTTGGATCGATTTGCAAACAGAGTTTATTATAAGATTATTTGGTATCTTGTTGAAGGATTATAAACAGCAAAGACCTTCACAAGAGCTTGTAGCTGAAGATCTTCATGGAAATGTATGGAGGTTTCGTCACATTTACAGAGGACAACCCAGGCGGCATTTGTTAACCACTGGTTGGAGTGGTTTCGTGAACAGCAAGAAACTTGTTGCTGGAGATGCTGTTTTGTTTCTTCGTGGGGAAGATAATGTTTTAAGATTGGGGATACGTAGAGCTTCGTGTTTTGGGGTGACGTCCGCTGATTCAAGCAAACTGTTGAATGATTTCAGTTTTGTTTCCGTTGTTAAATCCGTATCTCAAAAAACTGTTTTCAACGTGTGTTTTAATCCTAGGTAAATTAGATTTTAAGCCAGGTTCATTTTTTTGTGTTGGGGTTTATGAAATTTGATGATGTTTTGATGTGAGACTGAGAATTGGATTTATGTGTTGCAGGGGTGGGTCAAGGTTCATTGTACCGTATCATGAGTTTGTTAGAAGTGTTTCGATCAAATTTTCTCCAGGAATGAGGTTTAATTTGCGTTTTGAAACTGAAGATACTACAGAGAGGTTTACAGGGATCATAACTGGGATTAGTGAAATTGATCCTGTTAACTGGCCTGGATCAAAGTGGAGGTGTTTGATGGTGAGTGTTTTTTTTTGTTTTTTTTTATGTTTTTAAAAAACTATAACCCTTAAACTGGTCAAATTGGTCATACCGAACGGTTTAGTTTATGTTTCATATCAAAATCCGGTCATACCTAGAAGATTATTGTATATTTTACTAATTGCTTGTTTTGTAATTGTGCGTTTGGGGACATGGGATAGATAAGGTGTCTCCTCTATATTTTAGACGTTAGTCAAAATCTTGTAACGTGCCGGTATAGATGGTTGTAACTTGTAAGAGTGTATTAGGAGTTTTTTCTTTCTTATAAAAACTATTTATTTCATTTAAAAACTATTTGTAAATTCATTTGGTGTTTAATCTAAGAAATGATCCCAAAAAAAAAAAAAAAAAAAAAAAAAAAAATTAAAAAGCTCTTATTACATTAATATATTGAGACCATAAAACCAAACCTTGTTTTTTACATATTGAGTGTCTAGTTTCAGCTTGCATCTGTTTTAAAGTTCAATGGTCCAGTTTTAGGTGTTGGTAATAAATATTGTTTTCAATAGTTTGACTTAAAAATCATCAAAACATGATGCTGAACACCCCTAGATTTTTTGGCTGTTGTTTGAAGTTAAATTATAAGCTTCATGTTTTCATATTCAAAGGTCAGATCGGATGGTGGGGATGTCACAAGGCAAAACAGAGTATCACCATGGGAGATAGAGGGGTGTAACTCTATTTCTAGTTCTGGTTTTGACAGCATTTTCTCACCCGTTACCAAGCGGATCAAGACTAATTTCCGATCCGAATTTCAACTCCCCGAAGGTCAGTTTCAAGATTTATTTCCGGGTTGTTTTCTTGCTAAAAAAAGTTCTAAACTTTTTAAAATTTTACTCAGATTGGGCAGGAAGATCATTAGATTTCAAGAAATCTTTAGGATTTCAGGTCTTGCAAGGTCAAGAAATAGTGTGTAACAACTTTATGCAGCCGACACCGGTTATGCATCTGCAGAATGCAATCTTGCAGCCTGCTTACTCGCATCCCATAATCGTTGCCAACGATTCAAGGTATCGTGCTTTTGGTGAGGGATATTTGGTCCAGAATAATGGCCACAAGAAACATGAAACAATTTCCGATCTTTTGAAAGAGAAGAGTTTGTATTCAAACCCGAAACAATCTACTCACATTGGGCCACAAGAGTCGGTTTCGACGTGTAGAAGTAATTGTAGACTCTTTGGTTTTACCCTTCAGTTTTAGAGTTAGTTTATGTTGTTAATGTATCAGTCTTCTAGTTATGTTAGGATTAATTTTCTGTTTTGGGTATGTTCGATAACGGATTTTTTTATTGGTTCAATTTGGGTCGAGCCGTTTAAGAACAGTTTGAGCGAGTCAAGTTACAAACGAATGGTTTGGGTTCAGCCATAGTTCAAGAACCTGTTTTAACGCCTGTGTCAACTGCAAAACTAAAGTATGCTGAAATTCAGTTTGGCAGAAGATGGGCCACGTCTGACATTTGGGTTCGAGAGGGTCCTCATATAAATAACTAGTTTAATGTCCATGTGTTACACGAGTACTGACATGAAAACCAGAGTAGTTTAAATAGTTTAAAAAATAGGTAAATTTGAAGAAAAAAATAACCAAGTTTTAATTTTGTTCTTATGTCACTCAAACGTAAATTTGTTTCAATTCGATAACTTTAAAAAAAATTCTCAATCTTATGTAATTAATTTATATAATAGGTAAATATTAAATCTAGCATTCATTTTAAAATATAGTAAAATAAATGTTCACGAAAACTTTTTAAAAATCGAATAAAAAATTTGCGAAAATTTTCATAAATAAAAAAAAAAGTGACAATTTTTTTTACAAATTGCAAAATATTTCAAAAAATTGCTAAAAACTATAGAATAAACTCTGAATTTTTTTAAAGTTTGTAAGAATATTTAGTTGATGATAGAAAACACACAAAAACGGGTCCCAAATTAATCTAAAAAATAATGTTTACCTATTATACAAGTTAATTTACCTAGGAGTGAAACACCTTTTATACTTAAGTTATCTAATTGAAACAAAAAAAAATTTTAAGTAACCTAACCGGAACAAAATATAAAATTTGTTATCTTTCTATATGATTTTTTCTTTAGAAAAAGAAATATTTGGAAGTAACTTACATATTACAACATTAAAATCCATTTTCTATAAACAATAGACATGCTTATATTTGGCAAGGATCTCGTCAAGACTTGACCTAGCAATGTAGACACATTGATAAAAAAAACATTACACTTTGAAATGCTGAACATTTTTGAACAATCGAATGCAATTTGTTAGATTTAAATAACATTATGTAAAAACAAAAATCAGGGTCAGGAAGCAAATGAATTCAGTTAATATAATTTTTATATTTTCAAAACTATATATTTTTAGAAATAATTTAATTTGATTATCTTGTTAACTTTGAATTAATTAAAAATGATTAATTATGGAATGAAAATCTTCGTTTAATAAACATTTTTAGCGGGAAAACATTTATTTAAGTGACTCCAATGAATGACAAGTGTCCTATAAAACCCTCTTTTATTAGAAGGTATATATTGAAGTTGATAAATCTTTAAAAGGAGATAAACAATTGATTTGATTATAAAAAAAGCTCCTAATTCGTCTTACTCTAAAAATTTGGAACCACCAGCATATATTTCGGTAATTAAAACCAGTAGTGGTCAATATCAAATATTTAAGACTGTTAAAATCTAATACTTCTTAAAAAATAATAGTTAAGCTTTATTTTTAACGTTTTTACATTGAAGACATTTTTTATTTGAACTAACACTATGATTTGAATAGTGGTTTGTTTTATTTACTAGCTCACAATTTCTTCCGGGAAGTTATAAGACTAGGTCGTGCAATGCAGTAACTGGGTCTCATGTATATGACTTGTTAATAAAAAAGTTTCATCTATGATACGTTACTGTCTAAAGTCGTAATGAGTTATATATTAAAAGATGAAGATATATTCAAAGTTACATGTCGACATGTCGTCATAACTATAACTAAGTTTAAAGTAAGAGGTTAAAGTTATAAATATGTCAAAGTATAGTAACGCTCAAAGATGTAAACTAACAAGTCTTCAATAGTCAAAATGATAAGTTAAAGTCAATGATCGGAGTTGTGAATATGTCAAAAAGAGTTTAAGGGCTAAAGTTGAGAAAAACACAAAGTAAAGTAACTAATCAAGTAAGGTCTTACCGGTCTTAATTATCAAAAGTTATATAACTTAAAAGAGAAAAAGACAATAATAAAATTAATTAAATAGTATTATTTAATTGACTTGAAATAAAGATAAGAAATAGATCTAAGAATTTTTTTTAAATAATAAATAAATATATAGATTGATGATTTTAAGTTGAGTAAATTTCGTTTTGTCTCCTAAAGGCATGCAAACTATTATTTTAGGTAAACTACATGGAGGCAAAATGAAGTTTACTTTTATGTTAAATGAAACCACTGCCCCTCAAACCCGTGTCTGCAAGCACCTTCGCTGACGTCTTAGCAGATGTAGACGTCATTAATTTTTCAATAAAAAAAGAGCCGTAAGAATATCAATAAAAAAGTTGTTGTGAATGCTATGATTGCTGTTTTAAACCATCAAAACCTAAAGTAAATATTTGCAAAAAAATATAATTGAGTTTGTATTACGCAAGTTAAAAATATAACACGTTACATTTATGATATATTTTAATTGTTTAAATATACTTTTTAAAAACACAAAAGGAATAATAATACCATGGTAACTTCACACCACCAAAGCCATAAATCATAATAGACACACTCCTACCCACCCAAATCTAATCCAAACAACAACCCTTCAAAAAATGGAAGACACCACATGGGAACAAAGACACAATGCTCTAACTCACATCCTAACCCACCATACAACCACCCCATCTCTCCACTCTCAATTCTTCATCTCAACACAAATCCCATGCTACCTCAATTGGGACTATCCTCCAATCTTGTGCCCCAAACACCAACTTCAATGGGCTTTTGGTCTTTTTTTCAAAAGGGTATCCAAACTAGGTGTCATTAACCAAGGCTCTTGGAGGTCAACTTGCCCTTATCAACAACCACCACCATTGGTGCTTGCTAAAGGTGTACAACCACCCAAATGGGGTGATGAAGATAAGAGAGAGTATGTGAAGCAAAGGCTTAGAAGGAAGAAAATGGGAAATGATATCAACCCTTGGATACCTATCTTGTTACCTAATCTTATCTTGATGTCCTTTTTGTTTTGGGATCCTTTTCAAGTTGACACATGATGAAATCCCAAATTCTCTATAAAAGGTTATCAAGTAATTATTATATGTGTTTGATTCTTTAATTGGTTTGTTTTTCTTTAAGTTAACAATGCAATTAACAGTAGTAAAACTAATACTAATACTAAAATTATATTATATATTTTTTGTGTTTGATTATAATTTGTAAGTAAATTACTCAATAGATTTTATGTATGAAAATAATATGTTTTAATACATGTAATTGCTATTTATCTGTACTTGTTTATCTATAGGAATATGTACTTGTTTAATGTTTATAGATCGTCCGGATACTAATCCAAAGTAAATTTTGTGGTAAAATTATATGATTTGGTGTATGGTTTAGTTTCGAGATGCTTTAAATTTTAGACCCATTCCTATTAACATAACAAGTCGTTTAACCTTTAATTCTTTACTTTTTAAATGCTTTGGTGTTATAAAAAAAAGATAAACATGCATTTGAGTCACATGTAGATGGATATAACATGCTGGTTAACCTATTATGAACATAATTTATTTAACATATTATAATGCTAATGCGTGGACTTTGGTTTATTGGAGTCTATAGACCTGGCGTAGCGGGTTAGACCTGGGTGGCATGTAAGAACAAATTCGGATCATGAATAGTTGTATACAACATGTAGGGCTAGATCTGAGAATGCTGGTGCCCTGTGTCACCGGAAAAAAAAGGTAGGTGTATTATAACAACATAAAACAAACAATAGAAAAGAGTATTAAAAGCTGCACGTTACTCCTTATAGCCTAATAAAACAATAAAATACAAACCGAAAAAAAAACAATTCTAAGGGGCTTGTGACTGAACTGTGACTGCATGTTACTCCTTAGAGTATTCAACAACGACATTGTGACTGAACCGTGACTGCAGTGTGGTTGCGCGTATAGACCGACAAACCACCAAATTTGGAATGCCAACGGAACCACACTATCGGATAAACATGAACCCATCACAACCCAATCAAAACCAACAACAATTACCAAATCATATATGCAACCAACACTTGTTACACTTCATCATCATCGTTTCCAAAAATGTAAAATTCAAGACTGCCATCCCTCGTAGTGTTTTCTTTTGTTTCAAACTCATAATTAAAATTAAATTCATGACAAGAAAAAGAAATAAAACTCTTCTACATAATTTCATTTCACAAATTCAAATCAAACTTATTATCCTCTTTCGTCCATTCAACCTCCTTAAATTCTCATTTCAAAACCCCAATAATCTCACCAACCAATTCTTTTTCACATTCCCACAATACCATTAAAAAGTAATCGCACCATCATCATTTACCATCTCTTGATGGTAAACACAAGGGAGAACCAGCCGAAGCCATCGAAAACCTAGACCACACATATGTAAAGATCCAACAACCATCATCAGCATCAACCACATATAAAAAAAACAATCGACGTCAGATTCCAAAACACTCGTCAAAGCTCAAGAACATAGACATAACTAATGACAAATTCAACAACAAAAACAAACATAATACAAAAAAAAACAAAACACGTATACTACAAAAGACCACATACCCCACCACACGGCTCAAAAACAAAAATAAAAAAAACAAATAACATAAACAAACCAAATATACTGTTCATAACCTTAATTACTTTTAGAATATAGCATGAGTATTTATATTGATATCACTCTATAAAGATATAAAACGTTAAACAACGAAAAATCAACGGCATTTTATTGATAAAGAAACAAATCTAAAGGGCCAAATACGTATCTTATTCCATCCCCAAACCCCTGTATACAGATCCAAAACCCCTGCCTGTACAATTTGTTTCTCAGCCGAACTTCATGGCAGCAGCAGCTAGGTCCGTCTTACGCAGCTCCTCCGTCCGATCGGCGGCTTCTAGAATCTCCGCCGCTTCTAAGCCCAATGCCTCATCGGCGCCACGTTCCACCTTCCGCATCCCCGCTCAAAAACCCCTTTCAAATCGCATTTTCAGGTTATTTTTACTTTCATACATCATATTCGCTTTTTTCTCTATTACTCATTGTTCGTTCGTTTAATGAGACATCGAAATCGATAATTCATATCTTCAATTTCATTATACACATCGCTCATTAGGTGTCTAATTGATCTCTTACCTCAATTTACTTAGGTCACTTAGGTCTAGGTTTAAGATGTGTAATTGATCTCAACAGTTTGTGAGGAAGTTTGTTTATTAAATATATGAACATGAACAGATTCATTTATTAATGTTCATAAACGCTCTGCAATGTGTTCATTTATTTCGTTTGTGTTCATAAACGCGTTTATGAACACGAACGAGAAATCTCGTTTGTCAAATGTTCGTGAACAACCATTGATTTTAAACCTAATAGGTTTAGTTTTTTACATATTAATCTTCAAAAGAACTGTTATTAGTTATTAATGAGCTGTATTGTTTAAATTAGGTCACCAGTTGAAATGAGCTGTGTATCTGTAGAATCAATGCAACCGTTTCACACAGCTACTGCGTCTGCGTTGCTGACTTCAATGCTTTCAGCTCCAAGGACCTGTGGCTGGACACTTGAAGGTACATCTGGTTTACTTTTATTAGTTATTAATGTATCTGTCATGTTATACAATGCTCAATTACTTGTTCTGTGCCGCTTTGAATCGCTTAAAAGAAATCTTAAATGTTACATGTGATGCAATTTATGTTCTTACATGGTGCCAGTAGACAGTAGTGTTTGTAAATGATTCTGCCATCGATAAATTAGATGTAACTTTAGATAAATTAGAGTAACAAACATTTCTTCGTGACTGTTACAAGATATAATAACCCCTTGAAGGCTGTGTAGGGTTTTGTACTGTTATAATAAAAGATTTTGGGTTGTTCATACGCTGTGTAGAACATTAAAAAAAACCCATGGTTATCTTGGATTGTGCCTTGATTTTTGATGAAACAATGTTGAGCAGGATATAATTAGGATCCCGGTTGTTAAATGGTCTTTACATTAAGTTTAGTTATACAAGTATGCTGCTGATTCAGTACTTTTAATCAGATCTGAACGACGATGTATGATGACTTGTTGGAAGGATCCGGGCGTGCTGCAAGATTGCATGATAAGTAGAAGCAAGTCTGGATTGACTTTCATTGTTATAATGTTTAATTTATCATCTTATCTGAACCTTTTAGAATGATAATATTTTTATATTTGACCATCGTTCATAATCGATTTAATGTTATATGGGTTTTTAACATGATTGAGATTGTAGTAAAGCATATATTGTTTGACATAGAGTTTTGTGTTGTTTAGGTCTGTGATTGGGTCTCTTTCGGCATGAAGAATTACCATGTTTCCGTACGGTTTTCATTCGGGTAAATTGTTTGTTGATTGTAGATGGATGATTGTATGTGTTGAGATGCCGTGCGTTTGATGACTTGACTAGCTTTCAAGATGCATCTGGACATTGTAATGGATAATTTTTGTTTTGAAAACATGAAATTTAGTGATTATTTGTCAAAGATGTTGAATATTCATGGCATGGAACAAATTGCTTTTGTTTTGGTTGTGTTTTGAAGATCATGAATGCCCATGATTCATGTGATTACTTACAGATATTTATTGTGTTACAAATTCTCATATATAGACAACATAAGAATGAACCTCACAAATTTTTGCTTAGACGACAGTTACGTCTACATACTACGAGGTATGTAAGTTTTTTGCTTATATACTTTCAGCCTTTCGGTCATGTATTTTGCTTCAAACCTATCAATCTAGTACGTATTGTACCTTCATGACATACATGCTGACATGCAAATTGAACTTTTGTAGTGTTTATGTATAGTACTTAGGTTTGTTATAACAATACGTAGCTGCCTGGTGCAAAGTATATGTTTTAAATCAAGACGTGTTGAGTTTTAACCTCACTTGAGACATGAAGTAGATTTAGGTTGAACCAAAGTAGGACTAGTTTAGGACCATTAAAGAGGACTTAAGTTTGCTATTTAAGTCATGGTCTAAGAGCTTGTGATAAATGTTGTCCTCAAATTGTACCAACCATCATACATTTCTAAGTTGAGAATGTCAAGAAGTTTCACCTTGTTTGTGATATATGTTTCCCTATGGAGACAAGACCATAAACAAATACTTCAGTGAGTTAATATTTTCTTAAAACAACTTTGTAGAAACACACCTAATAAAGTCTTTTTGTTCAAGTCTTCTCCAATGCCTCTTTCTTTTGTGAAAAGTCATCATCAAATTATTAGTGTGAAAATAACTTGTAAACATTCTAAACAATGTGAGAGTATTTGATCTTTATTGGTCGATAGCAACATAAAATGTTTTTAGAGCAAATTGCAATTTTCGTCATTTGTGTTTTGGGAGTTAACAATCTTAAAAGAAGTGTACAAGTTTACGACCTTAGGTTTATATTTATTAACAGTTTATTTTTTTTTTTAAATTCCATTATGTTAATTTAAACTCCTATAGCAGCTTTTTTACTTGGCTTTTGATAGCAGCTTTTTTACTTGGCTTTTGAGTTGTTTTTTTACCATAGCGAACAAAATTTTAGATGAAATTTTAACTAAAGATAACTGTTAATGTCTTTAAAACGCAGGGAGAATATCACAGTTTACTCATGTTTTTATTGTTTCTAACGTCTGTTTGGAATGGTTATAACAATGACAACATAAAGTGATTATAACAAAGCAACTTACTTTGAAAAGGAGATGTCATGTTATGCTAGCTTGTTCTCATATTTACATCAATCGACTTGTATTATCCTTCCGAACAAAAGGCCTAAAACATCGGTCTTGAATTTGAAAAAATCTTAACGGCGTTAAAAAAATTTAACGACGGACCAATGGTTGCCAGAGTGATAAAAGTTAGGACCGTTGACAGCCAATTCAATAGTTGGGACCGACAAAAGACAAAATGTGATAGTTAGGACCAATAAAAACCAATATACCTTATATTTAACTTTATTTGTTACAAACATTGTATTTAACGAGCATATTGTAACTCAATATTACTTTTTGTACCTTTATTTTAGAGTAATTTCAGTTTTTGTCCCTGAGGTTTGGATGTTTTAAAGGTTTTAGTCCATTAGCTTTAATTTTAATTTTTTAGTCATTGTGGTTTCAAAATTGTTTCAATTAAACCCAATACACTAACGGTATTAACTTCATCAGTTACATAAAAGGGCATCTTAGTCTTTTTACACATAAAACTATTTACTTACCTTATTAAAAGTTTTTAATTGTACGGGGGTCATTTATATAGTTTATTAAAAGTAATTAAAATAAAAACAAAAAACAAAACTAAGCCATTTAAACTCTAACCGGACACCATCGTAACACCATCCCTTCCCCACCAAACCGACACACAATCACCATCGTAACACCACTATCGTACAATCACCATCGCCTGCTCCAGTAACCTTAATCTCCTCTCAAACTCCCTTTTGAATCCCATCTTGCCAGCCGTCACTATTCACCACCAACTGTCAGTTCTGTTTTCTTCCCCAAACCATCAATTGGATTCACGAGCCACTAAATTCGTTTGATTTGGCCACCAAAATCGGTTCTACAGCCAATTAAGCACCCCTCGCCACCATCGAAACCACTATAACACCCTAAGCCACCATCGTTTTGGCTGGAACTGGACTGGTTTTTTGGGATTGTGAATGAAATGGAGGAAAACAGAAGGTGTAGGTGGTGTTGGTTTCTGTTGGGGAGGCGAACCACCATCTTGGATTGGCAGAAATTCACTAGAAGTGGTGGTGGTGATTGAGATGTTGGACTGTTGGTTTCTGGTTTTGAGACAGCATGATGCTGATGATGATTGGTGTATTAGTGATTGTGAATGTCATGGTGGTGACCGGTGAACGTGTGTGTGGTGTTGGTGAATGTGGGTGATGTCACAACCCTTTTAAGGTGGTACATGAATGGCCCAACAGTTTAAAATTCTTACATAACTAGTCCTTGAGTATAAATGTACCAAATACCCATTTGTTTAACTGAAAAAACTTAACGATGTTAGTGTTTTAGGCTTAATTGAGACGATTTGAAAACTACAGTGACTAAAAAAGTAAAATTGAACTAATAGACTAAAACTGTTAAAACGTCCAAGCGACAGGGATGAATACTGAAATTTACACAAAATCAATCGTCAAGTACCAAAATTCAAACACACAACATCTCACACAATTTTGGTTTAGGCTGTATAAATCAGTTATATTTAATAAAGATCTCGTTTATAAGATTACATGTTCTCCACTTAAAAAAAGAAGTACATCAAACCCTAACAAATATAAACGACATAGAAGCGCATGCACCTTAGCATGAAAGCTAACATGCAAACAGGATCGTGTTTCACATAGAGAACGTTCATGTAGAACATAAACAGGTAGTGCAAACTGGCTTGTGTTTAAAGAACCTCAGTTCATCAAGAAACATCTCTCATTCATGAGAACATTTAAACCTTAACATACAGATGCGAAGCAGAGCCCATTGCATTTTAACACGCAACAGCGAAAAACTTTAAAGAATTACTAATATAATAAACAATCTGATGAGATCAAATGTAACCACAAAAACCGGCGAGGATCAAGATAACTCAAAAGATAATCTTTTTACAAAGTTAACCACATAGAAGGCCACTAGACTTAGTTCTATTACATGTTAAAATGATATTAACAAGAAAAAGACTAAAACTGACCTTCTCTTAGTAGTTGTATACCAAAACCCCACAAGTCACAAGAAAATTAAGACCTCGTCCGGCATACCAGATAAAAAGTCATTACTCGGCAACATTAACCAACTCATACTCAACTAGAGACAAGTTGTTATCTTCCTTAACAGTGAAACTTGCAGGCTCGGTAACCTCAATTCGTCCCCACTTATCAACAGCTAGTCTCATTGACCCTTTGAACATATCAATCTTTGCATTTCGGATTATCACAGTCGTTTCAGCTTTCATTAAGTCAACTGTATTGTAGATTTAACCATCATTAGCATCGTACTAAATATGCTAGTTAGATAAAAACAATCAAAGTTCAAACACAAACAAAAAGAGAATATAACATATTATCTTATAAATCACCCTGCAAATTACTACAAATATAAACAAAAGTGGATTTTTTTATTTTTAAATCTATTCAATTGCCATAAAATGGAACTAAAATGGGAAAAAAAACCTTCTAATCAACAGTGAGAGATCATCCAAATGCTTTAGAGCCCTAAAAACTTCAAAAATTTGTACTTGAAGAACCAAAGAATGCTAAATATCAAATATGATTTAATATACAATAAAAGGTAACATAGTAAAGTTACAGTAAAAAGAGAAAAATAAAACAATGACGCGCTGAAAGACACAACGAAGAAAATAAGCAAAAACAAACAATGACGCGCTGAAACACAAAGAAGAAAAGAAACAATGACACGCAGAAAGACGCAACGAAGAAAAATACCAAAAAGAAACAATGACGCGCTGAAACACACAACGATAAAAAAAAGAGCAAAAAGAAACAATGAGACGCTGAAACACACAACAAAGAAAAAGAGCAAAAAGAAACAATGACATGCTGAAACACACAACAAAGAAAAAGAGCAAAAAGAAACAATGACGCACTGAAACACACAAGCAAAAAGAAACAATGAGGCATCTGAAAAACAGGATAAAAAAGAAACAACGACGCGCCTGAAAGACACGAATCACACGATCAAAAAGAAACAATGACGCGCCTGAAAGACACAACAAAGAGCAATTACAAGGAGACACAATGATGAGCAATAAAACACAATGAACTGCAAAGAAAGACACAATGACACACGAAAAAACACAAAGAACCTAAAAATTCTAAAATTCTAAAACCTACAAGCTAAGATCATCGACAAGCCGGTTCCAAGGTCGTTGAAATAAGTTCAATCAGAGTTTGTAGGACAGTCTTTTTAGACTTTTTAAAATAAGAACATAGCACAAGGTAACAAAGTACAAAACACACAAATTAAAAGCCCTAAACTTTGAAAAACAAAATTTGGGGAAAATGAACAAACTGGGATACAAATACAAATCAACATCAGCAGGTTCAACATATCATACATCTACATATGTAAGTGTTAAAAAGATACCTTGATCGTTGCGAGCAGTGAAGAGAATAGTGCCAGTTTCATCACCAATAAGACACTCAGCAATACGAGTGTTAGCAGCACCTGAGCGACCAGTAAACGAAGACGAATTGCGTGATTTCTTATCCAAAACAGTGGTTGCAGACAAAACCTTAACGGTGAGTGTATGTCCGTTTGTTCCAGGTTTTAGGTCACCTACTTTGACGAACACTGGTTTCCTCTTTGCGACAACTCTTCCGCCTTGTGACGGTTGTTGGGTTTCGGTTTCAACTGATGTTGTGTCGTTTACAGTCGCCATCTCCGCCGTTGAAATGAATGAAATGAAGGTGAGTTTGTTTTTGGATTGTTGGTTGGTGGGTGAATTTGTCCCTCAATTGATAAACCCCTAACCCTAAAATTAATTGTTGGAGTGAGAAGTGAACTGCTTTTTGTTAGGTGCGTTTTGGGTGTTTCAAGTTTCGTGGTGTTGATGTTTTCTACCCCAAGACTTGAAATGTGGCAAGACTAGCTCTAACTATGTCTCTCGTATCAAATAAAAACTTATTTTTATATAAGGTTTAGAAAGTTTTTTTACTCATTAAACGGCTCCAACAAATTTCATTGAACTCATTTTAATGGTGTTGGAACATACATGTCAAAGTCTATGATTTTAGACTTCGTGGATTAACTTTTTCGCTTAGTTTTTAGATGATTTTATAATTTTTGTACCAGCTTATTGTGTTTTTTTTGTCGTAATTATGTCTATTATGCTCGTCGTTGTGTTTTTGCCACTCGTCATTATGTCTTTTTTTTTTTCTAGTCTTTGTGTTACATATTTTAACTTAATGATTTAGATTAATGATTTAGATTTAGGTGGTGTTTGTTTTTCATAAAAGGTCTGCACGAGCTCTTATGTCTGTTCCGCGCAGACCACGCGCAGACATTGTCATTTGTGGAATGTTTGTTTTTTCCAAGACGTTTCATTAAAAAACATATGTGCGAGCTCTTCTTGGTGCAGACTTGGACTAACCACAATCTACAGAGGGTTAAACACAATCACCCAGTACCACCACCCACTGTTCGTTTCCAATTTACCACCACCACCACCCACCATCACCACATGCTGCCGCCCACCACTACCCACTGTCCACCAGCACCATCGTCCACCGTCCAATAGCACCACCACTGTCCACCACCAACAGTTTATTTCAGGTGACTGTAGAATTTAAAAAAAATACAAACACTCTTCTTCTTGTATACTGTAGAGGTTTGGTCCACCTTTTATTCTAAAGATGTCTGCAGATGTGGTCCGTAGATTGCAGACATTTTCCTATAGAAAAAATAAACAACACCATAGAGTTTAGCTTATAGTGCTCTGCTTGTAAAGTTAGAGCATTCACAATGAAGGAATCAAATGTATGCGAGTAAGGTTTTATATTTTAAGAGCTGAGTGTGAGTGGTTGTTGTGAGTGAAGAAAAGAGAAAATTTAATGATGGATGAGATATAAATTCTATATTTGAAAACCAATATTCACCCCTTATAAATTTTTAATATTTTTTAAAGTGGTTATGAGTGGAGGAGAGAGAAGCTGTAACAGTAAATAGTAAATGTATAAAAATATTATTATTTAAATAACAGAATAGAGAAAATGTTGTGATTTTTAGTGTAAATTTAGAGATAGAGTTAGTTCATTTACTTTGAATGCTTTGTAGTGATTTTTAGTGTAAATTTAGTAGCTAGGTTAATTATTCAAAGACAAATGTCTAGCCAGTTCAAATAAGAGGTCTTAATCATTCAACTCAGTATAATGCTTAACCATTCAGAAGTAAATGTCTGAACCATTTAGATATGTACTCACGAAACAAACAGTCTGAACTATTAAGAGACTAAAACAAACAACCTTAGATTTTAACTTTTTAGCTCCGTGTGTATTTTTTTGTTAGCATTGTGTCGTTTGTCACCTTGTTATTGTGCTTTTGGTTTTAATTTTATTGTTTAGCATTAAAATTTAGTTTTCGGGTTTAGATTTTTAGTTTGGCTTTTAGAATTTAGCTTTTAAGTTTTAGAATCTATGTTTTCAACTAATTGTCTCCTCTTGTTTGTCATTGTGTCTTTCTTGATTTTCCTTCAAATTTAGAGTTTACCTTTTAGAGTTTAAAGTTTATGATTGAGTGTTAAGGATTTGATGAATCGTTTAATGATTTTATTAAAAAAACTTTCAATACTCTCAACCAAAACACCCTTTAATTTATGTATTCAAAGGTTGTAACTTGTAAATACATGAGTTGTAAATAGCTTGACATGTTATAAATTATTAAACGTGTTAATCTTATGAGATTTATTTCATTTTATTTAACTAAAGAAGTTAAATGCTTGAGTTGTAAATAGCTTGACATGTTATAAAACTCTAAAATCTTCATTTAAGGTTTCGTGAGGAACTACAACCCTTTCTTGAGTATGATGCATAAATACTACCTAAATATCGATACTCAATGTATACTACACAAAACATATATGTGGTATTTTCAAGGGGTAACTAACATCATTAATGAAACACTCATACACTTTCTTAGGCAAATGACACACCTGTGTTATCCATTTAGGAGATGTGTCTGTCTCCTATTAAGATATTTTGAGCACATTAGTTATGCATGAGTGCAGATCTCATAAATTAGGCGTGTTTGAGTGTGAGCAATTTATGATGGTTGCCCTTCAAAAAAGTTCTCGTCCGTGCAAAAAAAAAAAAACCTTTTGTGGGCTACTTGTGAAAGTGTTTGAATATTACAAATGATATCATGGAAGCTCCAAATTTTTTACGATGGTGTTGCAAAATCTCATCGAGGACTTTGAGTCCCAATGAATGAGGGTGTTTGTGGCACTTTAGGTGAGCGTTTTGTTATGTTCGATCTATCATCACGAGATATATAGCGCCATAAGGAATGTTTTGTCTTAAATACAACAAACAATTTTGGATGTATTAGCTATGGATGAGAGAATAAATGCGCAATCAACTTTGCTTCAGGGGAGCACTCTAAAAATATGTGACATCCTTGTGCATTTGCCTAAACGTAGCAAAAACACAAAGTCCTAAGCATTTTATGTGCAAAAAAAAATAGTTGATATTAGAGATACCAAACTATATATAAATGTTACAATCAAATGCAGCCATCTTGTAACACTAGCACTTGATGTGTACTGTGGTGAAGCATTTTATCTCACCAATTATATAGGTTTAATTATAGTATTTTTAAGAAACCACTTGCTCAATGGAGGTGAGACGTTAAAAGCTCAATTATGTAGTGTCATCTTGTAACACTACGGACGTGGTGCCTTGTGGTGGATAATGTTGGAAAATAGTTCATTTTTATTAAATAATCAACTTAATATTATAACGATGCTCTCGTTATACATGGGAAATTCACTAGTACATTACCGTGTACAAAGCCAAATCAGAAATACATGTAGAGAACAAGTTACAAATGATACAAAACCATTGTGGTTAGTAAACTTCAATTGAACAGCAATGTAAACGACAGCAACAACAACGAGATTGATGATCCTGCAAAACAAATATTAGAAAGAAAGATCCGTGCTTGTGTTTGACACAATTCCCTTAAACAGATTCGTCGTCTGTTCCCAAGGTATATCGGACGAAAGCAGCGTACTGCCGGACTTGATCACTTGCCTGAAAAGAAACCGAAGAAGATGATGCAAACGAGATGATCGATATTATGTGTCTTGCTCTTGCGTTTTTGGTGTGTTATGAACTCTCCATATTTCTTTGGTTTTGGTGTTAATCCAAACTCAACTTGTGTTGCCATGTTTTGGTTGTTATCTTTATGATAAGCAATGCAAGAGTCTTACAATTCATGACAACTGAATTGTCATAAAACCCATCAACTTGCAATTCATGACAATTGAATTGTCATAAAACTCATCAACTCAAATGTTGGACATCCCAACAATCTCTTCTAGATTTCTCAAAACCGGGTCGGGTTACAGAAACGCAACCTTGAGTTTTCGGACATGCATTCGGGTTACCAACCGACAACTTGAGAGTTGACCTCTCATTTACACAAAATATCCAACAATCCCCCACATAAATAGAGGTCGATCTCAAAATACAAACATCATTCCGATTAAATTTCAGCAGTTGAATCTTGCATACGATAGGTAGGTGTTACCCTTTGAACCTTCGCTCATGAAACGCATTTAGTCTACTGGCTCTGAGTAGAACGCGATGTCTTTGAACTCGTCTGCCGTTTGTGTAGGCGACAATACGCTTCACACAAGACTCTCCCTGACAAAGTCAACTCCTCATAGTTATGTTCGTTATGGTCATGAACATTTTCCTGGTTCTGCGAGAGCTCTAGGAATTGTGGCCTCCAATTCCATTCGAAGCGACCCCACTTCTCTCTAACATAGGTGATTCATCACATGTGACTACATTAATCGAATCATTAAAAGCCATAGGCTTAGCCTAGTACCTGTCACCTTTAGGAATGGACTAGGAAGATTACTAGATCCTTGTAGTAGACTCCCTTTTAAAAGGCGTGGACGTTTTATCAGTTAACTCTTCTTTCTTAGTTAACCCGCCACAATGACCTTACCAGTTCATACAAGTAGGTTATCCTATTGAACTCGGATCTTGGGATCTCCAGTCAACCGAGTTAGGTTTCCTTCATATAAACTAAGCTTTTCACGGGCTTTAGTCTCATTCCACAACTCAATCTCGCATTAACCCTCAGGTTCTTGGATCCAAGCTATTTTATTTGACTTCGTCAAGTCACAATAGTTTACAATCGAGATTGGTTTTCCGTATGTGGTTTAACTCTTAAGTTAACCTTGCATATTGTCACTTTTAAAAATTATAACTTTAGGCCATTAGTTTTAGTCTTTGGTTTTGAAAATACAATGTGCAATTTAAGTGAACACATCTTCACTATGCCAATAGGCAATTTTAGTGACCACCAAAATGCAATTTAAGTGAATAGATCTTCACAATATGCCTTTGGTCACTAGATCATTAACTAATACATTGGCATTCACATGTTTGCAATATTAACTTGGACTATAAAATCCATATTGCTAAACATTCAACATTCTTATATCAAATGAAAGTAACCCCCACATTTAAGTGGTATTGGATAACATCAATCAACTTTTGGATCAATTATCATTTTCACATACCCTAAAAATGATTGTTTCTTAAATGGCTTCTCCCCCACATTTCTTGCCATTTGATCAAGTTGTGACTTTACATATGACACCAAGTTGATGATCATGATTTGATCAAGACCCTATCTTTGTATCACGGAGTTCAAGAATGCTTAATTGACAACTATAAAGCTTAGATAAGCTTTTAAGTTAACTAAGGCAAACTACAAAGCTTTAGATGAGCTTTTGAGTTAACTATAGCAACACATGCCTTAGTCATGAACTTTTTACCTGGGCCATAAGTTTTTCATTAACCTTCTGAAACTTAAATCTAAGTTTCTCATCTAGGATAAACCTAGAGGCTTGAGTTCTCCTCAAGTTATATCATTTCCTTATATTGACTGAAAGTCATCATTTGATTTGTTTCCGTAACTAATTCTTGTGATATGTATGTGAATGTTTCATGTTAATTAGTCTCCATAGAGCATCATAATTAATTAGTATTAGTCTAGCATGCTTTAGACTACAATACTCTAGCATGTGAATAGAAGATGCATCATTTTGATTTTCACAGCCCTAAGAACCAACATCACATACATTCCAACAAGAATTTCATTTCACGGTTTAGACAAATCACCATCTCAAATCTGCAGTATGTGAGAATGTCTCATATGTATGTTTCTCAAACATACAAAACTTCATCATTCATTTAGGAATATGACATCTATGAGCTTGATATCTAGCGCTTCGCCACTAACTCATAAAGATTTTAACAAAGTCTTATTCTGAGTCACCTTGGCAAATAACTTATCATCAACGAATGGTTCACTGTTATGTTGAGATACAGTCATACTAGATTGATAACCATAACATGGAATTCACATATTCTCATACGCGCTGTTCATTGTTGATTTGAAAATATATATACTTGGTATACTATTCATCATGAAGATCACATCTTCTACATAGTTAATTCAACATTGAAGTTAGTAGACGCATCTACATGTACTTCATTTCTCATGATAAATTACATATTACATGTCACTCATGAGTCTGTTTCAATTTATGACAACATATATATATATATATATATATATATATATATATATATTATCATGTGTTACAATTTACACCAAGTAAATTTCCACAATAATATATATGTCTTCAAATTGATGTCTCACTTATGACTACATCATTATCAATGGTTAAACTCACAAGTTGTGGTTGTGCTTCTTGCAACCCGTTTAAATAGACATCAATTTATTATGCATGTCACACGTGTTTCGATTTACTTCATTGTATTAACTGCATGTGTTATCCTAAGATATTGAACACATCAATTATACAATATCGAACAAATTAATCCGACCAAACAAGAATTTATTCATCATAATTTAATTGAATATATAAATGATTTCTAACAAATAAAATCATATTGTGTTGCAATCTTCAACACTTTCATCATCTTATATGACGATCACCTTTAGTGACATATACCCCATTATATTTAGTCGATTTTAATCTCATCGGCTGTGATTCCAATAGCACGAGAGCTGCTGAAATAATAACTATCCATGACACGCAATGATCCGTGTCATTTAATACATTCTTGGAATAAATCCAATGGCATATTTATTTGATTTTCAAGAGGTACTCCCTCAGTACAATCTCATGCCGTCATATCCTCGTTTCATTTTTGAAACTATACTCTTGAACAGTCACTCAACTATCCGGATAACAATATGTTGTGTAACTCTTTACTAATCTCAAGTAACAGTATTCGAACAATACAAAATATATATAACAACAACACAAAGTTGTTAGAGATTATTATTTTTTTCTTTAAAACAAACTGTGTTAATATTTTATGCAAAACTATTGTTATAACATAATTCAAAACATATTTCCTTCTAAGGTTTTGCAAAATATATAATTACATAGTTTATACTACTTTTATTTATCATTTGATTCCAAAAAAATCAAGGTGTCAAACTCCAACTTTATATATATATATATATATATATATATATATATATATATATATATATATATATATATATATATTCAACTTTCCATAAGTCAATGGTTTAACATATTGATTTTGAAGTTATACGTTTACATAAAACGTAATAACAACTTGAGTTTATGACATTATTTCTAACCCTCATGTTAGAAATGCAATGTCTACACAAACATCATCCAAATATGTAATTATTTTATAAACATAATTATCTCACAATATTAAACCAAATGTTTACATAAAACATTTATAACCATATTAGTTCAATCATATCTAACACTCTTGTTAGATAATTAAACAAGATCTAACGAGCACGTTAGAAACTACACGTTTACATAAAACATATTGTGAATACCAATAAATGCAGTCTAACACATTTATTAAATAATAACGATTACATAATCGTTTTATATATGTTGATCATTGCAACAAACCATTTCTAACACACATGTTAGAAGATAAACGATTAAAACATAATTGTTGAACTTTCCGGTTTATATAATAAAAACCACCTCTCACATATCAATTGCTTAAAACATTATTCATGGCATCATAAAACCAATTATATCTAAATGGTTAGAGACATGAACCATCTCTTAGATGTAAATTCTTTAAATCATTATTCATGATATTCATAACCATTAAAACTCATTATATCTAAATGGTTATAGAAACATGAATCATCTCTTCATGTTAATGACTAAAATTATTATTAATGTCATTCATAACTATTAAGAGTCATAATTCTAAATGGTTATAGAAATACAAACCATCTCTAACATACATGCTAGATGGTAAACTTTTACACACAACATTATTTATAAAACACATATTGTTTCATATAATTAGTAATCACTAAAACGTTTGTTAGGTAAGAAAAAGACGTTTACACAAAACGTTCTTAACCATTACCAAAATAATATCCAACATTCATGCTAGATAATCAATCGGGTTCTAACGCACACGTTAGATAATTAGACGTTTATACCAAACGTTAATGTCATGTGGTTTATACATTAAATCGATTCCAACACTATTGTTAGATAACCAAACGTCTATCGAAACGTTTTTGTCATATGGTTTCTTAACTAAACCAATTCTAACACTCTTGTTAGAACACCAAACGTTTACCGAAACGTTTTTATCGTATGGTTTTTTAACCAAATCAATTATAACACTCTTGTTAGAAAACTAAACGTTTACCGAAACATTTTCTCGTACGGTTTATTCGTTAAACCCATTCTAACACTTGTTAGAAAAATACACAATTAGCAGTATTTTTAAGCTCAAGCTAATTGAATCAAACCATTTGAATTTTACCACCAAAGTTAGGATTTTAGATTATATATATATATAATCCAAACACAAATTTGTACTAATATATATTATTTCCCAATAAAATATATCTAGTGGATTTTAACTAAAATCTTAAATAGTTTTTTATTTTAATCTTTTGTGAACCAAATCGTTGATCAAAGTTTTAAAATTGTATCAAACACTTTTCATAAAATCTGTTTAAGTTTGTTGGAAAATAGTTCACTTTTATTAAATAATCAACTTAATATTATAACGATGCTCTCGTTATACATGGGAAATTCACTAGTACATTACCGTGTACAAAGCCAAATCAGAAATACTTGTAGAGAACAAGTTACAAATGATACAAAACCATTGTGGTTAGTAAACTTCAATTGAACAGCAATGTAAACGACAGCAACAACAACGAGATTGATGATCTTGCAAAACAAATATTAGAAAGAAAGATCCGGGCTTGTGTTTGACACAATTCCCTTAAACAGATTCGTCGTCTGTTCCCAGGATACATGTGACATCCGTAAAAAAAAATAATAATAATAAAATAAAATTTCATTCTTAAGCTTTATATATTTATGTGTTTCTTAGTATTTATTGTTTGTTTTCAATCGACAAGAAATCAAACACATCTTAGTCCAACTTATGTATTAAACTTAACGTTGAAACCAATATATATATATTTTCTAAAATCGTAAAACGAGAGCAGTTGGCAACATTAATTAAATTTATAACCCAAAGCTTTTATAAAACCAACTTCTAGTAATCCATTTATAATTAACCAAAACTTTTAAATCTACCAACTTATGCAGGTTACTAACTTATATATAACTAATTTAATTAAGTTATTTAAATCACCCCTAAACTTGAAATAAAAATCATTGCATATGTATATATATATATATATATCACTAAAGTAGACGAACCTATCTACTTTAACGTAAGCAACTACTTAAAACTATATCATCTAAGATATTTAATTTGAAGCCTATAGTATATATCTCCTTTAAAGAAGATTCTAGGCCATCCATACACACATCATCAAATATGAAATGGTCATTGTAACATGTATGTCCATGACTCATCTCATCGATATATAATATATCTTAATTCACTAGCAACCTTATCCTTCTCCAACATTAAAAACCCATTCCTAACCTACACACATGCACCCAAAACTTATTCTCCCTCTCACGTATCCATACATACACAATCTACCACCTTTAGTTCCTATCACACTCTCCACCACCTTATCCCTCACTAAAATTTTAAGATTTCAATTCTCTCATAAAGTGATCGTCGTCTATCAACAAATAGAGGTTTAAAGTAACACAAGTAGTACGTTGGTACGCAAGCAGTAACGTCGATGTTGGTTGAGCGACGACTGAGTCGTTGCCGGCTTGTTACCAGGCAGTCGGAGCCCTTGCCAGAAACAATATATGTACGTGGCACCGGGATAAGCGGGTCTCTCGAATACCACGATCAAGCTTTGATCAACTAGTCAAAAAGCAATCAACATCGATAACAAGTTAAGAACGAGACGGATGCAAGTGGGTTCAAGTATATAAAACAAGTAAAGAGGTATAACCGAGCACTAAAGGGATTTAAATTTTGTTAACGATTTACATGTGTGCTACGTGTATATATGTTGAGCTCTAACAAATAAATACAACGTGATGTAAAATATGAACGTGTACAAATCTACCTATTCTAATAATTAAGTAACACATCCACATGTCACTATTTTAACTATTCCACATAGGATTTTGCTTAGGTGTCATGTTCTAAATTAATTTGATGGAGAATTTTTAGACGGGTCATGGTATGCTCCATATTCGAAATAACCCGATATGTTTAAATTAAAAATTCACAAATTATCATCAATTATCTCCTAACCCGATATGTTTAAATACAAAATTTACCAATTATCAAGATCTATATCTTAACCCGATATGTACCAAGTATCATAAATTATCTCCTAAGCTGATAGGCTGATATGTTCTAATAAAAAACTTATCAATTATTATGATTTATCCTAACCCGATATGGTCAAATTAAAGTTTTACCAATTACCATTAAATATCTCATAACTCGATTTGTTCAAATAAAAAAATTAACAATTATCATGAATTATCTCCTAACCCGATATGTTCCAATAAAAATTTACCAACTTTTATAAATCATATCCTTTATTGTAACATATGATATTTTATATGAATATATTTGTAAATATCCAAATCGATTTAATAAGATATATGCTAAAAATAAATTTGATATGTAAATTGAGTTAAAACCTATAAAACTAAAATCCGTATAGTACACGGGTACTAATCTAGTTGTAGTTATTATATTAGTAACTTGGATTCGTAAATAATGATTACTTAATAGTTATTATTAGAAACTGACAGTGTTATATGTACCGCTATAAATATAATTGTCACATTGATACAAAATTTGAAACCACCTAAACTTTGTAAGTTGTTATATTCTATCAGTTAGTTAATTCTAAACTGATATAAACTAGTCTATGACAATTGAAATAAATCAAAGAGCTCAATCACACGTATATAATATTATCATATTATTAGAAACTGATGAGATGTGTGGATACCTAGGATTATATTGGTGACCATCAGTACATAATAACAAGCTCTCTAACGTTGACACCAGGTGAGTACGTAGCCCACTTTCTTTAATGTTTTGGGTGAAAAGCATACTCGTTATATTTAACTTTATGATACGTGAGTACGTAGCCCATTTTCTTTAATTATTTTGGGTGAAAAGCATACTCGTTATATTTAACTTTATGATACGTGAGTACGTAGCCCATTTTCATTAATTATTTTAGGTGAAAAGCATACTCGTTATATTTAACTTTAGGTATAATTTCATATATACCCCTACAAAGTTGCATAATATCATATATACGCAAAGTACAAGTTTTTAATGCATATTGTACAACACTTTTTAAGCATGATTTGGGTAAATATGATATTATGCAACTTTGTAGAGGTATATATGAAATTACCCCTTAACTTTATGATACGTGAGTCTCGTAGCCCACTTTCTTTAATGTTTTGGGTGGAAAGCATACTCGTTTTATTAAACTTTATGATGCTTTATTATTTAAGACATTGTTTTTACCCAACTGTCCGTTTTTACACAACCATTAATTATGGATGAACCGACGGATCGTATGGGTAGTACTACTTGGGTAATCCCCCACGCACAGTGCCCTTGTAAAGGAAACCAACTCTGAGACCCGTTAGGTTTTGAGACCTACGTGGTCGTTGCGTGCATATTATCGCGGATGTGCATACATTTGTGACAGTTATTGGGTGTTAATATTCGGGAACTCAATTCATATTAGATGGGGATTGGGTGACCGGGTACAGGTTTGGTTGTGGACTTATTTAATTTGCATCATACTTGTTAAACTCACATATTTTTAAACCTGCGAACTCACCAACTTTATAGTTGACTCTTTTAGTATGCTTTTTCAGATGCTCTTATCGATCTGTTAAAAGTAACATTGGATTAGAGCTTGGTATTGCTTTGACGATATATTTTAGAAGACCTGAGTTGAGCTTAGAAGTCATAGACGCAGAAGCTACAAAAGAAGTTAGATTCAACATCTAAGTTCTATTACTTTTGGGATATAAATTTATGTAAATCCGATCATCTAGTGAACAAATGTATTACAGTGAACCATCAATTAATAATATTATTTCCGCTGCTTTGATTATTAAATACCAGTCGTTACGTCTAGCCCCCTGGCTCCGGGTGTGACAGTACACCGGACGAAAGCAGCGTACTGCCGGACTTGATCACTTGCCTGAAAAGAAACCGAAGAAGATGATGCAAACGAGATGATCGATATTATGTGTCTTGCTCTTGCGTTTTTGGTGTGTTATGAACTCTCCATATTTCTTTGGTTTTTGGTGTTAATCCAAACTCAACTTGTGTTGCCATGTTTTGGTTGTTATCTTTATGATAAGCAATGCAAGAGTCTTACAATTCATGACAACTGAATTGTCATAAAACCCATCAACTTGCAATTCATGACAATTGAATTGTCATAAAACTCATCAACTCAAATGTTGGACATCCCAACAATCTCTTCTAGATGTCTCAAAACCGGGTCGAATTACAGAAACGCAACCTCGAGTTTTCGGACATGCATTCGGGTTACCAACCGACAACTTGAGAGTTAACCTCTTATTTACACATAATATCCAACAGACAAATCATTAATTGACTGGTTGACCCTATCAGGAAGAACATAAGGAACATTTTAACTTTGATTTTGTTTGATGTTGGCAAGGAAGATAATGAAGACGTTTTTTTGTGATTCTAATGAAATGAGACATTTACATCAATTAATCATGTGTCTCCGGTGAATAGGAAGTGTTTGAATGTATGATGAAAAAGAAGTGTTTATTAGACTAGGACAAAACATTCATGTCTTAAATGATGATGTTTATGGAAATAATTTGGAGCCAAATAATTGTTAAGGGAAGGGGTAGTGTTGTCACAAGTATCATTTTGATATGGTTTGGTTGAAGATAATAATGAGCTTTAATTATGAAACTTGATGATGTCCTTGAAAGGAGTTAAGGAGAGACTAAGGGAACTCAGAGCAAGCAACGATTCAGACCACAAGTGTGACAAGGTCATGAGCACATCGGCCTGGGTGTGGCAACCTTGACTCACATGATAGAAAAGGAGGTGGTGACTTCGTGCATTGCCTCGCAAGATAGCTGTTTCCTGCTGGTAACGACTCTTTCCTAGCTTTTTGGAGTGTTTTGTACGGTTGGGGTGGTTTAAGAAAAAAATATTCGTCGTAAATAGGCTCAGTGATCTCTTTCTTCTCTTCGATAGGCCGGTACGGCGCCCCCTACTTGCTCATTCGCAATGACTACCACAAGAAAGTAGCCCCTATCTCTAAAGGGCCTTATGCACTCGTTCAAAGTTCATTTGGTAAAGTGATTGAGGTGAAACTTGAAATCCTTAGGGACCCGGGTTCAAATCTCAATCTTTATTCATATGTTATATGACATGATAATGAAGCTCAAACTTGAGATAACCAGGTTCGAGTTGGAAATGAAGGGTTTTACATGAAAATGTTAAAGGTTTCTGCTGTGATTTTCTTCATGGAATGGTTGGCTGACGAGTCTTCGACTCTGTCTAACTTGGCCTGAAAGAAGGATTGGGGTGAGCATCCGCTGCCATTGCAGCTTTACAGAAGTCTCACTAGGCCGCTTATAAGCACCCATTAGAAGGGATGTCGGGGTTTCGAATTCGATCATTGCACTGCACTGGTTCAATGAAACGGTCTTTGTGTTATGTCAACGATCATTCTAAAAAGTATATTAAATTATAAAACACACTACTTTAACCCCTATCTACATTTTTATACATATAAAATCACTCTCTCTTAGTCACTTACTATATACTCTTTTTGTAAAGAAAAATATGGATCATGGTAAGAAAAAACCGTCAAACTCATGAAAAACTAAACCGAGAAACACCGATGAAAACGATGATGAAGAATGTGAAACATGAAATAGCCAATAGATGAGGACGACCTTGTAATTTTTGGCGCTTTTATTTTTTACTTTTCTTAATTCTTTTTGGTTATTTCGTTTTTTCTTTTAAGTTTAGTTTTTTTAATTAATAAAAACAGTGTATTTAAATGTGTAGTTTTTTTATTTAACCAAAGTGTTCAACCTTGAGGGTACATTCTCTCCCAAAAGTAGTGAATGGTAGTTAATAAAATTGGTAAAGTGACATGATGGACGCGATCAAAGTTATCTTTAAATTTAAACTAGATTTTGTTAGTCTCTCGCGCAAATTTTTTAGGCTCTCAGGCATTGCGTTATAGGACTTTGTTCGACTATCACGAACATGTGCCGGCTTTTTTGTTGCCGGTTTGATTTGATTTCATGTCTTAATGGAACTTTATTATTAAATAACTTCGTTCATACATTTTGGCTCGGATTACAAACTGGATCATCAGTGTTGTAGTGATACGGGTTGCAAAAGGGCAAAGCCAGTAATCCTTGTTCACCTAACTAAGTCGGTTTTTGAAAACATCGGCATAGCCGGATAAACAACCGCATTTGTGTTCTTGATAGCGTGATACAAAATGTTATGGTTAGGCTTCTACATTATAGTATTGATCTGCATTTACGATTAAAGCAAAATGAAAATTGAGCACCTCCAAAGTCCAAAAAATATGTCCAAAATCAAAAGTTTTCACATATCAAGCATATCTATTTTGAACTTAACACCATAACTCAATATCGATCAACTCAATATCACATTACAATGAAAAACCCACATTAAAAACATCAATTGCAATCGATTTGAATAAACCATCAAAATCCAATTTCAATCTAGCATCATATCATCGTTGAAGAATCCACAATCAAAAACCTAAAATCAATCGACTAACACCGTCCACTGCAATTGTTTTGATACCACAATAAAAAAGTACAAAATCAATTTAAAAATACAAGATTAACGAAGAGCAAACAAAATTTATACCAACAACATCGTTAGGCTCATGGAGTGTCAAAGAATGTTGGTCCCATAACAGTAATGAATCAGTAATTTAATAAAGATTTGGATCAAAAGATATAAAATATGATGAACTTTGGATGAACAATGAAGAACACTACTAAAAACTCATATTTGATCCATATTGATTTGCATTAGATATTGTTTACATGGAAAGACCCCAAATCATGCTCATTCAAGCTTACAAAAACCCTAATTGCCATTTACTATTTATAGCCTAATGACACTTTGGACTAATGACATTTAGGACCCTAAACTTAGACTAAAGCATGACAATTGGAAATAATACAAATAAAACCTAATGTTTAGTCTAATATATATTTTGTCATTAAGACAATATATATATATATATATATATATATATATATATATATTTGTTAACGAAAACATAAAATACTAAAATGACGAAAACGATTAAATATATTTTGTTGACACAAAATATATTTATTAACAATTAAACTCCGTCGCCTTCAACGTCTTGTCTCTAATCTTTGTACTGAACGCGTCGTGTTGACTTTTGCGTTGACTTTGACCGTTGACATTGACTTTTGTTGACTTTGTGTCACACCCTCAATATCCACTAACGGAGTTTTACCATTAAGTGTGTGACAAACCAGGATTTCAGTCATTAGTTACACCAAACGACACTATATGAATTTAAAACATACGTGTCTCATTAAATGAGAAACTTAGTACAGAGTTGACGTTTGAAAGTTTGCGGAAGCGTAATCGAAATGTAATTGTTAAAACATTTAAATGGAAACTAAATGCGCAAAACCCGCGCCCAAAAGGAGTAACACGGTTTAAATAGTTGTTAAACAAAAAAACATGGTTTTTAATGCCAGAAAATGTTTAAATGAAAAGCGGTGACTCCATGCCATGTCCTAAGTGCGTTGTGCATCAATGACCTGAAAAAGTGAAAGGCTAACAAGTGTCAACACGACGGTTGGTGAGTTCACATAGTAAGTATGTAATCAAGTAAGTTCAGTTGCAAGCAGAAATATAAATTAAGTATGTCATTGTAGGTAGCTAGTCTACAGCACATGTCCTAGAGGCGTATTGTATCTGACCGAAGCTGACGTATGTACACATTAAGTGCATTTTGCATGTTCGTACATCCCAGCAGGATGCACTGTAAGTATGTTAGGTCATTCAACACCCGTTTGACAGGTCCTTCTGTCATGCTAGCGCGACTAGCCCGGGTGGGGTTTGTCAAACCCAGTAGTACTACTCAACATTTCCCCGCTATTTCACAAATACTAACGGTCAACTAGGTGTCCATGAGGTCTTTCATGAACAAAATAAAAGTTGCTCTATCCAGACATGCGACATACAAAATTTGTAAATCCGTAAAAGTAATTTGTCCGTGTTCAGCCCATAAAAGGGTAGAATAGTTAAAGTGCGGTTTAGTGAACTCACCTGTTTAGTAGTTAATTGTTAATTATTTATATTTGTACGAATACAAAGATACTTGTATACACATACCCATGTAGCACCTTTCATGCATCCTACCACTAGTTTGACTTGTCTCACATTATCAGTGTGTGACTTAGTAACATTCATACTTGCTCTTCAGGTCACTTATTTATATCAAACAACCACCTTTACACCTTTAAACATCTATACAATACTTGTTGGTCAATATTATATACGTACATATACACATACCGATCATACTTAATACTTATGTTATAATATCCTAGTACATAGTTAACATCGTGCACATATATACATTCCAAATATGCCGCAAGCTAACATATACATTTAGATGCTCAATTTCTTTCAATCATACATATATCTATATATATAGTTTCTGTTTTATAGTTACTCATATATATACATCCACATATATTATTTCCAGTTGTTATTCATGCATTTAACACCTACAAACAACTCCATATATACGGCTCCTTTTGTTATCATACATACACACACACCAAATCTGTGTATACACCTAAACCATTCATACTATTACTTTAATTAATAGCTATTGTTACAAACCTACATCCATGCATACAACATTTAGAAACACATCGACCTACACATGATCATCATATATATATATATATATATATATATGATACGGCTGATGTAACCCCATCTATACACATATATCCATCGCAAACTTCATACAATCCATTGTTGTTGCTTTTAAACTGTTTATACGTAC
Source organism: Tagetes erecta (assembly GCA_030867185.1). Taxonomy (NCBI): domain Eukaryota; kingdom Viridiplantae; phylum Streptophyta; class Magnoliopsida; order Asterales; family Asteraceae; genus Tagetes; species Tagetes erecta. The sequence goes on along the minus strand of CM061490.1, from coordinate 73,788,092 downwards.
AATACATACACTTAGCATGCGCATTTATGTATATATATATATATATTCATACAAACAGCTGAACACACACGCATGTATATACATCTCGCCTGCTGCTTTCTATACATACATCACATACATACGTTTAAACACACATATATATATATATCCCACATGCTGTTTCATGTAAATATACCACATACATACACATACATACCAACAACCAATGGCTATCATGCTATTGCTTTTCTTTCTGGTTAACATACATATATATATATAGGGGAAGTATAAAAGAAAAACCTTTTTTAATGAAAAAACTCTGAAAACTCATATGGATGGTTGAGATTAAGCCACATACCACATTCTCAATTATTTTGTTTGGGTGTTGTTGTCATTTACTCAATTTGTACCATCTGAACTTTTTTTTCTTTTACTATCATATGATACTATTTTAAATTAACTAATCATTTACATATCAAGATTTTTAAAATTCAAATGTCTCTCTCTCTATAAATCCATATCCAAGATCTAACCAACAAACCATGGAACTGATGCGATGATCAACAAACACAAGGCCGCCGATGATGACACCTCCACCGGCAACCGACTCCGACGAGCGATGATGCTTTTCGGTCTGTTCACCACCTTCATCGTTTTCAGATCCCCCTGGCGACTCTGCCGGAACTAAAAAAGGTGATACCGGAGCAAGAGCCTCATCTTCAAGAACTCATGCTTCCAGATCTGCAACCTACGCATAACGTATTCTCGGTTAGTTCGTACCCGTCGAAACTTTTGTTTTTTAGTGGGTTTTCACTTTCGCAGCAACTTAAGCCACATTCTGTTTTTTTACTGGGTTTTCACTTCGCCGGATCCGTCGCCGGAAATAGATACTCGGAAACACGATGTATACGATGATGTGGTTTGGGTTTTTTTATTCTAAATATTATTAAGCATTTAATTACTGAAAGAATTTATTTATCAAATATGGAACTTAAATATTATTAAGCATTTAATTACTGATAGAAACTTTGCTACCAAGTCAATTTTGGATATAAATTATCCTTTTAGGGTCAAAATCACATAGTACATTTAGTTTTATAAATATTTTAAAACTTTAGACATAGAAATAACTAAATGCTTTGTAAATGAGATTACAATTTACGACCGGGTGAGGAGTGTGTTTCATCAAACTTTGTGTATATTTTCATGCGGGTGTAAATGCTATATTTGTTCAAATACCATATTTAATTACTGTTGTCATGTTCTGATACTTTTTGTACCCATTCAATTGTAGCCCTACTCTTTATCATCTCCCTTTAATATTTTAATAATATAAAATATGTAACACGGTGTAACATGTCTAACTGACGCTTAACCATCTAGTTTTGTTTTTAATAAAATATGTAACACGATGTAACAAATGTACTAGTTATTTTTTCAAGTGTTTCTAACCATCTGGTTTTGTTTTTTCTGTTCGAGTGCCTGACATACTTACCGGGTAGCTTTCAACAGGTTGTTCAAATTTCAGTTAAATATGTAACAATATGTAACAATACGATGTAAAAAAATATGTAACACAATGTAACATATATATGGTATATTATGTTACATATTTTATTAAAAAGTGAAAAAATTACATGTGAGTACAAACGTTATGTTAAATTGTGTTACATATTTTATTAAAAAACAAAACTGGATAGATTAAGTGTCAATTCAGACATGTTACATCATGTTACACATTCTATTAAATCTGGAAAAAAAATTACGTTTGTTCAAACGTAATGTTATATATGTTACATTGTGTTGCATATTTTATTAAAAGACTGAAAAAATTTGCATGCTAGTTCAGACGTAGTGTTACAGATTTTATCAAGAACCGAAGCATGTATGAAGCATAATTGAAACTATATAACATTATGTATGAAGCATGATTGAAGCATGAAATACATACCGGTTAGTTTTCAACAAGTTGTTTAAATTTCAGTTAAATATGTAACAATATGTAACTTATGTAATTTTGATTTTTTAAAATTTAAGTTAAATATGTAACAATATGTAACTCAGATTTTTTTATTAATGTATCGGATTTTATAACAACTTTCTATAAGTAAATAGTTCCAATTAAAATATGTAACACAATGTAACATATGCAATACTATGTCAGAATTGACAAGTAATGTTTTCCAGTTTTTAATAAAATATGTAACACGATGTGACATGTCTAACGGAAGCTTAACCGCCTAGTTTTGTTTTTAATAAAATATGTAACACGATGTAACACACGTACTAGTTATTTTTTCAAGTGTTTTTAACCATCTAGTTTTGTCTTTATTGTTCGAGTGCTTGACATACATGCTGGTTAGTTTTCAACAGGCTGTTCAAATTTCAGTTAAATGTGTAACAATATGTAACTTATGTAATTTTGCTTTATTGTTTTTTTAAATTTAAGTTAAATATGTAACAATATGTAACTTTGTTTTTTTAATTCAAATATGTATACGATGTAACATATGTAACTTTGATTATATTAAAGATCCAAATATGTAAACGAAATATGTAACACGATGTAACATATGTAACTTGTCGAATTGGCACTTAATTCATCTAGTTTTTTTCTTTTTTGTAGCTAAAGAAACTTTTGTATCAAAGATGAAGAGATTATCAAGAAACGAAGCATGTATGAAGCATGATTGAAACTATGTAACACTATGTAACAAACGCAATCCATACAGTTTTGTTTTTTTAAAATGTATGTAACACGATGTAACAAATGTAATCCTTCAGTTTTTAATAAAATATGTATCACGTTGTAACATATGTTACATGATGTAACAAACATAATCCATGGAGTTTTGTTTTTATATAATATGTATCACGTTGTAACATGTGTAACATGATGTAACAAACGTAACATGTCTTGAGTGACACGTAGTCCATTCATTTTTGTTAATATGTAACAAGATGTAACAAACCTATCAACCAGTGTAACAATGTGTAACACACGGATCAGATAACGTCAATGAAATTAAAAAAGTAGGAGAGAGAAATTATATTAAATTGAAAAGTAGGAGAGAGAAATTATATTAAATAAAAAAAGTAGGAGAGAGAATGTACTAGAGAGAGAAGTAAGTGGGTTATGTGACTTTCCTATTATACCCTTTTTGTACTTTTCAAGTACACACAAATTATAAAATAATGATCATAAAACAAGAAGCAATCCTAGCCATTGATCAACCTAAATCAATGGTCTATATTGAGTTTTCAAGGTTTTCTCAATAATAGTGGGTTTTCATTCTAGCCATCCCCTATATATATATATATATATATATATATATATATATATATATATATATATATATATATATATATATATATATATATATATATATATATATATATATATATATAGTATTGATGTATTTTGTAAACCAGTCACTAAAATGTTAACCATTAAACCAAATGTGAGCCACTCATTTTATTTCAATGTTTTTTATTTATTTTAATAGTAAAGGGGTAGTTAAGTAATTTCACTCATATTCTTTATTATTATAAAAATAATAAAATTATTTTCTCTTTCCTTAAAACCAAAACTTTTAAATTTTTGAACAAAAAGACAAAACTCATATCATCCCTCCATCCCTCTCTGTATATTTCATCTTTTAAATAAATTTAAAAATTTTCAAATCTCCCTCCTACCATGTATTGAACTTAAAAATTTGAAATCTCTCTCTTGATATAAATTTCATCCATCAAAACACATCAACCAATTCACCTAATAAGTAATAACATCACCAGACTATCACCCAAAAAGCATGTTTCGTAAATGTGATTCAAGAATGATTTCTTTCGATGTCACTGTGTTTGGATAAGGGGTAATGACAACTAATAATGAAAGTGGATTCTATTTTGAGTTTGCTTCGTCTATAGTTATCTTTTTAATTCGAAGATATGAGTTTGCTTGAGTGCTATAAAGGAATGAAAAATTGAGTTTGCTTCGTCTATGGCCTGGTGAGTTCTTAATTCATTTTTCTCTTCATATGTTTAGGTGGTGATTGGTTTGCATTTGAGTATCACATTTGAAAATATGTTTTACACACTGATTGTTTGTCAAAATATTTAGAATCTTAGAATTTTTTTTGTTATTGAATATAAAACAATAGACGATGAAGGCATCTTTTCTGTTTTCAATTAAATGTTTTTTTAAGGTTTCAATATCGATATTAGTTTTGGGATTTACATTAAGATGTTTAATTAAGAGCATGGAAGGAACTTGTTAATTGTTAGTAAAAAAAAGTTTCAATTGAAATACGAAAATTAGCGATTATCATTCTTCGAGATATGAAATTACGTTTTGTTTAATTTCTAAGGGTTTACGAATCTGGTTGTTTTATTGTTATTTTTATTTTTACTTATGAAATTTATAAAAATAGTGTATAAGTTTTACGTTATGCATAAAAAGTTGTACATAAACTCGTTTTTAAAGATAACACATGTTTAACTGAGTTGTACACATATGTTAATCTTTGTTTTTCCTTTAAGTTGTTGTATTTGTGTATAAAAAGTTGCACATAAATTGGGTTTTTATTATACACATGTGTAAACAGATTTTGTACACGTTTTTACTCAGTTTCATTTTCTAATAGTTGGGTTTAGGGTTTATATTATACACATGTATAAACAGATTTTGAACACATGTGTATTTTCTTTTACGTAGTTGACATATATATTTGGTTATTCAAATGCACCAAAAGACACATGTGTAAAATCAAAATACACATGTATTAGTCTTATTTTTTTACTTTTAAAATGTTGTACCAGGTGCATAAACAGGTATCTAAACTAGTTTTTTAATACACATGTGTAATTAAGTTTGTACGCATATATTAGATTCACTAACACGTTAGTTTCGCACTAACACATATAACTAAGTGTATTTGAAGACACACATGTGTAATTAAGTTTTTAATACACATGTGTAAACACGTGTATTTGAAGACACACATGTGTAAAAAGATGCATAATATGATTTGTCTTTTTAATATTAAATTTATCGATCCACTAAAAAAACACATGTATAACTGAGTTATACACATGTGTTAGTCTTCTTTTTTTAATTGGTTGTACCAAGTGCAAAAAACTTTGTACCTAAATTGGTTATTAATATACACATGCGTACACTGAGTTTATACAAATGTGTATTTTAGTTGTACACATGTGTTAACCTTGTTATATATTTGTTAATTCATGTTTATCTTTGATTTTTTTTCAGGACATGTTGAATGACCAATATTTATGATCCGAACAATGATAATCAAGAGAAAAACAACTAGCGTATTTGAGTTGGATTTGTTAAGTTTTTTTAGGTTTTACATTTTTGTTTGTATTTCACGTGTATTATGAATTTTACACATGTGTACACAAATATGTTTTAAATGTATTATTTTTTTTTTCTCTTTGCCTTGTGGATACAGTAAAACACATGTGTATCTGAGTTGTATACATGTGTTCGTCTCGTTTTTCTTTTGGGTTGTTATAGCAGAAGCATAAAAAGTGGATATATGGGTTTATACACTTGTTTTAGATGTGTAACTAAACTGTTAAAATGTACAGATTCCAATAAATTATTTGTGATTTGTCTTTTTTTTAATTTTCTTTTTGTAGATCCACTAAAACACATGTATAACTGAGTTGTACACATATGTTATTCTTATTTTGGTTTTTGAGTGGTTGTACTAAATGTATAAACTGTTGTCTACACATGTGTAAAGATGTCTTTCATTAAAATATACATGTTTATTAGAAAAAAAATCTTGAAAAAAAATAGAGAGAGAATAAAGAAAGAGAAAAAGAAAAAGAAAGTTAAAAAGAGAATGTAAGAGAGAGAATAAAGAAAGAGAAAGTTAAAGAGAGAATGTAAAATTACTTTTTTACCCTTTGATTAATCTTAGCTACATGTTTAATATTAAAAATAATAAAAAATGCAAGATGAAATGTGGTCCACATATTAAAGTATTCAAAAAATAACTTGTGGTCTAGATTTGGTTTTTTGGTTAACATTTTAAGGAATGGTTTACAAAATACACATCCCCTATATATATATATATATATATATATATATATATATATATATATATATATATATATATATATATATATATATATATATATATATATATATATATCGACCTAGCTAAGCATAGATGAAAAGAACATGTATACACCTATACAATCCATACTTCGCACCCAAAACTTGCCATACGCATACCTATTACTATAAACACATACGAACATACTTGCAATTTAACACACGACATACATGATCATTGATTGTTTTCATATGGAAATTACAACTCTATATATACTCTGTTTAAATAAACACACATAGTATAGCGACATACATACCCGTAGCCTAACACATGTTTCCCGCTAACCATGTAATACACATATATACAACAGCAAAACGCAAACAACAGAAAGCATGCATACATACCTCAGCAGAACGCATAGAGCAGAATACATACATTCATACACATTAAACATATGTACACACCTACCAGAATACATACATCTATGTTGCGCATACATACATAGCAGAATACATACATTCTGGTTCATGAATATACATATATACATTAACATAAACGCTGCGTATCTCTCTAATCATTCATGCATACTCATCCACACACATACATACGTACAGCATCACACACGCATTATATACTGCTGATCTGTTACTTGGTATATCTACCTACAGCCTACGCATATCCATTCAACATAATACATAGATACATAGAACATTACACACTTGAACACGTACAGCAAACCGGGTCATGTAATCACATTTTCGGTCTCAAGAACTCACCGAAACATCGCAAAACAGAAGACTCAGAGGCGAAAAGGAGAGGGCAGCCCGAACACGGTTTGCGGCTGCTGTTCATGAACTGTTTTTGGCTGTTGAATCAGAGAAGAGACGACAGGGGGGGTCTGCTTGGTTGCTACTGCGTTTTCTTTCCAAGCCACTAAGTTCGGTGACGATGATGATGATATTGTAACGGGGAATGAAGAAGAAGGAGAAATGGCGATGGTGATGATATGGTAACGGGTGGGTCGGTTAGGGTTGGCTAAATATATTGAAATTATACTCTTGGTCCTTATAATTTGAAGGTTATTTATTTTTGGTTTTTAATGTTAATCACCAGTTTAGTTAATTACAAATCGAACCCAAAACTTATACAAGACTTAACGGAATAGTTAACGGTGTTAACCTGGATTTTACGGAGTGTCACACTTTGATTGTGTTGATAATATTAGACTACAATTCAGGTCCAACAATACTCCCCCATAGTCTATTATTATCAATGTCTTGCATCGTGTTTAGCACCGATAAGTCAATACTGTAGGATCTTCAATTTGGTAAGCTTCGGTCTTTATTTCAGATCCAACAAAACTCCCCCAAGACTGATGCTTGTCAAATTATGTTGCTGAAGATCCTATATCTCACAAGCTCCCCCATATTGTATGCACTCCCCCATTTTGCGTGCATCATTTCGTAAAATCTGGAACTGCTTTCCAACTATCTTTTCTTGAGTGCTTCAGAAGATGTAGGAGGAGGCTTCCTAGCTCGGTATCTTCTGCAAACTTTGAGGAAAAGGTTCTCTGGTCAGGTGCTTTGCTCAACTGATGATCGGCTATCATTTGCAGCAAATATCTGTAACACAGTCACAAACAAAATCTCGAGATTTCTCATAAGATAATTTCATTAAACAAAATAAACCCGTGTTTATCTGTGTATGAAAAACAAGCGAACCCGTGTCCGTTTGTGTGTGCAATTTCCCGTGAAATGTATGTGAAAATGATAACATTTTAATAGCATAATATGGAAGACTTAAAAATAATTTGAAATGAAAATATTTTTGGTATATATATATATATATATATATTTAACTTTAAACAAATAAATTCGAAAACGAGAGGACGAGTCCGACAAGATCACAAATATTTTAGAAAAAGAGAACACATCCCAAAAGGTACACACGACCAACAGGACTCAAGAACCCAAACACAAAATAAAATAAAATAAAAACTTCACGAAAGGATATCAGATAATGCGTTTCGAGCAACCATCCAGAGAAACAAAGACTTGGCTAGATTGTCAATATGTTTGTCCATTTAAACCCATGCCTTGTGCCTTTCAACAGACAATCTGTGATGATCTTATCATGTTTTAGGTTTGATTTGAAGAAACTCAGGCAACTTGGTCCCCACAGACATCTTGGTAAAGAAATTCGTCCTATCATCAGGGTTTATAGAACAATATGATTGACTTTACTTGAATTTCTTTAGGATCAAATCTTGAATATTGATCAATTCATGAAGCTCTTTTGACTTTCTGCAATTTTGCATTTTTGGGAGTGGAGCTTTTCGACAATGATTCTTTTGAACACATTGCGACTTTATTATTTGGGAAACTCAAATGGTTAGAGCTCCAGGTCTATACTGACGTATAACAGAGGAGATAAACATTTGAGCATGCTCGGTGAAACTTCAGGTCTATACCGACATATAAAAGAGAAGATTCACCAACTCCAGGTTCACACAAAGCAGAGGAGTTAAGTACTTTGACTCAATACTTTCTGAGGAGCTAACGAGTAACTCACTCAGAGGCTTTTCTGAAGAGCAACCCTAGCAGCTTTTTATTTTGTTTGCTAACTAAAAACTCAATTCAGGGCTAGGGTGTGGGTGATTTGGGATATTTCAGGGAAATCAAGGTAAAGATTTGACGCTCTCAACCCATTTTTGACAGGACTTGTAACTTTGTGCAGACCAATCATGTCAAGGAGATAATCCTCATTGCCGAGTTCTTGAACTTTATGTTTGGCTACACAATCATTGTTTACTTTGTTTTCGGGCTGAGCCTATCTAACATATCCCAAACACAATACATCTGACCTCCTTCAACGTTTCTTCAACATCAATTTTAACGGAAATCCTGAAATAGCAAAATTTGAAAAACTATGAATAGTTAATCTTTAATATCTCCCCTAAAATTTCTATATGAAAGCTCTCTAATAGGAAATTTTGTTTTTCAGATTTTCTTAATATATATACATGATAAAGAGAAGAAATAAAATAAAAACAAAGTAAAAATAAAAAGAAGCGAAGAAATATGTGACTCTCGGATTCTCAAGGAAGAAAATGAAAAATGAATATTTACATATTTACAAGGCCATTTTTCTTTAGAAGAAGGTTTTCAAAATGATATCAATCCCAGCATGGAAATCAGTTCATAAAAACGTGGTTTATCAAATATTTGTGTGAAAAGATCTGCTTTTTGCTTTCTTATTTCAATTGGAATGATATTAATGAAACCCTTTTCCTGTGCATTTCTTGTTTCAATGTGCTTGGTCCTGGTATGATGAATTAGATTCTTGACAATTCCAACAGCAGCTTCATTACCAATCATCATTCCACCCTACTTGTCTCCAGCACAAGCAACATAACTAACATTAAAAATCCTGTAATTCTTCACCAGATCCTTCAATCTGATCATATGTCTGAAACATCCACTTTTTACATGCCAATGACTATTTACAGCGACGCTCGAATGTTCCTGACATTTGACAGAGATTAATTAGACTTTTGAAATCGGGACCCAAGCCTTAGTGTACTTAGGTCTTTGAAATCGTGCTCTGACCTGTTCTTCGTCGATTTCTCATGAAAATGCGTCTTTTCTTCGTTCTTTACTTCGGTGGGTTGTCTTGGCTGTAAAATCATAAAAACCGCAATTTTGTACTTAATCTAATGAAATTACAACCAATTAATAATCAATTTCGGATTAAATGTGAAGAATAAACATGTATATTTCTATACATATCAAAGATGATGAGCGTTTGTAATATGGGTGTGTGGATAAATTGGAATTGATGTTACAGCGAGTTTGTATGAATGTAAAGGAGTAAATTGTATATGATAATTGATGCTAATTCGATTTAGTTTGATGCAACGCGTTATGAGTTGTTTTTCACGATTTTGGGATTTGATATATTGTAAACCCGTGATTATAGCTCGATTGATTGGTTGCTTATGCTCTAATTGGATGACGAAACGATTTGATAAATCCATTTGAATGTTTAACCCCGTAATTAGCGTGATTTAGTTTTGCTTTTCGAATTATTTGGAACCTTATCTCGATATAGACTTAAACACAATACGGAGGACGAAGCGAATGTAGAGGACACAACATATTCAGGGAAGGAAGATTCCGCAAAGCTTTCGGGAAGAGGGGTAATCTTGTGTGTAAGCATAGCATTTGCCTTTGGGGAATGAGTAGGTGAAGAGCTTAGTGTAACGGTCCGGAGCGCCGCCTCTTACTAAGAGAATAGATGCCCCGCAAACACAGAAAAAAGGGCAAGTGGGTAAAGGAGTAGACTAGCCGACAAAATGAAAGTCGGAATAAGCATCTTAATTAAGTTGATTTGTTGCTGCTGATTTCAATAGCCAAGTCAAGCTTTCCAGCAGGCGAGTAAACATCAAATTTAGATCACACCGTGGGTTCGAATACTGTTAAAAAGTGAATAAAATCGGTTAAAAAGGGTTAATTTTAGTGATTTCGTTGTTGCCGAACTCTGCCGGAACTATCGCCGAGCTCCCACCGGGAAAGCGGGAAAGAGAAGGGGGTTGGTTTAAACAGATTGTTCAGTTTTGGGCCCTACAGTTTAAGGTATTTTTTTACTTTGTGTTTCAAAGGTTTTAAATACAAGTTTCATTAATTACAAGGTTAACCCTTTTAAGTTTGTTTTGTTAAATATCACTAACTTAAATTGACACACTATTTTTATAGATTCTTATAAAACCTAATGAAATATAAAAATTAGTTTTTATTAATACAATTTTTTTTGTGAAATCATAAAAATAATAATTTTATAATTAAATGAACAAATGATATAACTAATGGTTAAATATCCTTTTAAATAAAACAAAGGTCTAACCTAAATAATTATTTGAATACCCAAACGGATCCGGGTTTGAATTTAGATTGGATTTTAAATAGGATATGAGTTTACAATTCAAATCGGGGCAAATGTTACATATAGGTATATAAGAAAGCATATACATTTGTAACACATGATTTATCACAAAACTAACTCATCATTCTTCTTTTATTGAAAGTTGAGTGAAGTTGAGTGATATTGAACAGTAACATTCAGGGATAAAATCGTCATTTTACACGTAGGGGTATTATAGTAATTTGACGTTTGAGTATATATTTGGTTTCTGCTTTGAATCTCTTTCACCTGTTCATTTTTTAGGCTCTCTTTATTGTTACATGGCATCTTCTCTCTACCATCTTCGGTTTCCGGTTAGTGTTGTCGGAGATGATGTGAAAGTGGCCGATCTTCGGATCTGGGTGGCCTAGGCTTTACGACGGTTTTCGTCGGTGTGAAATCTGTTGATGCATGCTGTTAGATCTTTGGGTTATTGTTGTCGGCGACTACTGATGTAGGTGATGTTTGTCGTTTTTTGGTGTTCACATTGTTTACAGTTTAGATCTATGTGATTCTGATGATGGTGGTGGTGTGGATTATTCGGTAAGATCCTTGGATTCAACTAGCCTTTCTATTGAAAGTTGAGTGAAAATGAACAATGATCCTCAGGGTAAATTGTTCATTATGTTGTTACGGTGGTGGTGGGTGTTTGGTGTTCTGTTTCTGTTGTTGAAACTGGTTGTTGCATTGATGTTTTTTGGGTATTTGATTTATGAAATGGCTATGAGGAGTTGTAGATCATTATTACTGAAATATAGTGTAGATGGCGTGGCAGGTGTGGATTGTGGGTTTAGTACCCGCAACCCACCAAGCAGCCAATAATTTTTTTCTGCTCTGAGCCTAAAAAAGTATGGTTTTCTTTGATTTTGTTTTGTTGCAATTGTTTTTTCATTTTCTGTTTTGATGTCGACGGTCTCCATTTGTGATTGTTTGTGGTAACGTCGGATCTACGGTTTCATGTTGGTTGATTTTATGTCGACGATGATGGTGGGTTGCCATCTGAGATGAGCTTTTTAAGGGTCTTCAAATAACCGGCCGGTTAGTGTCATTTCAGGTTGAACTCCACCTTTTGTTGTGTTGAAAATAAACCGTTAAATTTGATCATCATGTTGATGACATTGATCATGGTGTTTTGGAGTGAAAAAACATGATGTGTGTGAATTTGATTTTCGTAAGAGAAAGGTATAATATTAGGTGTAGAGTAAAATAATGAGACAGAGGCACAGCTCACTTGAATCCAAAATTAAAACTACAAATCAACAAAATCAATATGCTCTGGGTTCACACTTATCTTTTGAAGTAATAGACCAGCAAGACATTTGTTTCACTTATTGGAGATGAAAAACTGGTCGTTGCATGTGGCCATTTGTAGCAACGCTATTTGGGTTCTTTTATCTGATATTGCTTCATGATTATTACGTCGGTTAACAAAGACGGCTCAATTTAAGAAGGTGTAATAACAAGGTTAAAAATAGGCTCGCGCAACGCGCGAGTCCGCCGAATACCTCTAGTTCATCATATAAATTTAAGTTCCCAAAATATCCCCCATTTTACTACTCATCAAGTTTTCCTATTAATACAGTGTAAAATTTGAATTTTTCATTTACACTTAACGTATATTTTATTTATTGTTATCTTTTAGTTCTTAAGATTAATATAAATATTAAGGGTTGTTTTCATTTGTAGTTACTTTTGATGATTGAGTATCATTGAACGTTTGTTCATGATCTTTTAGTTCGATTTTAAGACTTTTGACAACAAAAAATTCTTAAGTCATTTGATTGCACTCGAATCCGCATCATGACACTTCCCAATTTAAAAAAAGGTTCATTGATACATTGTAGAGTGCTTCATCTAACCTAATTTATAGTTTTAGGGTGTTGCTTCTAACCTAATTCACATCAAAACCATATAAGAGGGAGGTGTATACTATCATGCAAATCATGGTGTTGAAAGTATGCTCAAGATGTACAACAAGACCACTATGATGATTTGGCTATGTTTTACGTAATGCAGGTGACATAGAAATATATCATAAAAGGAATGCTACATTGAAGACATCAAGAAACTAAGAGTAGGGGATCGATGTGGAGAAGATGGTTGTGTGACTGGGACTAATGACTGAATGAAAATCATAACCCATTTTAAAAAGTCTGACCCATTCTAACTCGTCCAACAATTTCCTTGACCCATCTTGACCCGTCCAATAATTTATATATTATAAAACTTGCACAACTTGACCTTTTAGGAATATAACTTAACCCGTTTTAACCCATTCCTTAATAATTTACAATCCAAATCAACCCAAATTTAAAGATGTGGGTCAAAAGTGCCAGCCATAATTTGGATATTCGAAATTTCATGATTTAACCTGTTCTAAGCCAACTCATTCTGACCCGAACCCATCTTGACCCGACATGTTATGACCCGTCATTTAAATTGACCTGTTCTACCTCGCATCCGTTCTGACTCACACCCATTTTGACCACGACACCTAAGCCGTCCCCATTTTGCCAGGTTTAATTTTTATCGATAAAAATATTGAAAGTTTTTTATATTTTTTAATAAATTATTTTTATATTTATATAAACTATATATTTATGTATTGTTTTTATTATTATTTTATTTTTCTTGTTTAATAAAACATGTTTTTAGTTTACAAATAAATACTATCTTTTAAAGTCGTTACAAACATCTTTTTTACATCGTTGATCTTTTAAACTTTTTTTATGATCATTCATTTTTTAAACATTATGTTTTTAAACCAATTTGTTTTCTAATTGTTAGTTTTTTGAAAAAATCCTTCGTTTTTATAAACATGTTTTATGTATACAAATTAGTATGTATTTTATAAACCCGCTCAATTTTCAAAATATCTATTTTAAAATCGTTTGTTTTTTAACATAACCGTAATATTAAACTTTGAGACTAAAATATTGTGGTATATCTTCATAAATTTGTTTGATATTCTCTTGTAAGTTTATTTAAATAAAACTAACGATTTAAAAAAATAAAATGGTCTAAAAATGAGTAATATATAGAAAAAAAAGCTTCAAAAATAGATGATTTAAAATAAAGTTTATAAAATAGCGGCCTAAAATATGTATCAATTTATGTATTAAAAATGTTTTATCCGATAAAAAAATAATAATAATAAAATATTTTAAACATAAAAACATTTTTCCTAAAATATACAAAACTAACAGTGTTTTTACCACATAAATAACTAGGTTAGTGTCCGCGCTACGCTCGGAGACATAACACTTATGTGATGATTTTAAGGATATTCATGGACATGAACGGTTTCAGTCAGTTTTAAGATAAAACTGTGGTAAAACTGAAACACAAAATTTATTTAAAATCTTGTTGTTTGGTATAACAATATTATAATCAAATTAAAGAGAATTAGACGTTCGGTTTTATAGTGTAGTTTTTTGTTAAAACAATGTTGTATAAAAAGTTGTGTATATTTAAAAAATAATTATGTATTTAATTGTATGTTATTAATAATTTTATCTCTAAGTTTTATTTTTATACCCTAATAAATATATTCTGGCCCAAACACACCCTTAGTAAGAGAGAGTTGAAAATGTAAATAGTCTAAATTTTTTTAAATATTGTGCTAAATATTAGGGGATCAAATGAAAATTAATATTATTATAATATCATAGATAGATATATATTTTTTAAATATAACAATATTATTAATTTTGAGAGAATCTCTCAAATAATGCCAACTAAGCAAATAGATCTCAAATGATGTCAAGTAAGCAAATTTTGTTATGTTATATTATATAAGGATATATACACACAAATATATATAAATATATTAAAATTTTAGTTTTTTTTAAACTATTTGCATCCCTAAAGTTTTTTTTTTGACAATTTGCATCCTTGGGGATATTTCGGTCATTAATGAAAAAGTTAACTGGAAAATATAACGGAGTTAGTTTTTCTAATGCAAATGGAGATAAAATGCAAACGTCAGGGGTGAATATAAGATTTTGAAACCGTAAGAATGCAAATGGTCGAAATCGACAAACCACATAAATGCAAATGTGAATTTATTTTTTAATCTTAAATCTAATGGTACACATATCTTCTTAGCCTTTCTATAAAATTTGAGACCTCATTCTAAATTTAGAGATGAACATTTTTTGTTTGAAAAAATAAACCAATTGGTTTAAAATGTGTTCGTTCTCTAAGAATTTTTAGTGACTCTTAAGTGGTATGAGGAGAAGGAACCTTTAACTTCAATCCACCTATTTTGTTGATGTTTTCATGGTTCAACGCTCCCTTTTCCCCATTTTATAAGATCATTTATATACTAGTGATGCAAAAATTTTAACTGTCGTACATTACGTTGAAGATATGAATGGAACATAAACTCCTAAAAACTTTCTAACTCACTTATAAATACTTAAGTGACATAATCCTTTCATTAGGAAGCCCATATAGTTAAGAAGTCCCGAAATAACTTTATACCAAAGTACATTCATTGAGCTCTCTAATAGTTATTGATCATTTTGACGTAGATAAACACTGAATATGACCTTTAAAAGATGACCCAAAAAAAATTATTGCCTGAAAGTACCTATCAACCTATGTTAAGTGTTATCCCTCGCTTGTGGCCTAGTGATACGATGACTTGAGTTCTCCATAGGAGACTCAAGTTCTATCCTCACTAGTGTCACTTTTGGTGGATATTGACAATAAAGCTCGTCCCGGGTTACCACCCGACTTCGTGTCTGGGCCTAAGGGTTTTACGTGGCATAGTTAAAGGTTCCTGTCTGGTTTTTCCCTGGAACAATTGGTTGACGAGTTTCGACTCTGATCAACTTGGCCTGTAAGGAGGGTTGTGATGAGCCCTCGCTGCGTTCGCAATAACGGGGGAGCCCCAATGCCGATGAAAAACACCTATTGGTGTTAGAGGCGGGGTTTCGATCTCGGTCATTGCACCTCTGAGTGCTTCGGTCATAGACCGTTGCACCAACTTTCGTTCTAAAAGAAAACCTACGTTAAGTGTTATAGGAATATTAGAGAATCTTCTCAATGATACACAATATGATATGTACGTTAGTGTTCTTTTGTCTTGTTAGCTAATAGCATAAATATAAAGTTAGGAAGTGTTTGATACCATCTTAATGGTCATTTAGAGGCTTACCTCTTAATGGTTCAAAACCTCTTAACCGTTAAGTGATAAAAAATGCTAAATGGTTAAGAGGTAGCATCTGAATGATAAGACCTTACATCATTCATCATATTTTTAAAACTTACCTTATAATGGATTTTGAATCATTAAAAGATAGATTATTAATTATTATTCGAAGGTTATTCAGATGCTACCAGACAACCCTTACCTTCAAAGTAGATAAAATATTAATTTTATTTTACTAACACATCTAGAACATGAATATCGATCAATTAGGAATAGATATGTATGAGAGGTATGTCTTTTTCTCATACTTTTTTTTCATGGAGAGAGAAGTAATTCACAAACTTGTAGTCTATAATTTCATGGTGTCTCATAAAGCAAACAATTACTAGCACTTCATCTAGTTAAGGATGTATTTGACTAAGAAGTTGTCAATCCATTTATGGGTTGAAAGGTATATTTTAAGAAAAAGAGGCATGAGGATAATGTTTAATGCATAGTCTTTTCTTAATCTATCTTTATTAGTAAAATATATTTAAATGACTAATTATTATCAATTACATCAAATCACACCGAACCAAACCAACTAACTTTATTATATTTTCTTACAGTGAAATAAATAAGCCTAGCTATCCGTGATAATTCAATAGCGAAAGACGACTGCATACACTATATGAAAACAAACAACGTTTGGTAGCCCAAACCTACCTATTTCGAGGGAACTTATCAACCCGTCCGCATGTAGGCATGACAACAAGTTAATGATAAAACCCGTTTGGTTCAGAGATCAAACCTGCAATATTGCCACAAGTGTCTTTTCATTGCCTTATTTGCCCATTTCAAAATGATACTAGCTCATAAGAGTTAAATTTAGGTATTTTTTAAAAATTCAGAGCTCTTACCGGTACATCACACTAAAAATTGCATCAACTTTATTATATAATTCTTAAAAAAAGAGCACGTATAAAATATTAAAGTCCATAATGCCCTTTGTTAGACTTGGTCATGTACTAAGCCCACCGAAATCTTTTTAACAATATTTAGTTTATTATATTTTCATACATCCAATAAGAAAACTTAAATTATTATTTTATCAAGCATATAGCTCTGCTTTTTAATTAAAAAAATACCATTTGGTAGCAATGCAATGACACTTGTGTATTTGTTAGGATATTGCGATGCATAATCTTCATATGCCATTGATTATTTATTTGTCAATTTGGGAGCCTATATGATTAAAATATTATCCCAGTGGATGATATAGTATATTTATATTATATATAAGTTGCAACCAATAATAAGATACATGATATCATTTTCGTGTCGATCTTTTTATTTTTATTTGATTAATTTCTTGCTATTGCTAATATTTTTAAAAGTAGTTTATTAACTCGTATATTATATGGATTAAATGAATTTGTTTATTTAAAGTTGAAAAAAATTTAAATTTAGTTATAATACATCGACTAAACATATATTTAAAAATAATATTAAGCTGATAGAACTATGTATGCTAATATATAATGAATTATTTAAATTTTAGAAAAAATGAAAAGTTTGGAATGATTTGTTATATGTTGGTAATTATATTTTGAAATTTTATAATGGTATATAATAAGTGATGTTTTAATATTAGAAAGTTTTCATCTTAATTAAAAAAACCAATGTAATTTTAAGACTAAAATTTGAGCGGAAAAACAAATAAGAGGTTTAACCATAGCTAGAGTGACAAATGACAGTAATTATACTATTTTATTAGTATTAGATTATTTGCCTTTTTTTCAAAATTATGAAAAGATTTAAATAAAATAACTTACTTGTCTTGTTTGTGTTTCATCTAAGTTGTTTCTAAGGGCTATTTGATAGCATCTGAATGGATAAGTGCTGAACTAATAAGAGGTCTGAACCATTAAGTGCTGAATCAGTAAGAGGTCTGAACCATTAAGAGCTAGTATATTGCTTAACTATTTAAAGGCAAATTTCTGACGAATTCAGATAATAGCTCTTAACCATTCAGACTCTGTATAATGCTTAACCATTCAGAGGCAAATGTCTTAACCATTCAGACATTTGCTCGCAAAACAAACAGTCTGAACCATTAAGTGTTGAACCCTTCAGACATCTGAACCATTAAGAGTCTGAAACAAACAGCCCCTAAAAGTTTGTTTTCTCTATGTTTTTTTCATTTGTTAGAGGTAATTTTAATAACCCAAACTATAACTCATTCACCGATAATAATACATACAAACAAATTGACCAGTAACGAAATTTTCAACGTTCACTTTTATATAAAAAATAATTACCGTAACGTAGCGTAGTTTTCACAAAAAAGCAAAAAGATATTCCAAACAAAGGGTTGAGAAGATCACTTGGCCATGTGAAACACATAATCGTTTTAAGAAAATATTTGTCCTATATATCCATGATATTGGAGACGAGTTGTCTATCTCCAATCATTCAACAATTTTAAAAACACTCATTAGCACTAATAGAAAAGGTTTCTAGAGACATAGAAATTAAGTGTGTGTTTTTTTTTCAGATATTTCAAAATGATTTATCATTGTAAGTTTTAGTTTACATCATGCAAAAAGTGTGGATAAACTAAATCTATGATAAAAATATATATGTGTATATCCAAAACAAATGTTAACATTGAGTGGCATATTTTTCAATGTTCGATGGTATCATGAATGATATAGATAAGATAGTGGTCACTAGTTGAGCCGAACATATCTTTGTACTCAATTTTTTTGGAAACGTTTTGGCTGATTTAGTTTAGGTGGCCTGTAATGAGTTTATTTTTAATATTAAGCAATTAGAGGTGTCAAATGAGATAATTAAAATAAGGGTTATTGGATTTAATCACCTTCAACTATTGGTTATTGGCCGCTGTCACCCTCAAGTATCACTTTGGCCAATATAACTCCCAACTAAACACTTTGGTGTCTGTATCACCAAAATTTAACAAAAATTAACCAAAAATTAACCAAAAGTGACTTGAATTGGTTAACTTTTGGTGATATGGTGTCCGTAACACCAAAATCTAACCAAAAAATAATCAAAAGTTAACCAAAAGTGACTTGAATTGGTTGACTTTTGGTGATACGGACACCAAAGTGTTTAGTTGGGAGTTATATTGGCCAAAGTGATACTTGAGGGTGACAACGACCAATAACCAATAGTTGGAGGTGATTAAATCCAATAACCCTTAAAATAAAGTTCCACATGTTTGCATTGATGAAGAACAAAGACTAATTAAATTAGCGGATTTAGTTTGATATCTATTGTGTTCTTTGTCGTTTCGTAAATTTCTCTTATAATTGTTTTTGTTTGCGCAACTTCCAATGTGGTGTAATGGTAAGAGGCTTGGATTCTCCAAAAGAGACCCAAGTTCTAGTCCCACTACCACCACTTTGGAAGGGGCAAATGTGGGCAATGAAGGGAGACTTGTGGCAACACAAGTTCAATCTCTGAGCCAAACGGGTTTTACCACTAGATGTCGTCGTGCCTACGGGCGGACGGGTTAGTGGGTTTCCCCCGAATTAGAGTCGGGTTAATAGGTGAGTTTCGGCTACCCATTGTTGTTTGTGTTCGCAGAGCGTTTGGGGTTGTCTTTTGCCATTAGGTTACCCCGGGTAGCCGGGCTTTATTTATTTCGCTGTAAAAAAAAATTGTTTTTGTTTGCTGATTGCATTGTGGTCGGTCCAAGCGTCTTTCAAGTGACTTACTTTTCTAACAAATTATCATGGTTAGAATAAATTTTAAAGGAGAAAATATATTAGTGTGTATTACTATTGCTGTTATCTTAAAAAAAAGTAAAAAGATAAAATAAAGTAATTTTTTTGTGGACGGCATAAATTAAAGTAAATAATAAAAAAAAGTTAGAAATGGAGATGCTCGTAATGTGCAACATGCCTCTCATCTGTCTCCCACTTAGTTAGTTACACGTGTTATCTTATTATTGGCGGAGGTTATTTTAACGCCGCACCTCTCACGGCGGCGTAGAATGACGACAACAATTTCTAATACCACCCGCACCTTATTTTTAAGATCCCATTAGAATGTCACGCGCTTTTCCTTGACCCATTTTGAAGAAATAGATTTAAAGGTAACTTTTAATACGGTGTAATGATAAAATATATAGATTTTTTCATATGAAAACTATGTTTTATTCCATCGGCAATATTTTGGAAAAAGTATTAGTTAATGAAGGGGGATTTGTGACAAAACAAGTTTGATCCTTAAGAATAATGAATCTTGGAAGAAGTATTTATCTAATAAATTAAACTTTTAGGGGGTAATTTTTGGAGGGATTTTTTTTTTCTATAATAGGAAGTTTGAGAGGTAAAATTTAGCTAAATTTTTCACCATGCAAGTTGATGGAGCCAACTCCTTAAATGTTATATATTTACAAATTGTTAAATATAATGGTTATAATTTCTTTATAAATATTATATTTAACCCGTGTGTAACACACGGGTATTAAACCTAGTTAGTTAATAAAGAGCACTTTTCATCATTGGTTTATCCATGAAAGACAAACATTATTTGGTTCGTTGTAAAAAATCCAGATACAATAAACTCGAGACTTTCAATTTAAATGACAAAAGTCTCTGCCATTGGCGAAGCATAAGAGGGACCAAGGAGGGTCCGGGCCCCTCCAGTTTTTTTCGTCCGAAGTGTTGTTTTGTTGGTCAGTTGTTGATTTTTTATATATATAGAGTCCCCCCCCCCCCCCGAAACAAAGCATTATAAAAAATTTTATGGGTTTTTTAACTTTGGCCCCCCCGGACCAAAAAATCTGGCTTCGCCACTGGTCTCTGCCAGATAGCTACTTTCCCCAGGGCCGGCACCGAGGATTTTAAGGTCCTGGGCGAGTTGGGAAAAGAGGTCCCCATTATTATATTTCTTTTGATTCTTTATAAGTTTAACAAATTTGTTTTGTAAAAAAAAAGCTTTTAAATCTAATTAGCTACTTGGTTTAAAAATGAGCAACTTGTTTTACAAAAAAAAAGAGTTTGTTAGGTTAAAACAAAATCACTAGGTTTAATTACAAAACTGAACACAATGATTTACATATATGTAAATAAGGCTAACTGTAGTAAACTCTCTTTACATATGCGTAAATCAGACGACTTATATTTACGTAAATTAGTGATATTAGAATAACTAGTAACTTGATCAAGGATCAAGAATTATTCTTTTTGTTCTTGCGGTAAAAATGTGTTATGTAATGATCCTGGTCCTATATGTGTGTGCATGCGTGTATGTATGTGTATATATATAATTTTAAAAAAATTTAGGGCCCCCTGAATCATCGGGCCCTGTACAAATGTTTCGAATGCCCGACCTTAGGGCCCCTGACTCTCACTTAACAAAAAGAAACGTAACTAAATCCAACAAATGGTTCATCTGATTTTAACCAAACAAAGAAATTAATACAGACTTTGAAAACAGATTTTTTGTGCAATTTATTTTAGTGCGCTTGTGTTTGCTTGTAAAAAAATTGTATGATTTGTTAATAATATTCATTTGTTAATGTTCTAACCCAATAAGCATTAAATCCACGACTGTTTATTATATATATATTAATCGAAGAAGTTTATAAATAGTGTTTTGGTTTTATTGCAAGTGTTCATTGGTTATTTTTTTGTTGGCATGTTCTAATTGGGTTAGGTTTTTTGCTGTTTTGTTGTTTCATTTGGGAGAGAACACATGTGTTTTTATGTGGGGGTGTATGATCTTAATTGTTTTTGTTTCATTATATTGATTATTAAGAACTCATCCCTTTCACCTTCTCTCTGTGCGTTCAAACTCAACTTTTTCTCTACATTCAAACTCAACTTTTTATCTCAGTTCTTCAGTGACGCTTCTCTCTATGATGTTCATCACCTCTGATGGTGATTACCGACTCTCCACCACAGGTATATCATCTGCTCCTTGTCAATCCTTGGATTTGTGTGGTTTTCACTATTGTCCGCCTGTCTTCAGCTCATGTTCACCACCGACGTATGTCGCCGGTGGTTAGAGGTGGATGGTTACCAACTGTGACATCGGCCCCGAACCCGAACCCGAATGTCCGACTCGAACCCGAAGTTATATATCTTTAATGTATTCGTATTTATCTCCCTTTAAATGTAACGTTTCGTTATTAAAAATATACATATAAATATGTCGAACCTTACGTCATTCTCGTCTTTAATATATAACGACCAAATTATTATTCAACAGTTACTAATTAAAAACTAAATACAAATATTAAAACTTCAATATATACATACATATATATATAAAGTGTATTTTATAAAAGAGTTTTAATAAAGATTATTTGAAACAATAACTGTCAAGATTTTGAAACAACCATTAACGTCAAGAACTAAGGAAAAACGTAAAAACGTCATTTATATAACCGTTGCGTCTCAACTCGGTTAGATTGTTTAGTTAAAATTAACATATATTAACTTTAGGCCAAAACTGTCATTTTTAAAACTTATATTAAAACTTGTATTAATTAAATTAAGTTTTTGAAAGCGCAGGGACTGATCTTGTAAATACCCAAACCAGATTCCCCCCCTCTGCGCAGCCCCGCGTTTCCGGTGGCCATTCTCCGGCACCGGCGCCGCTTCTCCGGCGAGCACCAAAACTAGCCTTTTTACACATTTTTAACACAATTAAACATATACAAATCATCCCAATCACCTCCTAAGTGAGTTTCGAAACCCCAATCGGTATCTGAACATCCTTTAGCTTGTCAATTCCCGTTTCTAAAATCGGTCATAAACCCACTTTATGAAATCGTTTCATAACGGCCAAATTCAATAAAACGAAACAACAAAAACGATCATCTCATCAAATTGAGTCCGTTGGTATCACTTAATTGAACTTTAATCCGCGAATTAACAGCCAATTAATCCAAAATAACTCGTCATCAATCCCTTAGTCGTTCGACTACTTCCGGACCATATTAGCACAATTCATTCGACAGACACAATCCTCTGAACTCGTTTTCACTTTCTGTAACTCCAATTTCGAACAAAATCATCTAAATTTCAGTGTGTGATTCTTCAAACCGTCGACCTTGTTCTTCGAGTTCATCGGCTCGTTCGTCAACCATCCAGTAAGTTTAATATACCAAAATGCTCATTATCATTCACTGAATCAAAGCCCTATGTTTATTTACTGTATCATGATCGAATTCGTGTTCTATTTTGCGAAATTGTGTTTTAGGGTTTATATGAATTGGGGATTTACATTGAAAACATGTTAAAATAATTTTTGTCTGAGTTTAAACAAAAATGATGTTTCTGGTCTGCTGGTTAAGTCATGTTGTTGTGATCTGCGTGACCCGGGTTCGAACCCAGGGGTCTTCAATTTTATTTTTTTGATTGTTCAAGCATATTGTTTGTTAAATTTCATCAATCTTCTTAAACCTAAAAACCAATACCATACTATATATTCTATAAAATACTTAAAATCTTATAAAAATGCCAAAACCACTATTTTATAAAAACTTAGTTTTATAAAATATAATTATTACAAATACTTTTGAATACTATAAAAATACTATAAAAAAATGTATTTTGGACACTTACTAAATGTATACAAATTTTTATACAAATAAGACTTGTAAATGGACGTTTATATACTTTAAATTACGTAAATGTCTTAAATTATTTCTAACAAAGATACATATTTTTGACTATGGTTATTGTTTCGAATCAACGAGTTTATGTATTATTAGACGGTTAACGGGAAACCCCAAATCCCAATCCGAAACCCTAGAATCCCAATTTCCTTTGACTTCTATTGTTTCAATGCTAGTTTCTATACAATATGATTTACTAAGTTAGGATTGTCATTTAATTAGGTGATTCTAATATTTGGACAATCCTCGGTTCTATTTAAGACTATTGACTATTTGTTTTCGTGCCCGAGTTCAAGGTGAGTAAATTCACTCCCCTTTTTACTTTTACTTTTTGGGGCTGAAATGTGTTCAATTACTATACAGTGTTTTCTATTTTCTATTTTGTTTTCAAAAGAGATCATAAAATGTGTTAGTCTTGTCTGCAGCAAGATGCAATCCTTATGTGGTAGTTTAAAGTAGTATTGTTACTTTGTAATCCCAGCGGTACAATGTAAGCGCTAATGGTCTGACAAACCCACCTACATGTACAACAACGATAGGTGATTTAAACCCGTCCATACAATTACAATGTTACGAGTTGCTATTCGATGTTACAAGTTGCTATACGATGATACAAGTTGCTATTGCTATGTCATGTCCCTAAGTTGCTAAATAATTAATGATAACTTAAATATCGAGACGGTTACGAGACGGTTGCTTAAAAGTTATCGTTAATTAATACATGAGTTGGTTCCTCATGATAAATGGCTACAAGTTACGTTACAATTATGGTTTACAATGTGTGTGCAAGGGGTCATGGTCGAGAATGATATGAAATAGCTATGCATGTAGGCTTGCGCAGCATATTATGATAATCTCGGATTTTCTGTATTACTATGTATCAATTTGTGGTTTACTCACTAGCTTTAATTAGCTAACTTTATTTTCACATGTTTCAGGTGATGCTTATGATTATTTTGCTGCTTTTGCCAAGACATAGGATTGCCTTGGACCTAGAATAATAAATCGGACAATTACATTTACTGTTTTCGGTTTTATTACTTTTGTCGTATCCATTTAAGACTCATGTACTAAACTTACTATATCATTATTAAACTAAATAAATAAATACCATGTGCTTTGCCTACTATTGATATCCAATTCCAATGACAGCCCGGTGTTTCCGCCGCCGGGCGGGGTGTCACAGTTTGGTATCAGAGCCATGGTTATAGGGAACTAGGATAGGGTATTAGAAACACACCGACCTAGACTATAACCTAAGAGTCCTTAGTGCAAATAGTTTGTGCTTAGAAAACTCTTCTAGAATTTACCTCCTTATTTCTTTTTATGAACATTTCTATGTCTTTCCTTTATCTTATTTCTTATCCGATTTCGCGAAGGAACTACAAGAGACTCTTCTGTGTGATTAGGATCTTTCTCTTTGTGGAATCTCGTCATCGTCTTAAGTAAGTTTGAAACGTGGGAACGTGTGCAATCTGGAAGGGGGAACGCCTGTATCACGTACATCCTATCTAAGGCAAGCATTTCGTATAAATCTCTTAAGAGACCTGTATGCTTACCTGGGGATGTACGAGATGAGTGTGAACCTATAGGCTAAAGCACGCATTCTCAAATACGTTGAGAACGAACTTAGCACTTTGATAAGTCTTAAGTGTCCAAAACCAAGACACATTCCTAAGCCTTCAAATCCTATTTACTTAACGATTTTATGATTATCATTTTCTATGATTTACATGGATTTCTATATTATTCCAAATATTATTCCAAGTTTGTTTATTCATATTTCTATGATTTTCAAAGTGATTACTATGATATGTGTTTCTAAAGATTCTATGAAATTCAAAGTACAATTATTGTTTCTATTCAATCCAAAATTCCATTACAACTTATGTTACCTCAAAATTTTCTGTCTCATGAAATTCTTTTCTATCTTATCTTGTAGAATGACAACTAGACGTGAACGACTTGCTAATACCATCGCGACCCAAATGGCTAATATTTTGCCTAATCTCGTGACTCAACTCAATAATGCTAATCAAAACGCTCAGCCCAAGACTCCTCACTGTACTCTAAAGTACTTCAATTCTTGCGGTCCAACGAAATTCTTTGGTAACGAAGGGGCTACTGGTCTTCTCCAATGGTATGAAAGCATGGAGAGCACCTTTGTCAATTGTGAGTGCCCTGAAAACTTCAAAGTCCGCTATGCCACGAGTGTCCTACAAAAGGGTGCTCTAACGTGGTGGAATGATGAGAAACGTAGACGTGGCGAAGATGAAATCTCTGAAATGACTTGGGATGAATTCAAAACCGCCACGACTGACAAGTATTGTCCTCCTAGTGAAATTCGTAAACTCGAGGGTGAATTCTGGGGTCTCAAACAAGACAGTGGTGAAAATGTGGCCTACAATGATCGTTTTTCTCAGCTCAGTATTCTGTGTCCTAATATGGTCACTCCCGAATCCCGTGGTATTGAACAGTATATCGGAGGTTTGCCAATGTCTATCCAAGATGCTGTTTGGGGTAGTAAGCCAGCCACTATGGGTGAGGCAATGACTTTAGCCGGTCGCCTTACTGAAAATCATGTTCAAGCTGGTTCTCTGTTTCGTAAGGGCAACAAAAAGTCCAAAGGCTCTTCTAGTGATGATTCTAAACCATCGGAGGATGATTCTTATAAGGGTTTTAAGCCCGAATCCTCATCTCATTCCAAGAAGCGAAAGAACAATGTCACCAATTATGCGTTAACTGCTCCTAAGGCACCCCAAGGTGGTGATGCTAATCAAAAGTCTTATTTGGGGATTCTACCCAAATGCAATCAATGTCCTTATCATCATGCTCCTGAAACTCCATGTTTTAAATGCTCTGTTTGTCAACGTTATGGGCATGTGGCTAAAGATTGTTGGAAAAATGCTAATAATAATCGGGGTAATCAAGGTCGTACTTGTTTCAATTGTGGCGATCCGACTCATTTCCGCAACAATTGTCCTCAGCCTATCAATGTGAACGTGAACACCAATGCTAATGCTAATCAAGTTGGTCGTGCAAGAACTTTCAATATCATAACTAATCAAGCTCAAGCAAACAATGACGTCGTGAACGATATGCTTCCCAAGTGATCATTACGTTTCTATTTTATTCGGGTGCCAATAAGAACTTTGTTTCATTAGAGTTTGTTTCATCATTTACTATTTGTCATGTTGGATTTAATAATCCTTATGTAGCGAATGAAAAAAAAAGTGTTTTTATTAGTTTTTTATATTTATGGTGCAAACATAAACTTCAAGGTCACGTTTTCTTCATAATTATCTTTTGCCTATGATTCTCGATAACTTTGACGGTTGAAACTCTTGTCATGTGTGGTAACTCAAAATTTATGCGCTAGGATTATGTCGCGTGTTTCGCTCATGTCAATGTAAAGACAAAGAAAGTTAACTCGTTCCGTATGTGCGTCGATCGCAAGCTTAATAATAATACTAATAAATGCAAAATTAACAAACAAATAAATAAATTTCCCATATTTCAAAGTTGAAGAAATGTTTAACTGATAAAAACCTCTTTGTGCCTAAATCCAAAATTACAAATCGATGAATCCATGCAACTTATCGAATGACCATTAGAAAAATTATGGACCGTGAATTGTCCATCCGCATCTTTTCATTCCTTTTCCCTTCTTCGGTTTGAGCAAATTTCGGGACGAAATTTCTATAAGGAGGGGAGACTGTGACATCTGCCCCGAACCCGGACCCGAATGTCCGACTCGAACCCGAAGTTATATATCTTTAATGTATTCGTATTTATCTCCCTTTAAATGTAACGTTTCGTTATTAAAAATATACATATAAATATGTCGAACCTTACGTCATTCTCGTCTTTAATATATAACGACCAAATTATTATTCAACGGTTACTAATTAAAAACTAAATACAAATATTAAAACTTTAATATATACATACATATATATATATATATAAAGTGTATTTTATAAAAGAGTTTTAATAAAGATTATTTGAAACAATAACTGTCAAGATTTTGAAACAACCATTAACGTCAAGAACTAAGGAAAAACGTAAAAACGTCATTTATATAACCGTTGCGTCTCAACTCGGTTAGATTGTTTAGTTAAAATTAACATATATTAACTTTAGGCCAAAACTGTCATTTTTAAAACTTATATTAAAACTTGTATTAATTAAATTAAGTTTTTGAAAGCGCAGGGACTGATCTTGTAAATACCCAAACCAGATTCCCCCCCTCTGCGCAGCCCCGCGTTTCCGGTGGCCATTCTCCGGCACCGGCGCCGCTTCTCCGGCGAGCACCAAAACTAGCCTTTTTACACATTTTTAACACAATTAAACATATACAAATCATCCCAATCACCTCCTAAGTGAGTTTCGAAACCCCAATCGGTATCTGAACATCCTTTAGCTTGTCAATTCCCGTTTCTAAAATCGGTCATAAACCCACTTTATGAAATCGTTTCATAACGGCCAAATTCAATAAAACGAAACAACAAAAACGATCATCTCATCAAATTGAGTCCGTTGGTATCACTTAATTGAACTTTAATCCGCGAATTAACAGCCAATTAATCCAAAATAACTCGTCATCAATCCCTTAGTCGTTCGACTACTTCCGGACCATATTAGCACAATTCATTCGACAGACACAATCCTCTGAACTCGTTTTCACTTTCTGTAACTCCAATTTCGAACAAAATCATCTAAATTTCAGTGTGTGATTCTTCAAACCGTCGACCTTGTTCTTCGAGTTCATCGGCTCGTTCGTCAACCATCCAGTAAGTTTAATATACCAAAATGCTCATTATCATTCACTGAATCAAAGCCCTATGTTTATTTACTGTATCATGATCGAATTCGTGTTCTATTTTGCGAAATTGTGTTTTAGGGTTTATATGAATTGGGGATTTACATTGAAAACATGTTAAAATAATTTTTGTCTGAGTTTAAACAAAAATGATGTTTCTGGTCTGCTGGTTAAGTCATGTTGTTGTGATCTGCGTGACCCGGGTTCGAACCCAGGGGTCTTCAATTTTATTTTTTTGATTGTTCAAGCATATTGTTTGTTAAATTTCATCAATCTTCTTAAACCTAAAAACCAATACCATACTATATATTCTATAAAATACTTAAAATCTTATAAAAATGCCAAAACCACTATTTTATAAAAACTTAGTTTTATAAAATATAATTATTACAAATACTTTTGAATACTATAAAAATACTATAAAAAAATGTATTTTGGACACTTACTAAATGTATACAAATTTTTATACAAATAAGACTTGTAAATGGACGTTTATATACTTTAAATTACGTAAATGTCTTAAATTATTTCTAACAAAGATACATATTTTTGACTATGGTTATTGTTTCGAATCAACGAGTTTATGTATTATTAGACGGTTAACGGGAAACCCCAAATCCCAATCCGAAACCCTAGAATCCCAATTTCCTTTGACTTCTATTGTTTCAATGCTAGTTTCTATACAATATGATTTACTAAGTTAGGATTGTCATTTAATTAGGTGATTCTAATATTTGGACAATCCTCGGTTCTATTTAAGACTATTGACTATTTGTTTTCGTGCCCGAATTCAAGGTGAGTAAATTCACTCCCCTTTTTACTTTTACTTTTTGGGGCTGAAATGTGTTCAATTACTATACAGTGTTTTCTATTTTCTATTTTGTTTTCAAAAGAGATCATAAAATGTGTTAGTCTTGTCTGCAGCAAGATGCAATCCTTATGTGGTAGTTTAAAGTAGTATTGTTACTTTGTAATCCCAGCGGTACAATGTTAGCGCTAATGGTCTGACAAACCCACCTACATGTACAACAACGATAGGTGATTTAAACCCGTCCATACAATTACAATGTTACGAGTTACTATTCGATGTTACAAGTTGCTATACGATGATACAAGTTGCTATTGCTATGTCATGTCCCTAAGTTGCTAAATAATTAATGATAACTTAAATATCGAGACGGTTACGAGACGGTTGCTTAAAAGTTATCGTTAATTAATACATGAGTTGGTTCCTCATGATAAATGGCTACAAGTTACGTTACAATTATGGTTTACAATGTGTGTGCAAGGGGTCATGGTCGAGAATGATATGAAATAGCTATGCATGTAGGCTTGCGCAGCATATTATGATGATCTCGGATTTTCTGTATTACTATGTATCAATTTGTGGTTTACTCACTAGCTTTAATTAGCTAACTTTATTTTCACATGTTTCAGGTGATGCTTATGATTATTTTGCTGCTTTTGCCAAGACATAGGATTGCCTTGGACCTAGAATAATAAATCGGACAATTACATTTACTGTTTTCGGTTTTATTACTTTTGTCGTATCCATTTAAGACTCATGTACTAAACTTACTATATCATTATTAAACTAAATAAATAAATACCATGTGCTTTGCCTACTATTAATATCCAATTCCAATGACAGCCCGGTGTTTCCGCCGCCGGGCGGGGTGTCACACCAGCTTTGGTTGTCGATCCATGGATATGTGTCCCGTTCTTTTGCAATGGTGTAGAACAATGGTTTGAGAGTAATTTTGGGAGTGTTTGTTGCTAGCGCGGGAGAATGTTATTGTTATGTTAAAGATCCTTTGATTTATGTGGCCTTTGGTTGTGTTGTGTTACAGATCCTTTGATTTTTTACGCACATAATTAGAATTGGTATAAGAGCATGTATAAAGTTAGTTAAGCAAATTGGAACTGGAGTTGGGTATGTAAAAATTAATACTTGAGTTTTGCTTTAGAACAAGCAAAGGTTTAAGTGTGAGGATATTTGATGTATGCAAATATTAACATATATTTTACATCAATTTGTCACAGAGTCATAGCTGATTATGCAAATTAATTGCATATAGATCTTTAATTGTCTTTTATATATTTAGCTTTGAAATAGGAGAAAATCATAAAAGGAGCAAAAATGAGGTGAAAACAAAGATTATTAGAATAAGGAAGAAGATGGCGAATCCCCATAATTGTTCTAAAGCAAAACTCAAGTATTCATTAAGTTATGTCCATACATGCTCTTCAATAGTCTCACCATATTGTGCATAAGTGGCTCAAGAGAACACAAATTGATTCTAGCACCAAGCTTCGGTTTTGATCGTTTTTATTATTGAAAATATTAAAGGCATGACAAATTAATCAACTCTTTGTCATATACAACTACACATACCTAGGACTGGCAATTTCTGACACAAACACGATAACACGGCACGGAATTAATAGGTTTCGTGTTTGACCTTAACAGGTGTTGTGTCATTAATAGGCTAACACGATAAAGTCACGTTAGTTACCGTGTCTTAACAGGTTAAAGATCTGCTAACACGATATGCCACCTGTTAATATTTATTTAAGAGTAAACTGCAGTTTTGGTCCCTATGTTTTGATACTATTAACAATTTCAGTCACACGTTAATAGTTTTGGTCCCTGTATTTTTATTTTCTAACAGAAATGGTCCCGAACACTAACTCCATTCAATTTTCCGTTAAGTCTCTCTCACATATTATTATAGTTAAATACTATTTTTATGGACTTTTGTTGTTTTGTGGCTTAAAAATTATCATGTTAAGTCATATTTAATATTTAAGACTGTTGACTTTTTATGGAAATTTTATTTTATTTAAAAAATGAGTTTTTATCTTGTCATATCGTGTAACATGTTTTTTATTATGTCCGTGCTTAGAAGAAATGACACGATAAATTATCGGGTCGTGTTCGTGTTTGGCCTTATTGTGTTCGTGTCTTATCGTGTCGTGTCTGACACGATATGCCAGCCCTACACATACCTCACTAAAGATCACTCAACACTCATATAATTGTACGAGCTTATTTAAGTGGATATTTAGTGGATCACTCGCGTCAAATTAAAGTAACTAAGTCCATATAATTTAAATAGTATCAAACCTCTACCACTATTAATAACTGACACATGTATATCACGAGGACTTTTTAAAAAGGTTTACTTTAGCTAAGGGTATGGAAAATGTTTCTGGGTATAACTGGGTCAAAAGCGTGAACTCATTGGTTTTTGACTATGTAAAGTAATTGTAACTAAAAAGATGGATCCATAATTATACAAGGATCACTAACACGATAAGGTCGAACACGAACACAACACGATAACTTATCGTGTCATTTTTTATAAACAAGAACACGAACACGATAAAAAGCAAGTTACACGATAATACACGGTAAAAACCCATTTAATAAAAATTCCAAAAAAAATCATAAGTCTTAAATATTAGACTTATCATGATAATTCTTAAGCCACAAAACAACAAAAGTCCATACAAATAGTATTTAACCAAAATAATACTTGATAAACGAATATGTAAAAAAGATATAAAGTCCAACAAAGTCCATAGAAGTCTTTGATCTTTCTACTCATCCCCATCAAACGTCATCTTCACCTTCAATCTCCACTAACTTTTCCTTTAAATAAATATTAACAGGTGACCTATCGTATTAAAAGATCTTTAACCTGTTAAGACACGATATTTAACGTGTCTTTATCGTGTTAACCTATTAATGACACGACACCTGTTAAAGTCAAACACGAAACCTGTTTCGTGTTGTGACGTGTTATTATGTTAGTGTCAGAAATTGTCAGCCCTACCTTAGATTGGATGTCTTTTTCAATCCACCTGTTCAATCGTTTCGTCCTTTATATCGAACAGAGGCTTCTCCTTTTACATCTCTTGATCTCGAAGTGCTTTAGCAATTGATTCTTTAAATTTTTAAGCTATTTTTGCTTGTGTTGGCTTAGATTCATTAACCAAAATAGGAATCTCAAGCATAGACTTCAACGTATCACTTGACAAACCAGCAATATTGACAGTGGCATAAAATTTAAATTGTTTTTCAATGCCTTTGGCCCGTACCTCCAGTACTCCTTTTGTCGATATGCGCATGAACTCAGTATCTTTTATCTTTGTCTTCACAAGTTGTGCATATGAAAGAGCTTTTCTCAATCTGATTCTCTCCATAGCTACACCCATCGCATTGATAATTGCTTCAAATAATTTCATAAATGAACTAGCAATTCTGTCTTCACTTTCTCGAACTTTTGATTTCTGAAGAAACTTATATAACTCGGATGAAGCAATTTTAGTTCAAAAACACCAAACAACGAAATTATGTCATTATACCGGTCATTCAGATCTATGACCATCTTCAATTCACAGGTTTATTCATGATATAAACACTTTAGAATTGGTTCAAGTCTTGAGTACCATTGATAGAGTACAAATTATACATAAATCCCGTGTTAAGTTTATTTACGTTTTCGAGTCGTTTGAGTCAGTTTTCGTTAGGTTTTGTTTACTAATGTTATTTTAATGTTTTGTAGGTCCCATGTTTATGAATTAATGAAAATATCTCGAGAAAAGAAGATCGTAGGCGAAAACGGGACGCAAAACGGAGTTACGAGCAAACCGTAGCGCGAAACGGAGCAAAACAGGACACGAAACGAAGTTGGGGATCAGAATTGGGGGTGTCACCACGTCACGCGGCCACCTATGGACCTCCTCACCGCGTGACGCGGCGTGAATCCAAAAGATCACATGTGATCTTGGTCGCGCCACGCGGCCACACCTCATTTTCTCACCGCGTGACGCGACGAGGCCTTTTCGACAGATTGTTTTTGCGTTTTTTTTGGCCCTGTTTGCTATATAAACTCATCATAACTTAACCCTAGCCTCCATGTAAGTTTTTGGGACGAATTAGAGCTGATTGGAGGTGATTTTGAGTACGAAACGAAGCCACGAGAAGCAAGACGAAGCACGGGTTCAAGAATCGTTATCTAACGATTCCGGGTTCTTCAATTCTTTTGCTTCTCTTTCTTTTTACTATGTTTATGCACTTTAAACTTGTGTTTATTTTTGTGATTATGGTTGTTGGCTAGGTTCGTTAGACGACCTAGGCTAATGATAAACTAATGCTTATGTTTTGAATGTTTGGTGATTTCGGTTTGAACTATGGATTATTTATGATTTAGTAAAAGTTTGTTTTCATTTAATTGATGCAATTGTGTATGTTTTGTTTGACTTGTTGATGATTATAAATTCCATGAAATCCTTGATGAGTGTCTATATCATATAATAGGGTTTCGTTAGGTCAACTTACTGTGTGTTCTTTGACTAGTTTATGAATTGGATATATACTTTTCATAGGAATTGTAATCTAATGCAAGTCGATATTAATGTGCATGCTAGCCTAGTAACTGTGAGGTGATAGGTTAACTGGCAAGTCTCGTTGGTTAGGTCTCTAGTTTGGATATCTGTGAAGAGTCTAAATTAGGTTTGGTTTAATCGGTCTTGTTTGCTAATGTCAATTGGTGTTTTCGAACTACCTTAGATTTTCGTACTGTGAGGTAGGTAATCATAATAGGTACTAATTCATAACTACTAGACGATTGTGAAAGAGTCTAATTAACTGGTTAATTTAATAACTTGATAGAAAGCCATAAGTGTCTTCTCGAGAAGGGTCGAGGGTCTTATTCGTGTTTGAGTCAAGTAAA
The DNA here is from genome assembly GCA_030867185.1 of Tagetes erecta. Lineage (NCBI taxonomy): Eukaryota > Viridiplantae > Streptophyta > Magnoliopsida > Asterales > Asteraceae > Tagetes > Tagetes erecta. Next base: position 73,753,705 of record CM061490.1, on the reverse strand, counting down.
TATATTACGATCCCAGTCCATAGTCAAACTGATAATTACCAAACTAATAACTTAGCATTAGTGAGTCGGGTCTAGGTGGTTTATCTCTTCTCATCTGGTTTCTAATTCGTCTTTCATTCTAGTTTCCATTTTTAGTAAATTTCCAGTTTTAGTAACTTTCTATTTTTAGCAGGTTACTATTTTTAGCAGTACAACCCCCCCTTTCAAATAATCTTTTATTTAAGTCATGTCTAGTAAGTCGAGTCTTTCTTAGTTAATTTAGCGTAGTATATAGAGTCTGTGGGTCGACACCCGGACTTACGTCTCACTGTACTGCATTCGACCGGTCCACTGCCGGTTGTGTGTAGTTTAGTAGTACGTCTAGGTTTTTATAAATATTAAAACTAGGTGTTTTTGAGTGTTTAATTTATATATATATTACACGCATCAACCATCAATCACTTTCAATCCCGGACTTGTAAATTTCTCAAAACTTTCATCACAAAAGTCAATCAAGTATTTATCTTCAATAACATCGGCTCTCATTTTCTTTCTCTTTGACTGAAAGTTAATTTTATCTTCTTGGTCACATTTAGTTTGAAGAAACTGAGGCATTCTATACATCCTAGCGTCTAATAGTTTAACAATTTGTTCTCCTCTCTTAGCCTTCGATGGATTTAGCAGCGGAAGATTATATAATTCTTTCAAATCTTGCATCGATAACTTGATGATGCTTGTAAAATGGTGATAAACATCACATATTCCATTTATTATCTTGATAAAAAAAGTCCATCAAATACGTCATCATACTTCCAAGCTACTATCTTTACCTTCGTTTACTTGTGTGGTACAATCATGGCATCCAATAAGTCAGCCGGTAACTGTCCTTTCTGAAGAATATTCCTCACAAGATCAACAGATGTTCTAGTTTTGTTCCAAGTTTTTCTAGTATCAATTGGAATATCATATGGTTGGGTTTCTTTAGGAAACATGGTTATCAATGCTTGCCTCTTCTATATAACATCCTCACATCTAGACATAGAGTGAATTTCAGCCGGTTCAAGCGCTCTAGTCCTTTTTGTGATCTCAAAGTACTGAGGATTATCCACATCTCAGTATTATCATTCTCTTATACATCTTTTCAAACCTAGACGGATAGTTTTCAGATTGCAACCAATTCCTCATCTCGTATGCAGTCATCTCCTCTGGGTTAGGATGATGCATTTCCTCCTCAAGTAGATCATCGATTGTCAGATTTTCCTGATTTGGGTCCATTCTCCATGCTCGACTGTTATTTCGTTAGGATTAGCTGGAACCCATGATTCTGTAGCTTTACATTTTTCATATTCATCATTTATCGGTGATAATGAGACCATTCAAATACACTTCGGTGTACTTCATTTGAATTAGATATATGAATCTATCTTCAATGTCAGAGAGAATGTCTTCATTCACAGCTACAACACGATTCTCATCTTCATCATCCAGGACATCGTCATACCAATCATCAACAAAATTTAATGCTTCAATTGTTTCATTAACTTGTACAATATCTTGATTTGACGGTTCTGCATCGAATTTTACTTTCTTTGAGGAATCTGCTTGTTCACTAATTGGTTCAATTGCATCTAACTTTATTTTACCTTTTGTCTTATCCATCATAGCTTTATATACAACTTCAAATTCATCAATATTTATTCTAGATCTTATGATAATTTGAGTATCAGCTTGAGTGATTTCAGTGTTTACCTTAGGAACAAACTCTTTATTAGACGAAGACTTTGACATTTCAGAGTCTTGTTGTTTCACCAACTCAAGATCTGCCTTTAGATTTACATTCTCTGCTTTGATCAGTTCAAACTTTTCTGCTAACTTTTCATGCTCTTTTGACAATTCATTGTGTTGATTCACTTTATATTTATGAAGTGGATCCTCTTTCTCTGCCAATTCAGCCTCTAACTTCTCATTATTTGATTTCAAGCTCTGAATCATCCACATGAAATGAGCATTCTCTTCTTTCAGCTCTTCAGTGTTCTTTGAGCTTGCCTCTTGTTCAATTTGGATTGAAACATGCTTAAACTTGCTTTGACCTTCATCTTTGTCTGGGTCAATCACATCTTTAGCTTTTGATCACTTCAGTATCATTAGAAGACTTAATCTTTTCAGTATCATTTGATGACTTAATTACCTTTGTATTACCAGATAGGTCTTGTGATAAGATAGCAAGAGATAAAATATGTACTTTTTTATGTTTTAGCATGATCATCTACCTGTGTCATAGACTCCGTTACATCCAGTAAAATCTGTTGTGTAATACAATCAACATCAAGATCTTCAACTTCAGCATTTTTAAGTTGGACAACTGCCCCTGCAGCCTGTAATACTTCATCTTCAAAAACATTCATGTCAAGAAGCATATCATCGTTTTGATTGAATTCTGCCTCAACATTCATAACCGGTTCATTTAAAGGATAGTATCTCTTAAGGACACTTTTTCGTATCCGATATGTGTTGTATCATTTTGATTTCATACCATATCACAATCTAAGGATACGTAAGCATATGCATAAGACAAGGCTTCAAACTTCAATCAAGAACATCAAACCATTCATAAAACCGAAGAATGATGTTCTATTGGTAATGTCTCTATATTTCAAGTTCCACACATTTTTTAAACGTCCATAACTTTTACATATGACTTTATTTTTAAAAAAATTTACACCATAAAAACCAGCCTTTTCTTATCTTTAAAGCGTGTATAATAATATTTTTAGCTCATTGTGTTATTTTGCCAGGTCATTTTGTTATTTCATCATGTCATTGTGTAAACTTCTGAACTAACAAGGATTACACAATGATCTGATAAAGATTACACAAATAAAACAAGTAATAAATTTGAGATGTTATGTTATGACATATAGTAGTTATGTTAACAATGAAAACTAGTTATAAGATTTGACATATTGTGTTATTATATATGTTTTAACTTGTATTCGAAAACAAGTTATAATATAACACAATGACCTGATAAAAATAACACAACGATCTAACCAAATAACACAATGATGTGTCGAAATAACACAATAAACTGACAAATAACACAATGAGCTGAAACGTGAAAAACAAGTTATAATATATTTAACCTGTTACACAAATAAAACAAGTAATATATTCAAAATGTTATGTTATAGAATATAGTTATATCCAAAGATGAAAACAAATTATAAGATTTGACATTGCGCTATTTTGTATGTTATAGTTTGTATTCGAAAACAAGTTATACATAACACAATGACCTGATGAAAATACCCAATGATTTGACTAAATAACACTATGACATGACGCAATAACACAATGAACTGACGAATAACATAGTGAGCAGAAACGTGAAAAACAAGTTATAATATACCTGTGACGTTACACAAATTAAACAAGTAATACATTGAGATGTTATGTTATATAGTTATATCAACAATGAAAACAAATGATAAAATTTGACATACTGTGTTATTTGGTATGTTTTAGTTTGTATTCGAAAACAGGTTATAATATAACATAATGACATAATATAATACAATGATGTGACTGAATAACACAATGACCTGACGAAATACTATAATGAGATGATATGTGAAAATAATTCCTTTTTATGCGTCAACACTATATGCATTTTGCAGAAAAGAAAACGCTCATATTTTGTGTAATTTTTATAAAAAAATAATATTGTATGTAAAAGGTATAGACGTTGAAAGAAGATAGTTTAATTTGAAAAATGGTTCAAAGACTAATATATACTTTTGCCTACAATTTAAAGTTTCATTTATTTACAATTATATCACATTGTGTTTATATGTCATTGATCTTTATTTAATATTAGGTTTGATGTTTAAAGAAGATGGTTTATATGTCATTGATCTTCATTTAATATTGATATATTTACACAAAAAATCACATACATTATTTTTTGATAATGCTGCACTTTTGGTCCTTTATGTTTATACAAACATGCACTTTCAGTCCTTTAAGTACAAAAGTTATAATTAACATCTTTTGTCTTTAAATTTGTTGTATTATTGGTCCTTTAACACTAACGGAGTTAAATATTCCAGTTAAGTTAAGGGCAAACTAGTCTTTTTACCCCTAAAAGACTATTTCTGTAATTTTAAACTTAAAGGACTATATCTGTAATTTCAAACTTAAAGGACTATTTCTGTAATATTAATATCTTTAATTAAAATATTAGTTTATTTATGTATTTTTAAAACTTTTATGAATATTATCATATAATTAAAATGTAGACAATTTTTATAAGCATATTTCTTACTTCATACAATTTGACATTTTTATTCGGTTGCATTTAAAAAAAAAGTGAGAAAAATAACATTTTTACTTTACACGTAAGAGAAGTTTATTGAAATTTACATGAAGTTAGTGTTTCAATATCAATTTTATCAGAAAAATAAAATATCAAAGAATAAAACTATTAAAATAAACTGTTTTTATTATTATAAGAGTGTAAATCATTTAAGAACAACTGTTTTTATTATTAAAAAAACAGAAATAAAAAGTTTCAGGAAACCCTGACCGTGTTTTTCAGGTGTGTGAAAAACATACAATACAAAGCGCGTAGGATAAAGCAACCCTACAAGTGCAGTTGTGAGTTCATTTCATTGAAGCGGTTTCCCATACCAATAACAATAATATCCGTATAATCCTCGTATAAAATATATTATTAACAATTAATTATACCGCCGTATTTAATTATTTTCGCCACGTAACCCTACACACCCGCCGCCCACCTTTTAGTCAAACACCCCATTCCCCTATATAACCAACCACTCTCTCCGACACAAACAAACCACACCTTCACTCATGTCTCCAAAAGACCGATTTACCCCTGCCGGAAAACCCCCCACCACCATCACCGCCGGTGGTAAAGAACCACATTTCAGAGGCGTTAGAAAACGACCATGGGGTAGATACGCGGCGGAGATCCGTGATCCCGGCAAGAAAAACCGTGTATGGTTAGGTACTTTCGACACGGCGGAGGAGGCTGCTAAAGCTTACGACGCGGCGGCGCGTGAGTTTCGTGGTGCTAAGGCAAAAACTAACTTCCCAACTCACCATGAAGATGTTGGTTTATTAACACTACAAACAACCCAACGAAGCCCGAGTCAAACCAGTACCGTTGAGTCACCGAGTCGTGACTCAGTTCCGGGTTTGGATCTTAACCTTGGTGGATCTTCACCGTTTTCTATTCACTATCATTATGGTTCTTACAACCATAATAACCACCGGTTCTCCGCCGCCGGTGGCGAATACGGTGCACGGTTTTATTCGCCGCCGGCGACGGCGAACAAGATGGTTTATTTCAGTCAAGTTTTTGCTAGGGTTTCAAAAAGTGATGACTCTAACTCATCGGTAGTTGTTGATGTGAAACCGTCGTTGTCACCGCCATCGCCGCCGCGTTGTATTGGGATCGATCTTAATTTTCCGCCGCCGGCGGATACATGTTGATTTTAACAATGATGATCATGATTTAGAGAGTAATTAGTAGAAGAAAAAACTAAATAGAAAAATCGATCTCCGTTTTTTGCAACATGTGGAGAAGCTTTTGCGGTGTAATATCTCGTGTTGTTGTATGTTAACTTGACGTTATATGTAATGTTTGTTGGATGATATGATGTTTCCGGTGATCGGTTGTTGATATATTGTTATTGTTATATTGATGATTAGTTGTGTGTGTTGACTGTTGGTTTTTAAGTTTTTATTTTTCCGGCGTAAAACGTCGGCGTGAATATTTGGTCCAATCCGTACCGGCGGCACACGAGGTTTGAGTTGTCATGTCGGCATGCTTGACACGTTTGGTTTTGTCTCCCATTAGGGCTGCGTTTAAGAATAAGAATGAAAAAGACTAAAATACCCTTTGCTTTGTTAGTTTGACCAGGGTTGAAAATTTTATTTTAGAATTTTGTTCATTATTTCGAAGCCTAAATATTTCGGTTATTGGTATTTATTTACTAGATCATTACCCGTGTATTACACGGGATTTCGGTTTTATGTTTTATTTAAATTTAGGTATTAAATTTATTTTTAAAATATTCCTATTAAATCGGTTTGGATATTTACAAATATTTTCCTATCAAAAATTATATGTTAAAATAAAGAAAATTATATATAATAATTGGTTAATTTTTTTAATATATCGGGTTAGAAGATAATTCATGATAAGTGGTAAATTTTTAATTTAAACATATTGGGTTAGGAGATAATTCATGATAAGTGGTAAAGTTTTAACTTGAACATATCGGGTTAAGAGATAGATGCTGATAATCGGTAAATTTTGAACATATCATATTAGATAATAATTGATGATAATTTGTGAATTTTGTATTTGTACATATCGGGTTATTTCGAATATGGAGCATACTATGACTCGCATTAAAATCATTCATCAAATTGAATTAGAGGATGACACTTAAGCAAAATCCTATGTGGAGTACTTAGAATGTTGACATGTGGATGAGTTACTTAATTATTAGAATAGGTAGATTTTGGAGTAATTGTTTTAAGTATCCGAATTGGGAATCATGTTTTAAGGTTGATTTCGGTTTTTTTTGGAAGGAAAGGTTGATTTCGGTTTGTTAAATTTTTTTTTATTTTCAGTTAAGAAATGGATATGTTAAAGTAGTGTAACCGAACTGAATAAATCAAAATAAGATGTTATCAAGCCGTTAAACAACAGTATTGAAATATTTGTTTTTCAATCAATTAGAATGATATAACTTTAAACTTGTTTGTATGTAAAAAATTAACTTTATAGAATTGAGAGAAAATTATATATTTTTTTGTCTTTTATATATGAAGTTAAATTATGAATCAATGTCTTTATTTTAAATTTTACACTTATTGTTTTTTATTTTAAATTTTGTGTTATTTTTTTGTTCTTTACATTAACGGCAGTTAAGTTTCAATATTGTTATAAGTTTAGTCTTTTAATGGTAAAATGATTAAATTATCATCATGTGCATTGCACATGAGAATTAGAAAAACGTAACTGTCGTTAAATTAAAGGTTCAAAAGCGACACAAAATTTTAAATAAAAGTCAACTAGTGTAAAAATTTAAAATAAAGACTATGGTCCGTAATTGACTAATTATAAATGGCCAAAAATATAATTACTCTAAAATTGAGGAAAAAGGAGAGAAAATTTAGGTTTTCAACGGGTTACAGTAATTTTAGAGATCTTTTTTTTATTGTCCAAAGCCTTGTAATCTACTGATATTTTACTCATCCAGGGTCCTGTGGTATGTGGATATATTACTCATCTAGTGTAGGGCATATAAGACCGGCCCTTTTACTGGTTATAATTTTTTTATAAGTAAAACTAGTTATATTTTTTGCTTATCTTTTTTAGTTTTCTAGCATATATTTTCGTGGTTTAATAATATTTCGTTTCGAAAAACAAAACAAAAATAAATTTAGGACATAAAATCAAAAATGGTCGAGGTGACGGAGCTGTAGCTACTGGCGTCGGTGGAGGTTGTGAGTGCAAAGTAGACGCCGGAATGATGACGAAAGAAGACGTTGAAAGACCAGGATAGATGATGTCATTATTATGAAGATACATATCTAAATTGTTATCGTCGTTAGGATAATGAAGCCATGAGACCATTTCATCTTCTTGCATGAATAGATTACATGGCGTCGTTTCGACACAGTCACAAGCAATTTCAAACTGACTTAATCGCAAAAATGGTTTGGTGGCGGTGGCGGCGGTGGTGGAGGGTTTGATTTTTTGTCTTAAATCACTTAACTGCAAAAATGGTTTCTAGGGGCATTTTGGTCAATTACTACCAAACTAACGGAATTTTTTAACACCGTTAGTGTCGTGGACCAATTTAGCAACAGGTGGCCTGTAGGGACTATTTAGGCAAAAATTCTTAAAAGTGTCAATTTTTGCAAAAATATACACACCACATGGACCATTTTGACAACTAACTCTAGTTTTTTATCTTACAGATCTCTGTTAAGTGTTACCAACCCACGTGTGAAAAGACTATACAATGTTTTGATTTATGTCATTGTTTGTGTATTCTTTTTAGGTTTTGTCACTTAAGACCATATTTAATGAGATGTTTTACATCATTAAGTACCCGAAAACGCCCTATGACTGCTCTCACCTTCACTCCTTTGGGCTCTTTGGTCCCAGAAAATGGTTTGGACGTTGCACATATATAAAACATCTCATAATGCCTAAAATTCAAATTTGCTCATGTTTTTATTGGTTAATTCATCCATAATTAATGATTATGTAATTATTGGGAGGGCTCTATGAGACTCTTTCGACATGACATACAAAGCCCCTTAATGAGCGTTGTCCACTACACATAGTCTAACTTTTATATAAAAGCTAGTGTGGTGTAGCTCATTGCACGTCGGTATGTTAATTAGTTTTTCTTCACGCTATGCGACTTTGCATAGTTTTATTGCAAATCATAAAAGTACATATTAACATCGAGTCCATTAATACCAATACCAACTGCTACGTTGTTAATTCATAATGGACTTGCATGTAAGGAGTTTGATTGTATTTTCATTGCACTACATTAAGTGACTTCGGTCGTTATCCTAATTCCATTGACACGTGAAGACTTTGGGCTTTATCTGCTCGTTTTATCGGAAATCATAAAAACTTGTATCGACACTGTGTCTTATAATACCAATACCAAAGGTCACGATTCACTCATAATCATTTTACACAGTCGTATTGGTTGAGTTTCCTTGCTTTATGTGGAGTGACTTTCATTAATCAAAATAGATTGACGTGTCATAACATTGGACGTTATCTGCTTCGTTTAATCAAAAACTATAAAGTGTATATCGACACCGCGTTCTATTATACCAATATAGGCCATGATGTTCACTCATAAAAACGATTCGTACGACATGAGTTTTGGCTTTTTTTTGCTCTACGTGGTGTGGCATTGGTCGTTATCATAAATCAGTTTGTCCTTTTGTGACAAATTTTGAGAAAACCAAAGTCTTATGATTTAGATAAATTAAATAATAACTATATAGAGAAAAAAAATTATTCTTAAGCCCTTTACGTATTATATATATATATATATGTAGGTTTTTCTTAAAAAGGTCAAAAGCCTAAGAAGTGTAGGAAGCAATCACCATCATACACGCATACATGAGGGTAAAAGCAGGCGGAGAGGCGCTATCGTCATTCTTTCGATTAAATTTGGCGGCGCGCTAGGGTTTCGTAAAGCGACATTAATATGATTTTATAATAATTCTCCAATGACGGATAATCCTGGCGATGATCGTGCCGTATTTCATAATAACTCTCGATCTGTTATCTATAATCATTCATCAATGGTGAATACTGAAAGCGATGATGTTTTTGTTTGTATTGGACGTTTTCATTTTTAATTTTGATGTTTTATGAACATCCGATCAATGTAATTGATTCTTATTTTACAATGTGAATCATTCTACAATGATGATAGTGTATGGTGATTGTAGGTAATTTAGTATATACTCATTGTGTATGGCGTATTTTTGACGTATTAATCATTGTCATGACTTTTTCATATCGAGTTTAGAGTTACCTTATTGCAGGTAAGTTATGACGTTTTTATTAGTTAATTTGTTCACATACGTGGTGATATTATAGAGTAAGTTTTATGCATGGTGTTGAAAACGCACAATTACAAATCTACCCCTTAATAAATGTCGCGTATCAGGTTAACATCATAACAATTACAAAAATGCCACCGCGATCTGCTTTCATCTGGGCCGTAAACACCATAATCTAAAGCACCAAATACCTTCTTAGACTTTGTAGAGTTTATTCCTGTTGTAGAAAATCCCTCTCATATATAAACAGTAAAACCTCTATAATTTAATACTCGATAAATTAATAACTTCGATAAAATTAATAATTTATCTGGGGACCAGTACAAATAATCGATAAAATAATAAGATAATATTTTTTTTGAAATTCTATTATAAATATATTAATCTCAGTGAAACTATGAATTAATAATTACTAAAATATTTCAAAATTTTAAGATTGTCTTGTAAAAAATGAATCTATAGTCAACTGTTTTTTGGTAAATTTTAAATATTTGTTGAGTTCATATTAATCTTCTCATTGCACTTAGAGTTGAGCCACTGTATTCTCGTATTGTAACAAAAAGTTGTGAAGAGTTGTTGCCACTTGCTATGATTCTTTTCAAGTGACCGGTTCCAAAAGTACTTAACTTGACAAGTTTATTAATGTGTGAATGTACTTGAGAATTTGAAGGTCATTGTTTATGTTTTATTCAAATAGGTAAAGTGAATGAACATGGAAATTTTGAAGGTCGATGCATTAGTTTGTAAGTTGCACACGAATATAAGCCAACTCTTTAAATTAATAATTTATTAATTTATCGATATAATAATATCTTGCTAAATTAATAAAATATTCCATTCCCAACATTATTACTTTATAGAGGTTCTGCTTTATATATAGAGAGAGTTTATTCAATTGAGAGTGAGACTATATATGGTCGCCATTTATTAAGAATATATTTTAACTTGAGAACAACCTAAGAACCGTTTTAATTGTTGTATTTGTTATAATATAAATTGACCAAAATGCTTATAATTCAACTAATTTTAACATTTGTTTAAAAAAAATATTTGTGAAGTCGTTTGTTAGAATGCATATATACACCCACATTATTTGTACACAAACGCACATTGGTGAATTATATATTAAAACATGAACCTTCCCCCGTCCTATTCACATTTTATGGCCACATCTCCGGCTAATTTCCAGCTAGCTCTGGCAGAGCCCAAAACCACAAGTTTTATCACTTTTTTTCAAATTAAAACATTTTTAACCTTTTTTTATAAGATTCAAACCTAGGACCATGTAAAATTCAAATTTAGGTAGTTGGTTAATTTAGTTTGTGTATCATTATAAATATTCTAATTAAAACGGATCATTTATGTAATTAAAAAAATTTATTTTAAAATTTTAATAAAAAATAACAAGTTGAACTCTAGAGACCAAATGTGTTATATATTAAAACTCGAACCTTCCCCCGTCCTATTCACGCTTTTCCGGCCACATCTTCGATCTAATTTCCAGCTAGCTACGACAGAGCCCAACACAACCAGTTTTAACACTTTTTATCAAATTAAAACGTCCCGAACCCTTTTCGATGAGATTCAAACCTAGGACTATCTAAAATTCAAATTTAGTAATTTGGTTAGTTAAGTTTGTGTATCACTAACAAAACTAATTAAAGCGGGTCATTTATGTAATTAATTAAGAAAATTTATTTTAAACTTTCAAAATAAAGAATAACAAGTTGAACTCCAAGGTCCCAAGGTGTTATATATTAAAACTCGAACCTTCCCCGTCCTATTCACGTTTTTCATGCCACATCTCCGACCTAATTTACAGCTACCTCCGGAAAAGCCCAAAACCACGAGTTTTATCACTTTTTTTTATCAAATTAAAACATTCCTAACCTTTTTTCAATGAGATTCGAACCTAGGATCATTTAAAATATAAACTTACGTAGTTGGTTAGTTAATTAAGTTTGTGTATCATTAACAAAATTAATTAAAATGGATCATTTATATTTTTTTTAACGGCAGGGGAAAGATATCAATAAAAACAACACAACTAGCCAGTGGCTAGAGTACAAAAGTTAAAAGAAAACAGTAACATTAAAGAAATAGTCCCTAAGGTTTGTGTGTTTTTGCGAAAAGTTACACTTTTAAGAGTTTTTGCCTAAAAGAATTCTGTTAGTTGCAAGTGAATTGACTAAAATACCCCTTATTATTAAAAACTCAAAGCTAAAAGGGTTGTGGGGCCCACTTTCAACTAACCCATCTTTTTTGTTTTTACAAAATACTTACACTCATACAACCCCACCCCACCCCACCCCATCACCACTTAACCACCATAACCACCGCCAACACTACTCCATCTAGAACCACCACTACCAACACTTTCTTGTTCTTCATCTTCTATAACAATGTATGTATATGTACAAGCTGCAACCGTATGTCATATGCGTGAGTATGTGTTATAAGTGTACGTATATTAACAAGTATGAGCAGCAACAAAATCTAAAGTGTATGTGTGATACGTGCGACAATATGTATACGTATGTATGTTTGTATATCGACTGTATGTATATATGTGAAAGAAGAACAATAGCGCTTGCTATATATATATATATATATATGTGTGTGTGTGTGTGTGTGAGTGTGTGTGTGACTATGAATCATTGATAATTGTATGTGTAGATAGAAGCAAAATCAACGACTTATTATATGTATGTATATGTTGTAGCAGTTGCTAAGTGTATGTTTATGAACCAGAAAATATATATTAGCAATAACATTCGACAATTTCATGTAGGTATGCCTGTAGATATGCAAATGTATAAAAGTGGCGGGATATATGAAGTGTACGTATGTGATATGTATAAAAATATACATATTTGTTCTTCACATTTAACCCAAAAAAGGTTATTAATCGGTTGTAAATTCATTAGTATAAGTACTTATTTGTGGTTTTGTGATTTTACAGCCAAGGTAACATACCGATGAAAAGAATGAAGAAAAAAAGAGTTTCGGTGCAAAAATTGACAAAGTTCAGATTTGAGCATGGTCATGCTCATACCAAGCACTAGCAGTGCTCAGACCAAGCACATGCAGTGCACAAGGTAGTGGTGCACATTTTGCTCTGAGCATGGTCATGCTCAGACAAAGCACAGTCATGCTCAGACCAAGCATGGTCATGCTCAGACCAAGCACTGGTAGTGCTCAGACTAAGCACAGGTAGTGCACTAGGTAGTGCTGCACATTTTGACCCTTGGTCTAAGCACGACTGTCCTCTTCCACCCTCGAGACGGGAATCCAGATTTAGCTAAAAAAGGTAACTACAAAGTGTTTGGGCAAGAAAGTAAGTACTGTAGCTATGAACACTACCTGGAGTACCAGGTATGCACATTTGCAGAATTCTATAAAAAGTCTCATTTGCAACAATTTTGGGTTGTGGAGAGTAGTGAGCCATTTTCACTTAAAACAAACCATTTTTAAGTACTTTTGGAGCCCTTGGAAGCCATAGAAGATTCAAGAATCATCTATCATTCTCCTTGCTTGCTAGTGGTTTGTATTTTAGTTGTTTTTAGTTATGTTTTTAGGTAGTTTTATCATTTTGTTGTAGTTTTTGTAAGTCTTATAGGCTAAATACTTATATCATCTAGATTAGGATTATACTTATGCTTCAATGATGAATGACATATGAATATTTGGTGATGTTTTTATATTGAGAACCATGATGAAATTATGACCATTCTCCAATGATGTTGTGTATTTGTCTACTTTGATTATCATTTGACATTGATGGATCTTAGGATTTTGACATGTTGAAAAACTCATCTTCTTAACATTTGTTTGTAAATCTATAAATGAATTTTGTATGATTTATGCCATGAGATTAGAAATGATAAATGGAATGTTGGATGACATGAAAAATGGACAAATGTGCTTTCTTTCACAGGATATTTGAAAAGATAATTGTGATGTTATAATTTCTTGAACACATTAGGATTGTAGATTTGGAATTGTGACCACAATCATTAGATTTACATGACTTAGTTCTTAGAATTGTAAGTTGGAACATTTCATAACTTCGTCTACTTTATGTGATTTTAGGTGATTAAGAACATATATTTCATAACTTCGTCTACTTTACGTGATTTTAGATTTGGAATTGTGACCACAAAAAGTGGCACCGTTAGCGTTAGGGATAGAAACGGCAACAAGTTTTCTCATGCATGAACCATTTAAGCAAAAATTCTTAAAAATATAATTTTTTTTAAAAACACAAAAACCTCAAGAACTATTTTAACAATTAACTCTTAGTATTTTATCTTGTCACACTTAAATAAATCTTATTAATAAAGTTTTTTGTGACTTTATTTCATTTTGTGAGTGGTGCTAGTGTTAAGGAAATGGATAGGAGCAGTGTTTTTAAACCGGTCGGTCCGACCGGTCTGACCGCGGTCGGACCGTGTTTTTTGAGAATCACGGTTCGATAGGTCACGGTCTGATAGGTGTTTGTGAACCGCTGCGAACCGCTCGAACCGTTATCGAACCGCTCGAACCGGACCGTTTTGAACCGCTATCGAACCGTTTTTTTCTTGGATTTTATGTTTATATCTATATTTTTTGTGCTTTAGGTGATGAAACTCAATATGTTGATGTTCTGAGTGATGAAGATGATGAATTAGTTTTACTTAATGATGAAAAATTAGATACGTGTCGTGACATTTGAACTTATAATTTATGATGATGATGATTTGGTTTTATTTTGGTGTTAAAATTTGTTTAAATTGTAACTTTTTTGTGGTTCTTGGTGTTAAAATCTGTTTGATTTATGACTTTTGTGTTATAACTTAATATTATTAAACTTAGGTTGTGATTAAATTAGAATTCTTATGGTATTATTTTGATAAATGTATATTTTGTCAAACCCCGGTACAACCACGATCCGACCGGTCCGACCAATAAAATCAAAATTACGGTTCGGTGTCCGGTTCGGTTTTCAAAACATTGGATAGGAGAGATGCAAAAGGTAATTAAAAAAGAGTAGTAGCAGGTGGTGGGACTATGGGAGTGGATTGGGTGCCATCCATTTTGCTGCCCACGTTTCGTCTATAGACTCACTCTTCTCCAATCACTTTTGCTTCCCTTGTATCCTTTTAAACTCTCCCTACTCTAGTTCAACTTTTTTTTCATTAATTAACATGTAATGAATGAAAGAAGAGAACTAACGTGATTCTTTCTAAAAGAGCTTAGTGGGAAAAACACTAAATTATGCTAACACACTAAATAAAAAGACGATAACTGAAACTTCATTCGATAAGATATTAAGGTTTTGAGTTTAAATTTCATTTAAATTTAAATAAAACTTGAAGTTTTAGGTTGAAACAAAAGGTTGTCTTACGGTGTTAGATTTTTTTTTTTCCAGTAGTGTTTCTGGAAGAATCAAATCTAAAGTGTCACAATCAGTATGAAGGTTAACATCGAATCTTAAAAAGACTTATTCGGGTATTTAAGTAGCTTCATACATTAAAATAATATAAAGAGTTATATGAAAGGTTATTAGTTTTTTTTAATTGTTAGTGTTTGTTATTAGTTTTTTTTTTCTTAATTTGATGTGCCCTATTGGTAATTACAAGGATTTGTAAATAATTTTTTAGATATGATTAATTTTTGCTCTAACTCATTTAAATAAATTTCACTTCATTTTTCTCACAAACTTCTATTTTTAGGACAAATTTTTTCTTGATTTATTTGGTCAGATTGTCTTTTTATTTTGTTATTTTTTATGTATTTCTTTTGCCTTTTGTTTTCTTTGCTTTTTTTAAAAAAATTTCTTTTCCATGTTTATATCATATATGCATGTAACGAAATCCGACTACATAACATTTGGACACCACACGTTAATGTCATAAACATAACGTATAAAACGATGTCACAAACGTGTCACCTTGCATGTGTATGATCGGGTAGTCGGGTTAAATGGTTAGTTACGGACTAAATTCAATGGATGCTTTACAATATGCTTAAAATATACAAAGTCTTTTTCAAAAAGCTTTAATATGCTTTACATCATTGTCATCAACGTATAAAAAGAGTTCTAATGGGAAAAAAAATACACTCAATTGATACGACCAATCATAGTAGAGAATATGAATTTTTTTTTCAAACACAATGTGTAAAAATGTTAATTTGTTCGGTGGTCCTAACAAGTACTACAACTTCTTGTTAGCATATTCGGATGCTTGATATTTTAGGAAGATTTTGCACATGTTTTTTTCTAAATTCTTTTTTTATGTTTATTGTTATAAATATCTTAAAGTTATAGACAATGTACCATATCATTTTCATCATGTACATACAAAAAGTAACACAAGACGTGTGCACATGATTTACTGAAAAAGTAGTTATTTTCTCCCCCAGTTTCGCAAGGCATTGGTTGTTTTCCCTTTGTATTTTATGGTGGTTATTGTTCTCGTTTTGCGGCGTGAGTTTGGTCGTACTCTCCACGAGTTATGCGATATGACTTTGGTCGTTATTTTCTTTCATGTGTTTCGTGTGAGGACCGAGGAGCTTGGTCGTTTTTCTCTAGCGTTATGTAGCGGGAGTTTGGTCGACTTCCAGCCACGTTGTGTGTGTGACTTTGGTTGTTTTCGGTTCGGCTTGTTGAAAACTATGAAAGCTTGTCTCAAACTTTTAGTGGCTAAAGTGAATAAAAGTAGGTGTAAGATTGAAACTTTAACGGCCAAATTGAGATGAAACTAAGCTTTGACGGTTAATACTTTTTTTTGTTAGAATTGAGGGGACACATGAGAAATTTATTAAAAGCATGGGTGAAAACAAAACTATCCACTAAAAGACAAGATCAACAAAAGAGATATCAAAGGAAATTGTACTTGTGGCTTAAGACTTGACAAGTTCAAGGTTTTTTTTGGGTCACTTTTGATAAATTTAAGCAATAAAGGAAAAATTAAGCCTTGTGTTAGGTTGGTTTGAATCCTGAGCCAACATTGGGTTTTCAACCTACCATGTGTTTTATTAGATAGTTATGCTCTTGCCTTTTGTAGTGGCATAATGGCCGTCAAGTGGCAGTTGACGGTATGATTTCTTAGGAAAATAGGCCCAAGCCAAACTCTAAAGTCATCATGTGCTCGGTTAAGATAACATAGTCTTACTAAAGTGGGCAACATGACTCTCCAATAATGGAAGTGCGGTGTCCGGACATAAAAAAGTCATGGTTTTAAAAATTAAACAATCAAATGACTTGTTTGTAATTTTGAAAAGTATAGTAATCAAACTTTAAATGGTTAATTGATTTTAATATTCTTAACTACGGGGTATTGACCGTTGCCACTTTCAACTAAGACCCTCACTATCTTTACTCACAACTTAACATTACACTTGATGTGTTACCCTGCTTTTATGCCACATAAGAATGCAACGTGCCCACGCATGATAAACAGTCACGAGGATAAAAACGGAGTGACACAAGTAAAATGTTAAGTTGAGAGTGATAAAAGTGAGAGTCTCAATTGAGAATCAACGACCAATACTTCATAGTTATGAGTATTAAAATCCAACAACTCAACTTTAAAACCCTAAAAACTACCATTGTCAAGCCCTTGGTGAAGGACTGATTTTTCAATTTTAATCCTTGCACTATCAAGTGTTATGACATTATATCGTATTCATTACAACAACCGCCGTTTAAAAAAAATTAAAATTCTTAGATGCCCATTCAATTTCAAGATTTCAATTACAATGTAATGTGAATGATATCTTTGTATCTGATTTTCTATCAAAAAGAAAAGTAAAGAAATGGAAAGATAATATAGTTGGGGGTGCTTTGAGTAATTAATTTATAGTTATGTCCTTCTTATGAATTATGTTGAAATAATAATATGGAGTGGCTGACATATCTAGTCAAGACCACAAGGGGACCTGTAAGTGACAAGATGACACGTGGAGTGGGACCCACAACATTCACGTGAGATTATGTTGTCGTCACGGTGGTGTTACGTATAGTATACGCCATCATCATAATCATTCACTTTGTTTGTTTGGTCTTATCGTGGCACTGACGGCGGCCACGAGTTTTTAAATACTGGTCTTCTTGTTGGGATGCACAAGGCTCTCCCATTAACGGCGCCGTTACATTATTAATATTATTTTATTATTAACGTTAATTTGGTTCATCTACATATCATAGAAGTTAGAACCATCAACCATTCCATCATCTTTGTTTCTCAAACGAATTAGATTTATATGTCGGGTCAAGCAGTCGGCATATGACTTTGTTATATGTGTTAATAAAAAAAAATTCATGTATCAACCGGTGTAAAGCTGTAATATGTACATATTAAAAACAAACAAATATAAAAAATTAGAAGTTAAAACAATAACTAAGCCAAAACTGAAGGGTTCAACTTGTAAATATGTCAAACAAACTAGAGCCACTAAAAAATGCTAGGATCCGAAGAAAACTATAACGAAACCCAACCACAACATACTTAAAAACAAACAAGAGCAACTATTATGATAAATTCGCCTCCTACACCATCGGGTTCGAAGCTTAGTTTTGCCATGCCTCGTCTAACTGAAAACTAATCATTTTAATAAAACCTTATGTATCTCACATGTTAGATTATTTGACTTGTTTCATTTTTTAAAAACATGCTTACCTTAATCCGTTAAAAATGAAATTATATATCTTTTTTTATATAAATCATATGGTTTTATTTTATTTTGTTATTTTACATTTTGAGGTATCTAAAACGGGCAAAATTGCATTATTTGCCTAAGTTAGAATCCGTGTACTTCACAGGTTAAACTATTGAAAAATAAAATTCAAAAACTGTAACTTTTTATTGTTAAAATTTTATATCTTTTTATTACATGTAATAACGAAAAAAGAAAATAAACATTCAGTTATTTGTTAAAAATGCATAAACCACTCTGTTTAACTCATATGTTACTTTGATTTTACACATGTAATAATATACAATGTAGAACTTAGAATAAAGTTTCAGACCGAAATTAGAAAATTGCAACTTCAACATACCTTCTTCGTAGATGGCGACGAAGATTTCGGTTCCATTCACTTTGGGTGAAATCAAGTCTGTAGGTTTCGGAGTGTGTGTGAGTGTGTGTGTGGGGGAGGGGGGGATAAATCCCCAGGCTAGATGATTTTAACTTTAATTTTATAAACAGATTATGGGATCTCTTTGCGGTTGACATAAGAGATTTTTTTTTGTATTTTTTAGGTGGTGAGATAAGTGCAGGTTGTAATTCGACGTTTATTGTACTTATTCTAAGAACGTGGATCCGTTGATTATCTAAGATTATAGGCTGATTAGTCTCACTTGTTGGTTTTACAAGATTTTAACTAAGGTTTTGGCGGGTAGAATGATTTTTTTTTTCATTTGTGATAGGAGAGGAATAATCGATGTTAATTCATGATATGAACATTAATTCTGGAAGAGACACTTGTAGCTAATGAAATGTAAGTTTGGCTAAAACATTATATAGGGGTAAAGACATTATAAAAAAAAGTTTTCGAAAATGCTTAAGATATGGCCAATTGGAATTTTTTGGACTCTATGATGTTTCAAATGGGTTTTCTAGATATATCGGGAATTTGGATCCGAAATTGTGTCTCTTCTTCTAGAGATTCGATACACGTTAACGACTCTTCTACGGAAGAATTCCAGGCTACTACGGGAATTCAAAAGGGGATCCCATGTCTCCGTATTTGTTCACTCTATTTATGGAAGGGTTAAATGTGGCCATCCGCTAGACTATAGATATTGGGGTGTTCCATGAGATCCTTTTGCCCAACAATGGGCCAGTTGTGTTTCATTGCTTTTTTTACGGACAACGCTAATTCATGATAGAATAATGTTTGAAACTAGTGTGACACCCCGCCCGGCGGCGGAAACACCGGGCTGTCAAGTAAATTAGACATCAATAGTACAAAGCACATGGCACACTAAAAGGCATATTTTAATATCATTAAAACATCAATATCATGACATAAATGAGAAGTAAATAACATTAAAACAGAAATAAAAGCCAACAATTAATAGCATTACATTCCGATTTATTCTAGGTCCAATAAGCATCCTAAATGTCTCGAAAGCAAAAACGCTCAACATCACCTGAAATATGTAAAAATAAAGTTAGCTATTTAAAGCTAGTGAGTAAACCACAGTTGATAAATAATAGTATAGAAAATCCGAGATCACCATAATATGCTGCGCAATCTTACATGCATAGCTATTTCATCATATTACTCAACCTTTGACCATAGAACACATGAACACATTGAACACACATTGAACACCATCATTGTATAGCAACTTGTAATCATTTGTCATGAGGAACCAACTCATGGTGCAATTAGTGATAACATTTTAGCAACCGTCTCGAATGTAAGTTATCAAAAATTGTTTTAGCATCGAAGGGACATAGTTACATAGCAACAAGTATCACAGTATAGTAACTAGTAACCATTGTATAGAATCGCCGGGTTTAAATCACCTATCGATGTTGTAAAGTGTAGGTGGGTTTGTCAGACCATTAGCGCTAACATTGTAACGGTGGAAATTACAAGTAATATACTACTTTAAACTACCACATAAGATTGCATCAAGCCGCGAACTAGATTAACATATTTAATGATCTCAATTGAAAATAGAAACAAAGAAACGAAAACCGAAAGCATTGTATAGTATGAACATATTTCAGCCCCAAAAGGTAAAAGTAAAAAGGGGAGTGAATTTACTCACCTTGAAATGCAATAGATAACCGAAATAGAAACGCAACAATAACGAACCGAGGGTTGCCCAAATATTAGTATCACCTAGTTAATTGGGAAAAACCCTAACTTAGAAACGAAACAATAATGTAGCAACAAGAATCAAAAACCAGAAACTCTAGGGTTTCGGATTTAGGATCTAGGGTTTTAAAGTACAAATTGGTATTTTGGTACGAAACGTAATAGTATTTTTGTATTATATTTTTATACGCATCCATTTTTAGTTTTATATATATTATAAGTATTTCTTCTTGTATTTACTTTCGTACAAATTCAAAATACTAAATAACTTTGTTATTTGTATATATAGAAATTATAACTCTTAAAATCCTTAAAATGTGTATAATATATATATTTGTATAATTACTAATAGTCACGAAACATTATTTATAAGTTTTTTATGCTTTTAAAAATATATATAACTTAAATATGTTATTTAGGTTATTAGAAAAGTTTAATTAAATGTTTAAAATGGTTAAAAACAGCAGCAGTTTACCACTAGACCAGATGCAATTTTTGTTATGAAACTCGTTTTTAAATACCTTTAACATTTAATAACCAACAACACCCATTTCAATATAAACCCTAGAACTTATATCCATCAAATTGAATCCGAATTTGATTACCAAATCCCAAAACATGTTAGGGCTTTTGATTCCCATCAATCAACGAGTATTTTGATATAAAGAACATACTTGTTAGTGACGATTGGATACGGGTTTGGTTAGGATGAAGAACATGACTGTTTTGGATGATTTCGGAGAATCTGGAACAGAAATGGGATCAAATTGATGAGTCGAGGAGTTAAAGATGATTAACGGGATTAAAATGATACCAAAACTAACCTGTAATGTCGCTCGGAAGGTATAAAACACTTAGGTCGCCGGAAAATATGTTTGGTTGTTTGATTCGGGGATATGCAGAGAAAAAAAGGAAGAATTTTGGTGAAGAGTTATGTTAATCGAGTGTATACGGGTATAATGGAAAGGTTTAGATGTCAATTACGGGTCTATATACGGAAATTGAAATTTTATATTAGCTAACTAACTTAACCGAGTTGAAACGTGACGATTATATAAGTGATGCTTTTATGTTTTTACGTCATTCTTGATGTTAGATGGCTATTTTGAGACTTTAATACGTATATTTTTTTTTATAAAATTTCTTTTATAAAATACACTTTTATACATATATATACTTTGGAGATTAATTGATTGTTATAATTAATAAATTTAGTAAATATTGGATAATAAGCCGGTCGATATATATTAAAGATGAGAATGATGTAACGCTCGACATATTTATATTTATACATTTAATAACAAAGCGTTTCATTAAAGAAGAATAAATACGAATACAAATAAATGTAAATAGATTCGGGTTCGAGTCGGGCATTCGGGTTCGGGTTTAGGGCAGATGTCACAACTAGCATTTGGGTTGAAAGTAAATTTTCACAAAAGCCAAATATTTGAAATTGGTACTCCATGGATTAAAAGGAGTTGTTATGCGGACTAGTGAAATGCAAAAGAGGGAAGTTGTCGTTCAACCATCTTGGAGTTCCAATTGGTCTTAACATGAATAGAGTTCGTTCGTTGGATTATGCGGTTGAGAAGTTCAAAAAGATTATCAAATTGGAAAGCTAGGTCTATCTCGTTTGGGGATAAGCTAACGCTAGGCAAGAGTGTCCTCGATCGGAAGTCTTCCGCTTTATTTAGTCTTTATCTTTAAAGTGCCCTTGTATGGCATTAGGAAACTTGAAGGTTTAAGGAGGAACTTTCTGTGGGGTGGGGAAGCGAATAAGAAAGCTATGGCTTAGGCTAAATGGAGGGACGTAATGGCTCTTTTTAATATCAGTGGTCTTGGTGTGGGTAGTATATATGCGGTTAGCATGGCCCTTTTGTGCAAATGGAGATGAAGTTTGAGATAAATTCTGATGCTCAATGGGTTAAGGCAATCAAGGCGACTCACCACAAACCTCGAAGAAAAAACAACTTCCTTGTAACTTAGCCATTTGCTAGTCCATGGAAGCAGATTCAAAGTATCGCGGTTGATTTACTAAAGGAGAAAATTGATGCAAATAGGAAAATAAAGGCGCAGGTTGGCTCTGGGATTTCAATTATGTTCTGGTATGATTGGTGGGTTAGGGGGACCATTGAATTTCAAGTTCCCGACATTGTTTATTCTTGAAAAAGGAAGTATTGTTTGGTGGCAATCATGTTGGTCAACTATGGCATGGGTTTCAATTAGGTGTGGGACTGGTGCAGGAAACCAAACTTAGTAGAGCAGCTGCAACAGTTGCTAGAGATTTCAGAGTTGAATCAAGGTGTTTCTTTGTCGGTGCAGGAAGACAAATGGAGCTTTCAGTGTAATGGATGAACCGGGTTCCTCTTAAAGTGAGATACTTCATATGGAAGCTTAGGCTTAGGCGAATCCCATGTAAATTTGCTCTGCTAGGCAGGTTTTCTAATATTGGCTTTGAAGAGTGTTCAATGCTTTTTGTTGGATTAGGCTGGACAAAACTAGGTGTATTTCTATTAGAGAGCTAATTGACTGGTTGGAGGACTTCGGTGGTATGGGTAATGCAAGAAAGGTGATATGGATGATAATATTGGCTACTACTTGGCAGATTTGGATCTCAAGAAATGATCTCATATTTAACGCTAAGAGGGTGTCCATAGATAGGATAGTGGAGTCAGTTGTTGTTTGTTCATTTATGTAGCTAAATATAGAGCTAGGCGTGTTAATGTGGCATGATAAAGCTTGTGTAATTTTCCTTTGTAGTGTGGTGTTAGGGTGTGTCATGTCCTAACGTGTTGTTAGTGTTAGGTTTTGTTGCTTTGTTTTAAAATTGTTCTAAAAACTTAGAATAAAGTTATTTATTAGAAAAACATATATCACCATGTTTAAATTACAAGTTATTTAACTTTAATCGTAAAAAAAATAAATGAAAAACAAATAACTTTTAAATTCGCTACGTTTGAATATTAAACACTAGTTTATTGCCCGCGTTATGCTCGGGAACATAACACAAAATTTGTGATTTTAAGGATATTTATGAGACACGAACGATTCTAATCAGTTTTGAGACAAAACTGTCGTAAAGGCGGAACACAAGACTTTATTTAAAAGTTTTGTTTTTAATATAGCAATATCATACTTAATTTTAAAAGTTTTAAATGCTCAGTTTTATGATTTAGTTTTTTTTTAAATAATGTAGTATAAAAGCATTTATATATGTTTAAAAAATATTGAACTATTATATTGCAGTTTATTACCAACTTTTCCATAAGTTTTATTTTTAGGGACATTTACATATATCCCCTTCATAAGATCTTTTTTTACGTATTTACCCACTCCTTAAATTCAATTACATATTTCCCCTTCCTAAACCACATATTTACCCAATTTCTTTAAAATAACATTTTGATTTACTATTTTACTCTTAATGATCTTGATAATTTTATTTTTATATTTTATTATGGTTTGTTTAAAAAAAGGAGTAAATGAGTAATTTATTATGTCAAAGGGGATATATGTAATTAAACTTGGTATATTGGTTTTCACTGGTCCCAACTATTACCTTTTGTCTTCTACTGGTCCCAACTATTAAATTGGTTGTCAACGGTCCCAATTTTTATTACTTTGGTAACCACTGGTCCCGTCGTTAAATTTTTTTAACACCGTTAAGTTTTTTCCAAATTCAAGACCGATGTTTTAGACCTTTTGATCGGAAGGATAATACTTGTCGATTGACGTAAAAGTTTTCTCGAAAAGGCTCTCTGAACGGTAAAATTTTTACATTTGATTGATGCACCGTTAGGTTTAAACACCCGATCGAAGCACTATTTTGTTGTTCGGAGCGCCGTTTCGAGGTAACTTTTCCATCAATTGACTTATATTATCGTTCCGATCAAAATGCTTATAACATCGGTATTGAATTTGGAAAAAACTTAACGGCGTTAAAAAAATTTAACGACGGGACCAGTGGTTACCAAAGTGATAAAAGTTGGGACCGTTGACAACCAATTCAATAGTTGGGACCGGTAGAAGACAACATGTGATAGTTGGGACCAGTGAAAACCAATATACCATTAAACTTTAGGCTTGGGTAAATATGTAATTGATGGGCTTAAGAAGGGGGAATATGTAAAAAAACCTTATTTTTATACTCTATCAAATATAAGATGACTCATGCACATCCCTAGTAGGAGATGGTTTAAAATGTAAATATTCTTAAATTTTTAAAAACCACAAGAATTTATTAAAAAAATTATTTTGTTAGTATAACAGTATTTATTATATTCAACTTAAAGAGTTTTAAAATTTAATTGTAGGTTATTAACAACTTTATCTCTAAGTATCATTATACCCTATCAAATTTAAGATGACTCATGCACATCCCTAGTAGGAGAGGGTTTATAATGTACATATATTTATATTTGTAAAATTTTCCTAAATATTAGGGGACCAAAATATAACTAAAGTTATTATAATATATTATTATAGATATTTACATATTTCAAATAAAAAAATATTATTATGAGAAAAACTCTTTAAGTTGCCAAGTAAGCATAAATCACCTCTAAAGATGTCAACTAAGCAAAACCTATTTTCCTATATTATATAAGGATGGTTTAGTAAATATGTTTGAAAGCCAAACATAGCATGTATCGCAACTAAAAACTAATTTATTTAAAAAGGGTTGAGTTTTTAAAATTTTACAACTACCATAAAAGACTAGGAATTTATAAGTCAGAAAAATTTACTCTTTTATTAGTATACGTACTGTATATAGGATGTACATTGGTTGAGTAATATGTATATAGCAAATTAGCAGCCCTAAATACAATGTTACAATTAACTACCATCTAGATATATTAAGGTATACTGGTTTTAAACAGTTCCAACTTTCATCTTTTGGTTTTTATCGATCCCAACTATCGAATTATCTGGTAACGGTCCCACTGTTTATCACTTTGATAACCAACAGGCCTTCGTTAAAATCTTTTTAGCGCCGTTAAGTTTTTTCGAATTTATGATCGATGTTTTATGACTTTTGATTGGGAGGAGGATACGAGTCAATTGACGTAAAAGACAATACTCCTGCGGAATTACTCGCAGGTAAGCTTGAAGGTCTGTATCAACATGAGTTAATGTAGCTTAAGTATATCAACTAACATTCAGTATCAACTTGGTCAGTCGGTAGTTAAGATGATCAATAAGAAAGGTGACCAACAACAAAATTGATACAAATGAGCAGATCTTCTGTAGTAACAAAGCTATTATTGATGGTGTTTTTTGACTGACGTAACGGTCCATGGTTGGAAATGTTATTAACGTTATAACCACAAACTATCGTCATAACTTTTCGTGAAGAGTTATGAAGAGCCCTTATACATAAGATATATTTTGTCTAGTGTCATATTAATGTTTTAACGTTTCACATTAATATAAAAAACATCTTTCTGGAATGAAACCTTTCTTTTTTTGTATCCATTGAAAAACACGGGTACATCCGCACAAACAAACTACTTAAATTTGAATAAGATTAAATACTCATTTCAGAAAGTTATCCAGACATACATAAGATAAATAAAAATTATACCTCGATACACAACCCTATAAAAATAATAAAACTATTAATGTCGAGATATTATTTTAAGTTTTATTTATTTATCAATAAAGTATGAGCTTTTAAAATGATAAAAACAACATCCTTTTAGTGACGCTAATACAAGAATAAAAAATTTCAATAGCACAACATGTAAAATATATACAATTTAGTTTTAAAAAAAGATTACACTAGTGATAGGCAATATTGCGGTACCACCTACTAGAATAAGAGCATCTCCAATAGGGTGTTCTTAGATGTTTTTTGAGGAGAGAAGGTATGATGTGGAGGAAAGAGAGGATGATGTGGATGAGAGAAGGTGGAGAGAAGTTCTTCCCTAAAAACGAAGGTTTTTAATCTTGTGAGTGGGAGTAGGAGAGAGAAAGGGAGAGAGATAAAAACATGGTGGGTCCATTTTAAAGAGTTGTGAGTGGGTATGAGAGAGAATAAGTGAAACAATGCCACCTAGGACATGTTTTTAAACCCTTCTATTGGTGATACTCTAAGAATATTAGAAAGAAAAATAAAATAAGAGGAATTGTGATGAATGATGATAGTAATCACGAAACACTATAAGTCGGGTTAGAATTTGAAATCGTAAAAGTATTAGATCATGTGTAATGGAAAAAGCTTTTGAGACGTTTTATGTGTCATATATCATCCATCTCATTTAGGGACTTTTTGACAAAAAAAAAGGTATAGTGAAAAATAAGTGTTTTTTTACAGTGTAATAATTGTTTGGATAATGAATAAAGAGGTATAATTGGTGAGTAATGATTGGAGAGTGTGGTGGGTTGGGACACCATATACAAAACGCCATGGACAAATTATGTTGAAAGCGCCTAGGGGGTGGGGGATGAGGCACCTAGGGGATGGGGGAAACGTCACGCAACTCATGGTCTTAGGTTCAAATCTGATCCTGAAATTTCTTTCTAGATAACTTAATTTTCTTTACGATTTGATGTAACTAAAAATTAATCCGGACCTTGTCTTACCTTAGTCCTTAAGTAAGAAACATCATACATAGGTGCTAGAAAACTCATGTCAAACATGTTTTTGTGGGTCAAAATTGAAGATTGAGGAAATTAATGCTGGTTTTGTTTTATAATTCTATGATAGTATATATAATTATATACTCATCTTGCAACTTGTTGAGTTGAATTGTTGATAATATTATATATATAGGGGCATTTACATATATCTCCTTCATAAGATCATTTATTACGTATTTACCCAATCATTAAATTCAATTACATATTTCCCCTTCCTAAACCACATATATTTCATATTTACCAATTTCTTTAAAATAGCCTTTTGATTTACTATTTTACCCTTAATGATCTTCATAAATATATTTTTATATTTTCTTATGGTTTGTATAAAAGAAGGGGTAAATGAGTAATTTATTATGTCAAAGGGGATATATGTAATTAAACTTTAGGCTTGGGTAAATATGTAATTGATGGGCTTAGGGAGATGAAATATGTAAAAAAACCTATATATTATATCTTCTATATAATATAGCAAAATCATATTTGCTTACTTGGCATCATTTAAGATCTATTTGTTTAGTTGGCATTATTTGAGAGATTCTCTCAAAATTAATAATATTGTTATCTTTAAAAATTATATATCTATCTATAATAATTTATTATAATAATATTAATTTTCATTTGATATCCTAATATTTAGCAAAGCATTTAAAAAATTAAGACTATTTACATTTTCCACCCTCTCCTACTAAGGGTGTGTTTGGGCAAGGTTATATTTATTAGGGTATAAAAATAACACTTAGAGATAAAATTATTAATAACATACAATTAAATACACAATTATTTTTTAAATATACACAACTTTTTATACGACATTGTTTTAATAAAAACTACACTATAAAAACGAACTTCTAATGCTTTTTAATTTGATTATAATATTGTTATACCAAACAACAAGATTTTAAATAAATTTTGTGTTTCAGTTTTACCACAGTTTTATCTCAAAACTGATTAGAACCATTCATGTTCATGAAAATCCTTAAAATCATCACATGGGTGTTATACCCCGAGCGTAGCGCGGGCACTAACCTAGTTAATAATAAAGTAAGTAAAAGGATACGGTATACGTCACAAGGGTGGGGTGCGTATGACATGTAATAAGGTTAGGGAGGGCCGGCTGCTTTTTCATTTCATTTCAAAACTCACTCCACCAGTCCTCACCGCCCCCTCTTTGCTTTTTATTATTTTCTATACCGCCACCCACTTTACTAAAAAAATAAAAGTTAAGAGTAATTTTTTTCCTTAACTGTTACGGTTTAAGTTTAACACTTTACGTTTTTAAGGTTATATGTATCAACAGTTCATGTATCTCTGTCAAAATTCTATCTAAAGTTCCGTTCATTTTGACTCTTGGGCCGATTGTTTTTACTAGCATTTTGACAACTGGAAGATTTTCCCTTTGGGGCAATTGTGTTTTTTTTTCTAGACTGAATAGATTTTTGGATGGAAATTTAACGAAAGTATGTAAACTCTTAATGAATAAATAAATTTAGGGATGCAAATTGTTATAGTTGAAACACAAGGAAGAAAATTGCAATTTACTAAAAAATGTTATTAAAAATAGACTATTGTGATGAATACAGTAGTATGCATGGTGACCAATGTTTTCAGGATCGGATCGGACAATGAATCGGACGCCTTACTGGTTCACTGGTTGAACCGGTCGGATCGGTCGAACCGGTTGGATCGGTTTTGAACCATATAAATAATAAATAATTATTTATGTTTTTCTAAAGTATTAATATAACTTAAAATATAAGTCAGATACTCAGAAACAATTTTTTTAAGTCTAAACTTCAACATAGAGACAATATTATCCAAAGTTTAAAGGTTAAATCTTAACCAAACTTAATTCAAATAAAAAAATACCACAAATTTAACCAAATAAAGTCAAATTTTTTAAAAAATTTAATTTTCCGAACCGGTTTAACCGGTCCGAACCGGCCGAATCCCGGTTCAACCGGTTGACCGGTTCGAACCGGCCGATCCTTTGTATTAAAAACGAACCTATATGGTTCGGCCTGATCCACCCCCCGAATCCCGGTTCAACCGGTTCGACCGGCCAAACCGATCCGAACCTGAAAACATTGATGGTGACTATCCACAATCCCAACTTTTCTATTACTTGTGTTGTATTAATGAGATTAACCCTATAAATAGGGACTCTTGTACTAGTATTTTGTACATCAATAAGAATGAGTTAGTCTCTTCTATATACTCTTTTTCATCATATAATATACTAGGTTTAATGCCCGTGTGTACATACGGGTTAAATAATAATATTTATAATAAATTTATAATCATTATGTTTAAATATTTATAAAATTTTAATATTTAAGTATATGGTTCCATCAACTTATGCATGGTGATAAACTCCATACAATTTCCCTCCCAAATTTCCTATTATAATCAAATTTTTTCCCCCTAAAAATTGCCCTCTAAAACCTTGAAATATTATATAGACTAGGTTTAATTCCCATGTATTATACACGGGTTAATTATTAATATTTATAAAGAAATTATAACCATTATATTTAACAATTTGTAAATATATATACATTTAAGAAGTTGGCTCCATCAACTTGCATGGTGAAAAATAAACTAAATTTTACCTCCCAAACTTACTTTTGTAGAAAAAAAAAATTTCCCCTCAAACATTGTCCCCTAAAACCTTGATTTATTAGATAGATGATCTTTATTATTATATTTATCTACTTTGCATATTGGTTACTATTAGACTGTTATTTTTACAATAACTATTATTTTAACTCATGGCTTACATTCATTCTTACTAGAGTAAATTAAGGTTTTAGTTTATGAGGTTTGCACCTTATTACGATTATAGTTCATTTGTTTGAATTTCAAGTTTTTTGTTATCGCGGTTTCAAATTTGTTTCAATTAAGCCTGGAGACTAACAAAACTAAATTAGTCTGTTAAATAGAATGACATGTTATTTTTGGGTAAAGAGAATGACATGTTATTATTTTTAATGCAAGGACCACTTTTGTAATTTATTGAAATAATTGACCCGTCCAAGTAATTTCATTAAGATAATTTATATAATTTTTAAATAGTAATGTACGAGTTCGTTTTCTTTTTCTTTTTCTAACCGTTCTATAAATTTCAAATAATAAGTAAATATGTGCTCTTAGAGATATAATTTATGTAACAAAACCATTTAAACTACATAATTTTGATTAAAAAACATTAGAATAAAATTTTATCCCTTTCTTCCTCTCTAATCCGTACCAATATTATTTTCTTCTTGCTAATCAAGATCGGTTAATATCAATATCAGCACGATATTCTATACGGTTAATATCAATATACGCCACTTCCACCAGTCATGCTAGGTAAAGATCGCTACTTTTCATTCACTTATTTTTGGGTTTTGATCTATACATGTTATATTATTTTTTTTTATCCCGGTTGCTACTTGTTCTTCGTTCCAAATCGATCAACAGAAATGTTGACATCAATGAAGTTCTTTGGATGAGAAATAAAAACAAGAAAGTTTATGCAAATCATTCATAGTGGGAAGTTCAAATAAAAACTACGTTTATAACTAAAAACTCTAAAAACCTCATAAATATAAGTATATGTATCTATTTACATTTGTTTTCTTTTTAAAAGATACATTACATGTGATACACCATGGGAGTGTCTATACACCCCCTATATATTTGTCACACCCCCTTCTAAAAAAGTTTTTTAAAACTTGTTAAAAATTCTCCCTGAACTTTTTTGTCCTTGTTTGTTCGAAAATTGTGTTTCTAAATGAAAATAATAGTATGCGTACATAAAAAATGTTTGGTGTGGATATCCAACGATTCGGTTAACGGGTTTGTTCAGTACGGTTTATTCGGTTATGAATTCTTTTTATTCGGTCATGAACTTTTTATGTTTTGCTAACCTAACTACATTCAGCCGCTTTATTGGGTTTATTCGGTTATGAGAAAAAGTTGGTCTAACCGAACCGAATTCAACCACTTTAGTAGGTTTATTCGGTCCGGTTATCTGATTAAACCAATTAGTATACGATTTATTCAGATAACCGAACCAAATAAACTATACTTCTGTAACTGAAAACCTAATTCATAATTCAGATACGGTTAGTAACCGAACCCAAAACCCAATTTGCAATTCTGTTCGTTTTTCGGTTACGAATACCATTTATTCCGATTTTTTCCAGTTTTTAGCTTGTTTGAACACACATAACTGATATCACCAACTAAATGCAATAATTTAATACAACATTATAAGAAATGAAATATCAATTTAAGAGAAAAATATACTTTTGTAAAAAAAAAGCTAAAATTGTATTTTACAAAAACCTTAGGGAAGGGATATAACAAGTAAAATAGTTTGAAAGGAGGGTGCATATAGCAACACTCAGCAATCCAGCATACTTATTTTTAGTAGCTTTAATGGTTTTCAGAGCTTTCAATTATAAATGAGTTTTCATTTAAACTCACCTCATCATTCATGTATTATATTTTATCTATTTTTTGTTTGTCTTGCTACTTGTTGTTTTTATTGCTTCCCATAGGGAACTGATGTCCCCCCGTTCCATATGTTAACTGGGGTACATAATATTCAAACTTTAGAAAACAATCATGTTACATGGTGTCGGGGCTGGAAAAAAGATTCTCACTCTATAGCAGAAATGCAACAATTGCAATCTTGTATCAACACACTCATTCAGGTTCATCCTAACAACAACTTAGATGAATGGACTTGGACTAAGAACAACACTGGCACCTTCACGGTCGCGTCAATGAGAGATTTCCTTCAAGATAGTAACGACTATACAAACTTTGTTACGCATTGGAACAATTGAGTCCCAATAAAGGTTAATGTATTCGAATGGGGGGTTGAAAAAGATCGTATCGCTACGAGAGACGCTTTGAGTATAAGGGGCATCACAATCTATTCCAATATTTCCCCCTTATGTGGGGATTACGATGAATCTGCGTCGCATCTCCTAACCGCCTTCTTCTTCATTAATATGGTTTGGCATCACATTTCTAATTGGTGTAAGATCCCTCCCATATTTGTTGTCACCGTTAGAGACCTTATGGATGTTCCAAACATGATTGACACCCCAAATGAGAAACGAAAGATTATTCAAGCTATCATTCTTCACTGCATGTTGGAGTTTATGAAACGTGAGAAATGAGAAATTTTTCGAAAACAAAGTGATAGCTCTCTCAAAGCTTTTTCAGGATATTAAGTCTCTTGGCTATCATTCTAATCGAAGCCGACGTGAACATCTTTTGACTTAAGAGTTGTCATTCCCATGTATCCTGTTCAATTGAAAATCACATGGTATTTAACAAAGTAATACATGCTCTTCATTGTTGCAACTCTTCACTGCTATATGGTGCTGGTTTCCACCTTATGTCCCATATTCAATCAATTGGAAGGTATGTATGAAAATAAGTGTTGGTTACCAATCAAATCATACTTCCTCTATTGGCAAATTCTATTAAATTCTACACCAACACGAGTTTCACTTGCAAAAAGAGGGATAACGATAGGCTTTGTGTTGTGCCTAATTTGTGACGGTTTTGATGAAGACGTTCATCATCTTTTCGCATTTTGTTCATTTGCAAGAATGATTTGGTCTCAAATGGGAATATGGCTGAAACTACCTATCATTCATTCAAGCTCTATGGTTGACTTAATGAATGTAGCACAATTTGGTTATAAGAATGGGTCTCGGCAACAAAAAATGGTGGAGTCTGAAGATGCAAATCCCGGCGCGACGGGAGAGGATCTCTGAACCCAACGAACCTGAAGCCTGCACAAGTGACAACCCGTTAAGGCAACCCTGAGAGACCAAGAAGGGGGGTCTCTCAGTGTTGACCCTCCGGCGTGACAATCAGTACTAGTCTCATGTAAGTAAAGAATAAAGTACAAGTGAACAGTCGTACCTGACAGAATGAACTTTAATGGGTTTATATAGGTTTCCTCAAAGGGAAAATAATCTGGTGTGGTCAGCTGTACTATTTTTGATCCTTGGTTCTTTGATCGTTTATTGGTGGATCAATCCGAGATTTCCTCTCGAGTTGACACCTGTCCTTTTTCGTGGTTAAAACATTCTTTTACTTAATTTGGGTTGGGCCGTCTAGGCCCATTTATTTGTATTACTTATTTTTGGCTGGGCCCTCATCATAAAGGCGGGGCGGAAAAGTTTCCCGCCCATGTTTGGTTAACACGCGCCTTGAAGTTGGCGCCATATGCGTCGTCAAGCCCCCGAAGTCTTGTATATCTATTTTTATTTTAGAATATAAGACTTTTTTTTTATATTTTTGGTTTTTTGTTTTT
This sequence comes from Tagetes erecta, assembly GCA_030867185.1. Classification (NCBI taxonomy): domain Eukaryota; kingdom Viridiplantae; phylum Streptophyta; class Magnoliopsida; order Asterales; family Asteraceae; genus Tagetes; species Tagetes erecta. Next base: position 73,720,286 of record CM061490.1, on the reverse strand, counting down.
TATTTAGAATTACTTATTTTTTCATCGTGACCTTTCGTCTTCTTTCACTCCCAAGTTTTACCACCTATAAATACCGTGTTTTTTCTTCATTTTTACCGTTTTTCCTTCTCTCTCTACTCGTACTTTCTCTCTCTAAAAAATATGGTTGACGCTAAAAAGAAGAAAGCGGATCAGCCTGATTTGTCTAAAAAGAAACCTGATATTTTTGAGATTACTAATTCATGGAATGATGACGATTTTCAGAAACTTTTGAGGGAATACTCCTTTCTGCCTACGTGGCGGCCTTTGTATCCTAACGATGCTCAACATGCTCTCCCCCCCGGGAAGATTACGCTTTACGCGGACCATTTCCGCTTTTGTCACTTTAGACTTCCCTGTACTCGCTTTGTGGCGCAAGTTTTGGAAGCTTATCAAGTGCACATCTCACAGTTGCACCCGCTGGGTTTGGCGAAGGTTACTCATTTTGAGTTTGTTATGCGCAGCCTGAGGAGGAAACCCCGCCTTAGCTTGTTTCATGCGTTTTTTAAATTTAAGAAGGACGGTGGTTGGTACTCTTTTGATAAAAGGAATCCTTCTCGAAGTTTGATTGGTATGCAGCCTCAAAGCTCGAAAGATAAAAATTGGCGAAGTAAGTTTTTTTATGTTGACGCTGGCGTGATTCCTATAAAAATGACTTTTCGTTTAAAAGGGGAAGATGTTTTCGATGAGCCTCCCTTGACGGCGGAGCTGGAATCTCCCGAGTATCAATATTTGGTAAAGAACCCATCTGATATTCAGCCTCTCCCTGAACATGCCCTGGTTGCTTTGGGTATGAGTCGAAAGTGGTCTGATCATAAACATCGCCCTTCCTATCAACATGCTAGTGGCGGTAAGATGTTATATTTTTTATCTTATATGTTATTATGTATGTTTTTAACTTTCTTTGGTAATGTAGATCCGTTCTGCTTTTTTGAACTTCTATTTTCTGGGAATCGTGATGATATGGAGCTTGTGAGTGTTCCCATTCTCCCTGATGAACCAAAGTTTTTAGATCAGACAAGGGATTTGTTTGTTTTTCCCCGGGTTAACAGGTCGCTTGATGCTCCGCTTCCTTGTTCTTATGAGGTGGAGGTTAGTTTTAGATTTTGCAAGATGGATTTCCTTTTTCTCCTTCTCTTGGTTTGCGTGTGTATATATGTGTGTTTTCTTTACATTTGCTTATGTTATTTTGTAGATGGTATCTGCTTTAAAAAAGGCTGGTGATGTGGATGTTGGTTTAGTTTTGAAAGGTGTGGCTGAAGTGGACCTTGATCTGGAGGAAAATCGGGAGGTCCATGGTGAAGGGAAGAAGGTTAAAACCGTCATAGACGCATTGCGTGCTAAAGGTGATGATGAAAGTTTGAGAGCGGCTGATAACCTGGAGAAAGATAGCAGGGCGTTGGAGGAAGTTCCTCCCGCTGGTCCTCCTGCTTCTATTCTGAAAGTGAGCTGTGAAGGCGGCGCTTCGTCTTCTGGGCCTTTAAAAAAGAAGAAAAAGATCTCGGGGGGTTTGCCCGTTGTGGATCCCGCCCTGTTTCTTGCCCAGCTCCGTGATAGCCGTGTTGGTGAGCGGAACCATTTTTCTGTGTTTTTTATTGTATTATACCTTTTGATCGTGCTGATGCGTGTACTTGTTTTTCAGGGGATCCTATGAAGAACAAGAAACGGAAGAAGAAAGAGGAGGCAAAAAGTGACTCCCCACCTGTGGTGGGTGTTCCTGTTTCTACCGGTGTTTCTTCCAAAGGTGGCGCAGTGTTGATTGAAGAGCCTATTATTTTACAGGATGTTCCTTTGTTCGTGGGTGTTTCTTCAGGGTTTTCCATGCCTGATTTTCGCCCACCGCCTGTGGCTGATGAGGTATCGCTTTCGTTTCCTTTGCGTGTGAGTGGGAATCCGCAGTATTCTACCAGGCCTTTTGTTCCTGATTGGTCTTTGGTGCAGGGTACGCGTTTGATTTATCCTGCTACCTGTAAAGAATGGTTAATGAAAGCGATCCCTCCCGCTGAAGTTGTTGTTGTCCAAAATCAGGATTCGGCTACCCTTCATGATAATTCGGCAACGTCGTTATCTTCCCTTATTGTGAATTATACTGAAATGTGTCGTCGAGAGGAATTATCAGAGAGCCGCCTGAAGAGGGAGATTGCTCTAAAGGAAGCTTCTGATAAGCGCTGTCTTGAAGTAGCGGAAGAGTTGCAGTTTGTGAAAAAAGATAGGGATGTGATCTCGGGTCGGGCGCGCGAGTGGAAATCTCGTTTGTTATCTTTAGAGAATGATCATGAGGCCGAGCTTCAAGCTAAGAATGTCCTGGAAAAAAGGTTGGTTGTTTTGGAGAAAGAATTTGAGGAGGTGAATCAAAGGTGTGCTCTTTTGGAGAAAGAAAACAAAGATTTGTCTAAATGTAAAGATGACTTGGAGATAGCTCGGAATGACCATAGTTTGTGTCAGAAAAAAGCCGAGGCGTTGGAGGATCGTGTAGTTCGCGAATCTCATATTCACTCCCAAAGCATTCAAACTTTACGCGATCAGGTATCTTCCTTGAAATCCGCGAAATCATGGATTCTCAAAGAAGGGGTGCCTTTGATAATTAATGCCTTCCGCCAAAGTGATCGCTACCAAAAGCGCCTTCATCTTTTAGCGTCTGCTTCCGACTGCTTGGGACGACAAGATGGTTTGAAGGAAGGTTATAACCTTGGTCGTGATGGTGGGACTTTACCTTTGGAAGTTGGGTCGTCGGATGATAAGCTGGTTGAAGCGTATCGTTCATTGAATGCTTTTCGTCCGGAGGTTATCGGGCGGGTCGCGAATTTAGCGGATGACGAAGATGTGTCTTTGTTGCAATCTACTTTACAAGATTTGGGGGGTAACTTCAAGATGGTGATGGAAGATAAAGATTTTAGCGATGATGATTCTGATTCTGATGGTAGTAGTTCTCCCGTAGATATTATGTCGTGAACTGTTCTTTGTTTAAGTTGGTACATTTGATGTTATGTACTGTTTGTGTTTGATCTTTGTAAGATACAATCTTATTCCCCCTTTTTCGGGTTTTGTGTTTTGTTTATGATGTAACGCCCTTGTTGTGCGTTTCTTTTGTTAGCACGTATATTGTTTTACGTACGTATATTTGTGGTGTGTTTTGTGTTTGTGTAAAATGTATGGAAACAAACATATTTCTCTATTTTTTTGTGGAATTTGTACATCACTTCTCTTTAAAAAGAAACTATTGTTGAAAAAGAACTAATAGTTAGTCACATGTAACATCTCCTTAATTTTGCTACGTTCCATGTTCTTGGTAAAATTTTTCCATCTAGCTGTTTCAATGTGTATGCGCCTTTTCCTTTAACTTGGTGGATTTGATAGGGTCCCTCCCAGTTTGGTCCTAACTTTCCTTGGGTCTCTATTCGGCTCGCGCTGTTATCCCGTAGCACGTAGTCCTCTTCCTTGAAAGACAAAAGGGATACGTTTTTGTTGTATTCTTGTTCCAATTTCTTTTTGTAGCGTGCCTCGTTGATCGCGGCGATTTCCCTTCTTTCTTCAAGGAGGTCCAGATTTCTCCTTATTAATTCATCGTTGTTGTCTTCGCTTTCTCCTTGAGTCCCTATGGATGGTAACCCGATCTCAGCTGGTATCATTGCCTCCGAGCCGTATGTGAGACTAAACGGGGTTTCTCCCGTGCTAGTCTTTATCATAGTTCGAAATGCCCAAAGAACATTTGGGAGTTCGTCGATCCAAGTGGCGCCTGCTTCTCCCAAGCGCTTCTTTAATCCTTCCACGATACTTCGGTTTACTCTTTCTACCTGCCCATTTCCTTGGGGATGTGCTACCGAAGTGAAAATTTGTTTTATTTTTAGAGAATCACACCATTCCTTCATTTTGCAGTCAATGAACTGTGCTCCGTTGTCGCTGACCAGATATAATGGGATCCCAAATCTGCATACGACGTTGTCCCATAAAAACTTCTTTACGTTGTGGGTAGTGATGGCTGTGACTGCCTTTGCCTCCGCCCATTTGGTAAAATAGTCCACTGCTACGATTAAATGCTTCAATTTTCCCGGTCCTTCTGGGAGTGGTCCAACAATGTCGACTGCCCATTTTTGAAACGGCCAGGCCGCGTACACAGGGACCAAGTTGTTTTTAGGTCGGATGGTCAATGGGGCGTGTTTTTGGCAACTAAAACATTTTTTCAATTCTTCCTCGGCCGTGGCGTGCATCCCTGGCCAGTAGTACCCAGCGTTGATTATCTTTGCAACGACAGATCTAGGTCCGGCGTGAATCCCGCATACCCCCAAGTGGATTTCTCTGATCAGATAACTTGCCTCCTCTGAGTCTACACAACGCAGGAGGGGACCCAGGTAGGTCCGCCTATAGAGCACTCCGTCTTTTGTCTGATAGTGGATAGCTTTGTTTTTTAGTTTGGATGCTTGCGCTTCTCCTTCTGGTAATGTTCCTCTTTCCAAATATTCAATTATCGGTGACATCCATGTGGTTTGTTGTTGGTCTGTCTCGAGTACCTCAAAGTGGCTGGTGGCCGGTTTTCCTACTTCTTTGACTTGGATCTCTGGTTTATCAAAACAGGACGCTAGCTTGCTGAGGGCGTCTGCCTTCTTGTTCTTACTACGTGGGACGTGGATCATGGTAAAAGCTGCAAATTGTGTGATTAGTTCTCTGCAGATGTTCAGATATGTATTCATCGAGTCCTCTTTTGCTTCATATATGTTGTTTACTTGATTGGCCACTAACAAAGAATCAACATGGGCGCGTAGCATCAGTACGCCCTGTTTTATGGCCAGGCGTAGACCTGCTATCAATGCTTCGTACTCGGTCTCATTGTTAGATGCCTTAAAATTCAGTTTCAGTGCCTGTGTGATCTCTTTTCCCTCTGGACTGACCAATAGAACCCCCAAACCTACTCCGTTCGAATTAGCGGCCCCGTCCGTATACAGGTTCCAGAATGTTTGATCCTCTGCCATATTTTCCGAATCGCCATTGACTTCTACGGGATATTCTGTTGGGATTTCTGCAAGAAAATCTGCAATTACCTGTCCTTTCATGGCGGTTCTTGGCTTAAAAATTATGGTGAGAGCACTTATTTCAACTGCCCATTTGGCGAGCCTTCCTGACATGTCGGGTCGCTTCAGGACCTGCTGTATTGGGTACTTTGTGAGTACCGTGATCTCATGGTTCTGAAAATATCTTCGCAACCGTCTTGATGCATAGACCAAAGAAAGCACCAGCTTTTCAAGTATGGATGATATAATGATAAATATACATAAATCCCGTGATAGTTTGTTAACATTTTGTGTCGTTTCGGTAACGTTTATCTATCAATTTTGGCACAACTGATGTTTTTATGTTTCGTAGGTCCCATGTTGATAAAGAATTGAAAAGCTCGCGGAAAATCGATTCCGTAGGCGAAAACGGGACGCGAAACGGAGTTACGAGCGGACCGGAACGCGTAAACGAAGAAACCGAACGAAAAACGAAACGACGCGGCACGGGATGGGTCTCACCACGCCACGCGACCAGGGAGCCAAGGCTGGCCGCGTGACGCGGCGTGTGGTGCTGGTGGTTCCCTCCTGGTCGCGGTACGCGGCCACAATTCCGTTTCGTCACCGCGCGACGCGGTGACGACGTTTCGGCAGTTTGTTTTGACGATTTTTGGCCCGGTTCGCTATATAAACACATATAATGAAACCCTAGCCTCTCATGCAACTTTGGAGACGAATTTGAGGCGATTTCAGCAGATCGGAGCGGGTTTTTGAAGTGAAGAAGACGGAACGAAGGCGACGAATGCTTGCGGGTTCAAGGATCACTTCCTAGGCTTCTCGGGTTTAATCGTTCTTCCGTTTTTCTTGCTTTTCATCATGTTTATTACTTTTAAACTTGTGTTTTTCATTATGAACATGCTTGGCTAGACTCGTTAAAACTACCTAGGCGTTATGTTGATTCGTTAACTTTGTTTTGAACTTGCGTTGGAATGATTTGGTTATGGTTTATGTTTAATTAAAGTTTGAACTCTTATAATTGTTTAATGCGTTTTATATGTTTGAATTGGTTGATTTGATATTATTAATCCTTGTTTTCTTGGTGATCGTCTATGTCACATAATAGGATTCATTTAGTCATTAACGTGAGTTGTGATTATTATGGTTTAACTGCAGTACAACCATAGGATTAATAGTGTTAATTAAACCGGTAATAACGTGTAGCCAACCTAGATATCCGTGAGGTGATAGGTTGTTAACAAGTCTTGATTAGTGAATTTGCTAGGTTTAGGTTTTTGTGAAAATTCCGGCTTAGTGTTAATTATTAATCTTGTTTGTTAAATTAAATAATTGGGTGTAAATGGCTTTAAGGGTCATATCGTGAGATAGATCTTTAGCGTGGGTCAATTAGGCATAATTTGATTAGATAACCGTGAGGAAATTTAATCCCGTAACCGGTGTGATAATAATTTAATTGTGATACTCTAGGTTTCTTCTCGAGAAGGGTCGAGGGTCTTAGTTAGCATCACCTTTAAATGAATATTTTTAGATCCCGGTTCCATAACCATTAGTCCAACGTGAGCGATAATTAAAGTTAACGATGATTCTAGCCTAGGTGGTTTGTTTTCTCTAATCTGTTTTAAATCCGTTTTTAAATCGTAACTTTCTATTTTTAGTAACTTTCTATTTTTAGCAAAAACCCCCCTTTTCAAATAAATCTTTTATTTTAGTCGTGTTTAGTTTAGTTGAGTCTTTTCTAGTTATTTAACGTAATATATAGAGTCTGTGGGTCGACACCCGGACTTACTTTAGCTATATTACATTCGACCGGTCCACTGCCGGTTGTGTGTGATTTAGTCAGTTCGTCTTGGTTTTATAAATATTAAAGCTTAGGTGTTTTTTAGTGTTTATTTTTATATATATATATTGCACGCATCAAGTTTTTGGCGCCGTTGCCGGGGACTCTTGGTAATTGCGTTATTTAACTTTTTGAGTCTTAATTGCTATACACGTGCTTTATTTGTTTTGTTTGAGTCGTAGGGGTCTACGTCCGTGTCTTTATTTTTGTTCTCGTTTTTGTTTTGTCGTGTGTTTACTTATTTTCTTTTCGCTGTTTTTCGATCTGATTTGTTTTGTTGGTTTTGTGCAGGTTTATGCCACATCTGAGATCGCACGGACCAGTGAGGCAATCTTTCGAGGGAGTTGATTTGGAGCTAGAGACTGTAGCTGACTCGTCTGCGGAGGTTAAGGTAAGTGCTGTTAAATTTGATTTCACACCGCACCCAACACCGCACAACACACCACCTAGCAGTCCTAGGTCACCGATGGCAGCGAACCGTACTGTCCATCAACAGGCGTTCGACGGTTTCACCGGGAACCGTTCGTCTATCGCAACGCCTGCGATCACGAATCCAAATTCGTGGCAGATTCCGTCATACATCATGACCGCCATTGCTAACGATAAATTCCATGGGCGGGATGATGAAGATGCACCTGCTCACGTGTCGCGCCTCTCGCGCATTGTGAGCACTTTTAAACTCCAAGGTGCATCCGATGACGCAATCTATCTGCATCTGTTTCCATTCTCACTTGCGGACCGAGCGATCATCTGGCTCGATTCGCAAGCAGAGGGGACGTTCACGACGTGGGAAGCACTTCGTTCAGCCTTCCTGAAGAAGTACTTTCCACCTGCTAAGGCATCCCGCCTTCGTGACCAGATCCACTCGTTTAGAATGGAAGCAGATGAGCCCTACTACCTGGCTTGGGAGCGTTTTCAAAATCTTTTATCTCGCTGCTCCCAACATGGGCTTACTCTTTGGGCCTTGGTTGAGAAATTCTACAATGGGCTTACGTATGAAACCAGGGCCCGATTTGATACATCTGCGGGGGGTCATCTAATGGGTAAAATGAATGTTGATCAGTGTAATGAACTTTTTGAGAGTTTTGCCCAGGCCGAACACGAACAGCGGTCCACTCACAGGAATTCCACTCCTGTCGCTGGCACACCTTCTACTTCCACTAGAGGGTTGCACCATGTTAGCATGGAAACGAGTGTGGCCGCTGCTTTAGAAAACCTAACCCGTGAGATGAGGGACCTAAAAGCTAAAGTGGATAAGTGTGAGAGGTGTCGTGGAGGGCACAACACTCTAGATTGTCCGTTGTTGTCTAGGGAGGAGCAGGTTGAGTTCGTAGCTAATCAGAATAGGTTCCCAAATTCAAATAGTGGTAATTCTAACTGGAACCGGAATTCGAATTTTAATAATAACTCAACTTGGCGTTCCTCAGGTGCCCCACCTGGTTATCAATCTAACTATAACAATAATAATAATCAGGGGGCGGGTAGTTCGTATGGTGGTGTTAGTGGTGATCAGGCTAGTGGGCAAGGTTCTGGTGATAGCATACTTAGGATAGAACAGATGCTAATGCAGTTAGTAACTAAGGATAAGGCCACACAGGAAACCTTAGCTACACATGAGCTCATGTTGAAAAAGCAGGAACTTGCCCTGCAAAATCAGCATTCCATCATTTTGGATATCCAGAGGATCGTAGGTGATTTAGTGAAACAGTCTCCTAACCAAAGGCCCCAAGGCCAGTTCTCGGGTTCAACCCAAACGAACCCTTCTGCTCAGTTGAATGCTATCTCTACTCGTAGTGGTAGGGTGTTAGAGCCGGTTAAGAAGAGGGTGTCGTTTAGTGAGCCAGTAGTGAGCGAGAGAGTTGTAAGTGAGGATGAGGAGGTTGATGAAGAGATAGTACTAGAGGGTCCGGGTAGTGTAGAGGCTGAGTTTAGTAATCCAAAACCCGTGAGTGACCCTGAGTTAGGTTCAAGTGTGGGGAGGAAGCCGGTGGATGTTAGGCCCTCCCCTTTGATTGATCATGCTCGTGTTCCATATCCCGCTCGTCTTAAGCAGCAGAAATACACACGGGAATATGGACACTTCTTGGATATGTTTAAGCAAATTAAGATCAATCTGCCTTTCATAGAGGTTCTCCAGCAGATGCCCAAATATGCTAAGTTCTTGAAGGATATCCTCAAGAACAAATGCAAGCTGGGAGACCTCTCGTCCGTTCCTTTAAGTGGTGAGTGCTCGGCAGTTGTAACCAATACACTACCGGAGAAACTTTCTGATCCAGGAGTCTTTACGATTCCCTGCTTATTCGGTAGTAATCTAGAAGCCCGAGCTTTAGCTGATCTAGGTGCTAGTATTAATCTGATGCCCTATTCATTGTACGAGAAGCTAGGTCTAGGTGAGTTAACTCCCACAAATATGTCGTTGTCCTTAGCCGACAAGTCGATTAAGTATCCACGGGGGATTGTGGAAAATCTGTTAGTGAAGGTTGATAAGTTTGTCTTCCCCGTGGATTTTGTCGTGCTAGATATGGAGGCCGATGCTAAGGTTCCCATAATCCTCGGTCGTCCTTTCCTTCGCACTGCTCACGCGAATATAGATGTCTTTAAGGGACAAATTAGTTTGCAGGTAGGAGAGGAGATAGTTGTGTTTAAGATTCCTGATCCGATAGAAAAGGTTAAGCGTTGGGATAGTCGGGTTCAGGTGATAAACGCCGAGGATAGATGGGTAGAGGGCTATGAAAGTGGCAACGTGTTTTTCACTAGAGAGTGGGCTGAAGTGAAAAAGTTGCTGAGAGCTAAGTGTGGGGATCCTAGTAGGTTTAAGGATACCCCAGATGATGCAGGTTGATTTGATCTTGGTTAGGAAGGTTGGTTTGTAGAGTTTGTATAAGTATCTTCTATCGAGTCAGTTTTTATTTTATTTTATTTTGTTTTTAATTTTATTTTATTTTATTTTTGTCAAGTCAGTGTTATGCTCGGGTATTCTTTTTTTTGTTTTTGCAGGTTTAAATCATTCTCACCCGTACTCAATCTCTATTCGGGTGAGTTTGTATTTGTGAAGACGAAGATGGATCTCGGGAGTGTCGGTGAAGCTCGATCGCGACCGAAATGCTATACGATCGAAGCTGCAGTTGGAATGAAGACTTGGAGCTTACGCGTTTCACAAAACCAGCTAAGTCTTTTCCAATTCACCCTTCTATCCTTTTATCTCTGCATTTTATTTTATTTTTGCATTTTTAATTTTTATTTTGCATTTTATTTTTAGATGTTTTCTATCTCTACATTGAGGACAATGTAGAACTTAAGTGTGGGGATGGGAAATAGTCATTTCTGATTCTTAGGTTTGTTTAGTTGTTTGTTTTGAGTCATATAGAGTCATAAAAAGCTACAAAAAAAATTGAAAATTTTGAAAAAACGTCTTTGTTTGAGCTGTGCACTTGAAATAGAAAATGATAGTAAATTAATTGTGGTTTTCAAATGAGTTGTGGTTTTTGAAACAAAGATGAATTTGGATAAACATTTGGTAACCCAATTAGCTGAGATGGTTTCCCTAAGTGTAATAATAGAAAGTTAATTGTCGTGAATCTCGTGGGTGTTCATCTTAGGAGAATTAGGAAGGCCTTAACTAAATTAAATTAGGCACCATTGTAGGCTTTAGAACTTAAATAGGTTAAGGGGTAGTGCCATTTTAGGATTATAACACACTTCTTGTGAAAGAAGTGGCGCATCCGTAAATAAAATGTCCACCGGGTATAGTACTGAAAAGCGCTCAAAGTAGCTGCTAAATAAAAGAGCTCAAAGTAGCCAAATAAAAAAAAATAAGAAAAAAAATGGAAAAAAATATAAGGCAAGTGATCCAAGACCTCATGTGCTCTACCTCCGGGATAGCGACTTGGATACGACACCCCTGGGTGAGGTGATCTTGTTTTATGAAAAAAATAAAAATAAACAGTCTATACCCACAAAATTCATCCATCAAAATCCACCCTAATATGGCACTAGTTCTTAGCTTAGTTAAGTTCTTTAGGTTATTTTGGTAGGAAAACCTTTTTGGTTTATCCTGTGCCTCGTCAAGCAACAATAATCGGGCTGACTTATTTTTCCTCTGTGTGAGACCTTATAGATAAATGATTTAATTAAATTTAGATTAAACATAAGGGGAAACTTAATTGGCTAGTGTTAGGGTGTTTATGTAAACGCACCAGTGTTTATCTGAATTCGGTTCTTGTTTATGAAACTGTGATGAATTTGAAGCTTTGATTAGTTGTGATTCTATGTGCATGCTTTTTCAGGGACGAAAAAGGTTAAGTGTGGGGATATTTGATATAATGATAAATATACATAAATCCCGTGATAGTTTGTTAACATTTTGTGTCGTTTCGGTAACGTTTATCTATCAATTTTGGCACAACTGATGTTTTTATGTTTCGTAGGTCCCATGTTGATAAAGAATTGAAAAGCTCGCGGAAAATCGATTCCGTAGGCGAAAACGGGACGCGAAACGGAGTTACGAGCGGACCGGAACGCGTAAACGAAGAAACCGAACGAAAAACGAAACGACGCGGCACGGGATGGGTCTCACCACGCCACGCGACCAGGGAGCCAAGGCTGGCCGCGTGACGCGGCGTGTGGTGCTGGTGGTTCCCTCCTGGTCGCGGTACGCGGCCACAATTCCGTTTCGTCACCGCGCGACGCGGTGACGACGTTTCGGCAGTTTGTTTTGACGATTTTTGGCCCGGTTCGCTATATAAACACATATAATGAAACCCTAGCCTCTCATGCAACTTTGGAGACGAATTTGAGGCGATTTCAGCAGATCGGAGCGGGTTTTTGAAGTGAAGAAGACGGAACGAAGGCGACGAATGCTTGCGGGTTCAAGGATCACTTCCTAGGCTTCTCGGGTTTAATCGTTCTTCCGTTTTTCTTGCTTTTCATCATGTTTATTACTTTTAAACTTGTGTTTTTCATTATGAACATGCTTGGCTAGACTCGTTAAAACTACCTAGGCGTTATGTTGATTCGTTAACTTTGTTTTGAACTTGCGTTGGAATGATTTGGTTATGGTTTATGTTTAATTAAAGTTTGAACTCTTATAATTGTTTAATGCGTTTTATATGTTTGAATTGGTTGATTTGATATTATTAATCCTTGTTTTCTTGGTGATCGTCTATGTCACATAATAGGATTCATTTAGTCATTAACGTGAGTTGTGATTATTATGGTTTAACTGCAGTACAACCATAGGATTAATAGTGTTAATTAAACCGGTAATAACGTGTAGCCAACCTAGATATCCGTGAGGTGATAGGTTGTTAACAAGTCTTGATTAGTGAATTTGCTAGGTTTAGGTTTTTGTGAAAATTCCGGCTTAGTGTTAATTATTAATCTTGTTTGTTAAATTAAATAATTGGGTTTAAATGGCTTTAAGGGTCATATCGTGAGATAGATCTTTAGCGTGGGTCAATTAGGCATAATTTGATTAGATAACCGTGAGGAAATTTAATCCCGTAACCGGTGTGATAATAATTTAATTGTGATACTCTAGGTTTCTTCTCGAGAAGGGTCGAGGGTCTTAGTTAGCATCACCTTTAAATGAATATTTTTAGATCCCGGTTCCATAACCATTAGTCCAACGTGAGCGATAATTAAAGTTAACGATGATTCTAGCCTAGGTGGTTTGTTTTCTCTAATCTGTTTTAAATCCGTTTTTAAATCGTAACTTTCTATTTTTAGTAACTTTCTATTTTTAGCAAAAACCCCCCTTTTCAAATAAATCTTTTATTTTAGTCGTGTTTAGTTTAGTTGAGTCTTTTCTAGTTATTTAACGTAATATATAGAGTCTGTGGGTCGACACCCGGACTTACTTTAGCTATATTACATTCGACCGGTCCACTGCCGGTTGTGTGTGATTTAGTCAGTTCGTCTTGGTTTTATAAATATTAAAGCTTAGGTGTTTTTTAGTGTTTATTTTTATATATATATATTGCACGCATCAATGGAATAGTTAAACTCGGGTCCAGATAGCACACGGCTTATGTAATAGACCGGTATCTGGGCGCCTTTTCGTTCCACCAAGAGAACTGAACTGACCGCCTCACGTGATGCTGCAATATACATTTGGAGTTTCTCTTTGTGTTCAGGAGCTGCCAGGGTGGGTAATGTTGCCAGATGGTTCTTCATTTCTTGAAACGCCACGTTGGCGTCGGGAGTCCAGGTGAATTTATTTTTCGATAAACAATCTTTCAGTACTTTTAAGAATGGTAATGCCCGCTCCGCTTGCTTTGAGAGGAAGCGGTTTATAACTACCAACCGTCCATTTAAGATCTGCACCTCTTTCAAATTATTGGGCGGCTTCATTTGTAAGATTGCCTGGACTTTGTCCTGGTTGACCTGTATTCCGCTTGGCGTGACTACCACCCCTAGGAACTTTCCTTGCTCCATTCCAAATGAACATTTGCTTGGGTTTAGCTTTATGTTGTGTTTTCTGAGGCTGATGAAAGTTTCCGCTATGTCTGATAACATTATCTTCTCGTCCTTGCTTTTCACAACTAAATCATCCACGTACACCTCCAAATTTTTTCCGATCTGCCCTATGAACGCGGTATCCATCATCTTCTGATATGTGGCTCCTGCATTTTTTAAACCAAAAGGCATCTTGGTGTAGCAAAAAACCCCTATGTCTGTATGAAATGCTGTTTTATCTTCATCCCCCACAGCCATTTGTATCTGATGGTAACCCTTATACGCATCCAGGAAGCATTTGTATTTATACGAGGGTAAAGCGTCTATTTTTTCGTCCATGTCTGGTAATCGGTAGGAATCTTTAGAACATGCCCTGTTCAAATCGGTGTAATCGACGCACAAACGAAACGCCAGGTCCCGTCGCTCTTTTTTACCATTACTGGGTTTGCCACCCATGATTCTTCCTCAACTTCCCGTAGTATTCCAGCCTGTACCAATTTCCGAACCTCCTTTGAGCATGCTTCTCGGCGTTCATTTCCCATGGGTCTCCTTTTCTGGACGACCGCTTTTGTTCCTTCAATGAGTTTTAGTCGATGTTCGTTGTGCTGTCGCGGAATCCCGGTCATGTCTGAGTGTTCAAAAGCGAAAACATCCATATATGATCTTATCAGTTCTTTCAAGTGACTTCGAATGAGGGGTGAAATAGTTCCGCCCAGTTTTAAAGTTTGTTCGGGGTATGCTGGGTTTGGTGCCCATTTTTCATCTATGCCATCTGCTTGTGGGACTGGAGGTATGCATACCTGATCAGTAGCCAAACAGAAGTCGTTCGTTGGGACCGTGATTACTCCCTTTGGAGATCTTAGAACCATGACGTTCTGGGCTGTGGAGATGATTGCGCCCAGAGCCCCTATTCCGGTACGTCCCAAGATGATGTTGTGTCTTGAAGGTGCTGGGATTACCAAGAAAGTGATTTCAATGGTGCGCGTTCTTGTGCCTTCTCCTACTGTCATTGGGAAAGAAATCTGTCCCAATGGTTTGACGGTTTCTCCCGAAAATCCTGAAACTTGTGCATCTATTTTGACCAAACGATTTTGATCTTCCCAGGTTAGGTTATTGAAACAGTGTTCATACATAATATCCGTTGAACTCCCGTTGTCAACCAGAATGCGCCGCATCCGGTACCCGCCCACTTTTGCCGTGACGATCATTGGACCGGTGTTATAGGTTGCGCCATCTGGTGGAAAGGTTATCCTTTGTTGCATCCATGCTTCCATTTCTTCCCCTCCTCTCTTTCGCGTGTTTCTTAGGACTTCGTGCTGTGCCTTGATCATGTACATATCAATCAATGGGACATCACCTTTGTTATCTGTTTCTGTTTTATCTACCTTCACATCTTTCTTTTTATCTTTTATTAAGTGGTTCAACCGCCCTCCTGTTACATGTGCTTCTATTTGCTTCTTTAGTTGCCAGCAATTGTCTGTTTCATGACCGTGAGATTTGTGAAATTCGCAATATTTGCTTGAGTCTCTTTTTGCAATATCTTTTATTAAGTGGTTCAACCGCCCTCCTGTTACATGTACATATCAATCAATGGGTCGTGGCGCTTCAAATTTTACTTTTTCTGTTGCATAAATGTTTGATGGTGATTTGGTTAACGAGGGGTAATTGAAGGCTGGGTATTTGGGTTTCTCAAATTTGTTGGAGGTGTATGAGGATTCTCGTCTGAGTTGCGCATGTTGTCCCGCAGTACGTTTTTGTTTCTGATTGTAGTACCCATTTTCATTTGTAACATATGGAGCGTTGGTTCCTTTGTTTCTTTTGAATGAATCGCGGCCACCTCGTCCATCGGTAGACCTCCAAGTTTCTCGGTTCCTTTCATAAGATCGGCTTAAGGCTACGGATTTCTCTGCTTGGACGTATACCTTTGCTATTTCCATTAATGACTCCAGTGTTCTTGGCATCCCATTAGGTCTGTGGAGCTTCCGGATAAGATGATCATCCCGGACACCGTTAACAAATCCTGCTACCATCAAATCTTCTGTTGCCCCCCCCCCCCCGATTTCTAAACTTTCTTTGTTGTATCGTGTGATGAAGTCTGCGACTGACTCATTTTCTCGGCGGCGAATATGTAGGATCTCGGTTATATCTTTGGTATGCCTTTTTTGCTGGCTGAATTGTTGAAAAAAATTTTTGGACAAGTCTTCAAAGCTATCTATACTTGCTATTGGGAGGCTGTCAAACCAGACTCTGGCTGCCCCGATCAAGGTTTGTATGAACATGTGACACCATACGGGTATTGACCAGTTTTCCACTCCTCCCGCTGTAACAAAAGTGTTGAAGTGATCGTCCGGATCGATTGTTCCATCATATTTACTGATGATGGATGGCATCTTTAGTTTGGACGGGAATTCTGCCTGTGCAATCCTGCGCGTGAATTTTGACTGGGCCATCAAAGTTGTGGGTCTGTATGGTCGTGTCATTTCATCGTTATCTGTATGCGCTGTTGTTCGCTCATTATGGGTAAGGATTTGTGTCGCTGAAGGGGAGGCAGTCAGCAGAGTGGAATTGTTATTGCCCGGGGTATGAAGGGTGGTTTCTCCAAACGGTAGTCGAGTTCGTAAAGTAGCCAGATGCGCTTCCCGCATAAAGTTCTCATACATTTGCACCTGCTGCTGCATTGCCAGGAATTCTTGCATAGTTGGGAAATTGCGTCCTTGTATAAAACTCTGAACGCGTTCTGTGGGTGTGAACGGGGTGGCGTTGGCTGATAGGGTTGATGTTGGTATTGGTATAGTTGTGTAGGGAGGGGGTAGAGTTGCTTGTGGTGTAGGTAGGTTGACAACGGTGTTGGGTGTTGATTGAGTAAAAATAGCGTCAGAGATTATTAATTGTTGAGGGATTCCGGAATCAGTTGTTGATGCTGACAATTGTGGTGTGGGTGGAGGAGCTGTAGTTATCGTTTGGAGCTGTCTAGTTACTTGAGTGTCTTCAGAGGTTGGGCTGCCAAAAGCAGGTGTGATGTTTGGGAACTGTGATTTGAGAAAAGCATCTGACTTTTCGAACGCCATTTGTTTTTAACTTCCGAAAAGTGGACCAGATGTGTTTACATTAAATTCGAATCTGTGGATGGCGCCAATGAAGATGCAAATCCCGGCGCGGCGGGAGAGGATCTCTGAACCCAACGAACCTGAAGCCTGCACAAGTGACAACCCGTTAAGGCAACCCTGAGAGACCAAGAAGGGGGGTCTCTCAGTGTTGACCCTCCGACGTGACAATCAGTACTAGTCTCATGTAAGTAAAGAATAAAGTACAAGTGAACAGTCGTACCTGACAGAATGAACTTTAATGGGTTTATATAGGTTTCCTCAAAGGGAAAATAATCTGGTGTGGTCAGCTGTACTATTTTTGATCCTTGGTTCTTTGATCGTTTATTGGTGGATCAATCCGAGATTTCCTCTCGAGTTGACACCTGTCCTTTTTCGTGGTTAAAACATTCTTTTACTTAATTTGGGTTGGGCCGTCTAGGCCCATTTATTTGTATTACTTATTTTTGGCTGGGCCCTCATCATAAAGGCGGGGCGGAAAAGTTTCCCGCCCATGTTTGGTTAACACGCGCCTTGAAGTTGGCGCCATATGCGTCGTCAGAGTCCATTTTCAAGGTGGGTGTATTCGGAGAGTTAGAAACGAGAAAATCTTCTAAGGTACTCAACCTTGCCTGATGAAAAAAATAGAAGAAACAAATGTGGTAAGTTTTTTATGGATAAAAAATAGAGCGAAGATGGGTTGATTAGATTGGGAGAGTTGGAAGATTTAACTTTATAAATTGTTTGTAATTAGTTGTATTGGTTTCTAGCTTCTTGCTAGTTTTAATAAAAGTATACCCGGAGTAAAAAAAGATCCTTTGAAATAATAAACAATATTAATTTGATTTTGAGAAACAAGAACAACGATGTTTATGCAATTAATGGAGGCCAAACACTAAAATAAAGCTATTTAAATTAACTTTGATTAGTTTTTCATTCATTTAAATAATATGTGGTACATTAATTAGATACCAATATTAATCTTCTGTCAGGACAGCAAAACAAACGGACTCTGAGGTTAACACAATGAATTTAAAAGATGAGTCATATAAGAAGCTTTTGAAACAAAATTAACCGATGACACTGGTTTAAAAGAGCATTTAGAAGATTGTTTTTTTGCTGTCATGACATCGAGCGGAAGAGTTGAGAGTATTCACTCTTTTTTATGGATATGTAAACTTAAAGACCATGTTAAATGAGTTTGTAGTGCAATAAAATCAAGTTGCTAAGGCTCAAAGGGGCGCTGAAGAAGACGAAGACTTCAAGACTTTGAACTCTAAAACTTATTCTTTTTTCTGTCAATTTAATAGAGGCAATAGTAGGTTCACGCTATACTAACAAGCTTTTCGATGTATTAAAAAGGAATGGAAGGAAGCTTCCTTCAATTAACTCATGAGAAGATAAGCAAGAGTGAAGAAGAAATCAAATATAAGGTTGGTGACAATGAGATATGATTGACGGGCTTTAATTATATTTATTTATATGTTTCTAACCCTAAAATAGTCATAGCTCGGTTCATATTAGAGTTTTTACATCTTAATTGGTCACAAGAGCTTGCGGGCCAAAACAATATCTTTTGAAGTAATCCTTTTGATTTGAAAGTGGAAATATATATAGTGTTGAATAATAAACAAATTGATATTTTGAATGCTCAGCCCAATCACAAGTTGAAACCGGCCCAAGATGTGTACTTATTTTGAGAATCAATATTTTTATTCTCTACTCATAAAAATTAATCTCATAAAAATTAATGATCAATAATTATTTTAATAATAAATATTTTATTAAATATAAATTATATTTTAATGATTAGAACCTAATTGTATAAAATTAACTAGTTTAATGCACGTGTGTTACAAATAGAAAAGTTTAAATAGTTTAGAAAATGGGTTAATTTGTAGAAAAAGAACGAAGTTTCAATTTTGTTGTAATTATGTCACTCAAACATTGTTTTGTTTCAATTAAATAACATTAAAAGATGTCTCAATTAACTTGTATACAATAGGTGAATATTAATTTTAACTATCATTTTAAAATAAAGTAAAATAAATGTTGCCGAAACTTTTTAAAAATTGAACAAAAAACTGCGAAATTTTATACATTTGTAAAAAATAAAAAAGTTTACAAATTGTTTTACAAATTGCAAAAAAGTAGAAATCAATTATGAATTTTTTTAAAAGTTTATAAAAATATTTAGTTGATAGAAAAAAAAACACAAAGCGAGTCCAAATTTCATCTAAAAATCAATTTTATTTATTATAAATTTCAGTGGATTTCTTTGTGTTATTGCAAAAAAACTTGTTGCTCGTTTACCTGTCACGCTATTGTAAATTTCAGTGGATTGTTTAAATGAATATCTTTGTGTTATTGCAAAAAAACTTAATGAATTATTCAGTGTTATCCAAATTTATTATACAAGTTACTTACCTAAGAGTGGAACGTCTTTTAAACTTTAGTTATCTAATTGATCAAAACAAAGTTTGAGTGACCTAACTGGAACAAAATATAAAGTTCGTTATGTTTCCATGTGATTTTCCCTTTACAAAAAGAAATATTTGAAAATAACCTACATATTATTACATTAAATAAAGTTTTCTTAAAGTTTGAAAACAAATTACATACAACATTAAAAACCAACTTCTATAGACAATAGACATATGCTTATATTTGACAAAGGATCTCATTAAAACATGGCTTAGCAATGTAATAAAAAAAACATTATGTTTTACAATATTGAATATTTTGAACAATTGAATGAAATTTGTTAGATTTAAATAACATTATGAAACAATAATTATTAAGGAATCAAATAAATTCAAAAGGTAATTATATAATTTTTATATTTTCAAAACTATATATTTTTTGAAATAGTTTCATTTGATTATCTGGTTAAATTTGAATTAGTTAAAAAATGATTTACTATGGAATGAAGATCTTCATCTAATAAAAATGTTATCAGCATTTTGAGCAGGAAAACGATTCTCTAAGTGTCTCCAATGAATGACAAGTGTCCTTCAAAACCATCTTTTATTAGAAGGTATAGATATAGATATTATCTTTGAACTTGGATCTTGAAAACGATTATTCTTTTTAATTATAAGTTTAAAGTCATTTGTTTTCAAATTCAAACCAACACACAATTCAAGATTTATATTAATGCAATTGTTCAATTTCTTTTATTCCATTCGGTAATCACTTAGGGACTGTTTGACAGCATCTAAATGGGTAAGTGCTGAACCAATAAGAGGTCTAAACCATTAAGTGCTCAACCAGTAAAAGGTGTGAACCATTAAGATCTAGTATATTCCTTAACTATTCAAAGGTAAATGTCTTACCAATTCAAATAAGATCTTAATCATTCAGACTCAATAAAATGATTAATCATTCAGAGGAAAATGTCCGAACCTTTCAAGCATCTGCTCGCCAAACAAACAGTCTGAACCATTAAGTGCTGAACCATTCAGACATCTGAATAGTTAAGAGGCTGAAACAAACGACCCCTTAGTTAAATTAGACATTAACCACCAATTCCCCATGTATTCATCTCCCTACTTACCTTTACTATTAAGGTTGAATAAGAACTCTATTTACTATTTTTGAGCGACTAAACGACATCGATCAGGTGCCTAGTTAGGTATTGATAAAATATATTGGATATGATGCAAGCATATCTTATGTCTCGAAAAAGAGGCAAGTTGAAACACTTTATCATTATATTTTCCTCGATGGACACTTGATGCTAGGTATAAGTTAAATAATTGTAATATTAGGCTCAAAGAAATACACGACGGGAGTGAAGTCAGTGAGTTAACTTTATGGGGTGTCCAATCAAATTTTAGAAAAACAGTCGAAGAAGCAAAAGATTCTTTAGATAAAGAAGCTAAATACTATCTTTTTAAAAGAACAAAGTATTCGAACAAAGTTGAACCAGTTAGAAACTTCTTCACAATATTATAATATTTGAAATTCACAAGAAAACATGATGCCTCAGATTTCTATCCGTGATCCATCGGGTCAAACTATTACTAAAGGCCGTCTAAAATGTGCAACTAGAATCAAATCTTTCCTAGAAGAATCGAAAAAGAAAACGTGTTCGTACTGCTAGAAATCGGGTCATTACATCAATGGATGTCCAAAAAAAGGCATAACCAATATTTGTTAACAATTAGTAGTTGTTAGTAATTTAGTATAACACTAATATTTTTTTCCACCTCATGATGCCACTACTAGAAAGAGAAGGATAATATGTTACCCGACTTAAAGATTCAACAATTGAACAATCGTTAACTTTGCACTTGTTTTACTAGTGTAGGTTTTACTTCAAGATTTGCACTTATGAGATTTTGGTTGCCACATCTGTTCAAAAGTAGATACTTTCTTTATCCTTTTGAAACTAGGTATTGTGGCCGAGCTGTGTGTTACTGTAGTCGGGGCTCTAGGTTAATGTATTTGTGTGTTGTCTGACGATATAGACGACCAAGTCTCACGGATGTGGCCTCGTCACATGTGTTAATAAAAAAAGTTTTATGTCTCGCACGTTGCTGGTACAAAATCATAATGCAGAACATACTAAAAGACGTAAATAAACCAAACGTAAATGTCATAATGAAAACAAAATTAAAATAAAGTATGAAGGTTATAGTCGTAAACATATTGAAGTTTAGTTGGGAGACTAAAAGTGTTAAAATGTGAATACAAATAATAAAAGCAATCTCTAATATAATATAGCAAAACGAAATTTGCTTATGTGTCATCCGTTGAGAGCAACTTTGCTTATGTGGCATCATTTGAGAGTTTTTCTCACAATAATGATTTTATACTTAAAATATGCATATAAAATATATTATAATAACATTAATTACATATTAGTCCTCTAATATTTAGGAAAATTTTGAAAAATTTAGGGGCTGTTTGTTTACCTCTTAATGGTTCAGTTCAGTGCTTAACTATTCAGCATTCAGCATTCAGAGCGTTTGTTTCAGAAAAAAAAAGCCTCTGAATGGTTCAGTTAAGTGCTGAATGGTTAAGAGACTGAGAGATGCTGAATGGAACTGAATGGGGCATATGCTAACTTTATACTCATATGAAGTTCTACCCCAACATCTCTCTTATTGATTTTTTTTTTTTTTGAACAGCAACAATGAGAATATCATTGAAAAACCTAGCGAAAGGCTAGCGAAACAAGCAGTCAAAACAAAGAAACAAACCAAGCAAGAAAAACAAACACAAGTACAAAAAACAAATAACCAAAACCAAATAACTATAAGCTGGTAATTGCATTCAGGGGACAAGAGCTCCATTTCTCCCAATCAACTATCACTTTTGCGCCTCTATTTTTCACCCAAACGAAAGCTTGTGTTTTTATTTTTTCCAACATATTAATGACCGAAAATCTCCTTTTTTCAAAGATCCACGAATTCCTGTTTTTCCAGAGAAGCCAAATCGTGGTATATATAATTAGTGTAGTTGATTTTAGTTGCATTTTTGTTAGACGGTTGTTTTGCTGTATGAGCATGAGATCTCCAACTGATTTGGCCTGATAGAGATTGATGTTGGCCCACCAAGATACCCTTCTCCATATCTCCTCTGCAGTAGGGCAACGAATGAACAGGTGATCGATGTCTTCCGGCTCCCTAGCGCATAGAGAACAAGAGATAGGAATATCTTGAACACCTCTAACGATAAGATTTCTCGCAACGGGTATACGACCGAGATCTAACTTCCATATAAAGCAAAGAACATTTGGTGGTACCCACTTCAGCCATGAGATTGATTTTGACGATGTTTGGATGCGCCCCATGCTCATCCATGTCCTACACGAGGCTGTTGAGAACATGCCAGATTCGTTGCCCCTCCATACCCATGCATCTCTCTTATTGATGGAACCTCTTAATGGTTCAGACCTCTTAACCATTCAGCACTTAATGATTCAGATTTTGCCAAACAGCCCCTTAATAGTAGTTACATTCTAAACACTCTACTATTAGGGTGTACATGAGTTGGTTTGTATTTGATATGATATAAAAATGAAACTTATGGATAAAGTGATAATAATATACAATTAAAGACTTCCGTATTTTTCAAGCACCCATAACTTTTTTATACGAAATTATTTTTTAAAAACAACTACACCATAAAAACGAGCATTTAGTTATCTTTAATTTGAGTATAATATTACTATACTAAAAAAAATAATTTTTTAAATAATAATGTTCCGGTTTTACTAGGGTTTTGACCGTTCCTGCCCCCTATTAATATCCTTAAAAACACCATTTAAATGTTGTATAGTATTTACATTTTAAGCCCTCCACTACTAGGGTGTACATGAGTTGGTTTGTATTTAATATGATATAAAAATAAAACTTATGGATAAAGTTATAATAATATACACTTAAAGACTTTCGTATTTTTTCATGCACACATAACTTTTTTATACGTCATTATTTTTTTTAAAAAAAACTACACCATAAAACCGAGCATTTAAATATTTTTAATTTTAGTATAATATTGCTATACTAGAAATTTTTTTTTTTTAAATAATTATGTTCCGGTTTTACCATGGTTTTGTCTCAAAAATGACTGGAACTGTTCCTGCCCGCCATGAACATCCTTAAAAGCACCATTTGTATGATGTGTTCCCGAGCATAGCGCGGGCACTAAACTAGTTAAAAAATATGTAAAAACCATGCACACCAAGGGGATCAAATCTCTGCTGTCTACTGGTTGTACGATTACAACACGCGCTGCCAGATGATCTACCAACACTTTGTTGTTTAAATTCAAATGAAATGGTATAGATTTAAAGAAAAAAGTCCGCATTTAAAAAAAAATAAATAAAAAACATAAACTAACCAATAAGATTATGACACGTGTCTATACATGACTGGCCGGTGAAAACTATTGACCTTGTCTATTAGTAAGTACTCTATTCATCTCATTTTAAATGTCTATCTTTCCTTTTTCGGTTGTCCAAATATAAAAGTATAATTTTCAATTTTACCCCTAATCTTCTCTTATAATAAATTGCTAAACAATGGCACCACACTGTGGCACTTGTCAGCTCCACAGTCACTCTTTTAGAGGAAATGATTTATAAATATTATATTAGTTGTGATTATCTTATTTTCTTATACTCGGTTGTTGACTCTCCATTATTATAGGAGAGATAGTTGTAACCCTTCTAATATAAATAATAATCATCAATACCTCAATCATCATTGAGGTTGATTTTCTACGACTCTTAGATAAATCCATGTTATCTCTTTTATATTTGTTAACCTTTTCTATTACTCATTTCAATATAAACTTATATAATTTATTTTTATCATTTAATCTGTGGTTACCCACGGGTGTAAACCTAGTTATTTAATATAAAACCTACTTTTTAAATGTTCATTTCAAATAAAAAAGTATAATTTTCAATTTTATCCATAATTATTTAATATACAAGTTACTTTATGACTAAAAGACAAAGATTTTAATAGTATTAATGTCATTTTATAGGTTTAAAATATATAATAATCAACTTTTTCTTAAACTTTGTGTTATTGGTCTCATTACATTTAAAATGGGATGGAAAAACACTATCGAGAGAGTATATAACTGGAAATGGTGCAATGGCTTAGTTGCACGAATAAAAATTTAGCAGCAAAATTAACAAGTGTGTAATGTGGTATTTTGTTGTCTTAATGATCAATTCCAGTCATTTATACACTTTGAAAGAGGTAAACGATGTCAACTCGTTAGGAGGTTAGGAGGACCAACACATCTATCTAATAATTCAACCTATGAAAGGGCAGAAATAGTTGGGTCTTTGATAGGAAAAGAGCTACAGTTGAGAGCGTCATTGATGATATAAAATCACATGCCTTCCTTTGGGCAACTCAAAGGTGTTCTCGTGTTCACGGCGATTGGGAGTTATGGTGTTCTGATCCTTTAAGAGGCATTAGAGACATATAATCTGGTGTTTGTTTTTGTTTATCCGTTGTTGTATTTCTGGTTTTCTTTGTTTTTGTGTTTTGTTGTTTTTTTCTTTTTGCTTCTCTTTGTTTGCTAGCTTTTTGCTAGTTTTTTCAATGAATTTCATTGTGGCTGCTCAAAAAAAAATCTAATAATTCAAGGTTTTATGGGGTAATTTTGGGGGAAAAATATTTAATCTATAATAGGAATTTTGGAAAGGAAAATTTCTCACCATGCATAAGTTGATGGAACAAAATACTTAAATATTTAAAATTTACAAATACTTAAATATAATTGTTATAAATTCTTTATGAATATTATTACTTAACTCGTGTGTAACACACGGACATTAAACCTAGTCTATCTAATATATCAAGATTTTAGGGGGTAACTTTTTTTGGGGGAAAAATAATTTATTTTATAAAAGGAAGTTTAAGATGGAAAATTTAATAAGAGATTTGATAAAGCCAAATTTTATGATTAATAGTTTACAAAAATATTTCAAAATTTTAAATATAATGATTATAATTTATTTTAGATATTTGTATTTAACCCGTGTGTAGCACACGGGTATGACGAAATCACAAACATAAGACCCGACTGTGGGACTTAGCCGTTGCAACGCGTAGCCCGGTGTTTAATCTAGTTTGAATATTAAAAATCACTTTTACATGTCATCTAAGTTAACTATTACTAGGTATATTCATGTTGTCGTGCGTTGCGCGACAGTTGTTAAGCAAATTATTACTTCTTGCAAACCCTACTAACAACCCACAAACAAAAATGTAACATAAAACAATAAAAAATCAAATACAAAAACAAAACACATAAAATAACAAAAAAATAACCAACAAACAGACACACACAAGACATCAACCAATAGCAACACAACATTGCAAGCCCCACAAAAAAAAACATTATTTCATTATACCCACCAACAGCAACACAACACCTCAAATCATAAACCAATAGTAACACAACACCTCAACCTACAAAAAGAAAATATTTCATGACATTAACCAATAGGAACACAACACCACCAATAACAACACAACACCTCACACAACATACAAAACACTATTTATAAGGTTTTTCTTTCAATATAGTTAAATTAAATTAGAACACTAGTCTGTTAAATCAAACATTTGAAAATCAGCTTTTACATGTTATCCAGGTTAACAAAAACTTTATAAGAGTTCGATATCCATGTCGATAAAATACCACCGTAAATCATACCGATCAAGGTCATGAATATCGGTTCAACCGGCCTCTCCAAACCGAGTTTTATAACATTAATGTTACCGTCTTTACAACTCTTAGCAACCCCTTTGAAAACATAATATTTCATCATATCATATCTAGGGCAGTCCAAATCGCTCGCTCGAAAATTGCTTGGAAAATGCTCGCTCATTTTTGTGCTCGATGGTAAACGAGCAGCTCCGCTCGGTTCGGTTTGTAAACGAGCCAAACAACGAGCAAATGTCCGCTCAGTTCGATTCGACTCGAATATTTTGGAAGTATTATATATATAACTACACATAATTATTCATATGTTGTTATAATTATGTTTATATTAAATATATAATTTTTAAAGTTATTAATTTTATTTGAAGTATATGAAAATAATAGTTATTTATCTTTTTGTAAAATATCAAGTATTTTTAAGTAATTTAAATACAATTAAAAATTAAAAAATAATTATTTATAATATTTAATAATTTAATATTTCATATAACTATAAAAACAAATTATGTATATGTGCATATATAGTTACATAATAAATATTTTTTATTATTAATTGTTTTATATATATTATATCACCAATAAACTTAAATTTTATTAAAATTACAAGTTATTACTAGTTTTTCTTAAAGCTACTAATTTATATTTGTATACATTATGAAAAGAGGAAAAAAATATTTTCCATAAATTCGCTCGATACCTGCTCAAAAAATGTTCGATTCGATTTTGGCTCATTTACGCTCGGCTCGACTTTAACTCGATTTATAAATGAGCCGATCAGCTCAGTTCAATTTGTAAACGAGCCAAAAAAAGAGAAAACCCAATTGATTGGGCTCGGCTAGTAAACAGCCGTAATCATATCTATAACATCGATCATCCCACTTAAACAACACCTCTTACACAACCTCACGGCTGTCGGCGCCGGTGACCTTCCGCCGGAATCAGTTCTCTATTAACCTAATCGTTCCCAAATTCATGGCCTCTTGCAAAAGCTGCAAATCGAAAAACCTAACCGTCGATTCAGTAACCGGAAACCTAGAATGTTCTTCATGCGGCGTCGTACAAGATTTCACCAACTTCGAACAACAAGCCTTCAACGCCGACGGACCCACCGGAACTAACGTCCGGTTCGGCTCATCCGGATCCAGGTACAACCTCTCTTACCGTGAATCAAAACTTTACTCTGCACAAAACACCATTTCTGACATACTGTTAAAACTTGATTTAGAACAACGGTTTGATGAAGTTAATAACATGATTAAACTCATAACTGAAGATGAGTACGGTTCAGGAAATTGGTTTACTGTACTTGTTGGTGCTTGTGTTTATGTTGTTATGCGAAAAGCTAACAAATTGTTACCGTTAACGAGTGTTTGTGATTCTGTTAGTTGTGATGTTTATGAATTGGGTCGAATGGTTTCGCGGGTTGTTGATCATTTAGATTTCAAGTTACCTGATTTCGATATTGTCGGGTTGTTTGATCGTTTGTTTAAAGAATGGGTTAAGGGGAAGGGTAATGTTGGGAATGATTTAAGTAGGAGGATGGTGAAACAAGGGATTTTTTTGTTGCAATGTATGATTAAGTGGTTTGTGACGACGGGGAGGCGGCCGGTGCCTGCGGTTGTGGCGGTGATGGTGTTTGTTTGTGAGGTTAATGAGGTGGAGATTAGTATGGAGGATTTAGCGGGTCAGTTGAATGTGGCGGTTGGGACTTGTAAAGCGAGGTATAAAGAGATTTTGAAACGGTTGGTTGATGTTGCTAGAGAGAATTTGCCGTGGGGAGACGATGTTAATGTTAAGAATATTATGAAGAATGCGCCGGTTGTTATTCAGTTTATGGAGGTGAAGTCGAAGTGTGATCATGGGAAAGAAGTTGTGAGTTTGGAGAATGTTGATGCTGATTTGGAGTGTTTGGTGAGCGATTGTTTAAACCGAGAAGATGATGATGGGGGAAACGAGTCACGGGGTTCGGTGGATTGGGAAGTTGAAGATTTGAGTAGGCTTAATGTTACACACGAATGTTTATCAGCGATTTATTCAAAGTATTTGGAAGATTATTCTAAGATGAAGATGAAAAAGGTAGACGATACTATGACGGGAAGTAGTGAAAAATTTGATTTTTATGTGGATACAACCGAGTATTGGAGTGGAGATTCGGAATTAAGCAAGAAACTGTTTCTTGATAAGATACTGGAAAAAGATGTCGGATTGAATGCTATGCCTCCGTCTTTTGTTAAAGGGTGTTTGAAAACAAAAAAGATAAGAGAAAAGATAAAATCTGCGAAAATACGAATAGAGAAGATAATGCGGCCATTAGCGGCTGCAGAAAGCTTCAATGAAAGTGATGAACGATTGTTGACGGTGAAATCAAAAAAGAGAAAGAAAATTGATCTTGATTGGGAAGATTTTGTTATTGAAACTTTGTTACTTCATGATGTAAAAGAAGAGGAAATAGAGAAAGGGTATTACAACACATTGTTGGATCTTCATGTCTTTCAAGCAATTTGAAGCTACAATACCGTTTTTCGTCACTTGTGGTTAAGTCAACTAAATTCCACTAACCGAAGAAAGAACGCTGAATGCTAAAACACGAAGCTGCAGTGGCCAAGTAAGAAGCCTCATTGGTCGCATATCATTTTACTGCTGATTGTTCATTATTTATATATTAACGGTCGTCTCTAAACTAGTAAAATATCATATTTCCCCAAATCATAGTCATATGAATCATATCACAACATATTTTTAACACTCCAAGGTGCTTGTCATTTTTTTGTTTACAATTTATTTTCATGTCACAACATATTGCAACAAAAGTATCCGTATAAACTCATTGTGTGACACTTTTATAAATCCCCAATTGCTGATGACTGGAAAATTTTTTTGTTGTATAAATTCAGGATGAAGATCCCCTAGTTCAAGTGGGCATGCCATGGCTGTTTTTGGGTCATCAAAGTAGTGTGAGCATATATATCTATGTATGTATACTTTGCATTGATGAGTTTTGTAGTTAAACGATAAGAAAACTTGTTTGTTATTATGATGTTAGTAAAATCGTTAGTTCAATGCAATGAGGCAGTGTCGTTTTTTGCTAAGCCAAAGTTTAAGTTTTTGGGAATTTAGATCTTGGTTTTATAAGTATGTTTCTGTTTCTCTGTTTATCCTTAAGAATAAAATTGTATCATATCTCAGCTATTTGGTACATGTTAGATATTAACAAGCTTGAGAAAAATTTATTGGATAAGCAAAGTCATATGATTAGTTGTATCCAAAGTCAATCAAAACTACATCACTTCACAATTCAGGAAGTGGATCTGCTATGTTGCATATTGACCAATAGTTGTACTCACAATCACAAGAATTTGATTTTTAGACATTTACAGCAGCAGCATCAACTCTCAATGACCAATACAGCTAGAGTTGTACGAATCAGTTTCCAGAATCAAATCGGTTCTGGTTGGGTCAATGGTCAACAGTGGTTTCTGGCGAAACTGGTTTGAAATTGGTTTTTGAGGGGAAAAGAGACTGGTATAGTTTGAAATCAGGTTTCTTCATGTTAGGTTAGGTTTCAAACCGGTTTTAAGGGAGGGGTTTATAAACTGATTTCAGACGTAAGGTTTGATTGTGTTAAAAACTGCCTCCAGATGACAGACCGGTTTTTCACCCCCTCCAACTACAGCAATCAGATGCCAATGATCTCTTATTCTAGTGGTTAAGAGGGAAGTGGGAGGCTTTGTCTCTCTTGGAGGTCCTGGATTTTAGTCCAGGCATTAACGTATATTGGTGTAAATAAATTATATAAACTGATGCCGTTAAAAAAAAAACTACAACAATCAAATCCCTGGTCATTGGTCACTGTACAACCAAAGCCGAGATACTAATTACAAACCATCAACATCTAATCAAACTTGCATGAGTTTTCATGGTATTGTTGTTTTTCAATAGTTTTATATAAGTGTTCATATACCATTGGTAATTAAAGAACAAACACCATGGCAGTATGGCACCATCAGCAATCATATATCAACCATTCAACCAGGCAACCAACCCATGACCCATAGCACCAATTCTAAAGTCAACTCAATACATAATTCATCATGTTACTCAAAGACCCGTCACAATCCTCTTTTGTATTATTCAAAGGGCGTAATCATAGACCGTTTGTATGATCTTTGAACTTCATGTATGAGATAGAGATGTGTGCGTGCGCGCGCATGTGCATGATAGGGGACCAAGTTAAAAGCTTATATAAGAGAAGCGATCACCAATATCACTAGACCACTACATCGTATTCATTCGTGGCAGTAAGTCCATTTGATAAAAAAAAGAAAAAAAGGAATAATTTACAATCTTGTTCATCCCCCTACTCGCTTCAACTACAATTTTCTATGGTTGCTAAAAACCAACCTCACTAAACATTCAACACAATCAAAATAAACCTTAATAAACTTATGCTTACATTTGTAACACGCCTGTGTGCTTTGTGACTTTACGCCCGTTAGCAAATTTTTAACTATAAGAATCAAGTGGACGAGCGTGATCAAGACAACAAGATAGGCCCGTTCTCAGCTGCAGTCCTAGCATTTTCATGACCATTGTTGTGCCTCGTTAGTTGCACGTCACGAGAGTAGTGAGTTCTTGCTTTTGCATAAGGAGCAGCTCTAGCTGTTCATCATATTCAATTGATACATTTAAATAAACTTAATATAAAAATTTAATTTTTGTTTGAACTATTAAACAAAAATGAGATGTTGCAAATTTACCTGCGATTTGCTGAGTCCGGAGGATGTTTTGACGCCTTTTCCACCAACATGTTAAGCACGTGGCAATTAGAAGAAGTCCTATACATGACCCTAACGCGATTCCAATCTTTGCACCAGCAGAAAGGTGGGGCCCGCAGGTTCGTAGTCCAGGTATCCCGCAAAGACCATCATTATCTGTAAAACTGTAAATGCCCATAATCAACAGTTAACAAACCTAAAAGAGAAACGGGTCAAACGGGTCACCCAAAGTCTTTGTTTAAGAATTAAACATCCTAAATCTTTTTATTCGATAAATATGATTATAACTGAAACAAAAATACTAATAATGTATAACAAATTATTTATAAAAATCAAAAAACATACTTGAAGCTTGCTCTGTGCAAGAGCCTTCCTCCTAATGCAGCTGGAACTCGTCCGGCTAGGGAGTTGCCATTCAGATTCCTGCAACATGATTTTAACGAATGATGTCAAACCGCCAAGGCTTTTAATTGGAAAAATAAAAAAAATAAAAAAACAAGCATCTTACAATATCCGAACTGATGTCAAACCGCCAAGGCTTTCAGGAATGGATCCATTAAAGAAATTGTATGAAAGGTCTCTGCAATGCATATCCAGTTTCAAAGAAACACATTCACCAAGTCAACTTTTAGCTAAATACTCAAAACATTTTCAACTTTGGTAAAAACAAATACGTATCTCGTAAATTATACTCACAGTACTTCTAGACTAGTAATTTTTCCAAGTGAAGAAGGAATATGCCCCTGGATGCTATTATCACTCAGGTTCCTGCAAATGCTCAAAAGTGTATCTCATTTGTACTTTTTGCATTTCAAATTTAAAAAAAGAGCAACGTCAGTTCGTTCTTGCATGGGACCGATTTGAACTTACATATGTTGTAAATGGCTCAGTTTGGATATGTCATCAGGTAAGGATCCTCTTAAACCTTGGTTATCAAGACCTCTGTATACAGAGTTAGAATTGCGTATAAGAAATGGGCATACCGTCAAACGGGTTTTGCAGATTACAAAATTTACATTAATTTGTTACTGGTTAGAGTTCTTTGATCATATAAATTATGCACACTAGGAAAGGATATTGGATGGAGATCAAGAGTCGGCTTTTTTAAATGTCGCAAATTGTCAAGTGAATACATAGGAACTTACAGCCCATCAATGAACCATTTAACTTTAGTGCTATCAAATTGACAATCTACTCCGCTCCATGGATGTTGTTGCGGAACACATGGATCACCGTTCCACCCAAAACGACGAGGAAGTGCAAGTGCGCTCTTTAATTTCTGCAGAGCACGTACTACAAATGAAAAAAAAACAGCTAAATCACTACTCAACAAACGAAATTTTGTCATCAAAAGTGGTTATATTAACAAAATTTTAGTTGAAGAAAGTACCTTCGTCGATTAAAGTTTTGGCTTCGGCATTGACAATTTCGAAGATCTCGATGGCACTGATGATAGCATGACTGCCTTTTACTAGTTTCAAAGTTATTGTCAAACTTCTTCCACTAACAGCAACTGTTTTGTTCAGCACAAGAGCACTATTTATTCCTCCAGCCAACTTTACAATATCAATTTCTTGAAATTCAGTATCACCGTTTATTAAAATGTCAAAAACCCGTTTTCCTTCCCCTGTGACCGAAGGATCAATCTCAGCAAAATGCAACCAAATGGAGTAATTTCTATTGGGATCGACATCCATTGTGTACGTTAAATCCGGTTGGTTATCAGTGCTAATAAGCGCAGTTTGGTAAAGAGCTTCAGGGTAGTAGTTTGGTACTTTCGGGGATAACTTGATGTTGTTACTTGTGGTCAAAACACGGTCAGAATTTTGACCGAAAGTAGGAATCGAATTCCAAAACCGGTCTCCGCCCCAGTGGTCTCCGCTGTAATCCACATCAAATTTAGGATTCTTAGCACCACAACTGAGTCTTTTATGGGTTCTTAAGATCGTTCCTCGGCCCCACCCAGGCCCGTAATTATATGCATTATTGCCAACTTGGAGAATTTCAATTGAAAGTACAGCTGGATCTCCATGACCCGTGCTGTGGAAGCAAATCGAGGCGGTTCCATCTTCAAGAAACACAAGGGATTCAACAAAAGCCTGCTCATCATCATGGTTACTCCAACCCGATTGCATCGAGTAAACTAGTGTTCCTTCTATCGATACATCAAACAAAGGTTCATTGTCAAAAGTCGGATCCTTAACTAACCCGAAAAATATTCTAATCGAATAGTGGCCATGTGGTACCCGCTCTATGTGGTAGCAATTTTCAGGACCCTCAGACAACGGAAAATAGCGAAGGGTGTCTAAAGGAGGAGTTATAAAACTAGGACGGGTTGCATTAGTAAAGTATCCGCCACTGTATCCAAAATCTCTATACCAAAATGTATTAGTTGGTTTTGTATGCACATCGTTGCGCGCTCCACAGCTTATTCTCAGAGCATATGGTGCTGCATTCATGAAAATCCAATTACTTGACAATAAAATCAGACTAAAGTTTCTCATTTCCATTATTAACTGATTGACTAAATAACATAGATGCATAGTCACTATAAATCTGTATATACAATAACTCAATAATATTAAGTCAAGCTATGCATGCTGACATATTGCAATGTTCGTTTAATCTACGAAAACTTTTGCAACACGAAAAATGATAATTGATCAATAACATCCCATTAGAGGAAATATAGTGATTTCAAGATTTGCAGTATAGTTTTATCTTCTAGTTTCATGAATAAATAAGAGTAAACCGAATCAAGAATTGTGATTGATACAAAATAGGAGGCGGAAAAATGTTAAAATCCCATCTTCCACCTAAAGAAGCTGGCAGATCAAGTCCAGGACACGATAAAGAACAGGTGTTTACAATACTTAGTTAATACAATGCATACAATTATAACTCATAATTATAAACCTAGTCTAGTTTGACCCAAGTTACGAAAACCGGGTAGGCAACGAGACCGACTTGTCTAATGGGTCAAACGAATTAAGTTCACCACTAGAACCCTAAGAAGTTTATCTTGCAAGCAAGATGAGATGTGACTAGATTGATCATTGACTTAGCTTTTGTTGAACCAATTTGTTTGGTGGTGAATAAATGCTTAGTTGGAGGTTGAAGCAAACAACATAAAGTTTACATTAATGAATACAATAATGTCACAAACAATGAATTAGTAATAAATTTGGATAATCAGATGCAACTAAATGCAAAGCATAATTAGTAGATATTAAACAAGTGGTATGATGATGATGATGAAAAGGAAAGAAAAAAACCTTGGTAAGAAGGTGTGAAAGATGCAATGAAAATGAGGAGGAAAATGAGGAGTGAGAGTGGTGTATGCATCGTATCTCTTACACAGACAGAGTTGAGTTTGTGTGTGTGATGAATGAATCTATAAACACTTTTTACTATCACAAATCTTGAGCATCTTCTGCTGCTGCTGCTATCAGCTATGGAGAAAGAGAAAGATTGGGGTTTGAAGAGAGAGAGAGACAGAGATGGGTATGAAAGTCTTCTGGACGTGACCACAAACACACAAAAATTTATGTTTTTTATTTTGTTTTTGTGATTTATTTTTTAATTAGAGTGAATTGCATATTTCGTCCTTTAATTATACCAATAATTTCACTCCGGGTCCTTTGTCTTCACTATCTACACAGATAGTCCTTTTATTTATTGATTTTAAACACCCCTTGTCCTTTTGAATAACCGCCGTCTATTTTCTCTGTTAAGACTAGTCACATGCCTAACATGTGATGGGCAAAATTGTCCATCTCTATTTGTCTCTCCCTTAAAACTTAAACGACACAACTCTTTATACACTCTCCACACTATCTACACTATCTATACAACTCTTAATGCTTATGTAAAACCCTTCCCATTCAAACCCTAATTGCAGACTTTATGTACTGATTGAAGAGACGGAGATGACGTGCAGGTTCCGCATTCGCAAAAATTTAACACAAGAAGAACTCGACACTTAACCTAATGAGCTAGATCTATGCTAAATAATGCCAAGTTTCTTTATATCTGAGTTTAAATTATGCCATGTTTAAATTCAAACCAACTTTACATTCATTTCTTTATATCTGAGTCGTGACTGTTAAGCATTCTAATGTTTGGAAATAGGGCTTAATTCCAGCACTGGAGAAGGTGTTCCCATGTGCTGAACACAGATTTTGTTTGAGGCATATTCATGAAAATATGAAGCAGAAGTTTAGGGGTAAAGCCTATAAAGACATGCTTTGGAAACTGGCAACATCATCAACCGTTGAGTATTTTGAAATGAATATGGAAGAATTGAAAAAATTCAATGCTGATGCACAGCTGTGGTTATCTGAAATCCCACCAAAACATTGGTCAAAATCTCATTTTTCTGGTAACTTATAATATGATTCTTTTACTAATATTTTTTCAGTTCATTATTGTCAAAATCTCATTTGTCCGAAATCTCATTTAACTAAACAGGCAGAGCAATCTCAGATGTTTTACTAAACAACATGTGTGAAGTTTTTAATTCAAGAATTCTGGATGGAAGAGACAAGCCAATTATCAACATGTTGGAGTACATAAGGGAGACTTTGATGAGAAGGATTGTGAATGTGATTGCTGTTCAGGATAAGTGGGATAAGCTACTAACACCAAATGCTGACAAGATGTTTGAAACAATTAAAGAAAAGGCTAGCAAGTGCACAGTTAAATGGAATGGGGAAAACCACTACCAAGTTGCTGGACCAAGTAGCCCAATGACTCCTCAATTTGTGGTAGATCTTGGTAGGAGAACCTGCACATGCAGAAAATGGGAGATCACAGGAATGCCCTGCAAGCATGCTGTGGCTGCAATATGGGAGAAAGATTTAGACCCTCCAGAGGCATATGTCCATCCAATATACACTTTGGAGATGTGGAAAAAAGTATACAAGTTCAAGGTCTATCCAGTCAATGGACCATGTTTGTGGCCAAAGTCTATTGTTCCAACCACTTTGATAGCACCAAAGTACCATAGGCCTATTGGTAGGCCTAAAAAGGCAAGAAAGAAGTCAACTTTTGAGCTGGAAGAAGTAACCAAGGGTGGAAGATTGTCAAAGAAGGGGACTATTAAAACATGTCAGAAGTGTAAATTACCAGGACACAATAGCAGGACCTGCACGGGCCCAAAACCAGTCCAGCAATCTTAGAGAAGCTTGGGAGCCTGTTTGTTGAGGGCTATTTGACACAAGTTTCTGGATTTTGGTGACTTTGATATCTCTTTTGTGTGTTTGCTTCTGTCATTTGGAACAATGTTGTTAACTTGGAAGTCTTTTGTGTGTTTGGTTGTGTCTTTTGGAACCTTTGTTTAGGTATGTAACATGGATATTTTAAATGTTAAATGGATGCTTATTATGTGCTATTTTACAACTGTTATTTGGAATCAATGTTTAGTTATTTAGGTTGTGTCATTAGGAACAATGTTAAGTCACTTGCAGTCAGTTTCTACCCATATTATGGTCATTGTGCAACTGATTGATCTGGGCCAATATGCAGTCACTTTGCAATTACAGCCCATTATGGTACCATTTTATAGGCATCAAACATGTCAAATATGGAGCTGTGTTTATGCAGCCATGTTTTTGGCAATTTACTAACCATGACACTATGCAAACATGTCAATTTATTGGTATTTACATGACATTATGCAGCCATTTTCAAGCAATTTACTAACCATTCACACCAATTAAGAACAAAATCTGTAATATATAGCCAAAGAACTAAATTGCCATCACTTGCATTACACAAAAGGTAGGATTACATTAATACTTATTACATATGAAAATCAAAATCTACAAAAGTAGGAATACAACTAAACAAAAAAAAAACCCAGCTGATAAAAAACATATTTCGCCAGAACCTAGCTTCATTAACACTTGTTTGGAGCTGGAGGGTTAATTGTTGGTTCCGAAACTCAACTTCGCTCCTTTAATTTTTAAGTTTTAAGGGAGAGACAAATAGAGATGGACAATTTTGCCCATCACATGTTAGGCATGTGACTAGTCTTAACAGAGCAAATAGACGGCGGTTATTTAAAAGGACAAGGAGTGTTCAAAATCAATAAATAAAAGGACTATCTGTGTAGATAGTGAAGACAAAGGACCCGGAGTGAAATTATTGGTATAATTAAAGGACGAAATATGCAATTCACTCTTTTAATTAACATAAAAATAACTAGTATTTGAAAAAATCTAAATCATTAAGTACCGAATAATTAAGATGTTTAAATTATTAAGAGGCTCTATCAATAGGAAATATGTTAGGGTAAAACTTCATATGAGTATAAAGTTGGTATGTGCTCCATTCAGCATCTTTCTATCTCTTAACTATTCAACACTTAACTGAACCATTCAGAGCCTTTTTTTTATTAAACAAATCATCTGAATGCTGAATCTGAATGATTAAGCACTGAACTGAACCATTAAGAGGTGAAACAAACAACTCCTTAAGAAATATAATGAATTTACTTTAATTTAAACTTTATCTTTTAGACTATGTAATGGGACGCACGGGCACACAAACTCAAGCAGTGATTTTAAGGATATCCATGACGGTTTTAATTGGTTTTGAGATAAAACCATGGTAAATCGGAAAAAATATTTATTATTTAAAAATTGTTAATTAGTATAACTATATTATACTTAAACTAAAGAGAATTAAGTATTCAATTTTATGGTGGAGTTTATATTTAAAAATATGTTTGCATAAAAAAAATTATGTATGTTTGTAAAACATTAAGGTTTTTAATTGTATATTATTATCAACTTAAATCATAAGTTTCATTTTTATCCAATATCAAATACAAACAGATCATGCACACCCATAGTAGTTGGAGATTGAAAATGTAACTACTTTTAAATATTTATAAAATTCTCCTAAATATTAGGGAAGAAAAATGTAATTAGTGTTGTTATAATATTTTTTATATAATGTTGTAAATAAAAAAATATTATTGTGATAGAAACTATCAAATGATGTCACATAAGCCAGAAGCTTTGGAAATATGCAACATAAATTTTTTTCGTTTTCCTTTATTATATTAGAGATTTGAAGATGTTATCTGTGAAAAATAAGTGTATTCTTTATGTTTATACCGTCTATTGTATACGAAAATCCACAAAATTTGACCTCTAACGCTTAAACCACTTTAAAGAAAGTTACTACTCGTCTATTTAAACCTTAAACTAAAAAATTTAAACCCCAAATCCACACTACTCGATTAAAACTCTCTCCCAGACCACTTAATTTTTTTTTAAACTCATATCTATTCTTCGTTTGCCATCATCGAGTGAGGATATCACATATTTAGATGAAATGGATTGATGAGGCAATTACAAGTGTGATTCAACTCATAGTTCAGTTTATGTAACATTGCTAACCCATCACAAGCCATCAAAAGAAAATTATATATCAAAAGAAACAGAGTAGCG
The DNA here is from genome assembly GCA_030867185.1 of Tagetes erecta. NCBI lineage: Eukaryota > Viridiplantae > Streptophyta > Magnoliopsida > Asterales > Asteraceae > Tagetes > Tagetes erecta. The sequence continues at coordinate 73,682,450 of CM061490.1, read as the reverse complement.
GCGAATGACCGGTTAACAAAATATTATATTGTGGAAACCCTATTATATGATGAAAATGTCTTAAGACATCGGTTTCGGATAAGTTCAAAGTTATTTTTCATATAAGTCAATATTTGGAACGAGAAAATGTTTATTTTCAACAAAGACAAGACGCAAGAGGTAGGCTAGAATTTATGGTGATGTGTTGTAAACACATCTCTTATTCGTGTTGTTTTTATTTGCTAATCACGTCGTAGATTTTTGCTTTTATTGTGTTTTAGTTTAGATTTATCTATTTGTAGGTTTTATTAGCCTCGAGTCATAACTAGTTAGTTTTCGTTGAGTTTAATATAGTTTTATACATTTTTATGTTTTAAGACGTTATTTTAAATGTTTTGAGTCGTTGATAGTTTATGCTAGTTAACTTATATTTACTTTGTTATTGTTTTGATAGGTGTTTGGGCGTTGAGGAGTTGTTAACGAGCTCAAGTGAAGAGGAAACGAGACACAGGATGACACCTACGCATGTTGCACATGAGGTTGCTTCCTTTCATCCTTTGGTGTGCTTCGCGTAGGACTAACTCATAATTTTGGAGCAAGAGAAAGGCATAGGATCATTCGGGACTGATGGGTGAAGATTAGAGCTCGGGATTGAATTCGGTTGCATGAATTCTTCGTTCTTGTCTTGAATTCGTATTTTCAGTTTTGATTCATGATGTTGATGCATACTATACTTTGTTTTATAGTTTTAAACTTGAACTAGGTATATTTACTTTGTTGCGCGTTATGTGGCAGTTGATAAGTGGGTTGTTACTTCTTGCAAATCCTACCAACAACTCACAAACAAAAATGTAACACAAAAAAAAAATTAAATGAAAAAACAAAACAAAAAATAACAAAAAACAACCAACAAACAAACGCACACATGACATCAATCAATAACAACACAACACCGCAAGCCACACATAAAACACTATTTCATGAAATCAACAAATAGCAACACAACACCTCAAACCATCAACCAATAGCAACACAACAACTCAAGTTACACACAAAACAATATTTCATGACATCAACCAATAGGAACACAACACCTCAAAACCACCAACCAATAGCAACATAACACCTGACACAACACACAAAACACTATTCATAATGTTTGTCTTTCAATATAGTTAAATTAAATATGAGTAGTTAAACATCTGGACTACCTAGGTTTTAATGATTGTTTATTGAATCATGGTTTGATTTTGGTTTTAGTTAACATTATGACGGATTGATATTAGAGTAAGGAACTTGGTTATTGTCGATTTGGTGTAACCATGCGTATTTGATATGATTAATGATTATTATTGTTTCACGTGTTTCCTTGATGAATGTCTTCGGTTATAGGTTCACGTTAGGATGTAATGTGTGTTTGTGACTAGTTTGTGCATTGGGTTAACGTAATTCATAGGAACACTATTAAGAATAGGTAGTCAACCTATCTTGAGACTGAGAAGTAATAGGTAGTCAAGATTGTCCTTGTGATTAGGTAATTAGGGGTTGACGCTCCAAGAGAGGGTTTCTCTAGTATCACTTAGTTACATTGCATATTGTGTCATATCATTGTCCCAAGTACCCCATGTATTATTTGAGTGTATTAAGTTTAGTTTGGCCGAGAGTTGTGCTAACTTTAAGGGTACCTTTAGTATCATTGGTGAGACTGAGAGGTTATCCGACAAACTGATGAGTTCACAGGTCCTTTAAGTTTACTTCTGGTCACATCCGGAGAATGATCCGAAATCTACTGTGTTTCTTGTGGTTTCACATCTTTAGATCCCAGTTCTATCATAGTAACCATATCGAGAGAAATCCGCAATTCTCAAACATGATTCTTACCTAGGTAGTGATTTCATCATTTATGAATTTGTCTTTGTCTTTGTCTTTGTTTCTCGTTGTTAACTTAGCTTTCTATTATTTCCGGTATTAGTAGATTTCGTAGAACCCCCCACCCCCTTTCCAAATAAAGTTCATTTCCGTTAGTTTAGTTTCGTTATTCATATTGTCTCGTTTCGATATCTAGACTTCATTAGACTTTACTACAGTCAATAGGTACACTTGCATGTCTCTTGGTATAACATTAAGTTAACTTTAGGTTTAACTAGGTTTCTAGGTTAGGTTAATCTTCATAGACCGTTTTAGTACGTCATACTACAGCAACAAAATCGACATAAATGACGAGTATCTAAAAATGGGGGAAAACATCAAGAGATTCATTACAACATTATGTTAAAGATATTATTAACCTTTATGGGAACTTTATTTGAGAAAGATTGACCAACGAAAAATATACGACGTACATGAAGAGGGGCGTTTTCCCGACATGATTGGTAGCACTAAATCTACTCTACCTATACTAACAAATAAGTAAAATTTTTTCTATTTTATCCGGGTGGGTTTCCTCTTTTCGGGGGGTTGCAACGGGGCCTCTGTGAGGTAGCTCGTAATAAGGTGGTTGCCTTCGGATGGTCTAAACAAGGAGTTTTTCTGTGTTGATGTTAAAAAAAAGAAATTTAACTATTTAAGTGCTACCACCAAATACAAGTTATTATAGTTGAAGTTCCGTGTCTATATTAAAAGCACATGCTGCTAATTTTTGGTGTTTATTTCTGATTTGTCATATATTCTTGACATATATATCTTTTGTGCTATTAAATAAAAAAATACTTCATCCAAAATTGTTTACCAACTTGATTCTCTAGCATCCGATCCCTTCATACACATTAGTTAGGTTATTACTGGTTGGGGAGAGATCAAGAGAGAACTCCATATTAAGTTGAGAACTTGAGAACCACCAAAAAGACAAGGGATGGAATTTTTAAAGGAGGGGTAAATTTGGAACTTTAAATATGTAAATCTTTAAACATTTCTATCTTTTGCATACGTTAAGTTCTTTAAATTTTTTTTGCACCATTAGATCAAGAATTTCATTATCTTTCATTTGAGTATAAATAACGTTATAAAAAAATAATTTTTTCTCGCTTTTTTTACTTTCAATACTGCATATATGTAATATACGATACCGTATGTTTTTAAATTGGGGAAATGAATACGGTGTTGTTATGAACCTAAATTACCCAAGAAACCATCAAAACTACATACTTTGATAAAATATCAAAAGTTCAAGGGCATTGATTTCGATGATGTTATCACAAAAAAACAACATCATCATGCCTCAATTCCAAATTTGGATTTTCTCATATGATCGTATTGAAATTGCTAGCAATAACTTGGTTCACGTTATGTGATGTGGTATAAATATGTGCAGCATGCGCATATCATAATACCGATTATATTAGTCATGTTATATTAATCTGTTAGTTGGAATTGAGAAGCCAAATTGAGTTACGATCGATTTTTAAAGGGCGGATAATATTTTACTAAAATGAATGACGATTATTGAGTAAATGAGAAAGAGAAAAATTATGATCTAAGAGGAGAAGACTGAGTCGTCCATTAACATTGAATAAAGATCAATGAGTTAAGTTTTCTAATAAAAAATTTTAAGTTAATTTATCAAAGCTACGTAATTTTAATGGTTTTACGTGTAACTTAAGTGCATAACATCACCATATTCAATATCCCATTTTAAATTTTATAGTATTGCATATATGCAGTATAATATACTACATATATGTAGTATCAAAGTACTACATATATGCAGTATATGCAATATTGATGCATTGTTATCTTATAGTTTGAATTTCAAGTTTTTTTTAACTTTTTTATGATATTTATCATTGGTTTATTAGTTTATTATTATCTAATGTTTAGACATAGTATAAGTATTGGTTTTGTTTTCATTTGCCATAAATTTATTAATATGAAATCTTATGAACTTTGTTATTGGTTATTTGAGATCATATGTACACAATAAATAATTATTAGACTCTTGAGTCATTTGGCCACTTAATAAATGCATCAAGTACATTGATACTACATATATGTAGTATCAAAAAAACCAAAATGTGATTTTTAAAATTGTTTAATGTAAATAACGTATGAAAAAGTTAGTAACGTTTAAAGAAAAATATAATCAAATACAATATCGCAATACTACATATATGTAGTATGAAATTTAAAAAAACGAGAAAAAAAATATTTTTTATGACGTTATTTATACTCAAATGAAAGATAATGAAATTCTTGATCGAATGGTGCAATTTTTTTAAAATAATATTAATGTATGCAAAAGATAGAAATGTTTAAAGATTTATATATTTAAAGTTCCAATTTTACCCTTCCTCTTTAAAATTCCATCCCTTGTATTTTTTTAGTTCTCTAGTTCTCAACTTAAAATGAGTTTTCATTTGAACCCTACCCATTACTGGTTTATTACATAAGTATAAAACTTCACATGTTATGTAATAAAAAAAATAATAATATAATATTTTGATTATATTCGATTTGGTTTATAATATTTGAATGATGTTGCATTGAAATCGAAGAATAATAATGTTTTGTAAATCATATTATAAAAGCAAATTAGCTTAAATAATCTCAACTAACACAAATTGATCAATAATAATCACAACTCAGTTTATTCCATCTAATGGTCTCAAATCCAATTTTTTTGGCCTTCAGTGGCCCGCCGTTAAGTACATTTAACGGCCGTTAACTTTTTTTTTCCGATTTTTCCAAATTTCAAAACAATGTTTTATGGATATTAATCGGGTGGAGGATACGAATGTATTGATGTAAACCTTATCTCGAACCGGTGTTCCAAACGATAAAACGGTTTTCAATCAAGTGTTTAAACCCTAACGGGTGCTTCAATCAGATGTTAAAATTAAATCATTTGAAGCAATAATTAAAGGTAAGGTTTACATCAATTGACTCATATCCTCCCCGGGATCAAAATCCTTAAAACATCAGTTTGAAATTTGAAAAAAAAATAAAAAAAGTTAATGACCGTTAAGTGCACTTAACGACGGACCACTGTGGGCAAAAAAAGTTGGCTTTTGGACCACTAAAGAGAATAAACTAAGTTTGAATTATTTTTTGCTAATAGGTGTTAGTTTAGATTATTTAAGTCAATTTACTTATTATAAATTAATTATTTAAATGTTTGTATAATGAGTTAGTATATTAAATTAAAAGTTAATTAGAATATAATGTCAAACTGAAAGAAGCAAAATAAAAAAAAATATATATACATATCTATTTCCGTTTCATTATTTACTTGATATATAAAAAATGTTATTATGATTTATTATGTACATAAATATTTTTCTTAATTTATGGTATTTAGGTGAATAGCCTAGTTGAATATCAAGTGACGGATTTTTTACTCATTTATTAATATAGGTAGTTATTTTTTCAACTAATACCTAAGTTTTTTTATAGCGAAAAGGAATAAAGCCTGGTTACATGGGATAACCCGATGACGAAAGATGACTTCATATATATGCTCTACGAACACAGACAACGATGCGTAGCCCAAACCCGTCTATTTTGAGGAAAACCTGACACCTATTCGGGGAAAACCCATTAACATGTTCACTCGTAGACATGACAACAAGCTAGCGATAAAATCCATTTGGCTCAGGGTGCCAGACTTGCCATAAGCCTCCCTTCATTGCCCCCAATATACATAGAAAAATGTCGTAGTGAAATAAAATCTGAGTCTCTTTTGAATAATCCAAGTCTCTTATCACTACATCTTAGCACTTTCTTAATTCACAATGTTAGATTTTTACCAATCACAACTTTTTATAAACTGAAAACATATTCTATTCATACTTTTAAATTACACCAAATAACTTCATGCATGAGTTTGAACTTATGACCTTCCATTTAAAAAATATTACCTTTACGGGGGTGTTCATTCGAATCGAATGCGAATTGGGCGAATTAGCCGAATCGAATTGGTCTAATTGGGACTTTTAAAAACTGTATTCGTATTCGATCCACATTCGAATAAAAATCCATATATTCGATTTGATTAGGTTATTCGAATTCGAATCGAATTCGAATAGATTCGAATGTATTCACTTTAAAAATATATATAAACAAAAACATCAAGTAACAATACAAATATAGCACCAACATAACATAAGTCTAAAACATCACCCAAACAATATGTAAAATACTAGCACATCAACAAGTCTAAAACATGTTAAAAAAGGTCTAAATTGCATAATCAACAAAAAAAACTATAAACAAGTTTAAAACATGTAGAAACAACAATTAAGTAGCTGTCACAGCACCAAATAATGTTCATATGCAGAAACAACAATTAAGATTGGTAATGGGTTGAGTTTGAGTATTTTTAACTTTACTTCAAGCTCATCAAATCATATTCATACGTAGATAACTAATTAGATATATTAAGAATATATATTAAATATATATATATATATATATATATATATATATTTCTTATTCGAATTGGGCGAATCAAATGCGAATACTGAAACTCATATTCGTATTCAATCCACATTCGAAAAATATTCGAATCGAATTCGAATGACCGAAAGTTGATTTCGAATGGCCTTAATCGAATTCGATACGAATCGAATTTCGAATAATTCGAATGGTATTCGAATAATGAACACCCCTACCTTTACCAAATGAATTAGACCAACATTGACAACAACAATCACAACTACATGTTTATCTTAGGTCATCTATTTTCTTCTCTTTCCTCAAGAACTTTTCATTTGGATACTATCTTATAAAGTGTATTATCAGCCCAAAGTCATGAGAAGTTGAACAAATGAACTTCGATTGATCTTATTTTGGTGACGTTAGAACTGGCTTGTCAAGCTATTCTCCCAACCTACCCTAAGAACCTAAACCCCCACAAACCCCTAAAAGCCTAAAACCACCACTCATCCCCAAAGACCTAGGGGTGTTCATCGTAGCGGATATCGAATTTGAGAATTTTAGAACTTCATCCAAATCCGATCCAAATAAGGGATTATCCAAACTGATGCGAATATAATTCGACTTGAATAAATTTGAAGAATCTGATTGAAACCAAAGAACAATTTTTTGTTAAACTTTTTGTTCCTTTTATTTATTTTCACATGTTCTAATTTGGTAGTTTAGAGTCATAATAATAAGGGATATTAGATTTGAATGATCCGAACTTTTGTATATTGGCCGACATTAATCCCAACTTAAAAAGTTCTCTGTGGCAATCCCAACTTGTAAGTTATTTTCCTACAATGATCCACCGTTAAAGTTAACTTAAAGCCGTTAATTTTTTTTTTGAATTTCAGACTTATGTTTTAAGGATTTTGATCAGGAGGAGGATATGAGTCTATTGATCTAAAACTTATTTTGAGTCGATGCTCTAAACGAATAAATTTTAACATCCAATTTAAGCGTTGTTAGGTTTCAAAATCCGATTGAAGACAGTTTGGTCGTTTGGAGCATCAGCTCAAGATAAATTTTACAATAATAGACTCATATTGTTCTCCTGATCAAAAGCCCTAAAATATCAGTCAGAAATTCGGAAAAAAAATTAATGGCGTTAAGTTAACTTTATTGGCGAATCAATATAGGAAAATAATTTACAAGTTGGAATTGCCACAAAGAATTTTTTAAGTTGGGATTAATATCGGCCAATATAGAAAAGTTTTGATTATTAAAATCCAATATCCCTTAATAAAACATAGAAACCGGAAAATGATTAAAATACCAAAATTGTATTGATCACATATTCATAGTTTAAACTTCATAAACTAATCCCAAATAACGATTAATTCGTAAAATCTAAAACATTAAGTCTTTAGGTTTCTAACAAGCAGACCAAAATGCCACCAACTCCTTTCACTCGATCTACACCTTTCTCATTTCTAAAAGCTTTGGGGGCTGTTTGTTTAACCTCTTAATGGTTCAGCTCAGTGCTTAATCATTCAACATTCAACATTCAGAGTGTTTGTTTCATATAAAAAGAGTCTCTGATTGGTTTAGTTCAGTGCTTAATCATTCAGCATTCAACATTCAGAGTGTTTGTTTCATATAAAAAGAGGCTCTGAATATTCAGTTAAGTCCTGAATGGTTAAGAGATAGAGAGATGTTGAATGGAAGTGAATGGAGCATATACCAACTTTACCATCATCTGAAGTTCTACCATAACATCCCTTCAATTGATACAACCTCTTAATTGTTCTGACCTCTTAACCATTCAGCACTTAATGATTCACATTATACCAAATAGTCCCTTGGTCTAGTACAATAATGAGTATTGGGCTATTTTAATATTGGAATTGGGCTAGAAATCCTAGAGACATAATGATTCTTATTCGGTTTATTCGGATATCCGGATAATCCAAACTCAAAAGTTGGCTATCCGAATCCATCCGAAACCCGAATGAGGAATTTGGATTCGGATGAGTTCTGATCCAAATAAGGAATTCATTTCGGTTTTTTTTGGATTTGAATGCGGTTTGGATTACGGTTTTATTAGAATTTTTGAACACCGCCTACCCCGAAAACCTACCCCCCCTCAAATCAATACCTAAAACTAGGGTTGTTCATTATTCGAATACGATTCGAATTATTCGAAATTCGATTAAGGCCATTCGAAATCGAATTTCGGTCATTCGAATTTGATTCGAGTACTTTTTTCAAATGTGGATCGTATACGAATATGATTTTTAGTATTCGCATTCGATTCACCCAATTCGAATAAATAATATACATATTTTAAATATATATATATATTAATATATCTAGATAATTATATATTTATATATGAATATGACTTAATGGTCTTTAAGTAAAGTTTAAAATACCCAAACCCAACCCATTACCCAATCTTAATTGTTGTTTTTGCATACAGACATACATACTTGATTTGGTGTTGTGACAGCCGCTTAATTGTTGTTTGTACAGGTTTTGAACCTGTATAGAGTCTTTTTTGTGCTTGATTATGTAGTTTTAGACCCTTTTAAACAAGTTTTGGACTTGTTGATGTGCTAATATTTTGTATATTGTGTGGGTGATGTTTTACATATTATTTGGGTGATGTTTTAGACTTCTGTTATGTTGGTGTTACATTTGTATTGTTGTTTGATTTGCTTGTTTATTTATATTTCTTTTAAAGCGAATACATTCGAATCTATTAGATTCTAATAACCTATCGAATCGAATACATAGTTTTTTATTTGAATGTGGATCGAATACGTATACGGATTTTAAAAGTCCAAATTCGACCAATTCGATTCGCCCAATTCGTATTCGATTCGAATGAACACCCTACCTAAAACCTAAATGTTGAACTCCAAAAGTAAACCCAACCCTAAGGCTAAAACTAAATCCTAAAAGCTAAAAGTTAATATCGTAAAGTTCGACAAAACCAATCCAACGACGTCGGAATGAGGTCAATTAAAGTTCGTTTGACCGCCTTGTAATGACATGTAATGAAAATACACTTTGTAGGTAAACATTATTTTATTTTATTTTAATGTATGTGGAGGTAGATCATTGAATGTTAAAACGAGGTTGGATTTAGTAGCATATTTGGATATATATTAAAACGGGTTCTGCTCGAAATAGTTGAAGTTGAAACAAGTTCGAAAAGGTTGCTTATAAGCGTCTATTACCAGGCATGTTAGAAATTTAAACTCGGTCATTACACTGCATCTCTTAAGTACATGTCATTCTACAAAAGGTTCACTAACTATACTAGGTATAGTTTTATGGCAGGCTGGTGGTTAACGAAATCACAAACGAATTGTGTAGCGTACAATCATCACACATTAATATGATAATATCATCATCACGACGCGAACTGTGAAAATCTCGTTTGTTTCTATCTGTAAAACCTCTATCTATAAAACCTCGAATGTCAAACATCATGTACGGAATATAATATTAGCATCAACACTAAGATAAGACAATTATTTTGTCACTGAAAGGAAATATATTTTTAATTTATTCCTTTTTGATGTGGGAATAGAGTGGTCCGGGTGGATGCCTTTTTGACAATTATTTTAGAACCGATCCGTTATATAACGACCGGTTAAGTTTTTATACGAACCGTCTTCATTTCAAACCTATATAAATCCCTTAATCGTATCAGATTATTGGGTTCTTTTAAAAACTTATTTCCATAACCAGAAAAACTAACATGTTTGGAAAGCTTTTGACTAATGTTTTCAAAACTGGACCGAATGTTGAATTGGTCTTTTTATCGGTCCAGCGGTCAGACCGGATGATGTGAGAAATATTTTAAATACAAATATATAAAATATGGATAAATTAAAATTTCCGCTCCAACCTCTATTTTTCCGGTTTAACTACCCGGTTTTCCAGTTCGATAGGCCGGGTCACACTTAAAATGGTTTAAACCCATATACATGACTGGTACAATGCCCGGTTCTCGGTTTGACTAGCCGGGCTGGTTTTCGAAACACTGGTTTTTGACTAATAACACCAGAAGTCTAAGGGTAAAAGTCAACATAATTCGCCATTCACAAAGTCAATGGTTGGCATAATGGTATTTGCATATATTGCTGCGCAATCATCGGACACTTTCCAAGCGTTAATTTGGCCAACTATTTTCATGGATAAAGAAGAAAGTTTGTAGATTTTATTAGTAAACTATCTTTAATATCGTGTCTTACACACGGGTTATGTTTAACCATTTGTAACTATTTTATATTTAAAAAATTTGACTCTATCAACTTATACATGTTGAAAATTTCCATTCAATTTCCTACCAAAACTTCATATTATAGAACAAATATTTACCGTAAAAAATGCCCCTTAAATCTTGAATTATTATATAGATTGAACATCGTAGCTATTAAATTTTTCTCAGTAAAAAGTGTTAAAGCTCCATTGAATGTGCAATGTTTGACAAAGGGGATTTCATGTTCTCTTGGTTAAAATTAGTTCCTTTGAAGGTAAACTTCTTTGTATTCTGTGCGGGCTTAAATAGGAGTACGTCAAAAGATAACTTAGTTAAAAGAGGGGTGCAGTGACATTAGTATGTGATGCTTATGATTATTTGGTGGAATCGGTGGATCATATGCTTGTTCGTTGTCGGTTTGCGGTTTTTGTTTGGTAAAAATTCTTGGCTGGTGTAACGCTCCTAGTACCACTTTCGTGGCAGTTAAGGTGGTCTTATCCTTGCATGAATCTTGGCTGAGGATGAGAGATATAATGCTTTATTGCACGCCATCTTCTTGTCCACCCTTTGAGGAATATGGAAAGCGCGGAACGATCGAATCTTTAGTGGGAAACGGGGAGCGTTAATGACATAGTCAAGGATATCAAAATGCATGCCTTCCTTTGGATAAAAAATCGTGGGAAGGGTGTTAAAGTTTCTTGGTCTAATTGGTGTGTGTTAATTTTAATCTTGATTGTATGTTCTCACTAGCACCTTGCTAGTTTCTAAATAATATGATGCCGTTCTAAAAAAAGCTATTAAATTTAACTTGATAGCTGGAAATTCTTATATTTATTTTACTTATCATCAACAATCTCACTTTAACATGTTATTAATCTCGTTTATTTTTACAAACGTGACGTCACTGCATGTCACGAAAACGACCAATAGTCTCTAAGCAAAAAAATAAAAAAGAAAAGTTGTTGGTCGAACTTTTTTTTTTGTATGTGAGATGGCATACTGGGTGATGTTTTGATGCTTGGTTATGGTGGTGAGTGTGGGTTACTCTATGGGCGCTTAACGGTAAAATGGGAATGTGAATTAATGGAGTACAACAGTAGCAATATGACTGAGATGTTGGAGAGGTAAAGAAGGGCAGTGGTGGTCTGGCCGGTGTTGGTTAGGGCTTCAATTAAAGATGTATTGATAATAGTGAATAGTGGGTTATAAACATGAGTAACCGCTAAAATGGCATCAACCTAACCCGCCTCAGATATAACGTAGCCAAACAAATTAAACCTACCATCCATAAGGGGGGTTCCGTCTTATACAGATAATCACGTAACATGGTCTTAGCCCAAACAATCTAAAATTGGCCAAAATAACGTTAATCCTTTGTCCAAGATCCTCTCGGACTGTTGAATAAAGGCAGGGAAAAAGCTTAATTTCACCAAGTCATTGTATTATAAAGAAGGGCTCGGTCTATGTCCAGTAGTTAGGGACCACAAGAACAATCATAATATGTGGCAGTAAATGAGGCAATGTCACAAATACTCACCAATAATATAACAAAGAACACTATAAGAATGGTAAAACAACCACCCTATCAGATCTTTGACCGACACACCTATATAAACCCTCAAAGTACAATTATTTCAAGTATGAATTTCAGGTATGATGATTCTATTTCTGACATATGCTTAAACACCCAAAGCGTAATCATTTATTCTCACGCCGGAGGTTATCACGTAATTTAGACCTCCCCAGGCATCTAATCGCCCTACACTACGCCTTCGCCAAGACATTTACTCAAACATGGTCTGGATCTTTACCTCCAGTAGCCTATGCTCCACTCGTGTCTACTCCACCACAAAGCCCATTATTTTTTGTTGCTTCTCCTACTATGGCTACCGACCCAACAATAGGTTCAAAACCTTTTTCAAGGGTTATTTAGCTTCCTCCACCAAAATGGCATCCTTGTATTCTCATGTATGTGTTTGATTGTTGATTGTGTGTTATTGCTTCAACATGAATGTACCCTAACAAAACAAGCTTACAAAGGGGAATAAGAAATATTACATTTAGCATTTTGATAGAGTATAAATTATATATAAATCCCGTAATGAGTTTATTTACGTTTTGAGTCGTTTCGAGTCGGTTTTTATCGCGTTTTACATGCAACTGATGTTTTTGTGTTTCATAGGTCCCATGTTGTAAAGAAATGGAAAGATCTCGGAAAATTGAGTCCGTAGGCGAAAACGGGGCGCGAAACGGAGTTACGAGCGAGCTGGTATGCAAAAACGAAGAAACTGAACGAAACCGAGCACGAAACGCACCCATGAACAATCACCACACCACACGAGCAGGGGGACAGGGCTGGCCGCGCTACGCGACGTGCCTCCTTGGTCTGCTGGTCGTTTTCCTTATCACGTCACGCGATCACAAGTTGTTTTCGTCGCCACGCGACGCGACGACGCGTTTTTAACAGAAAGTTTTCGCGTTTTTTCACCCTGCACACTATATATTGAAATCTAATGAAACCCTAGCCTCATATTCCTAACTACAGACGGTTTTGGACGAAAATAGAGTGTTTTTGAGGCTAGAGAGGTGAAAACAAAGCTAGGGGAAAGGACGGGATTGAAGATTTGCATCTAGACGTTCCGGGTTCTTTCAATCTATTGTTTTCTTTTCTTTTCTACCATGTCATATATTATTAAACTTGTGTTTTTGATGTTGGTTATGCTTGGCTAAACGCTTTAGAACCATCTAGGCTTTATGATGAATCGTTAATGGATGTTTGAACTTGTGTTTGGTTACTTTTGGTTTATGGTTTAAAGTTAGAATCTTTATTATTGTTTGATGCGTGATATATGTTTGCATTGATAGAATTAGTATTATTAATCCACGATTCTCTTGGTAATTGTCTATGTCACAGCATAGGATTCGTTATAGTCATTGCGTTGTGTTGTGACTTTTATGGTTGATTTGCAATAAAACCATAGGATTAATTATATTAGTAAAATCGGTAATAATGTGTAGCTAACCTAGATATCCGTGAGATGATAGGTTGTTCATAAGTCTTGGTTGAATGATTTGCTAGGTTTAGGTCTTTTTGAAAAGTCCGTCTTAGTATTAATTACCAACTTTGCTTGTTAAATCGAATGATTGGGTTCAAATGACTTTAAGGGTTGTATCGTGAGATAGGTCTTTAGTATGAGTCAATTAGGCATAATTTGATTAGGTAACTGTGAGGGAACTTAATCCCATAACCAGTGTGCTAATAACTTAATAGTAACCCTTTAGGTTTTTTCTCGAAAAGGATCGAGGGTCTTAATTAGGGATGCTTTTAAGTGAACAGGTTTAGATCCCGCTTCCGTAACTATTAGTCCAACGTGAGTGATAATTGAAGTTAACGATGATTCTAGCCTAGGTGGTTCATCTTCATTCCTCTGTTCTAACTCCGTCTTTAATTTCGTCAGTTACTATTTTTAGTAAGTTTCCATTTTTAGAAAGTTTCTATTTTTAGCAGTAAACACGCTTTTAAATATATTTTCATTAAAAGTTCGTGTCTTGTTAGTTGAGTCTTAAGTTAGTTAATTAAACGTGATATATAGAGTCTATGGGTCGACACCCGGACTTACTTGTAGCTATATTGCATCCGACCGGTACACTGCCGGTTGTGTGTGAGTTAGTTGGGTTGTCTAGGTTTTATAAATTTAAAGCTTTTTAGTGTCTGTTTTTAGATATACGTTTGCACACATCACATTTCCTTAGTTGTGCGACATTCCTAAGTCCTTGCGATTGACGTCCTCTCCAATTGTGATAGAGTATACATGTCTTTTTCCAACTATGCGTATAAAAATATAAGGACCTTTCTAGTTATTTTAGGAATCAAAATCACAGAGGTACGAGCCTATGGAACATATCTTATTCAAGTACGTATAAGGGCCTTCCTAGGAACGTCCTAATTTTACTTGAGACTCGATCCTAATGCTTCTGAGTACATAATCTCCTTCTTGATGTACAGTGGAGCACTCTTTTTGTTATGTGACTTTTCCATCTTTTTATATATAGCCTCTTTGATACATGCCAATTTGTGAAGCTTTTCAAAAGTATTCATGTTGCGCCCGATTTCCTTATTGTTATCCATAATATATAATGAAGTTCAAGACCTATGTATGTGGAATGATAATTTTTGTTTGGATCATAGGCTAAGAAACCATAAGTGTTAAGCTTAATGGGGTTTCATGATTTCCTGATTTCATCATGGTTTTATGTTCCTAGAGCACATGAGACAATTCATCATATCAACATAAGAAGCATCTTCAGAATCTAACCCCAATTTAAGCTTCTATTGATGCTCCCGACTTGACCATTCCCCTGAGGATGGGTCACGAAAGTAGGGTGTTCATTATTCGAATACGGTTAGAATTATTGGAGATTCCATTCGAATCGAATTCGATTAAGGCCATTCGAAGCGAATTCGATTAAGGCCATTCGAATTCGATTCAAAATTGATTCGAATAATTTTGTCGAATGTGGATCGAATACGAATATGAGTTTTAGTATTCGCATTCGATTTGCCAAATTCGAATAAGAAATATATATATATATATATTTTAATATAGTTAATTAATCATCTATATATAATATGACTTAATGGACTTGAAGTAAAGTTAAAAATACTGAAACCCAACCAAATACCCGATCTTAATTGGTGTTTCTACATATGAACATGATTTGGTGTTGTGGCAGCTGCTTAATTGTTGTTTCTACGGGTTTTGAACCTGTTTAGAGTTTTTTTGTGCTTGATTATGCAGCTTTAAACTTTTTTAAACATGTTTTAGACTTGTTGATGTGCTAATATTTTGTATATTGTTTAGATGATGTTTTCCACATTATTTGGGTGATGTTTTAGACTTTTGTTATATTAGTGCTACATTTGTATTGTTGTTTGATGTGCTTGTTTATTTTTATTTTTTAAAGCTAATACATTCGAATTTATTCGAATTCGAATAAATTAATCCAATCGAATACATAGATTTTTATTCGAATGTGGATTGAACACGAATACAGGTTTTAAAAGTCCCAATTCAACCAATTAGATTCGCCCGATTCGCCCGATTCGCCCAATTCGTATTCGATTCGAATGAACACCGCTAAAACGGAAGTGAAAATATGTTGAATATGTAATTCCTTGCACCACTCGTGTATCATTTTGTCTGTGAGTTGCTTGCCATTATCAATAAGGGTATCAGAAAGCAATAGATAGTGTGTAGCAACCATTTGAAAGCTTGGTTTGAAACAATCATTTATAGGGGGTGCTTAGTTCGTGGATTGTAATGGAACTGGAATTGGAATTTGCATAGGAATTAGATTTGGAAATAGGAATTGAAATTTGTTTTTGATGTGTTTCGTTAAAAAATAATTGAAATCCATCATCTCCTTAACCACCACTCAACCTTCTAGTGTTGCTCTGACCGAACGAGATTTATGGTGACCTGCGCATTGTTGACCGGAAAGCGTCCAACAATGACCCGCATAGTTTCAACGTGAATGCGTCCAACGACAAACCCACAATTTTGGCCAGAACGCGCCCGATGACGAACTGCGCACTTTTGATTGGACAGTGCCCGTCGATGAACCGCACAAGTGTGCCAAGTGTGCCTGAAGGTGCGTGGGACATCATTGGGCTCGTTCTGGGCGAAAGTGTGCGATTCATCACCGGTCGCGTTCCCGTCAATATCGCACCTTTAAGCACACTTCCACGGAACTTGCCCGACGAGGACTTGCGCACTTTCAACTAGAACGAGCTCGACGACGAACCACACTTTCACCTAAAACTTTCCCACGTTGTCACACCCTCAAAATCCACTAATGGAGTTTTATCATTACGTGTGACAAACCAGGATCTCAGTCATTATTCACACCAAACTATACTATATGAACTTAAAACATACGCGTCTCATTAAATGAGAACAAGTTAATGCTTATAAATTGCAGCAGCGTAAACGAAATGTAATGTCCAAATATTAAATGTTACGTACACGCGCAAGACACACGCCCAGAAGTTAAAGACATCGTTTAAAAAGAAAGGAAATGTTTATGATGTGAAAATATGCAACCATGTCATGCCCTGGTGTGTAGTGTATTTCATGAACCTAAGAAAAGGATGCTAAAAAATGTCAACACAAAGGTTGGTGAGCTCAAAAGTATTTGTAAAACATGCAAATATGTTTTCAAGCAGATTAGTAAATAAGATGTGTCGTTATGGTAACTAGACTACGGTACATGCTATTAGAGTCAAGAGAATTTGACCGAAGCTGACTTGTGAGTACACATTACGTGTATAGTTTTTATGCGCCACATCCCAGCAGGATGTGCGTTAAAGTGTGTTAGGCGAATTCAACACCCGTTCGACATGTTGATCTGTCGTGCTAACACGACTAACCCGGGTGGTGTTTGTCAAACCCAATAGTACTACTCAAAATTCCCTAGCTATTTCCTTAAATACCAACGGTCAAAGAAAAGTAACTCATGGGGACTTTCATGGTTAAAAGATGAACTCTCACTAAACATGTGACCACACAATATATTACGAAATCTTAAAAAAAATAGTTGAGCATGCATTCTTCCACAAAAGGAGTGAGAAAAGCAAAAAGGGGTAAGTGAAACTCACATTCAGATGCACAACTACTAGCAACAACAATTGAAATTCAAACACATCAAACATATTGTTTCATGTATTAGATGATTATTAGCACCAAGATACACCACCAATCCGAGTTTGAAAGCCAAAATTGAAGGGTTTATGTATGTGTGTGTGTGTGTTTGACGTAGCTAAGGTGAGAGAGCAGGAAGACCGTTGCTTTTGGCTAGATAAGTTATGGATAAAATATTGGGTATCGGGTGCTCTATGGATTACCTAGATGATCTAGGGATTCCTTTTAAATTGAAGTTTGCAAATACACACAATTAGTCCCTCTTCTAACTAGTTTATAAAAATCTCTATTTTATATAATTCACCGAATACGTTAGAACGTTAAAGCACATAAATTACGCGATTTCGTGAAATTTCACGTAATCAAATACTTAAGCCACATAACATATAACTTCAGTTAATTTATATTTATTTATTTACCCAGGATTATTCTTTTATTAATTTACTAACGTTCGGGTACAGACTCTCTTGTGTGATCCAATAATTTTTCGAATTACTGTTACGTGAGTGTTGTTGCAATAAGTGACACATTTAATTAAACCGACACACTTAGCTAACCCTAATTAAGTGCAGTTAATGATTATGATTTGTCAAAAAAGAGTTAACAGAGTTGTGTTAATGAAGTTATCCTGAAAATGTCAGTGTCACACACGCACCTTCAAGCACACTCGCGTGGTTCATCGATGGATACATTTCGGTTGAAAATGTGTGGCTCCTTAGCAGGTCTACTCTGACAGGGCCGTTTTGGTGGAAGTGGTACGAGTCATCATGAAGCTTGTTTTGATCGAAAGCGTGTGGGTTGTTGTTGTGTTTGTTTAGGTCGTAACAGTGCGGGTGATGCGCGTAAATATATATATATATATATATATTATATTAATAAAGATTTTTTACACAAAGTTAGTTTTAAAAAGGGTTTTCACCTAAAAATAGTGAATCACACACAAAAGACAAGTGTACCTATCGATTAATAATATAATAAAAAGGTAAGAACCGGATATCAATCTGTGAACCCAATGGCTCTCAATAGTGAATTTTTGTTAATGTTCAACCGATCAAACAAGCAAGTGGGGGATTTTTTAAACTAAACTAGCATGCAAACAAAAAATATTAAACTAAGAAAATAAAACAAGTGAAATGAGATATTACATGGAATAAGAATCCACTTAAACTAAGATGATGAAGAACACTAATAGTGGAGTCAATTTCTTGAAATTATAAATAGATGCCAGTTACAAATATCTAGCTAAAATGATTCTTTGGAAAACTAGAATATAAATACATCCTAATCACCTGAAATCATGCACTAAAGCTCAATTGATTTCTTTTCATGTCAAGAACTAAAGATAAACTAGTCATCCGTTAAGACATCATAATTTCATAATGTAAGGAAAACTAGAACGATAAACACATACTAATCAACCTAAATTACATAAGGTAGACAAAGTTATGAAATGTTCCAACTTACAATTTTTATAACTAATTCATGTAAATCTAGTGATTGTGGTCACAATTCTAAATATACAATCATAATGTGTTCAAGAAATTATAACATCACAATTATCTTTTTAAACATCTTGTGGAAGAAAGAACATTTGTCCAATTTTCATGTCATCCAACAATCCATTTATCATTTATAATCTCATGGCATAGATCATACAAAATTCATTTATAGATTTACAAACAAATGTCAAGAAGATGGGTTTTTTAACATGTCAAAATCCTAACATCCATCAACATCACATGGCAATCTAATTTAGTCTAAGAAGATATAGTTACAAGAGTTGATTGTTGTTGAATTGGTTCAAGTTACATGGAATGATCTAGCACACTACTTATTAAGCTGAAAATACATAAATCAACAATGAAAAACATGGGTGGAGGTTCTAGAGGTGTTCACTTTGCAAATGATCTAAGCTAATTTATAGGAAAATCTGATGGTTCATACACGAGGTGTATTTAACAGGCATGGGGATGTGTTTCACCTAAATGCCTGCCATATTATCATTGTATTGTACTTTTTCGACAACTCCATCAGACACGGAGTCGTGTCTCCCTTGTGAGCCTTCTCCAAGCTCTTGTGTTCGTACGGATCTGACACATTTGTTGGGCACGAGACGTATGGATTCCACACGGGGTCGTGCCTCACATCTGTCTTGTCTTTTTCTATATTTTGCAAGGTATGGGGGTGTGTCTAGGCTTCAGATTCTTTAAAATTTTCAAGTGTTGACTCGGTTCCTCATTCCGAAGCACGTGAATTCCTTTGCCTTCTTCCTTTTGTTATTTTCCGTCTTTTATGCATGTTTTTGCTTCTTTTATATTTTCTTCTTTTTCAAGCCTGAAAATACAAAAAAAGACAACTACTGACTAATTTACATTTGAGTTATTATGTTAGCAAGGAAATAAAGAAGATTTGACACAAAATATACGTTAGTATTTACATACATCACGCACATATGAGATGAAACGTGTAAGCTAGACAATCGATGTTTGGCCGATTCATAATGTTTTAGGATTTGTATAGGGATGCAATTTGCAACCGCATACCTATATGGTATTATCCATGCATCATACTTCGTCTCTACATCCGCATAATGAAACATGGATCCTATCATTTATGGATACACGGAGTGTAACAAGAGTTGTGCAGCAAGATGCACGAGCTCACGAGTTCTATGGCTCGGGTACAACAAGTCTAACCTGTAAGGTTCTTGACAAGTTTTGTAGCACATATACAAGCTTGTCGAGGTGAGATATTTTTTTAAGAAAGTTGGTTTGTGGGACTCGCCCATCAATTGTTTTTGTGGTGAAGAATTAAAAAGTTTATGTTTTTGGGTGTCCCCTTTCCTAAAGCTCACAAAGTTTAAGTTTTTTAGAGTGATGTGGCAATAACCTACTGGTAAAGCTTCTATTACCCTAATAGATTAATGTTTTTGAAAAGAATGGTCTATATTTCTTACACTGTGTTCCCTAGTTTAGTTAACGAAAGAAAAGAAAGAAAATGGAAGGAAAGAAAAAGTTTGGTGGTTCCCGAGTTTCATTAACGAAGGAAGTTGAAGGAAATGAAAATAAGTTATGTTCCCGAGTTTTCATTAACGAAGGAAGTCGAAGGAAATGAAAATAAGTTATGTTCCCGAGTTTCATTAAAGGAGGAATGAAAGAGAAAAGAAAGGAAAAGAAGAAAAAAATGAGATGAAATGGTTTCCTTACAAATCGGAAGGAATCAGAAGGATAGGAAAAGATGAGATATGAAGAGAAAAGAAAAAAAGGGATCTCATTTATTTTTTTTCTTCGTTAAGTGAACTCGAAAACACAACGTTATAGCAATTTAACCAAAGAAAATTTGTGTAAGATGATATAAATATTTTTAATCAAGATTAACTATATTTGACTGTGTTTAGTAAAACATAATACGTTTGACTAAGTATGAGACTATGTTTGACCAATTGTTTCCATATATTTTAATTCTGATTGTAATTTGACAAAGTATATACAAATACTTTTGACCAAGATTGATTTTGTTTGACCAAATATGAATATGTTTAACCATACTTTTACCAATTTTAACTATGATTATTTTTTTAGCCATCAGGTTATTAGTTAGTTGTTATCATAAATAAATATATTTAAATGTATTTATATGGATTTTAATTCGAGACCTTTAAAAGGGGTAAAACCTACCATTTAACTAGGGATGGCAGTCAGACCCGAACCCGATGGGAAAACCCGAAACCCGAGACATGGGTATAGGGTCGGGTCTGGGTCTTAAGAAAAAAACTTTCGTGGGTCTGGGTCGGGTTTGGGATTACCTGCTAGACCCTATTACCCGACCCGATTACCCGATAACACAGACCCGTAGACCCGCTTGCATACCCAAAAATAATTTAATATTTTTCATATCTATGTTTAATTGTTTTTTATATTACGTTTCCTATAATCCATTAACATTTTTAACTTTTAAGTCTCGACCAAACGTCCAAACCATTCTTTTTTAGGAAGATTTTGTGAATTCTCAAGCACATTGGACATTGTAAATTTATGATATAATTATAATTTGAAGTATCATTTTAATTATATAATATGATGTATTTTATAAAACTAACGACGAACAAACTCGACGGGCATACCCAACGGGTAAGTTCTATGTGAGAAACGGGTAGACCCGAGTACCCACGGGTAAACCCGAAACCCGATGGGTAAATACCCGACATAGACCCGACGGATTTTGGGTCGGGTCTGGGTCATCCATTTCTAATCGGGTCTGGGGTTGGGATTACTTAGACCCGTCCCAGACCCGACCCATTGCCATCCCTACATTTAACTATCAGATTAAAAGATCATTGGCAATTATGATTATTAAGGTTGACTGTTATCGACCATGTTTGACTATGATCGGATATACTCATCAAAGGGACAAAACCTCTCATTTGACCACTCGTAACAAAATATAACAATTAACAAAAATATATAAAATGATGATAATAATTATAATAATAAATAAAACAAAAGTGTTGTAGTAAATTATTCTAAAGTCTGAATATCAAAATCATGAATGATCCATGGCTTTTTGGCTCTTAGTTTTGAGATTTTTGACAATCCATTATTTGTGCAAAAAAATACCACGACAATCCCACAAATAAAAGTTTTGTTTTTAATTATTGTTTTGTGAGTAATTGAGTTAAATGAGTGATGTTAATGAGTTATAAATTAAGTCTTTATGTAGATGTTTATTTTGGGTTATAATATCATTTTAAAATGATTAATTATACTTATAACACACACACACACATATATATATATATCCTAGGAAAATGGATTTTGATTATGTGTCACTCATTTAGGTTTGCTTTGCTTACTTGACATTTTTTAAAAGTTTCTATCATAATAATAACTTTATAATTAAATATGTATACACAATCTATAATAATATATTTTAATAACATGAATTACATTTTGACCCTTTAATATTTAAGAGAAACTTGAAAAAACATAAGAGTAATTACATTTTCAACTCTCTTTTATTAGGGTGTGCATGCATGGGTCGGTTTTTATTTGATAAGATATATAAATGAAACTTAAGAATAAATTAGTAATATGTTATAGTTAAATACATTTCTATCTTTTAACCCTCCATCACTTTTTATACGATATTATTATTATTTTAAAATTACACCATAAAACTGAGCATTTAATTCTCTTTAATGTGATTATAATATTGTTATACTAAAAAACAGTTTTTAAATAAATCTTGTGTTTTGGTTTTACAACGGTTTTGTCTAATAATTGATTTAAACCTTTCAAGCCCCATAAATATTGTTAAAATCATCTGGGCATTATGTTCTCGAGCGTAGCAAGGGCACAAAACTAGTATATATATATATATATATCCATTCAAATGAGAACACTTTTAACTTGAGAACAACTTAGGAACCGCTTTAAATGTTGTATTTATTATAATATAAATTGACCAAAATGCTTATAATTAACCTAATTTTAACATCTATTTAAAAAATATAAGATTTTTGAAGTCGTTTGTTAAAATGCATATATGCACCCACATTACTTGTACACAAACACACATTTTGGGTGCATATATGCATTCTAACAAACGACATCACGAATCATATTTTTTTGAATTAGATGTTAAAATTAGTTAAATTATAAGCATTTTGGTCAATTTATATTACAAAAAATTAAACAGTTTGACTCCATCTATGATTTGTCAAAATTGTACTTTTTGTACTCAAGTTAAGATGTGTTCTCATTTGAGTGTCCCTCTAGGATTATATATATATATATATATATATATATATATATATATATATATATATATATATATATATATATATATATATATATATATATATATATATGAGAGACTTAACCATGGAGAGTTGTCCGCGTTACCCTCCACAAGGGTCGGCTTTGTGGCCAAGCATGACTATAAATATCTGTTAACGGTCTCCAGTGAGATATTTTGTTGGTTAAGTGGTATTTCTTACAATCAAAATATTAAGACTTGCAGGTTATGATGCATTTCTTTTAGAAAATCTAAAAAACGTTATTAAATTAACTAATGTAGTTAGATCTATTTTATCTTTTTAGAAAGAAAATTAATATATCCCATACGACCGAATGAGGTAATTTATGTGCATTTTTCTTGATCATTTGTGCTCTTGTATATACTCTCAATTAGAAGTGTCGGAGGGCTTTGCCATCACACACTTCTCATCCTTCAAATTTGTAAAATGATGAGAAGTGTGTGATGGCAACGCATAATTATAACCTTTCAACTTTGTAAATTATTAGAATTCACCCTTTAACTTTGTAAAATGTCATTTTAATTCTCTCAAGTTTCTAAAATTTTTATGTTACCCCTTAAAATATTTACTCAATAACTATTGAACGTTAAATTATTTAGAAATAACTAATTTGCGGTTCTGTTGAAATTTCCTCTTGGTGTACCGACATTAATTTGTAATAGACGGAGTTATTATATACGAAATATGGTATATTTTAGGTATCATGGGTTATATCAACTGACAATATCATATGCATTTAACCACATACACCTTTTTTTACTTTACCATGATAATGCCACCGACTCAACCATTTAAAGTCCATCTCCCGCTGCGAAGCACATGCCCACGATTCTATTTTTTTCCCCTAATTGTTAATTATCAACCCGAACAAGAAATTAACACATCAGAATTTTTTTTTTATCCAACTACAAATTCTAATCCTATATGCTAATGTTTACTAGCTAAATAGTTTATAAAATTATTGTTTCAAACATACCATTGAAGTATAACATTTATCTAAGAAAATGTATTGGATATCAAGGTGATGGAGGCCTATACTCCCTGTAGGTTTGGAGAGGGTCACCCTCATTCTCCATGTCATTGAGTTCAGACCACTCGTTGATGTTAACGACATTTGCATCCGCAGTTGCCTCGTTATTTGTGGCCAAGAAATTATCAGAGTTGGTGCTTGTAACGCCCATGTTTTGACTCACCCATGCGGTTGGTGGTTGTGGCTGTGGTTGTGGTGGGCGGTGTAAGGTTGATTGAGCAAAAGGTATGCCATATTCTCCAAAGCCATTCAATGGGGGGAGTTGGGGCAACGTCCGGGTTGATGGAGCTGGTTGAGGAGTAGGAGTAGCGCTAACCCCAAACGCTACATTAACTGCACCGAATGCAGTGTTCACACCACTTAACTCATGATTCTGGTTAAACATGAAAGGTGGTTGGTAATAAAAACCACCACTATTATTAAAAGATGGCGTAGTTTGTGTAACTTCTGGTCTAATAGTGCCATAACCATCGCTGGAGCATGCATCCGCACCTACAGGGTTATGATGAGGTGTCATGCTCCAGGATGTTGTTAATGGTTTATTCATTTGAGAAGACGAGGATTCACAATCAGCCCTACCCCTCTTACGACTGGTCCCACCACTAGGAATGCTCCTGAGGACCCCACCATGGGTCCAGTAACGACGGCACTGCTTGCACAAGTAGCGTGGTTGTGACACGCTGTAGTTGTTATAGTAACAGAACTTAGTGTTACTTGAGTAACACCTCGGACAATTTGGAGGAGGGAATGGAGGTGGCTCACGGGGATAATTCAGCGGCTGTCGGGGCTGCTTTCCAGCTTCGTTTTCATCGGTCATTTTGCTTGATGACAATTTTGAACATTTGTTGATCTGTTAAGTTTACTGTATGCCTATTTATAGGAGGTTATTTTGTCGACTATGCAGTTTTCACGTTCAGGAATGTGTGTAAAAACAATCCAGGATCCTCTTTGTTTTCAAATGTTTCAATTAATTGATTTGATTCATTTGCATCATCACATGTGTGTACGGTAACTACACGTTTGCAAGAAGATTTTCTTTGTTGAATATTGACTCATATAAGTACAAGTCAAAGGACGTGGAATTTATTAATGTGGGATTTGAGTTTCTTATATTAAACCACTTTTTATATTACATTAGGTTTAATACCCGTGTGTTAAACACGGGTTAAATAATAATTAATATTTATAAAGAAATTATAACCATTATATTTAACGATTTGTAAAATTATATCATCCATGGTGAAAAATTTAACTAAATTTTACCTCCCAAACTTCCTATTATAAAAAAAAAATTTTCCCCCAAAACATTGCCCCCTAAAACCTTGATTTATTAGATAGATTAGTTTAGTGTCCGTATTATATTCAGGAACACAATATTCAAGTGATGATTTTAATGATATTCATGAGGGTTTCAGTTAATTTTGAGACAAAACGTAGTAACCGAAACACAAGATTTATTACGAAACACAAGATTTATTATTAAAAATTATTTTTTTTATTATAACAATATTATACTCTTATTAAAGAGAATTAATTGCTTAGTTTTATGGTGTAGTTTATTTTAAAAATAATTTCATATAAAAAGTTAGGTATGTTTGTAAAACACTAAGATCACTAATTTTATATTAGTATCAGTTTTATCCCTAAGTTTCATTTTGATACCTTATCAAATATAAACCGACTTATGTACACATGTGCTCTTAAACTTTTCAAAATTCTCCTAAATATTAGGGGGTCAAAATGTAATTAGTGTTATTATAATATAGTTTATGTACATATTTTAAATAAAAAAAATCATTAGTGTGAGATAAACTCTCAAATGATGCCACATAAGCCAAAAACTATGAAAGGATGCCACATAAGCTTTTTTTTTGTTTTCTTTTATTATATTAGATATAAACTAGTTTAGTGTATTCGATATACAAGGCAAAACAACACTCAAATGGTGATTTTAAGGATACTCTTGTTACACAGACGGTTCCAATTAATTTTAAGACAAAACCGTGGTAAAACCAGGACATTATATTTATTTAAAAAAAATGTTTTTGTAGTATAGCCATATTATACTCAAACTAAAGATAACTAAGTGTTTGGTTTTACAGTGTAGTTTTTTATATATAAAAAATAATGCACCTTAAAAAGTTAGATATGCTTAAAAAGTACTAAGGTATTTAATTGTAAGTTATTACCAATTTTATCCCTAAAATTCATTTTTATAACTAAAATTTATAAACCGACATATGCACACCATAGTAAGAGGCATTGCCTCTTAGGTGAGATGTCTTGGGTACAAACCCATGCAATAATGTAATTTAGTACTTTTAGCCCTGTTTTAGCTTTGCTTATCCCACCCTTAGCCCGAGCCACTTTACAACCTGAATAAAAGCATCTTGATTCTTGTTAATTTCTTGTCAATAGGTGAAGATTTTATTGGCGTCCAAGCTTATATTGAATTGCAATACTTTAATCGGTCTTAAGAGTATCACTCCCAAATTTCATATTTAGCCTGAGTGATTGAACGTTATTGTGATGCTTGAAGGTGAACAAAACTTGATTAGGTAGACCCTTGGTTTTAAAACTGCTTCACAATGCTAGTTGGATTGTAAATCTTTGACCGTTATAATAAACATAGAATAATAAAGTTAGGGATCCCGCGGTTTAGATTTAATTTTACCCGTTGGAGGAATATTTGTTTAGGAATTGTGTTGGATGTGCTTGTATGTATATGTATTGCTTAAGGACAAGCAAAATGTTAAGTGTGAGGATATTTAATTAATGTATTGTTAAAACACATGAGTTTTAGTGATATACTTTACCACATTTTTAAGCTTATTTTATGTAAAATAGCTTTAGTTTTCAGTTATATGTTTTTATTTTGTTTATGTTTTAGGTAAGTTTGAATGAAAGGAGCAGACCCAGGACAAAAATGAGAGGAGCTTGAAATCAAAAAGTTCTGCTAAAGGGTTACCCTGAGGACCTCGGGCCAACAAACTTCCCTCCCTAGTAGCCCGCTGGGTGCTAAAAATAAAGACACACCCCTACGGAAGGCATCTGGGTATGTAAACTCCCTCCCTAGCGTTCCGCTAGGCACCCAGATGTGCAAAAACCTAACTTTTCACATATTTAAGCGGTATTTTTTGGGTTTTTTAGGACATCACCTCCTTCACAAAACTTGTAAAACAGCTGGGAATTCATTATCTAGGGATTCTAGGGTGATCTCGGGTGCATTATTTTTTGGAAGAATCAAAGCTTAAATTGAAGAATCAAGTGCTTGGGTGTGAAGATCAAGGCTTGGATTTAAAGAAGATGGCTTGATTTTGAAGATTTTGCTGGTATTTAGTGAAGAAAAAGTGTGAATTTGAAGATTTTGCTGATATGGTGAATATATAAGCTTGATTAAAAGATTGGAGGAGTTTTGGTGGTTGGTTGTACCTAAACTTGCTCTTCTTTTGATTATTGTTCATATATCTAATATTATCATGTTATGTCTTCGATAGATCTCGCATGACTACTTACGCAATATAGATGATTGATGATAAATTGATGACTTTTAGTTGATATTCATATTGGATGGGTGTTTATTGAGAAATTGGTTTGTTCATGAACTTTGTATTATGTTGGTTTTGTGATCCATGATGATCAGATGGTGTATAAGCTTGATTATGGTTGGATTTGCCTTGATTTATAAACTTTGTGATAAAAATAATATATTTATTGATAAACTCTTTAGATGAGACAGTATTTATGTTTTTGTTACTTGTTTGGGTTAAAATCGCAATGGAGTGGGTTACACTTAATGGCGATATCTTGTCTTAACTTGTGACAAACCGATTGTTCTCGTTACCTTAGTGTATTGATTTAGTAAATATCTAGGATAATTGGACTAGTGAGACCAGGATGTGACCTAGTTTAGGATCTGTTAGACACTTGGGAGTGGTTTTTACCATTCCTTCACACAGTTAGCTTCACACAATCATTTTATAGCATTTTAGCATACACGATGTGACACCCCGCCCGGCGGCGGAAAACACCGGGCGCGTCAAGTGAATCGGATATCAAGTACAAAGCACATGGCACACTAATTGCATATTTTAATATTAATTGAGCAATAATGTCGTGACATAAAGAAGCATTCAATAGTCATAAGAAACCGTAATAGAAACCGACAAATAAATATTGTTTATTGTCTTTTTATTCTAGGTCCGAAGCATCCTACGTGTCTTGAACCAAAACTGTATCAAACCTCACCTGAAAAACGTGTAAAATAAGTTAGCTAAAGAATTAGCTAGTGAGTAAAACACAATTAATAGTACATAGTATAAAATCCGAGATCATTATAGATTGTGTTTCGCAATCTCATGTGCATAGCAATTTCAGCATATATCTCAACCATGACCATAGAAACACATAGAAACAAGTATCATAGACCCCGCAGGGTTACCTTTAGCAACAAGTCATGAGGAACCAACTCATGTTACATTTATTGATAACCATCGTTTAACCGTCATTTAACCGTCTCGATATACAAGTTATCAAAAATGTTTAAGCATCTAAGGGACATAGCAACGTAGCAACAAGCATCGCATGTAGTAACTAGTAACATAGAATCAACCAAAGAATCGCCGGGTCAAAATCACCTATCAGGCCATTAATGTAGGTGGGCTTGTCAAGCCATTAGCGCTAACATTGTACCGGTGGAAATTACAAGATAATATAACTAATATTGACTATCACACAATTTTGCTACATGCGGCCAAACACGATTAACACATCTAATGATCTCATTTTCGAAAATAGAAACATCAAAAGAAACCGTTGTATTATAGAAACACGTATTTCAGCCCCAAAAACATAAACAGTAAAAAGGGGAGTGAGTTTACTCACCTTGAAAAGTAATTACAATCGAACCGTTAGGAACGCAGCTAAAAAGCACCGAGGGTTGCCCAAACATTAGTACCACCTAAATATTGGGAAAACCCTAACTTAGAAACGAAACAATAGTAACAAGAATCAAAAGTCCGAGATCTAGGGTTTCGGTTTCAGATTTGGGATTTAGGGTTTTGAAATAAAATTTGGGATTTAGGGTTTTGAAATACAAATTTGGGATTTAGGGTTTTGAAATACAATTTGGGATTTAGGGTTTTGAAATACAATTTGAGATTTAGGGTTTTGAAATACAATTTGGGGATTAGGGTTTTATACGAAACGTTGTAGTACTTTGTATTAAATATATTTTATAAGAAACCATTTTTAGTTTTCTTGAAATATCATTTGTAACCATGAAACATTATTATTTGTATATATATGTATTTGGAATTGTAAGTCTTTAAGCTTTAGAAAATATATTTAACTTAAAGAATATTATTTAGGTTATTAGAAAAATATGATTAAAAGTTTAAAAAGTGAAATGTGAAAAATTAAGAAAGTGCGGGCAGTGGGTTTAGAACCCACGACCTATCCATCCATAACAACACTGCTTATCCACCAGACCAGAAAGTATTTTGTTGATTAAATTCGTTTTTAAATTGTTTTAACTTTTGATAACCATCAACACCCATTTCCCAATCAAGCCCTAGAACAAGAATCAATCCAATTCGTTTAATCCAGTTAACAAGATCCAAATTAAACATAGGGCTTTTAATCCCCATTGAATTTCGAGCATTTTGACATATGATACTTACTTGATTGTTAAAGAATCGCGTCGATGAACACGATGAACAGGTGCTACGGTTTTAAGAATCAAAATGGATTTCTTGATGTTTTTGAGAGGAATTGAAACAACAGTGAGCAAATGTGAGTGATGAGGAGCGTGTATGTCAAAGGAATTGTGTTTTTGTGTACTGGAAAATACCGATTGAAATGAAGTTGAGTTACGAGTAAAGATGATTAATTGAAAGATTAATTCGATATATTAAACCCAATTGATTGTTGCTACTAACTCGAAGCGCCGAGGTGATGATTGTGGTTAATGGTATTTACCGTTTGGATGCGTTATGAACGATTTGTATTCATGGGTTTTGACACCGGCTCTTAATTCGCAATAAACATGGATTGAAGTGTTTTAAACATCGAATTGAAGGTAGGAATGGGTTCGAATCACGTCCCCGGTCGTTTTTGTGGTTTTAATTTGATTTTTGGTGTTAAAAACGAGTGAAAAGGACCTCGCCGGACTTCGGCATTTTCCGGCCAAAGTGGCCGGAGTTACAGTTGCCGGAATCACGGGTAAATGGGGGTGGGGGCTGGGTAGTTTAATTAATTACATAACTGGTCCCTGTTGTTTGGGTTTGTTTAATATAGTTATTATAAGTTTAATAACAGTTTGTAAATTGACAGCTTTGGCACAAAGTTAATTGTATATATATTTTAACTAACTTAACTAAATTGAAACGTAACAATCATATTAGTGACGTTTTTATAATTTTAACTCGTTTAAGCCATTACGAGACTATTTCGAGACTTAGGAGCGTTTTAGTTCAACGCCTTCAATAATTTCCTTTTACGAACTCTATATATATATATATGTATTTATATATGTAATTTGAGTTTTATTGTCACAAATAATATTTACTTGATATGCGGGAATATTTTGCGACGTAAATTTAATTGAGATGGGAGGAACGTAGAATTACTGCGTTTATTCATGATAATAATAATAATAAAAGTTACATTTTGAAGAAAATAAATATGATTACAATTTAAAGGATAACATCTTCGGGTTCGAGTCGGGCATTCGGGTTCGGGTTTGGGGCAGATGTCACAGTCTCCCCTCCTTATAGAAATTTCGTCCCGAAATTTGCTCAAACCGAAGTAGAAGAAGATGAGGCAAAAATGTGCGGATACTTAACTTTCATTTTGTCTTAAATTCATTTTCACATTTGAGTTTCAACGATTATTATTGATTGGTATTTGATTACGTTTGAGTTGTTTGACTTCACGGTCCATAATTCAATAAATTCCATCGATTCATTATCGATATGCACAATGAGATTTTTATCGGATAAGTACTTGTTTAGATTAGAAACATGAAACACAGGATGAACACTTCTCACTTCCGTAGAGAGTTTCATCTCACAAGAAAACTCTTGAGAATTCGATCAATGGAAAGATTTTGATTGAGACACGATTTTGAAATAACGAGATTAAGAAGTTTTAATTCGCTTTGTCTTATTGAGGATTTCTTATTTAACTCTTTTCACTTATAAGAGTTCGGTTGAACTATTTGTATGTAGATTCGAATAAATTTTATTTGCTACTCAATATAGGAATAGAATAGGATACCAACTTGCAAATGAAATATTTCAAGTATATGGATTTAGAATTATTTAAATGATCATCGAAAGTAGTCGTGATTAATAGAATGTTTAAAACGAATTAAGTAACCTTACACATAATTAAGTGGCTTATATGCAATTAGTAAAATGAGTAAACAAGTCAAGTGAAAATAAGATGATTAAATATGACATAGCTACACAAGACAAAACTTACTATGGTTCCCATGCACCAACTTCCATAATTCCGTGTGCACCCGTAATTACTTTAGTTTTTGCATGGACTCCATAGTTCATTCGATCACGTGCGAGTCAGAAGTCCACAACAATTTTTGGTTAAAATGATGATACGTATAGGTATTGATATCATACTTGATAGAAATAGTACTTGGGAAAATCATACTAACATGATAAGTAGATTGATGGATTCAGAAGAAACTAACGTCCATTTGGTAGACATTGCTCATATAAATAACTTTGTTCAACGATATAGATAGTCAAATTCGAGTACTAGGATAGTAACACTTAAGTTTGTGAAAATCGACTCTATGTGTGTAAGATGTAGTTATCTAAGTTTTCTGATATTGACCAGTTCATAAGTATTAGTTGATGGTGTATATGTACTAATATAGCTTATTAGGATTTTTAGAAAAATTAGATTCATGAAAATTTGATAATGTGGATAATCCGATTTATAGTCCGAAAGAATATATCACTTAGTTCCTATTAGATTCGATTTTTAAGATGTTTGAATTTATATGACCAACCGCTTTAGTTAGACCAGATGTATTGACTAAGGAGATAAACAAGTTTATAAGAGATGGTGTTGTTTTTCTATAATGTAGTTTTAAAGGCTAAATAAAAAGTTGAAAGTTTTAATATTTACCATAGATAAGAGAATTAAATTGAAAATAAACAACACAATTGAAGTTATAAGTACTTGGTATTGGAAAAAACAGAAGTCATGGTGTTTGTTGCAAGTCTTTGTGTCGTATTTGAGAAACGGGAAAATGTTTGTGTAAATATTTGGCCGACGTTAGAATGACCAATCACTTTTAAAGAAACCATTTATCACGAAATTTAGATGTATATATATATATATATATATATTTTACAAGATACTAAGACCAAAAGGTTATTAAATTTTTTTTAAATATATATTTGTATATATATTTGTTTGGGAAAATAAGAAAATTATTTTAATAGAATCGAATACTGTTAGTTTTACAAAGTCCATTGATTACACGTTGTGTTAGGGTAACTAGTTTATAAATGAAACACATTGGGTTTGGATTAGTTCATGAAGACTAGTTGTGTAGAATTTCGTTGGTGGTCATATGTATAGATGAAACATTTAGTTAAATGAGTTCGAGAATAGTTGTGTAGTGAGTTCTCGTTAGATTTGGATAACGAATTCATGGACAGTATCCTGTAGTTGATTAACGAGTACATGTTTTGATGGTTAGTTCATAATTTGATAGTAGATTTATAGTTTTAATGATGGATTAGAAATTGGATTAGAATCTTATAGTTAGATGGGTAGTTTTGAAACTATTTGAGTATCGATGTTAGGTTGATATATTTTGAGGGTAGACATTCGGTTCAAATACATTAGCTTATAAGAATAGTAAAATCCGTTAACTTTTATTTAGTTATGGAATTTAGTCTTGACTATAATTTTGAAATCATAACGAACCTTTGATTGGAGAGTCGATATTTGATTTAGGATTAGAAGTACCACTTAGATTCGGTAATCGATATATACATGATCTGAAGTTTTGGATAATTCGATTGAGATATGTCTTAGTTTTGATTTGAAATGTTTGGTTTACAATGGTGTAATTGTGCTATATGGATAAGCTAGCGAGTATATCGCATAAGTATTATTGTAGCTTAGAAACAAAAGAAATGTTGAAACGTAGAATAACACGGGTTTTTAGTAAATCCCTGACCGATAGAAACATCCAACGTAATAATAGCACCTCGTTCCATTTAGAATATTATAGAATCTTTTGAAACATCTCATAGAAAATCACGTAGAAACTTTAGAAATTTCGATTAAATGAAATAGTGATAGTACTTAAAACATCATGGAATCCTTTGAACATATCATAGAAAATCACTTAGAAACTTTAGAAACATTAGTAAATGAAGTTAGGAATATTATTTGAATCACTATAAAAATTCATAGAAATATTTATAAATCGTAGGAATGAAAATCATAGAATCATTAAGAAAATGATATTTCAATGGCTTAGGAGTGTGTCTTGGTTTTGAACACTAATGACTTATCAAGGTGTTAAGTTCGTTTTCAACGTATTCGAGAAAGTGTGCTTTAGCCTATAGGTTCACACTCATCTCGTACATCCCCAGGTAAGCATACAGGTCTCTTAAAGAGATTTATACGAAATGCTTTGCCTTAGACAGGATGTCCGTGATACAGGCGTTCCCCCTTCCGGATTGCACACGTTCTCACGTTTTCAAACTTACTTAAGACGATGACGAGATTCCACAAAGAGAAGATCCCAATCACACAGACAAGTCTCTTGTAGCTCCTTCGCGAAATCGGATAAGAAATAAGATTAAGAAAAGCATAGAAAGGTTCGTAGAAGGAAAACAAATAAGTTCAAAAGAATTCCTAAGTACATCTATTTGCACTAAGGACTCTTAAGTTATAGTCTAGGTCGGTGTATTTCTAATACCCTATCCTAGTTCCCTATAACCATGGCTCTGATACCAAACTGTGACACCCCGCCCGGCGGCGGAAAACACCGGGCGCGTCAAGTGAATCGGATATCAAGTACAAAGCACATGGCACACTAATTGCATATTTTAATATTAATTGAGCAATAATGTCGTGACATAAAGAAGCATTCAATAGTCATAAAAACCGTAATAGAAACCGACAAATAAATATTGTTTATTGTCTTTTTATTCTAGGTCCGAAGCATCCTACGTGTCTTGAACCAAAACTGTATCAAACCTCACCTGAAAAACGTGTAAAATAAGTTAGCTAAAGAATTAGCTAGTGAGTAAAACACAATTAATAGTACATAGTATAAAATCCGAGATCATTATAGATTGTGTTTCGCAATCTCATGTGCATAGCAATTTCAGCATATATCTCAACCATGACCATAGAAACAAGTATCATAGATCCCGCAGGGTTACCTTTAGCAACAAGTCATGAGGAACCAACTCATGTTACATTTATTGATAACCATCGTTTAATCGTCATTTAACCGTCTCGATATACAAGTTATCAAAAATGTTTAAGCATCTAAGGGACATAGCAACGTAGCAACAAGCATCACATGTAGTAACTAGTAACATAGAATCAACCAAAGAATCGTCGGGTCAAAATCACCTATCAGGCCATTAATGTAGGTGGGCTTGTCAAGCCATTAGCGCTAACATTGTACCGGTGGAAATTACAAGATAATATAACTAATATTGACTATCACACAATTTTGCTACATGCGGCCAAACACGATTAACACATCTAATGATCTCATTTTCGAAAATAGAAACATCAAAAGAAACCGTTGTATTATAGAAACACGTATTTCAGCCCCAAAAACATAAACAGTAAAAAGGGGAGTGAGTTTACTCACCTTGAAAAGTAATTACAATCGAACCGTTAGGAACGCAGCTAAAAAGCACCGAGGGTTGCCCAAACATTAGTACCACCTAAATATTGGGAAAACCCTAACTTAGAAACGAAACAATAGTAACAAGAATCAAAAGTCCGAGATCTAGGGTTTCGGTTTCAGATTTGGGATTTAGGGTTTTGAAATAAAATTTGGGATTTAGGGTTTTGAAATACAAATTTGGGATTTAGGGTTTTGAAATACAATTTGGGATTTAGGGTTTTGAAATACAATTTGAGATTTAGGGTTTTGAAATACAATTTGGGGATTAGGGTTTTATACGAAACGTTGTAGTACTTTGTATTAAATATATTTTATAAGAAACCATTTTTAGTTTTCTTGAAATATCATTTGTAACCATGAAACATTATGATTTGTATATATATGTATTTGGAATTGTAAGTCTTTAAGCTTTAGAAAATATATTTAACTTAAAGAATATTATTTAGGTTATTAGAAAAATATGATTAAAAGTTTAAAAAGTGAAATGTGAAAAATTAAGAAAGTGCGGGCAGTGGGTTTAGAACCCACGACCTATCCATCCATAACAACACTGCTTATCCACCAGACCAGAAAGTATTTTGTTGATTAAATTCGTTTTTAAATTGTTTTAACTTTTGATAACCATCAACACCCATTTCCCAATCAAGCCCTAGAACAAGAATCAATCCAATTCGTTTAATCCAGTTAACAAGATCCAAATTAAACATAGGGCTTTTAATCCCCATTGAATTTCGAGCATTTTGACATATGATACTTACTTGATTGTTAAAGAATCGCGTCGATGAACACGATGAACAGGTGCTACGGTTTTAAGAATCAAAATGGATTTCTTGATGTTTTTGAGAGGAATTGAAACAACAGTGAGCAAATGTGAGTGATGAGGAGCGTGTATGTCAAAGGAATTGTGTTTTTGTGTACTGGAAAATACCGATTGAAATGAAGTTGAGTTACGAGTAAAGATGATTAATTGAAAGATTAATTCGATCTATTAAACCCAATTGATTGTTGCTACTAACTCGAAGCGCCGAGGTGATGATTGTGGTTAATGGTATTTACCGTTTGGATGCGTTATGAACGATTTGTATTCATGGGTTTTGACACCGGCTCTTAATTCGCAATAAACATGGATTGAAGTGTTTTAAACATCGAATTGAAGGTAGGAATGGGTTCGAATCACGTCCCCGGTCGTTTCTGTGGTTTTAATTTGATTTTTGGTGTTAAAAACGAGTGAAAAGGACCTCGCCGGACTTCGGCATTTTCCGGCCAAAGTGGCCGGAGTTACAGTTGCCGGAATCACGGGTAAATGGGGGTGGGGGCTGGGTAGTTTAATTAATTACATAACTGGTCCCTGTTGTTTGGGTTTGTTTAATATAGTTATTATAAGTTTAATAACAGTTTGTAAATTGACAGCTTTGGCACAAAGTTAATTGTATATATATTTTAACTAACTTAACTAAATTGAAACGTAACAATCATATTAGTGACGTTTTTATAATTTTAGCTCGTTTAAGCCATTACGAGACTATTTCGAGACTTAGGAGCGTTTTAGTTCAACGCCTTCAATAATTTCCTTTTACGAACTCTATATATATATATATATATATATGTATTTATATATGTAATTTGAGTTTTATTGTCACAAATAATAATTACTTGATATGCGGGAATATTTTGCGACGTAAATTTAATTGAGATGGGAGGAACGTAGAATTACTGCGTTTATTCATGATAATAATAATAATAAAAGTTACATTTTGAAGAAAATAAATATGATTACAATTTAAAGGATAACATCTTCGGGTTCGAGTCGGGCATTCGGGTTCGGGTTTGGGGCAGATGTCACAGTCTCCCCTCCTTATAGAAATTTCGTCCCGAAATTTGCTCAAACCGAAGTAGAAGAAGATGAGGCAAAAATGTGCGGATACTTAGCTTTCATTTTGTCTTAAATTCATTTTCACATTTGAGTTTCAACGATTATTATTGATTGGTATTTGATTACGTTTGAGTTGTTTGACTTCACGGTCCATAATTCAATAAATTCCATCGATTCATTATCGATATGCACAATGAGATTTTTATCGGATAAGTACTTGTTCAGATTAGAAACATGAAACACATGATGAACACTTCTCACTTCCGTAGAGAGTTTCATCTCACAAGAAAACTCTTGAGAATTCGATCAATGGAAAGATTTTGATTGAGACACGATTTTGAAATAACGAGATTAAGAAGTTTTAATTCGCTTTGTCTTATTGAGGATTGCTTATTTAACTCTTTTCACTTATAAGAGTTCGGTTGAACTATTTGTATGTAGATTCGAATAAATTTTATTTGCTACTCAATATAGGAATAGAATAGGATACCAACTTGCAAATGAAATATTTCAAGTATATGGATTTAGAATTATTTAAATGATCATCGAAAGTAGTCGTGATTAATAGAATGTTTAAAACGAATTAAGTAACCTTACACATAATTAAGTGGCTTATATGCAATTAGTAAAATGAGTAAACAAGTCAAGTGAAAATAAGATGATTAAATATGACATAGCTACACAAGACAAAACTTACTATGGTTCCCATGCACCAACTTCCATAATTCCGTGTGCACCCGTAATTACTTTAGTTTTTGCATGGACTCCATAGTTCATTCGATCACGTGCGAGTCAGAAGTCCACAACAATTTTTGGTTAAAATGATGATACGTATAGGTATTGATATCATACTTGATAGAAATAGTACTTGGGAAAATCATACTAACATGATAAGTAGATTGATGGATTCAGAAGAAACTAACGTCCATTTGGTAGACATTGCTCATATAAATAACTTTGTTCAACGATATAGATAGTCAAATTCGAGTACTAGGATAGTAACACTTAAGTTTGTGAAAATCGACTCTATGTGTGTAAGATGTAATTATCTAAGTTTTCTGATATTGACCAGTTCATAAGTATTAGTTGATGGTGTATATGTACTAATATAGCTTATTAGGATTTTTAGAAAAATTAGATTCATGAAAATTTGATAATGTGGATAATCCGATTTATAGTCCGAAAGAATATATCACTTAGTTCCTATTAGATTCGATTTTTAAGATGTTTGAATTTATATGACCAACCGCTTTAGTTAGACCAGATGTATTGACTAAGGAGATAAACAAGTTTATAAGAGATGGTGTTGTTTTTCTATAATGTAGTTTAAAGGCTAAATAAAAAGTTAAAAGTTTTAATATTTACCATAGATAAGAGAATTGAATTGAAAATAAACAACACAATTTAAGTTATAAGTACTTGGTATTGGAAAAAACACCGGCTCTTAATTCGCAATAAACATGGATTGAAGTGTTTTAAACATCGAATTGAAGGTAGGAATGGGTTCGAATCACGTCCCCGGTCGTTTCTGTGGTTTTAATTTGATTTTTGGTGTTAAAAACGAGTGAAAAGGACCTCGCCGGACTTCGGCATTTTCCGGCCAAAGTGGCCGGAGTTACAGTTGCCGGAATCACGGGTAAATGGGGGTGGGGGCTGGGTAGTTTAATTAATTACATAACTGGTCCCTGTTGTTTGGGTTTGTTTAATATAGTTATTATAAGTTTAATAACAGTTTGTAAATTGACAGCTTTGGCACAAAGTTAATTGTATATATATTTTAACTAACTTAACTAAATTGAAACGTAACATTCATATTAGTGACGTTTTTATAATTTTAGCTCGTTTAAGCCATTACGAGACTATTTCGAGACTTAGGAGCGTTTTAGTTCAATGCCTTCAATAATTTCCTTTTACGAACTCTATATATATATATATATATATATATGTATTTATATATGTAATTTGAGTTTTATTGTCACAAATAATAATTACTTGATATGCGGGAATATTTTGCGACGTAAATTTAATTGAGATGGGAGGAATGTAGAATTACTGCGTTTATTCATGATAATAATAATAAAAGTTACATTTTGAAGAAAAATAAATATGATTACAATTTAAAGGATAACATCTTCGGGTTCGAGTCGGGCATTCGGGTTCGGGTTTGGGGCAGATGTCACACACGAGACCTCATAGAGAGGCAGTAAGGTGTTTGATTGAGTTAAGTGGTTATATCCTTAGATCCGGTGCCAATATATCCTGAAGCTTAAAGCTGTCAAACTATCATTAGGATTTTCACCTAAGTAGTTATATTTTCATCCATAGTTTTACCCTTTGCTCAGTTTTAGCTTTAATTTACTTTAGTTCAACTTTCTTAGTTTAATCTCATCTTTAGGATGAAATTCGATAACTTGTCATTTTAATTTACTTATCTAGTTTTTGTTTTAATTAAAAACTAAAAATTACATCGGTTAGGAGTCGAAGACGATTCATTATTGAAGTTAGCCAAAGTCAAATCTTGTGGATACGATACTTGGTTTACCATAGCTAATTATCCATGATCAGTATTCTTTATGTATTTGTGAGCTTCTTTGGTTTTTCATTTTATAAATTTTAAAACCTGAGTTTTGATCCATATATATTTTCATGTACTTTAAAAAAAGTTAATAACATACTAAAAAGATAGAGACGGTTAAAAAAAATATGCATGTGCAATAATCTTTTCTTCAATGGATACATAAATACATTTGCCATTTCCACATTTTCCTTTGAGAAAACTACAAATTAGGTCCTTTATGTTTCTGGGTACCTGCAAGTTGGGTCCTTTAGCTAAAATATCTACAAATAACGTCCTTATTTTCGTAGTTTTATACCAATCTGGTCCTTTACACTAACTAAAGTTAAGTTTTTCAGTTATATGAAGGGAAGTTTTGTCTTTTTACATTAAAGGACTATTTTGGTAAATAACATAAAGGACCATTTTTGCAATTTACACTAAAATGTTATAATAAGTATTATTTGTAATTAAATATTTAATAGATGAAATACAAAGTATATATATTTGTAATATTTACGACTTAAACTATATATACTTTAAGTTTAATATTTATTTGGGAAACGAAAATGAGTTTTTTACGGTGGGTCCACCCACTTCCGGGAATACACAATTAAAGGTTAAGTGTCAGTACGTCCTCCGAACGAGGTTTCGGAATATAAAAGATATTGCTTCGTTTTTTTTTTGGTAAAGGGTATTTCCCTGGTAACTCTGTATTATCAACCAACCAAATAAAATAAGTAGTTAAGTGTGTTTCAATTAGTTCATAAAAGGGGCATTCCCCAATATGTAAATCAATTTAACCAAGCAACAAGACTACCTAAAAATCAAAAATAATAGTATTCTAAAGCACATAATCAATACAAATCATACCCCCATCATCAATAGATTTGGGTATTCATAATGTTATTTCAAAATAGTTGTTATAAAAATAGTTGTTAAAAATAAGATCAAAACTAGAGAAGAAAAAAACAATCCTTATATAATATAGCAAAACAAAAAAAACTTATGTGGCATCTTTTCATAGCTTTTAACTTATGTGGCATCATTTGAGAATTTATCTTACAATAATAATTTTTTATTTAAAATATGTATATAAAATTTATTATAATAAAACTAATTACATTTTGGGTCCCCTAATATTTTGGAGAATTCTGAAAAATTTAATAATATTTATATTTTTAACTCTTTACTACAAGGGGTGTACGTGAGTCGTTTATATTTTATAGGGTTTAAAAATAAAACTTATGGATAAAGTTAATAATAACATACAATTAAAGACCTTAGTGTTTTATAAATATACATAACATTTTATATGATTTAAAAAAAAATAAACTACAACATAAAACTGAGCACTTTATTCTCTGTAATTTGAGTATAATATTGCTATACTAAAAATATATCATATGTTCCGGTTTACCACGGTTTTGTCTCAAAACTGAATGGAACATTCATGAACATTCTTAAAAGCATCACTTGAATTGTGTTCCCGAGCGTAGCGCGGGCACTAAACTAGTTTACTATATATCGGAACACACATGAATAAAGTATTTTTGGGAAACGAACGCGAATTAGCATGTACAAAACAAAACGTTTATTCTTTCTGCACGGAAACGTAACAAACTAACATGCATAAACTTCTCAAAAAGAATAAGCGTTTTGTTTTGTACATGCTAATCACGTTTGTTTTCCAATAATATTTTGTTCATGTGTGTTCCGATATATAGTAAATTGATTTTTCTTCCCTATTTTGATCTATATTTAACAACTATTTTTTAACCACTATTTTGAAATAACACTATAAATACCCAAATTTGTTCTAATTTTCTGTTACAAATCTGAAATATTTAAACAAACGAATCAATATTTTTTATATTCGAACCTCATTCGGAGAACATACCGACACTTGACGTTTAATTTTGTATTATCGGAAGTGTTAGACCCACCATAAAAAAACTCATTTTTGTTTCCCAAATAATATATAAAACTTAAAGTATATATAATTTAAGTCGTTAATATTATAAATAGATTTACTTTATATTTCATTTATTAAATATTTAATTACAAAATAATACTTATTATAACATTTTAGTGTAAATTACAAAAATGGTCCTTTATGTTATTTACAAAATAGTCCTTTAATATAAAAAGACAAAACTGCCCTTCACTTAACTGAAAAACTTAACTTTAGTTAGTGTAAAAGATCAGATTGGTATAAAACTACGAAAATAAAGATGTTATTTGTAGATATTTTAGCTAAAGAACCCAACTTACAGGTACTCAGAAACATAAAGGACCTAATTTGTAGTTTTCTCTTTTCCTTTAATGGACTATTGGACACAATCTTTTCTTCAATGCATACATTTGCCATTTCCACATTTTCCTTTAATGGAGAATTGGACACATGATATTTTCTTATAACTTCCTACACTTTCAAACGTCCCAAACGTTTAAGCTTTTTTTAGAATATTTTCAGTTTTGATCTGTTTTAGATTTATTATAACTAATTTTTTTAATAAGAAGATATGATTTTCTTTTTTCATTACTATCCACATTGTATTAAAAATCAAATGCGTTAGAACAATAGCATTTGAAATTGTGGTCGTCCATTATAGATCTATGGTTATCGTTTTGCCACCAGCCCACCACTTACCAACACCTCTTATTGTCATGTTGTGTAACCATGCTAGCTATGCCGACAAGAAATAAACAAACAAGCCTAGAAAGTCGATAACGAAGGGTGTTCCTGCCACCGAATCTGAGAGCAGAAATATGATTAAGGTTCTGAAGGGACAAAGGAAGACGGTAGTGATTGGCATGCAAGGTAAGATCTAATAATATTTTTGTTTTCTGTTTTATCAAACGGATGAAGTTCTTTCTATTAACATTTTCCATTTTTGTTTAATGTAACCTGATAGTTAATTGTACAGTTGAAAGCAAAAGCTATATTACGAGGTTCTCTGATAGTCTGATGTGATTATAATCTTCTTTGTACAATTCCAGAGACTGTTGTAATAAAATATGGCTTATATTCTTAGCAATAATCAATAAGGGTAATTTAACACAAAATAGGTCATCTTTAACGTGGGCAGCAATGGTTCGGTCATGTGCTTTATTTTTGCATTTGTTTACGCTGAAATGGGCTTACGATTCATGGGGTTACTAGAATCTCTATATTCTAAGGCTGTAAGCTACAACAACTACACTTGCAGTTTTAGGGGCTGTTTGTTTGGCTCTAACGAGCTCTGAACTGAAACAACCTCTGAATCGATAAGAGATGTTGCGTGTTTGGCTGCAGTGCTGAATGGAACCGAGGTCTGGACGGTTCAGAGGAGAGCCTTTGACTGATTCAGACTTAGGGTGAGGTTGAACAACTTAGAGGAAGAAGGGGACCAGAAGAGAAGTGAGCAGCAGACGAAGAAGATGAAGGAGCAGCGGACGAAGACGATGAAGGAGCAGCGGATGAAGAAGGCGGCCAAAAAAGGCCAAATAAGTAGTAACATTAAAAACGTTGGATTGCTGCAAATCTACAATCTCTATTGGCTTGCATTTAGAGTAAAAAAACACAAAACTCATTGGCCTTTCATTTACACAAAAAAGTAAAGTGATCTTTTCGATTAAGATTGTATTTACACAAAATCCAACTCTAATTGACTCATTGAAATGAGATTGTTTATTTGTTTGCACAATAAATTGCAAACAGTATAGTTGTTTAATTTGTATGACACTATCACTATGTCTATGCATATGCCGTATGCCATTATGTATTTTTGTTTATTAGCCTTTTGTTTTGGTTTAATCACATTGTTTTCAGATTAGGGTAGTTGGCAAATGGTGAATTTGGAACTCCATAAGGTGCCAAGTTTGATTCTTTGTGGGTTTTTGACATCGGCTTTATTTATTTTTTTTTTGTGTTTCCTTTATGTGTCGATATAATTCTTTGGCGGTTTCTATTTTTACTTCTCGAACTTTATAAATTTTCTTATCTGTAAACATTTTTTTATGTTTTCTTTACTTGTTGATAAATTCTTTGCGGGTAACCATTTATCAATTCTACAAAGGTAACCACTTTTATCACAAGTTAATACATTACATTTTAGCGTATACTTTATTTTATGCACGTCACGATTTTAGTTTTTTCTTTAGTTTTTAATTGTTTTAGAATCTGTATTTCACATTTAAAGTATTATTGTAAATTCATTTACATGTCATTAACACATTTCGTTTAGTCATAACCCAACTTTGTAATTTTTTTCTTATGCTTTAATTAAATTTTCCACTCCAGCACAAGTAACACATAAACATTCCATTTATCACACTAACATCATCATACGACCTCGTTAGATACACCGTGTACAAAAGATGCCCCGCCACAACGCGTGATATACTTTTCCTAGTTTCTATAAAGGCTATTGGATTTAATCACCTCCAACTATTGGTTATTGGCCGCTATCACCGTCAAATATCACTTTGGCTAATATAACTCCCAACTAAACACTTTGATGTCCGTATCACCAAAAGTTAAACAAAAGTTAACCAAAAGTTAACGAAAAGTAACTTGAATTGGTTAACTTTTG
Organism: Tagetes erecta; assembly: GCA_030867185.1. Taxonomy (NCBI): domain Eukaryota; kingdom Viridiplantae; phylum Streptophyta; class Magnoliopsida; order Asterales; family Asteraceae; genus Tagetes; species Tagetes erecta. The sequence goes on along the minus strand of CM061490.1, from coordinate 73,638,367 downwards.
GTGATACGGATACCAAAGTGTTTAGTTGGAAGTTATATATATTGACCAAAGTGATACTTAAGAGTTACAGTGGACAACAACCAATAGTTAGAGATGATTAAATCAAATAACCCTTTTCTATAATAGGACATCCTAGTGCTTAAATGATGTTACTCACAACCAAAAGGGTTGTCCATAGAGATTCTGTTTTATTAAGCTCACTAAATGTTCACTTATGATCAATCAACACATTAGATTTGTTGAATAAATCTATTGTGATCAAACATTCAACCGTACACTTAAAAATGCTAGCTAGATACCTAATTTTGTGTTTTATGATATTATATATATTTACCTATTGCGCATTAGTGGAATAATGATTGTATCCATGGAGCATTATAAATTATAATAAACATATTTAACTCAATTTGACCAAGTTGAAAACTGAATAAAATCTTCTTTTGAGATGCCACAAACTTATATTTATACTTTAACATAACTAACAAAACTAGCATACATACTCATCATATACACCTCTCTATGCAACTGTAATGTCAAGGCAAAAATGAGCATGTATGATCTTCCAAAACGAATCGATTTGTTTAACATGTTGCTATAGAACTGTATTACAGAGTGGCACGATAACATAATCAATAAATATAAAAAAAATTAAGTTCTAACCCCGCTAGGTTTCTCAAGATAACGATGAAGGATTTTGAGTCGTATCTTTATGTTCTCTTTTCTTTTGTCGTCTCTACTTGATCAGGTACTAAACCTATCTCCTGCATTTGATGTTCAATTGAAACCAAACCAGTCTGAGCAAGAAAGCTGCATATACACAAAAAACCAACTGTTAATGCAAAAATGTTGTCGTCAGCAACAAGTTTAATGGTATATATCCCAAGCATCACATATTCACATTCGTTCATCAATTCGACAATTTTCTTTTCATATATTCCCAGTTAGAAACTATAGTACCCTTTTTTAATCTAAAATTACCACTTTGACACAAGTTAATAAATCCAGATATTAGTGAAATGATCTTTGACACAACCCGTTTTATTTAACTGACCTGTCTTACTAAACAGGTCAAGCCAAATACGACCGTCTAATAAATGGGCAAAACCAAACATGACTTGTTTAAGGGTTTTTTAAGGGAGTTAAGATATGGATTTTAGGGATAAAGGTGTTTGGAGATTATGAACTAACCAAACCAAACAAATCCAGAATAAATCTCACTCACAAAAGTAGGATATGGGGAAGGGTTGAGATGGAAGCAAACCTTGCCTCTATCCCATGAGATAGAGTGGTTGTTCCTAGAGACACCCCCGAATCAACGAGCAAAGAGAACCAAGATGACAGAAAATAAAAACACATACAAATAGTATATAACATGGAACATATAACAACAAATAATAATCTGCCAATACTGAAAGATAAAAAAGAGTAGCGAGCATACATAGACAAGCAACACATAATCCATGAAGATCAACATATATAGAGGTGTAAAAAAACTGGGATCTCAACCTGACCCACACCCAAACTAGGATCAAAGAACCTGGGTTATAAAAAACCCATAGGGTTGTAACCAATTTGCATTTATCCCCTAAAACCCGATTCCAAATTAGGTTTTTTTTCAACCCGATTTGAAAAACCGTTTTTTTAGTTGTTGGTATGATGTCGTTTGTAACGGTAATATTATGGTTTTTATCATTTTTTTTACCTTTCTTTGTCCCTATATGCAACTATAAATACCCATTTGATGTTATGAGTTTACATCACCTCTCAAAACCGCAAAAACACTCTCAAAAGTTATGGCTTCTAATTCCACATACATCCCACAACACGGTGCATCGGTTAGCCAACATACCGTTGTGAGGATTCTTGCAACAACGAGGAAGAAACTTTGGTCCAAGTATGATTTATATGAAATGTCAAATGGGGAACAAAAAGCTCGATGCAAGGATTGTGGCGGTTTTTTTAAAGTCAATTTGAACACGACTTTGAGAAGTCATATAGCTAAATATTGCAAGACATTGAAAGGTGTTCCATCTCAAGGTCAAACAACAATGGGAGGTGATGGTGGCATATGGGATTTTAGCGTTAACTTGGTTAGGGAAAGAATGGGAAAATTTGTGATTTAAGAAGGGTTGCCATTTGAATTTTGACAATCTAAGGTTGCAAAGGTTGATTCAAGAAACTCTAACCACGCTACACTCACGTAAGTCGGAACACCCTTAAACGTGATTATCTCGGTTATTGGCTATTAGCGAAAAGTGATATAATAAATACTTTTGCAAACTTAACACATCGTGTGAACGTAACATCCGATATTTGGTCGGCGCCACATAATATACCAGAATCATACCTTTGCGTCACCGCCCACTAAATTGATCCAAAATCTTGGCTAATGATGAAAATGTTGATTGCGTTTGAATTGCGTGGATATCAACATACCGATGCCAAAATATATAAAGTTTTAGATATGGTTATGAGAACTTTTAAATAGAAAACAAAATATTTACGATGTCTTTTAATAACGCCTCAAACAACACAACCGCGATTGACAAGTTAAGTGTTAAATATAAACTGATTTGTGACAGTGTTTTTTATCACTCTCGGTGTGTTGCACACATTATCAATTTGGTGATGCAAGATGGTCTTGGTGTGGAGCAAGTTGATGATTTCAAAACTAATTTTAGAAATATGTTATGTGAAATTTTTGAAGTTAGTAGAAAAAGATATACAAATTACAAAAGACTGATTCCGAAGCTACGTTGGAGAGGCCCTACCACTAAACTGATACTGCATGCAAGACCATCTTGCACTACCAAATTGATAATGTGTGCAACACACCAAAAGTGATAAAAAAAACACTATCACAAATCGGTTTATATTTAACTCTTAACTTGACAACCGCAGTTGTGTTGTTTAAGGCGTTATCAAAAGACAACGAAAAGATTTTGTTTTATATTTTAAAAGTTCTCATAACCATATATAAAACTTTATATATTTTGGCACCCGTATGTGGATATCCACACAATTCAAACACAATCACCATTTTCATCATTAGCCAATATTTTGGATCAATCCAATGGGCGGTGACGCAAAGGTATGATTCGGTAAATTGTGTGGCGCCGGCCAAATATCGGATGTTAAGTTCACATGATGTGTTAAGTTTTCAAAAACATTTAGCATATCACTTTTTGCTTGTTGGCAATAACCGAGACAATCATGTCTAAGGGTGTTGCGACTTACGTGAGTGCAGCGTGGTTGGAGAGTTTCTTAAATCAACCTTGTCAACCTCAGATTGTCAAAAAAATTAAATGTGCAACACTTCTTAAATCATAAATTTTCCCATTCTTTCCCGAACCATGTTAGCGCTAAAATCACATATGTCACCATCACCTCCAATTGTTGTTTGACCTTGAGTTTGAACACCTTTCAACGTCTTGCAATATTTTGCTATATGACTTCTCAAAGTCGTGTTTGAATTGGCTTTCAAAAACCACCACAAGCCTTACTTCGAGCTTTTTGTTCCCCGTTTGACGTTTCACATAAATCAAACTTGGACCAAAGTTCCTTCTCCTTCGTTGTTGCAAGAATCCACAAAACGGTATGTTGGCTAGCAGATGCACCGGGTCGTGGGATGGATGTGGAATTGGAAACCATAACTTTTAAGAGCGTTTTTTAGTGTGTTTTTGCGGTTTTGCGAGGTGTGATAAACCCATAACATCAAATGGGTATTTATAGTTGCATATGGGGGCAAAGGAGAACAAAAAAACAAAAAGGCGGTCAAAAACTAATAAACCCAATCTCCAACGCTCAAGCTTCTCATTTAGCTCTTACTTACTTTCTGCCACCAAGACAACATCATCTGGGAACAACAAGCACCAAGGTATTGCATGTTGGATCACCTTCGACAACTTGTTTAAGACTACTCTAAAAAGAAACGGACTCAATGTCGATCCTTGATGTAGGCCAACATCTACAGGGATAGTATCAGTGTCTCCCACATCTACCGGGAAAGCACCATGGCATTGATTTTGAACTCTTTATCAATACTTCCAACAACTTTATATTAATACTTCTAACTATCTACTCTTCGATCATTTGCGTTCACTTCTTCTTATCTCGAGCTAAATATACAAACCCAAATTTATTGATTGAGAATTAGAGATAAAAAAACAAAAACAACTAAAAAGGACACAAAATACAAAAAGGTTTCATTTGAGCTGATGTAACTAGCTTTTTATATTGTAACTAAATCACCCAAGTATTACTCATATTCATGAATATGCATAGAGATGACTTCAAGAATATCATCAGTACTCCTCGAATCAATCTATTCTACCGACGAAGAATCTAACAGGTCAACCCAAACACAACACAATTTAAGTGGGTTGACCACAAACAAGTATATGGGTCGGATTAGACTTAAAGAATTCAACCATCAACCTCCTAACCCAACACGATTAATACCCATAAGTTAAACTAAGTCATCATTCATCCAACCTTGATATTTCATGTTCATAGATCACCAAAAGCATGTAATGTATGCACAACAAAAACAAAAGTTTATAAAAATTTACCTGCTGAGAAGGAAGAACAAAGTGCCAGTGATGAAAACAAGAAAAGTAACATGAAGCACCAATGTGAAATCACTAGATGAAAAAGCTAACCCCAACATAACACAAAGACAAACACCCAACATCAAAAATGCTCCTTTTAATGCACTCCAAGTTGGACCCTGATATCAAAACAACAAAAAGATTGTTAATTTCTTGAAAACATTAACAAAAATCAAAACTTTATGTTTCTTAAACTCCACGAACATTAACACCAGGGGCTAAAGCTCCAAGAAACACAGCTGTTGTTGATGACACTTGTTCTTTAATGGGTTGTTTTGCATCCATTGTAATTGGGTTTTTTAGACTTGATCCTGTGTGACTGATTTGGAAATTAGGGTTTTTGATTATGGAAGAACAACTACTAAAACTGGGTTTTTTATGCAATATTTTGGGTTTTTGGAAAAATTATAGTTTAGGAACCAGCGATCACAGCAAATCGATTCGAATGCGATTTGATTTGGTTTGTAGCACAATGTTGGGATTTTGTGGGGGTGTTTGGATACGGGTCATAAATAAAACATTTGTCAAATAAAAAAGGCAAATTGGCCTAAAATAATCCCAACTAACACCCATTGGCCGAAAATAATCCCAACTCAGTTTATTCCCTCCAGTGGTCCCAAATCCAACTTTTTTGGCCTACAGTGGTCCGCCGTTAAGTGCACTTAACGGCCGTTAACTTTTTTTCTATTTTTTTCGAATTTCAAACCGATATTTTAGGGATTTTCATCGGGAGGAGAATACGAGTCTGTTGATGTAAACCTTACTTCCAATTGTTGCTCCAAATGGTTTAATTTTGATATCCGGTTAAAGCACCGTTAGGTTTTAAACACCCGATTGAAGACCGTTTTGTCGTTTGGAACACCAGTTCGAAGTAAGGTTTACATCAATTGAATCGTATACTCCTCCCGATCAATTTCCATAAAACCTTGTTTTGAAATTCGAAAAAAATCAAAAAAAAGTTAACGGCCGTTAAGTGCACTTAACGGCGGACCACTGGAGGCCAAAAAAGTTGGATTTGGGACCACTGGAGGGAATAAACTGAGTTGGGATTATTCTCGGCCAATAGGTGTTAGTTGGGATTATTTTTAGCCAATTTGCCAATAAAAAAGGTTATTGGATTTTAATAATCCGAACTTTTGTATATTGGCCGATATTAATTCCAACTTTAAAAATTGCCTGTGTCGATCCTAACTTGTAACTTATTTTCCAGCAATGATCCTCCGTTAAGATTAACTTAACACCGTTAAATTTTTTTCGTATTTTTGACCGAGGCTTTAGGGCTATTGATCGGGACGACGATAGGAGTCTATTCATGTAAAAATTACCTTGAGCCGACCCTCCAAATAACCAAACGACCTTCAATCGGGTCTATAAACTTAACGGTGCTTAAATCGCATGTTAAAATTTCTTCGTTTGGAGCATCGACTCAAGTTAAGTTTTACATGATTAGACTCGTATCGTCCTCCCGATCAAAAGCCCTAAAGCCTCGGTCAAAAATTCAAAAAAAGTTTAACGGTGTTAAGTTAACTTTAATGGAGGATCATTGTAGGAAAATAAGTTACAAGTTGGGATTGACACAGGCAATTTTTGAAATTGGGATTAATATCGGCCAATATATAAAAGTTCAAATTATTAAAATCCAATAACCCAATAAAAAAGTTTACTTTTAACGATAACTTTAATTAACATGATCATATTTATACTCTTATCTGGATAAAAATATCTTAGGTGTACTAATATGACGAGACTAAACCTGGTGCTTCCTCATCTTACGAATAGATATCTTATGTCAACCACTTCATTCGAAAATTATTGTCAACTAATATGATAAGGTGAATAATTTAGAGTGTGAATTTAGTTACAACTTACAACACAAATCTAGTTTTGATAAGGTGAATAACATTTTAAGGTTTAAGTTTAGCTAAAAGAGTCTAGTTTTTTTGATTGATTATTTTTCTAGTTTAAAATAATCTTGAAATTAAACAGTATATTAATAATATTAATATGATAAAAGTGGTTTGATAAATTTTGAAACTAAACAATATATTACTCATTACTTGTCTCTTTGAAGGTAATTTTTGAAAACGAAATCTACGTAAACTAATAAAATGAATATTTTTGTCACAAATCATTATTTTCGATTATTAAGAAACGTAAAATCGTATATGTCAACAACACATTCTTCCATAACTTAAAAGACAAGTATTATTTAAAAAGAAAATATGTTGTTCAGTAATTTCTTATAAAATTGTCTCATTGATAACGAGATTTTGTTGTTATAAATATCTTGTTAGCACCCAAAGCATTTTTATTATTTGACATTTGCTTCAATTTGTTTATTCATATTTCTTATAATCAGCATGTGTATAAGACCATCTATCATATTTTCCTACATACATCTACCATATATGTTTTCAACATTTGTACTGAAAAATTGTTTCAATGGTAAGGAGATCACTTTGACTAATAGATCCAAGGTTAGAACCTTGCTTTAAGCAGTTTTTAAAGACATGGCAATAACGTTCGTCTCTGGCTACCATCAGGCTTCGTCTTTAAGCTTAAGGATTTTATGTGATATGATTAAAGGTTACCGTCAGCTTTTTCCCTGGAACAATTGGTTGACAGATTCAACACCGATCAATTTGGCCCGTAAAAAGGGTTGTGGTTAGCCTCGGATGCGTTCGCAGTAATGAGAGAGCCTTGATGCCGATAAAAACACTTATTTGTGTTAGAAACGAGGTTTGATACTACAACAATTATGAATAAACCACCTGTGAGAAATTGCTATAGATACTAAATCAGCATACCTTTTCTTCAAAAATATACTCTATTAATTAACTACTACAACCTTTACTGTACAACTCTTCAATTCAAACCAAAACATAGAAAATACATATGCAAATTACTACAAGTATAATAATACGTTTATATATATATATATATCATTAACATGCATAAACTTAATAAGCTAACTTCAACTCACTTCAATTCAATTCCCCATGTATGGATGACCTCTAAATGCAGAATCATATTGCAACTGCCACTCCCTTTCTTTCAATTGCTGCAAATGTGGTGCTTGTTCTATTCTTAGCTCACTACCACCAACGCCGCCGCCGCCGCCACCACTGCCGCCAACGTTTGGTCTTTCGTAGCCAAACAAAAGCTTGTCCCTCGGGTTCGGATTCTCAAAGTACACCATTCTGTTCGTAAGTAACGGGTTCCCCCACTTGTCGATAAGATCAAACCTCGGGCCACCATCGTATCCATGAAAGTTTCCAAGGTTTCCCGGATAATTGTTACCCAAAACGGGTAAATGATGGTTCGAATTGGGCTCGAGGCTGAGGTTGTTGTTATACCGGTAAAGCCATTCAGAAGAACTTAATCCAAACATGGGTGGACGATATGCATCAACAAAACCAGGCACTCCTGAACTAAAATCCATCGGTTGAAGTAATCTGCTGACTGGTGGTGCACCTAGTATACCATGGTCTTCGGGTAACAATGGTGCTGAAGGGATTGGAGCAACATATGAAGCTTCACTGGATATTGACATGTCAGCTAAAGATGATGACACAATTTCAGAAATAGGAGCCAATTCTTGCTTATTTGGATTTCTTGATTTTTTTTCGATTTCAAGATTTGAACTTTCTCTGTTAAGAACCCAACCACTGAGTGAAGGAGGTCCAGCAGAATACGGTTGACCCCTTTTCGATGAATCTTGCAGCCCATTTGACCCGTTTTGTGCGCTGAATAGTGAGGAAGAACGGCGCAAACCTTCTTCAGTGGTTTCTGTTTGGTCAACAGGTGTATCATTTGAGGTCTGAATCGGTTCGGAGTTGTATCTAGTTAGAGGCTTGAAGAGAATTACCTCTTCTTCTTCCATTTCTCTATCATTTTTCTTTGGAATCTTTTCAGAATCTTTACTTGCAGAGAACTTTCTTGCTAATTGATCGTAAAAGATCGGATTTTGAGAAGAATCTTTGAATCTTTCAGCTATTTTAATCGAAGCATGTCGAATGCGTGCAATTCGGATTGAGTTTCCATTTTCAAATTTACTCTGGTTTTTGTTGGAGAAATCTAGCAAGTTGTTTGATTGGGATACGGGTTCAAATCCTCGTAGCTCATGGTCTTCCCACAAAGCAGTTTGACTTTCCTTAACCGTCTCGAGTTCTTTAAAATCAAATCCACTCAAAAGATCAACCAAAGCACCAAAGAAATATGACTTGGCATTAAACACTTTCTCATCTTTACCACAAGCTTCTTCATAGTCAAGAAAACCAACATACCATTCCAAAAACACGAGTACAGCAGGCAACAACGAGCAGAAAGTTTCTTGATTATTGCTTGAGATGCACCGTTGGATGATATGACCCATGAAAGAAAATGTGCAAGTCCATGCCCATGTTGTACATGTGAAAATCTGTTCATCTTCTTTCCCTTTTAGTTCTTTTACTTCCGGTGTTTTGACTAAACTGTGAATTACAAATATGAGGATTGTGACAGCTTGAATGGCCCGATAAGGGCCTTTTCTTGATGAATCGAATGGTTCGTATGGTTCTAACGAGGAGTTTAATTCTATATCATTCAATGCCAACAAGGACTCTAATTCTTTCATTGTTGATGCAAAAGTGTGAGGTAGGTCCTCAAAGCTGCATATCAAATGACAAATTTTTGACTATTTAAGAACAACTTTCAAATTATAAGAGTTATAAACAGAATGAAATGCAAGAGAAAGGGTGTTTTTACCTGGGTTTAACCAGAAAGAAGCTTATCATCCTCACGAAAAGAGGCCATAAATCGGTTTTTACAGGTGCAACATGTTCATTGGCCCTCAATTTATTGACATTTGTTGAATCTATGCTTGAGTGTGACTTAATTTGTGAGGAAAGCCTTTTTAATGGCTTTGTGAAATCAATGTGGGCGTCTGTTGAAAGTGATTGCAATTGGGATGATTTATTCTGCAAATTAATTAAGAAACAAAGGAAATAGTTAATCTGTTGTTGGGGAAGAGAATAAGTAATAGATGAAAGCTAGATGTAAAAAATGGGTATTGAAACTCTTTATTTTTGGAACAAAATAATCTCGGAAACTCTATGCGTTTAAAATACATTTTTGGCTACTTTTGACCCATTAGAAATAAAACACAACCTGAATCAATCCATTCATGAGTTAATGGGTCAAAATTGCCTCCTCTAAAACTCGTTAGCCCGTTTACCTTCTCAAAGAGTAACATAATGTTGTCTCTGGCATCTGGAAAAGGCTCTTTGACAGCCAAACTTCTTATACAATGATATAATGCAAGGAAATCGTCGCCAATATACGTTGCCAACAGCGCTAACTGCAAAATAGCTCCGAAAATTACAACTTTCGTTGTTATATAATTTTCAACTAATTCTTAAAATCAATTTAATATAACAAATACCTGATTTTGCGGGTTTCCACTGTATGGCCAAACTGTTGATGCTTCTAAGTAGTATGTAGCTGCGACAGCCCATTTTTGAACATCAGGTTTTTTACAAAGCTCCGTATATCTTGAAACATCACCTAAACAAACTAAAAACCGATGGCATACATAATGACATTTTTGCAACAGTGCAGGTTCGCTAACTCTTCTGAATTTTGTAACTAGATCTTTGTAAAACTCAGCAACTTCAGATAGAAACAACTTAAATCCGTCCACGTGACTATTAAGGTTGTTTGGGCTTTCTGCACTAGTGGAAATTTTCTTGATTTTCTTTCGGTATTCGTCTATGTGCTTGTAATGAAGCTTCCATAATGAATATTCAAGTTCTTGAAGATCAACTGTTTGATAATCATTAAGGATGATTTTCTCATAACAAGAGCGAGCCTTACGATACAGATCTTGAACCTCTGGATTTAATATACCTTTATGTTGAATTGTTGCCCATAATATCTTTTCAATGTTAACAACCTGAGAAGAAGTAGCCAAAGAAACATAAAAGACTATTTTACTAAATATGGAAATTACTCCATAAATGTTGGCATAGATGGTTAGATACTCACTTCAAGAAATGAAGTCTGTTTTTCCTTGTGATCTCTACGTGTCGCAGGCACGTTTCCGTTCATGATTACGCACAAAATGTCACAAAATTAATTCTCTAGTTTAGGTACAAAACATCAGTGTAGCACCTTCCTGTGTAACAAAAGTTAAAGTACATCAAACATCAAAGATTGTATATGTTTGCTTCACCACTTGTAAGTTCATTACACTATTGCAGTAAGATTGAACAATCACAGTTTCAATCTAAACTAAACACAAACAAAAGTATATAACTAACTATATGCAAGTGCTTATGTCATCTAACACCAACTGAGACACATATATTGGACTAAAAATTGAGCATACTAATCAACTTCATTTCAAATTTTTCAATGATTTAACTTTATAGACACAATCAACCAAAACTAAACCATAGTAGGATCATAACTCTAACTGATCAAACCAGTCAGACAATTTATCAAACACTTGGAGTGCATAATTCAAAACAGAGTGATGATGAACAATTAACCAGAAATTATAACACAAATTGAAAACCCATGTAGAACAACACTTCAGATGATCAATAAAGGTTACCAACTCTCAAAACTTCAAGAAATATTGTAAATTTATATAATTTTTAACGAAAAAACATGTTACTTGAAGAAGATCATACACGGGGCTGCAAAATTCAGATGAACAACTCCTGAAATTAGTATACAACTGCAAAATCTATCGATTTGTAAAGAAGAAAATATACAGAAACAAGAAGAAGTGGATTTGGTTGGTGATTTGAGCAGAATGTTTTGATGCTTTTTAGAGTGTTTTGTGGAACAATGAATGTTGCTGCTGCTGTTAATTTACCCAGAAAAAAGGGAAGCTGATTTGCCAAATGACGATCATGCCCTTTATTTGCATTTCTGTCATGGAGATGATGATAATATATAAAAATTTTGGTATCCAATTTAGACACCTAATCAATTTCTTCGTATAGGACCAAAAGAGTACTATAATACTTTTATTTTGATTTTAAAATGATAGGTGTATTGTTTATTATTTGCTTATAAATTTGGTTATCATGACTTTTAAGTTATCTATTATTTTAAAAAATGTGTTTTAATAATTTGAATGTAATTTAGTAGATTAGTAAAATTTGACATGATATGTATTAGAAAATATGTTAGTATGATATTTTTATAGTATTTATTTGTTTTTTTTTAAATTTGAGTTGATGTGTTTTCAAACAGTTTTTATTGAAATCGAAGAGTAATAATGTTTTTTTAAACAATATTACTATATATTAATTTGCAAACATGATGGATAGTAAAGAGTATTTTTGTAATAACTTGAAGTTTAAGGGCATTTTGGTTATGTGTTTGTTTTATCACCAATTGGTATCCCACTTCCCATGCTTCGGTCGCTTCACTGGCTCTTTTGACATGTTGGTTATCAGTTCAGGCGGTTGAAACAACATTGTATTATGGTGTCGATTCGTTGATACGTGTGGTATTCGGTTTGCGAGAATCTTTGGTGTTTTCAATTTGATCGTCAATTAGTCACCACGATGGCAACCGACAATGTTTGTGTTGTATTAACCAAGAATCAAGAAGATGTCCGCGGAACATGCGATACGAGAATAAACCTAGTTATCAAATATTTGTAATGTTTCTATAAGGAGTTAGTATATTAAAAGTCAATAAGAATTATAATTACAATCATTCAAAAAGAAACAAACAAAAAAAAGGAAAAAAATTTAGATATTCAATTCAATTTAGATGATTCTAGTTAAAGAGAAATTATTATGATTTATTATGCAAATAAATAGTTTTCACAATTTGTGACACTTAGGTGGGATGATGCAGTTGAATTCAAGGTGAGAGATTATTTATTCCTTTTATTAGTATTTGAGGCGACACTTACGTGAATACTAAGGCCGACAAATCGTGTCTTATCGTGCTTAACAGGTTAAAGATCGCACGAGTAACACTGGTAACAAACATGAAAATGACTCGTTTAACATGCGGTTTCTATTGTTTAAATATGGCAGTTATATGTTTTATGTATCAAAGATGAGAAATGATAAACTTTAGCCTCTTAATTTTAATTATTTTAAAACTTTAAAATTTTACATAAAGTATTTTTTTGCTTAACAGGTCTTATCGTGTCTAAACGGATGACCCAATTGCCAGCCCTGCGGCTGAATACCAATTGTAATACTCAAGATCTTGATTTAAAACTCCACCTTATCTTCATATTTCACTACACAAAGTTCACAACACTAGGAGTGTGCAAGCGGGCTTTACCCGGACCGAACCGTCAAAACTTGGACCGGATCGAAAACCAATTAGTACAATTTAAAAAACCTTAAACGGACCATATAATTTGTAGCGGTCTCGGGTTTAGACGAGCTTAAGCGGGCCGATCTTAACGGACTTAGTTACTTTACCCGCAAAATAAACATGTTTGAAAAAAAAAAGTTTCTCATGCATATGCAAAGTGATATGGGCATGTTTAAGCTTGCTAGTACTGGCCATTTAATAATACAAAAGTACCAACCGCATTCAATAATACCAAAATTCAAATACTACTAATCTTAAAATAATTCAATATTCAACTATACCAAAATACCAACCACAAAATAATCTAATAGCAATCCAATTATTACTAATAGTAACTACAAACAGTTCTATTAAAAAGTGATAGCCTTTAATTTTTATTCGTCACCATTTCCATCTTCTAAAAAACATTTAAAACAAACAACGTCGACATATAGTTTTATAAATAATACATCATAATTTTATTAACAAAACTAATATATTTACCTAAAATATAAAAATAATAAGAATGATCAAACATATAAATGGGCTTACGGGATAAGTGTTTTCAAGGGTTTGGGCCCGAGACTGGACCGAACCCGTGAACAATAGAATTTGAAACCCGCAAATTTTATATACAAACGGTTACTACGTTCTCGGGCCGGGCTTTAAAGCGGGTTCACGGTTTAACCCATGAAGTGGCACCCCTACTGCCCTACACAACACACACACACACACACACACTCTCTCTCTCTTCTCTTTAAATTTACGGCATCAACAACACACACACCACCATTTTCTTGCAGTTTCTTTCACCGTGATTTAAGCAACATTTCAAGATTTGCAAGAAGTCTCCGGCTAAGTTCTAGTGATTTCCAAGCTTTTACAACACTTCATTGTCCTTCTCCTTGTGTTTCTCTAAGTGAGAATCATCTCCTTATCTTCTTCGTTTTTGTTATTTTTAACCTACTAGCGTTGTGTAGTAATTTTCACCAACAAAACTACACATATTCAAAGAAAAGATATAAAAACTAATGACTTTATAAAAAATATAATGTGATTCAGTGTAAAATTAGAAGTATGAGTTGGTGATATGTGATTAAAAATAGTCATTTGTTGGTTTTACACAAAGCACTAAAAACGTAAATCTGGTTAAGATTAGTAACAAAAAATGGTTCATGGGCACCGACATGATGAATATTATGACTAGTATTACACTTGAAATGTTGTGTAAATGGGTGTATTTTATAGATAAAACATAGTATTTAAACACTATTTATAGAATAAAGGGAAAAAGTTAGTATTTTTTTTTGGCAAATTGACTAAAAATAATCCCAACTAATAACTATTGGCCGAGAATAATCCCAACTCAGTTTATTCCCTCCAGTGGTCCCAAATCCAACTTTTTTGGCCTCCAGTGGTCCGCCGTTAAGTGCACTTAACGGCCGTTAACTTTTTTTTGATTTTTTTCGAATTTCAAAACAAGATTTTATGGATATTGATCGGGAGGAGTATACGATTCAATTGATGTAAACCTTACTTCGAACTGGGGTTCCAAACGACAAAACGGTCTTCAATCGGGTGTTTAAAATCTAACGGTGCTTTAACCGGATATCAAAATTAAACCATTTGGAGCAACAATTGGAAGTAAGGTTTACATCAACTGACTCGTATTCTCCTCCCGATCAAAATCCCTAAAATATCTGTTTGAAATTCGAAAAAAATAGAAAAAAAGTTAACGGCCGTTAAGTGTACTTAACGGCGGACCACTGTAGGCCAAAAAAGTTGAATTTGGGACCACTGGAGGGAATAAACTGAGTTGAGATTATTTTCGGCCAATAGGTGTTAGTTGGGATTATTTTTGACCAATTTGCCTTTTTTTTTATATAAAATTTACATATTAGTAGAACCTCCGTGTTGAAAAGTTTACTTGTACAAAAATCATGGCATATAGGTCATGGACATAAATTGGTTTAAACAAAATGATGGGAAATATTGGTAGAAAACACTTGTAAAGAAAAAGGACATTATTTTATAGTTAACATGTTTTACTTAAATATTAAAATGAGATTTTTATTAGAACACAAAAATTGTAACATGTGTATATATAAATATATATGTGTAAGTTGGTATTTAACAATGTGTTGTGAAATGACAGTAAGTTAAGTTGTGTGTTAAAATAATATCTAGAACATTACCTTTTAAAAACGATAATCTATACAAGTATGTTTAGAGGAAATAATATGTAGTAAAAACATAGATTAATATTTTTTTGGTATATTGGTTTTCACTAGTTCTAACTATCACCTTTTGTCTTCTACTGGTCCCAACTATTGAATTGGCTGTCAACGGTCCCAACTATTATCACTTTGGTAACCATTGGTCCGTCGTTAATTTTTTTTAACGCCGTTAAGTTTTTTTCAAATTTAAGACCGATGTTTTAGGTCTTTTGATCGGAAGGATAATACAAGTCGATTGATGGAAAATTTACCTCGAAACGACACTCCGAATAACGAAATAGTGCTTCAATCGGGTGTTTAAACCTAACGGTGCTTCAATCGGATGTAAAAAATTTATCGTTCAGAGAGCCTTTTCGAGAAAACTTTTACATCAATCGACTCGTATTATCCTTCCGATCAAAAGGCCTAAAACATCGGTCTTAAATTTGAAAAAAACTTAACGACGTTAAAAAAAATTTAACGACGGACCAGTGGTTACCAAAATGATAAAAGTTGGGACCATTGACAGCCAATTCAATAGTTGGGACCAGTAGAAGACAAAAGGTGATAGTTGGGACCAGTAAAAACCAATATACCTATTTTTTTTGGTAAAAACCAAAAATGTGGAGAATTTAAGTCTCTAAAGGTAAAATGAGAATTAATATTATTTCTACAAGTTAAAGGTAGAAAATACATAACAACATTTATAAAATTTAATTTTCAATCTAAAAATATATATATTACAAGAACACGACTTATCATCAATGAGTCGTCGGGTCAACTATTTAAAACAAATAAACATACGGGGTATGTTGAGTGAAAGGTTCCACAACCAAGTTACACATCATAACTATCAGTAGACCTTAAGGTGTCATAAATATGATAGGACGCGAGTATGTCGAGATTCATCGAACTTTGCTAAACATTCTCACACAGAAACTCACGAGGTGAGTCACAACCCCTATTTAACTGTTTTAGGAAATTTGGGGAAACATACTTCATTTCAAGTATGTGATAACGAGAGAACAAGTACATTACACCGGATTTTATGTTTATATGAGACATTGTGTATTTATAACTATAACCATTAACTATGGATTCGGCCTTGGAACATATGAATAATACTACTGGGTTCACACCCCTTGTCATGGTTAGTCGCGCTAACCAAGACCAGCATGGGCAAATGGTTGCATATTATCCAGTTTATTTGTCGCAGGTATGGACTCGTAATGTAGGGCAAAAACATTACAGTGGCAATGTCCTATCTAGACAATGTTTGTTTTATTCTCACATGGACTACAAGTTTTCAACAAAGACATACAAGATTTCTACATTTATCGATTTAAATGTGTGAACTCACCAACTATATATTGATATTTTTTAGTTTTTTATAGGTAATTAAGTACAACCAGAATAATCAACCAGTAGGAAAACAAGCAATCAAAATGAAAACAATGTTTGGGTTTTACTTGTATAACACAAAATATGGGTTATACTTTATTAAATCCTAAATCTTTTTGTTGTATTTTAAACAATGGTTTTGTTTGGTAAACATTAACCTTTACATTATATCTAAGTGTTTGTTTGTGTTTGTAATAATCATATGCTTTGGAAGCCATACGTTGCACATCATGTTTTCATTTCGGTAGAGTGTGACAAATGTGTTGCAGTCGAAGAAACATTTTTAGGGTGCTTAAAACTAAAAATGCGGTTTTTGTGAGTTCAAAGTAGGGGTTTGCATGGGTCGGTTTTTGACTCAAACCGAACCTAAACCCAAAACTTTGGTTTTTGTGTTTTTAAAACCCATGGATTTTGGGTTTTTCGGTTTTGGGTTTCCGGACTGGGTTTGGATTTGGGTTCGGTTTTTTGGGGTTTTTCAACTCGGGCTTTAAATTTATTGTTTTTAAATACTAAGTACAAGCTAAAAACACAACTCTTAATGAATCAAAAAACATATTATAAGACTAAAGTTTAAATTTATGTTTCCAGAAGTTTTAAACATTAAAAATCAACCACATTTCTAGAGAAAGTTTTCACAAAAAACAATAAACATAAACAAAATTTTGAATGTTCTCTTGCTTCAACAAGAAACAACCAATAAATCATAGATAAATTGCAATATTGTTCATATAATAATGTATTACAATATGAGTTTTTGCATAACATGAGTCATGGGCCTTACATATATGATATTTAGCATACACAAACATTATTGGGTCGGTTCGGTTTTATGGATGGTTTTTTTTACAAAACCCAAACCCAACCCGAAAGTTCGTTTTTTTTAAATTAACCCAAAACCCACAGTTTTTGTTTTATGGTTTTTTTGGTTTCGGATCGGTTTTTTCAGTTTCATGCTCATCCCTAGTTCAAAGGGAAGAAGATGAGTGTTTCATCTCAGTTATATTCTTCTAATTGTTACGTATGGTTTCTAATCAAACGATCAAAATATCAAATTGTTTGGGTTTGAAAATATTGAATTCAGTTGATGATAAATCTGAGGATTTAGTTTAAACTGATTTAGAAGTTACCATAACTGATGACTCAAGATTTGAATCAATAACTTGTAATTTGCTAGTTTCCGATTTAGAAGGTTCGAATCATATGGGAAAATGATGGAGACTGGTTTTATTTGATTAAAATGGTTAGTTTTTTTGGTGATTTTGCGCTTGTTGGAGGCCGCCGGAGCTGTGGCTAGAAAAATTTGAAAAGGAAGGGGGTTGAGTTTGTTTAAATTAGATTTACAGATTTGGCTCATGTTTAGAGGTGTTCATTATTCGAATCGAATTCGATTAAGACCATTCTAAATTCACTTTCGGTCATTCGAATTCGATTCGTATTTTATTCGAATAATTTTGTCAAATATGAATATGAATATGATTTTCATTATTCGCATTTGATTCGCCCAATTTGAATAAGAAATATCTATATATTTTTAATATATCTAATTAATTAGTAATATATGAACATGACTAATGGGTTTAAAGTAAAGTTAAAAATATCCAAACCCAACCCATGAGTCAATTTTAATTGTTGTTTCTACATATGGACATGATTTGGTGTTGTGGCTGCTGTTTAATTAGTTAATTGTTGTGTGTACATGTTTTGAACATGTTAGAGTCTTTTTGTGTTTGATTATGCACTTTTAGACCCTTTTTGAACACGTTTTAGACTTGTGCATGTGTTAATATTTTGCATATTGTTTGGGTGATGTTTTCTATACTCTTTGGGTGATGTTATAGACTTATATTATATTGGTGCTACATTTGTATTGTCGTTTGATGTGCTTGTTTACTTATATTTTATTTAAAGCGAATGCATTCGAATCTATTCGAATAACTTAATCGCAAAGAATACATAGATTTTTATTCGAATGTGGATCGAATACGAATACAGTTTTTAAAAGCCCCAATTCGACCAATTCGATTCGTCCAATTCGTATTTGATTGGAATGAACACCCCTACTCATGTTATGGTTTGATTCCAAATTGTTTTAAAACAAGTTTTAAAGTTGACATAAATAACCCCTTTTAGTTTCTTTTGTTAAATGACTTATATTTACTACTCCCTCCGACCATTTTTAAATGTCTATCTTTCTTTGTTTTGTTGTCTTAGTTTAAATGTCCATTTCAAAAATAAAAGTATAATTTTCAATTTTACCCCTATTTATTTAACACAAAAACTACTTTATGACTAAAAGACAAAATGAGACGGAGAGAGTATACAAAACTTGTTTTTACTCCACATATACATAATTCTCTTGATTTTTGATATCGTTTAAATTATACACATTTTAATATATCATTTCTACATCTTTTTAAACGAAATTATAAGAATAACACATGTTTAAACATTAATTATGTGTAAATTAAATTAAAGGCTTGAAAACAAGAATTTATCTAATAAATTAAGATTTTATGAAAGACAATTTTTGAGGGGAAATTTTTTTTGTTCTATAATAGGAAGTTTAAGAGGGAATTCACCATGCATTAGTTGATGGAGCCAAAAGATATAGAAGATGAATGTATTTTTTTAATAATACATTAATAATTATTTTTTTTTCTCATTTAAGTTTTAAATTTAAAATATTTTAAAAAAATTGCTTACATAAAATGTATAGAAGATGAATGTATTTTTTTAATGTATTATCAAATTATTGCTATTTACTCAATGATGCGTAATTTAGATAATCTGTGTATAAATCAACATGTGTATAAATCACCCCGTGTGTATACACGAGTATTAAACCTAGTCTATTTAATAGTTCAAGGTTTTAGGGGTCAACTTTTGGGGGGAAACGTTTGTTTTATTATAGGAAGTTTAGGAGGTAAAAATTGAATGGAATTTTTTATCATGCATAAGTTGATGGAGGCAAATCATTAAATGTTAAATATTTATAAATATTTCAAATAATGTTATTATTTCTTTATAAATATTATTATTTAACCCGTGTGTAACACACATGCATTAAACCTACTATATCTAATAATTCAAGGTTTCTATCTAATAAATTAAGGTTTTAGGGGAGACAATTTTTTAGGGGATTTTTTTTTGTTCTATAATAGGAAGTTTAAGAGGGAATTCACCATGCATTAGTTGATGGAGCCAAAAAATATAGAAGATGAATTTATTTTTTTAATAATACATTTATAATCATTTTTTTTTTCTCATTCAAGTTTTAAATTTAAAATATTTAAAAAAAATTGCTTACATAAAAAGTATAGAAGATAAATGTATTTTTTTTAATGTATTATCAAATTATTGCTATTTACTCAATGATGCGTAATTTAGATAATCTGTGTATAAATCAACATGTGTATAAATCATCCCGTGTGTATACACGGGTATTAAACCTAGTCTATTTAATACTTCAAGGTTTTAGGGGGCAACTTTTGGGGGGAAACGTTTGTTTTATAATAGGAAGTTTAGGAGGTAAAAATTGAATGTAATTTTTTTATCATGCATAAGTTGATGGAGGCAAATCATTAAATGTTAAATATTTATAAATATTTCAAATAATGTTATAATTTCTTTATAAATATTATTATTTAACCCGTGTGTAACACACATGCATTAAACCTACTCTATCTAATAACTCAAGGTTTTAGGGGGCAATTTTTGGGAGGAAATTCTTTGATCTATAATTGTAATGTTAGGAGGGAAATTAAGTTGAATTTCTCATGCATGAGTTGATGGGGTCAAATAATTAAATGTTAAAAATTTACAAATACTTAAACATAACGATTATAAATATAATTATTTAACTCGTGTGTAACACACGAGCATTAAACCTAGACTAGTCTATCTAATAAAACAAGGTTTTAGATGGAGGCACCAATGTTGTTTTGAAAAATGAGGGGGGAAATTATAGGTGTCACTTTTAGTTTCTATTTTAATTTTTTTTATTTCATTATTATTTTAGTTTTTTCTATTTAATTTTTAAATTTAAAATATTAAAAATTTTGTTTACTTATTAAGTATAAAAAATGAATATGTTTTTTTTAATTTACTAAATTATTCTTACTTACTCAATAATGTGTATTTAAAAAATTATTTATAATAACTTAATATTAGTTCATTATTAAAATATTTATTTTTTTATATCAATCCGTGTATATATACGGGTATTAAACTTACTGTCATTATAAAATGTTGAAAACAAGGGGATTTCGAAAAGTTAAGTTCGGCCAAAGTTTGTTGAAATGTTTTGTGTTTTTAAAAGAAAAGAAACAAAAAGATTTTTTTGGTTATATACTTGTTTGTGTTTTGGGTATTTAGAAGTGAATGTGTGTTTTTGTCTTCATTCTCCATCCACAGTATAATATTCTGGAGCAAAATCAAGGAGGTGGTCGTTAACTCAAGAGAATAAGACTTTTCATTACTAACTAATTTTATACTATGTCTCGATTTATTGTACTTCATTCTCAAAATGTATCATTTTAAACTCGTATTTTATTTTAGTAATTTGTAAGCATGGGCTAAGCCCTCCTTATTCACTTAAATGAATGATGAATCACCGACTCTTAGTTAAATGTTATTAATGTTTATGTGATTTCAATTATGATTAGAACAAATTATATTTTTCATCCTTTACGTTTACATCCTTTTTCATTAATGGTCATTTTTTACAAAACGTCTTTTATGTTTATAAAATATTACAAAGTTAGTCTTTTACTCTAACCCATGTTAAAAAAATCCCGCTAAAGTGTTCACATGCGGATCATATGAGGGCAAACATGTCTTTTCTTAACTCTTTACAACTTATATTTGATATAAGTTGGGGTTTTAATCAAAACATAAGTTGTAAATGGATTTGGAGAAGACAAATTTGCCTTCCACGTGATCTGCACGTGACACACTTTAACGGGAATTTTTAACGGGGTTAGAGTAAAGTACTAACAACATAATTTTTTTTAAACATAAAGAACGTTTGGTGAAAAGTTTAGTAAAAAAAGACAAATAATGAAAAAAAAAATGTAAACTTAAAGGATGAAAAATGTAATTTGTTCTTATGATTATGTCAAATGCTTACTCAATGGTTTTGTTTATACTTTCGTATTTATTTTAATCTTGCTAATAGTTATATCCGCTAAAGAATTGATTATATCATGTTGAACAACCATATAACTTGGAGTCTTTATTTATAAAAGTATAGACATGTACATGTATTTTTATGCCATTGTATGGACCAAGATCAATGGGATTTGCGTCAGAGATTTTGGTTATATAAATACTCAAGTTTGCATAACTAAAATGGATTCGTAGCATCGTTTCGTACTTTCATTCAGGCTTAATGACCAATCATGCGGTGTCAAAAACATGGTTTGGGAACAAGAGACCAATGCCTCTAACATACTTTTAGGCTCTTTTAAATGTATGTGATTTGAGGTGGTTGACACGTGACCATCGTGCTAGCTTTACAATTAATAACGAGTTAAATAATGAGACCTCAGAGTTTAACCTGCATTTAAACCAATACATAATCATATCATAGTTTTTAGAAATGATTTGAGGATATTGGCATATGAACATCCCGATAATTTTCGAGTAGATTGGAATAATTTCCTGCCGTTAATTACTACAATAATCATTTTGCCAGAGGATGAGACCTGGGACCCTAGCCTACATTTGTTTATGAGCATTGAAATTATCACATAGTTATTATTTTCATTAACTAAATGGATTCAAGTAAATTAGCTACCGTGTCTTTGGATTATTTCCAGCCATTTAATTTATAACAGTTTACTTTGTTCGAAATTTTCATTTCTCACAATCAGCCAAATCAATAATTAGTCGGCTAAATAATGACAAGAGGTTTATTATCACTAATTAGTTACTGTGTCATTGGATCGATACTTGGTTCTTACCATAAATATACGTGTATACTACTACATATACGATAGGTAAACTTGTCTGATTGTGTGTAGTTAGTATTCGATAATAATCATTTTTATAAATTTAAGACAGCGTTTGGTATGCAGGAATGAGAGGTGGAATGGAATGAACCATTACGTCGGAATGAAAAAAAATGTGTTTGGTTAGGCAATGAAATGGAATGAACCATTACAAAAGAATGAAAAATATCTTAGGGTCTGTTTGGTATGGGGTAATGGAATGGATGCGGGAATGGAATGAACAAAGGAAATAAATAGACAAATGAATGAAAATGATCATTCCATTCCATTACCTTGTTTGGTTGCTTTACAAAAACAAAATGAATCATTATATTGTTTTGTTTGGTATGAAGGAAAAGACAAATGAATAAAATACATTTCACTAAAAATGACAAAAATATATTTTCATGGTTATGGGTCGGGTCTTGGTTTGGGTCATGTGTCGGGTCGTGGTTCGATACATGGATCAATAAATGAGTGAAGTCGATCATAAATCAGATCATGGTTTTGGTTATGGGTCGGGCAATGGGCCGAGTCATGGTTTGAGGAATGGGTCAAGTCACGGGTTGGTTCATGGCTCGGGTCGTGATTCGAGGCATGAGTTACGACATGGGACGGCTCATGGGTTCTTAGGTCGGCTCAATTCCAGGAAATTCATACGCTCCACGGACGGAGCAAAAAGCGGAGTCTTCATTATAGCGAGCCAACCTATGGTCATGACCAAGTCATGGTTCTAGTCATAAATTAAAAAGAATATTACATTCTTTGAAGGAATGAAAAAAAAATAGGTAAGAATGAAATGAAAATAAAGATTAAGAAGTGTGTAAGAACCATCACCAAAACTACATACGCTAACGCACACACAACTTTAGAGTATAAGTTTATTAATTATGGCTAAAATATTGTAAATATTGATTTAAATTGCATAATTATTAGTTTAGTTTTAATAAAACTCAAGTAATGAGTGAACAACTTTATTTGGAGATTGCTTAGAAAAACTTACGGGTATCTTGGTTCGGATTGGAATCTGGGTCGGGATCAAATCGGGGCAAATATTATAGTATACACTACTTGCGCGTTGTGTGAGCCTTATATATGCTAAGGTGCTTGTAACTCCATCTCAGGCGTTGCGTGAGGGTAAACCTCACATGTTCGGTTTGGGATTTATTGAAAGTATTAAGTATTTACACCAGGGGCGGACATAAGATCAAGTTAGGGGTAGCCCGGGCTACGGCTCAACTTTTCGTTCGTAATATAAAATTTAACGTTATTTTTTTTCTGATTTTATGTTTATGATACACTTGGTTTTTTTGATACTACATATATGTAGTATCAATGTACTTGATGCATTTATTAAGTGGTCAAATGACTCAAGAGTCTAATAATTATTTAAAGTGTATATATGATCTCAAATAACCAATAATGAAATTCATAAGATTTCATATTAAAAAACTTATGGCAAATGAAAACAAAACCAATACTTATACTATGTCTAAACATAAAGATAATAATAAACTAATAAACTAATGATAAATATCATAAAAAAGTAAAAAAAAAACTTGAAATTCAAACTATAAGATAACAATGCATCATTATTGCATATGCTACATATATGTAGTATTTTGATACTATATATATGTAGTATACGATACTGCATATATGCAATACTATAAAATTTAAAAGGGGATATTGAATATGGTGATGTTATGCACCTAAGTTACACGTAAAACCATTAAAATTATGTAGCTTTGATAAATTAACTTAAATTTTTTTTATTAGAAAACTTAACTCATTGATCTTTATTCAATGTTAATGGACGACTCAGTCTTCTCCTCTTAGATCATATTTTTTCTCTTTCTCATTTACTCAATAATCGTCATTCATTTTAGTAAAATATTATCCGCCCTTTAAAAATCGATCGTAACTCAATTTGGCTTCTCAATTCCAACTAACAGATTAATATAACATGACTCATGTAATTGGTATTATAATATGCGCATGCTGCACATATTCATACTGCATCACATAACGTGAACCAAGTTATTACTAGCAACGTCAATACGATCATATGAGAAAATCCAAATTTGGAATTGAGGCATGATGATGTTGTTTTTTTTGTGATAACGTCATCGAAATCAATGCCCTGGAACTTTTGATTTTTATCAAAGTATGTAGTTTTGATGGTTTCTTGGGTAATTTAGGTTCATAACAACACCGTATTCATTTCCCCAATTTAAAAACATACGGTATCATATATTACATATATGCAGTATTGAAAGTAAAAAAAACTAGAAAAAAATATTTTTTATAACGTTATTTATACTCAAATGAAAGATAATGAAATTCTTGATCTAATGGTGCAAAAAAAATTTAAAAAACTTAACGTATGCAAAAGATAGAAATGTTTAAAGATTTACATATTTAAAGTTCCAAATTTACCCCTCCTTTAAAAATTCCATCCATACCTTTTTTTTAATTCTCTAGTTCTCAACTTAATATGTAGTTCTCTCTTGATCCATCCCCTAGAGTATTATTCATATGATTCTATTTAGATATCATCAATAATAAATAAATGGGCTAAATGCATATTTCCCCTTCAAAACACTTAAAATGCATATTTACCCAGCCAAAAAACTCAATTGCATATTTCCGTTATAAACAACTTTAATATGTAAATATACTCATTTTTAAATTTTAATAAGGCCATTTAGTTAACATTGATATATATGAAATTAATTTTTTTAGTTGGGGAAATATGCAATTTTAAGGTGTTTATAGGGGTAAATATGCAATTGAATCTAAATAGGAAATATTTATGAAATGTTAGTGATTTTTGTTATTGGTGTGGGAAACATATTTGTTTTCTTACTAAATTACTTTTTGAGCATCTATGATTTAAATATTTTAACTGGGGAAAGTGAATACTGGGTTGTTACGCGTGTAACTTACACGTAGGGGTGTTGATCGGGTTTCGGGTTAATCGGGTCGGGTTAATCGGGTTTTTTAATGTGTCATGTCAACCCAAATACCGACCCTAATAAATATCGGGTTAATTGGTAATCGGGTTTCGGTAATCGGGTTTATTCGGGTCAGTATATTCGGTAATCGAGTTGCTAAATGGGCTTCTAAAGTGTTCTATTTACTTTTATTTTGATTGCAAATCGGGTGTTGTAAACAACCAGGTTAATTCAAGATACATCAAATGAGTTATAATCATCACTATAACATACACCAACTGAATTTGTTCACATAGTTTGTTTATAGAGTTGTGTCACACCCGACCGATGGCGGAACCCTCGGGGCGGACGAAAGTGAATCGATTGCTCATTACACATGGTATTTAAAGATAAGTTAAATAGTATTAAATCCCAATTAAATAATCCAAAATGTTAAAGTACAAGAATTCAAAGAACACAAAATATTCAAAATAGATAACTAATTGTTTATTTAACTATGACCATGAATCCTAGTTATGATAGCATCTCAAAAATCTTCTAAGCAGTCTTCCCTGAAATCATGTGAAAAATAAACTGAATCAGCTAAAAATTAGCTAAAAATTATAATGATTAAATTTCAATTCATATGTCATGGTAATACTATAAATGCAAAGTGTTTCACATAATGACAAACAATTCATAAACAAACACTAAATGACTGAGCAAAAGCATATGAGTATATAACCGGTCCTCAATCACCCACTGAGCAAAAACATGATTAAATGGGGTGGGTTTGTCAGGCCAATAGATCTATCATTGATAACATTGGTTTGAATAATATTTATCATATATGAACACATAAATGCAAGTAGAAACATAACATTGGTTGAATGATTTGAATAACATGAATAAAATGAGTAAAACTGATTTAATAAGTCACATGAGATCACACCAAAACAATAAATACGAAAATGGGCTACGAATACTCACATGATATTACGCTGATGATTAAATAATTAAATGACTTGAAATAAGCACCGATGAAATATCCTTACGTTAACCTAAAGAGAAAAGTGACTAAAATCATGACAATAAACATAGAGTTTTAAAAGTGATTTGGGATTTGAAGTTTTGATAATAGATTATTTATATTAATATGAAGATCGAATAGTAGTATTTCTTCAACAAAACAATTTGCTAATCATTAAATATAAATAATAATTTATTGATTTATTTCCGCCAAATGGTTTAATTTATTTGTTCGATTAAATTTTAAGTAATAGATCATTTACATAGTAAAAGACCTTGCATATTTAAGTGTTGTAAAAAAGACTTTGTATAATAAAAAAGTTTTAAATATATTCATAAAACAATAAGGTTCATACAATAATATAAAATATTTGTGGCTATGGGTTTTATAAGGTGTAACTATTAATAATTATATATAAAAAAAACGTTGCAGTCGAGACTCGAACACAGGGGCTCTGTGTTCACAGCCATGCTCACATCCAACAGACCAGAAGAAGTTTGTTGTTTTAAACTGGAATTTAAAATTTATAAATACAATCTTAATATAAATCCCCAATCACGTACAAGCCCTAGAAATCCAAATCCTTCCAAACGAATCTGTAAATCCGATTAACATTGGGGCTTTCGTTCAATGATCGAATACGAATCCAAAGACTATAAATTTTACCTTAATTGAAGACGAATTGATTTAGAAAAATAAAGAAAAGAAGAACGTGTTCTTGAAGAATTCAAATCGGACAGTAACAGTCGAAGATCCCAAAATTGAAGCTTCGATTAGATGCTAGGATGCGTGTAAATGAAAACCATTGCTTTGATTTCAGAAAATAACACCCAATTGATAGCGAACGATTAACGTGCAGTAAGTGAACAACAGTGGATCGATGCTTGAATGTGTGTGGTGTTTTAGTGCAACTAACGTTGCAGAAAGATAAAATGACTGATATGTGATGTTTTGCACACTATATATCGAATCAATTCAACCTAAAACGAGTCCGACTATTATGAGCTGTACATTGCAAATTTCGGAATTGATTCGATATAGTTTCTATGTTTTTTTTGTTTAATTGACTTCGTGTACACGTTTTGACGGATTATAGGAATGATTTGATCAAATAATTTTGAGATAAAACACGGATTTGAGTGGGATTTGATTTCATTGCCGTGTATAAAAATTGGGTGTGTTAAAATAGTTGTAAACCGCGCGAACAGGGTTTTGAAATACATCTGTGGTCTTGAATCTCACATAAAAATGGTTTTACCGGTTTGATTCGTGCCGAAAATAGACTATAATGCGTTTGAAACAAGTTTCGCCGGAGCTATCTTCTTCCGGCCGCAAATATCCGCCGGAACAAGAAAAAAACAGGATTTTGTTTAGTTGGTTAAAGGTGTTAGAACGAATTAAATAAATTTTACACTAATACCCCTTTAAGTTTTGATGTATATTTATTTAAGGTTTAAATGTTTTAATTCAAGTTTCATAAATAACATAAACAACCCCAAAGTTAACTTTGTTAATAACATGTTAACTTAACTAACCAAACTAACTATATAATTTTTATAAAAACTCATAAATTATATAGCATTCGTTTTTATATAACTATTTCGCTTTCTTTTTATTAAAAAAAAAATTGTATTTCATATAATAACGTTTAAGATTATTTAAAATTTATAGGTTCTTTAATTAACGTTTTATATTTTTGTAACTTATCATAATTATTTGTGACTATCAATTAAGGCAATGTATTAAGATGCAATTACTGAATAAATTCTTTTATTTCATGATCAAGTAGAACGGTTACTGAAATAACAAACGGGTTCAGGTTTACAATAATTGAATCGATGCAATTGTCACAGTCTCCCCTACTTTAGGAAATTTCGTCCCGAAATTCTTTATTATGATGAAATTGTTGCAAAGAGATGAGGATACTTGGTTTTCATTTGGTCTTCACGTTCCCATGTAAACTCTGGGCCACGTTTGGACTCCCAACGGACTTTGACTATAGGTATCCTACTTCGTTTGAGTTGTTTAACTTCGCGATCCATGATTTCAACCGGCTTCTCTATAAAGTGCATAGAGTCATCGATTTGCACTTCATCGAGAGGTATGTGTAGATTTTCATCGGCTAAACATTTCTTTAGATTTGAGACATGGAATGTAGAATGAATGTTATTGAGCTCATCGGGTAGTTCTAGCTCGTAAGCAACCTTCCCAACACGCTTAAGAACTTTGAATGGACCAACATAGCGTGGTGCTAACTTCCATTTCTTTCCAAAGTGAAACACTCCTTTCCAAGGGGATACCTTGAGAAGTACGAGATCGCCGACATTATATTCCATGGGTTTCCGTCGTTTATCAGCATAATACTTCTGACGGTTTCTAGCAGCAAGTAAGTTGTCACGAATCTTATGAATTATGTCGGTAGATAACTGAATAAATTCAGGATGACTGATTTGAGCTTCGCCAATCTCGGACCAACAAATAGGGGATCGACATTTTCGATCATAAAGGGCCTCGAAAGGAGCCATATCGATGCTCGAGTGATAATTGTTATTATAAGAAAACTCAATCAGAGCTAGATGTGATTCCCAATTGTCGCCAAAATCTATAACACAAGCTCGAAGCCTATCTTCAAGAGTTTGTATCGTTCTTTCGGTTTGGCCATCTGTTTGAGGATGATAAGTCGTACTAACATTAAGTTCAGTACCTAAACACGCTTGCAGACTTTGCCAGAATCTTGACATGTACAGACTATCACGATCGGATATTATGTCTAAGGGTACCCCATGACGACTGACAATTTCATCGATATACATCTCACGCATTGGCAAGAAATGAGCTGATTTCATCAAAAGATCAACAATGACCCAGATGCTATCACAACCACTTGGGCTTCGAGGCAGTTTCGTGACGAAATCCCATGACGACTGATAATTTCATCGATATACATCTCACGCATTGGCAGAAATGAGCTGCCTCGATCTTAGCGGGATCTACATGAATTCCCTTTTCATTTACGATGTGGCCAAGGAATTGGACTTCCTTAAGCCAGAACTCACATTTCGAGAATTTAGCAAATAACTGTTCTTTCTTCAAGAGTTCGAGAATCGTACGAAGATGTTGCTCATGCTCCGACTTAGACTTTGAGTAGATGAGAATGTCATCGATAAATACTATCACGAATTTGTCCAAGTACGGCATGCACACACGGTTCATCAAATCCATAAACACCGCAGGTTCATTAGTCAAACCGAAAGGCATAACAAAAATTCATAGTGACCGTATCTAGTACGAAAAACTGTCTTCGGGATGTCGTCATTGTGAACCCGAAGTTGATGATAACCTGATCGCATATCGATTTTTGAAAAATGTGTTGCCCCTTGGAGTTGATCAATAAGGTCGTTGATTCTAGGCAATGGATAGCGGTTCTTAACAGTGAGTTTATTAAGTTCGTGATAATCGATGCACATCCGAAATGACCCATCCTTCTTTTTCACAAACAAAACAGGAGCTCCCCAAGGTGAGGAACTCGGACGAATGAAACCCTTATCAGAAAGTTCTTAGAGTTGGCTAGCGAGTTCTTGCATTTCCGAAGGTGCGAGACGATAAGGAGATTTTGCCACGGGTGTTTCTCCGGGAACAAGATCAATCCGGAATTCAACTTGACGAACATGAGGAAGACCAATTAGATCTTCAGGAAAAACTTCGGGGAAATCATGAATGACTGGAATATCTTCGACCTTCTTTGATTTATCGTCCCCCTTAACCACATGAGCCAAGAAAGCCACATAGTTTTTACGCAGGTACTTCTGAGCTTTGGTGCAAGACACGAGTTTAAGTCCCTTTGAAGGCCTTTCCCCATAGATGTTCAAAACGTCACCGGATGAGAGAGGAATCCGTATATATTTATCGCAACAGACAATTTAAGCACGGTTCTTAGATAACCAATCCATGCCAATTATGACATCGAAACTCCCGAGTTGCATTGGTGTAAGATCAATTGAGAAGTTGTGTTTGTTGAGATTTAGATTACAACTAGTTTAGTGCCCGTGTACTACACGAGATTTCGGTTTTATATGTTTTATTTAAATTTAGGTATTAAATTTAACTTTTAACATATCCCCTATTAAATCGGTTTGGATATTTACAAATATTTTCCTATAAAAAATCATATGTTAAAATAAAGGAAATTATCTATAATATTTAGTAAATTTTTTATTTGAATATATCGGGTTAGAAGATAATTCATGATAAGTGATAAATTTTTAATATGAACATATTGGGTTAGGAAATAATTCACGATAATTCGTAAATTTTTAACTTGAACATATCGGGTTAGGAGGTATATTATGGTAATCGATTGATGTGTGCAATACTATATATAAAATAATAACTAAAAACACCTAAGTTTTAATATTTATAAACTAGGACTCTCTAAACTAACCTAAACACGCAACCGGCAGTGTACCGATCGAGTGTAGAATAGCCTAAGTAAGTCCGAGATCGAACCCACAGACTCTGTATAACTACGTTTAACTGACTCGATCTAACTTAATTAATTACACTAATTGTTTATTATTTGAGGGGGAGTTTTGTCTAATTAACCTAACTGTCACTAAAGATTAACTAAAAACAATGACACGACTTAGATTGAAATGAGAAACTAGAATAAATGAAGATTTACTACCTAGGCTAGAATCCGGCTTATGACTTCATGACATCAATTGGACTTGCGATTTACTCATTTGGCTTCCGGGATTTAAATTGTTAACTAGAGAACTACCTAGAGGACCCTCAACCCTTCTCGAGAAGAAACCTATTGGCAATTAAATAGTTATGTTAATCCACCGGTAAATCAGATAACCTCACGGTTCACCTAATATTGCTTAAACTCTCTCCTTAAAGACTATCTACCTTACAGCACAATAATCCAACACCCTAAAGTGATAAGGAGGAACTCTCAACTGAATACCAGACTTAGGAATGCTCAAAAACACCTAAAAGAACTAAGTTGACTAGCTAGACCCTTCTCCTGTAATAGACAACTCAAATCCTAGAAAGGGCTGAGACACAACTACTAACCCGCACTTCACAGATATTAGGTTAAATAGACCAATTATACCTAAATTAATCCAAACCAATGCTCCTATAGTTGTTTTGGCCAAATTAACTGTAAAGGTTGAAAACCGCAAAGTTTATGACCTAATTAATATTCATACATGACATAGACCATCACAAGAACATCAATGAAGCAATAATTTAGTTTAATAAAGCTATAATTAGTCATACGCAATCTGACATTCAACTAAGATATAAGTTCAAAACAATTCCAAAATCATTGAAAACCACAACTATGTCCAAAATCAACCATTCAATTCATAAACGTTCATCTAATCCTAGATAGTAAATAAAGTTTAGTCAACCAACATGATAACAAAACCAAAACCAAAGTAAAAGTTATGAAACATGATGAAAAGAACAAAAGAAATAAAGGAATCGAAGAACCCGAGATTGCAAACCGACGAGCCTAGATCCTTAGCTTTTCTTCTCTTCTCTTGACGTCAACTTGGCTCCAAAAAACTCTTTTTCAGCCTCTAATTCGTCCCTAATTCGTGCATGGAGGCTAGGGTTTCATAAGGAGTGTATATATAGCGAACCGGGCCTTGAAAAGCCCAAACTTTCTTCGTTTTCGCATACCGGCTCGCTCGTAACTCCGTTTCGCGCCCCGTTTTCGCCTACGGATTCGATTTTTCACGATCTTTCCGTTTCTTTATCAACATGGGACCTACGAAACATAAAAACATTAGTTGTGTCAAAAATGATATAAAAACGTAACCGAAACGACACAAAATGTAAGCAAATACAACTAGGGATTTATGTATATTTTATACTTTATCATCGATAAATTTTTATTCGAACATATCATATTAGGAGATAATTGATGATAATTAACATAGATTATGATAGTCGGTAAATTTTTATTTAAACATATCATATTAGGAGATAATTGATGATAATTTGTTCATTTTTTTATTTGTACATATCGGGTTATTTCGAATATGGGGCATACCATGACCCGCCTTGAAATCATCCATCAAATTAAATTTGAGGATGACACCTAAGCAAAATCCTATGTGGAGTAGTTAGAATGTTGACATGTGGATGAGTTACTCAATTATTAGAATAGGTAGATTAGAGATAATATAATTTATTGTAATAACCTTTCCATCTGCTACTTCTATCGTATAAGGTTTATCTAACTTGGTTCGGGCATTAGCAAGCAAAGGTTCAAACTCTAGTGATTCATATCTCTTATCGGCACCAGAATCAAATAAAACTGAAGCATAAATATTGTTGATCAGAAACGTACCGTTCACCACATCATTGTTGGTTTGAGCTTGAAGAGCGTTGATATTGAAAGCACGGCCTCTAGCCACTGGAACTGGTTTGATCAATTGTGGGCAAGTGTTACGCAAATGATTCGGATCTCCACACTGATAGCATGCCCGAGCTTGATTAATGGCTGAAGTAGGCTGAACCATAGCAGCATTAACAGGAACCCTAGCCGGAGACCTGCATATGTTAAAGGTATGTCCAAAACGCCCACAATTGGTGCACTGACGGCACAACAGGTTGGTGGGATAATTATAATTGCGGATATTACACAGAGGGTGGGGTCCAGTATAAGGCCTTTTAGCCAGAGCTTGATTAAGAGGAGTAACTTGAGTAACTGGAACAACATTAGAAACCGCAACATGATTTTTATCCTTACGTTTATTGTTCCTTGAAGAAGATCTAGTCCTATCATGCTTAGAAGGTTCAAATGAAGACTTCTCATAATTTTTCTTATCACCCTTTCTAGTCAAAGACCCATCCTTAACATGATTGTCAGTCAACTGAGCAGCAAGACGAATAGTGTCTTCCAAGGTGGTAGGATTCCTACCCCACACAGTATCCTGAATTACCATAGTGAGACCACAAATATATTTCTCAATGCCTTGAGAAAGAGGAGTGACTAAATGAGGCACCAACAGACTCAGTTCATGAAAACGGTTGGTATAAGCAAAATTTTCACCACCCACCTGTACCAAATCTCAAAATTACGTTTCAAGTTTCTTGATATCATTACGAGGGCAAAATTCCTTGGTCATGAGATCCTTGACTTCCTCCCAATTTAAGGCCATAGCAAAGACAACCCCACGGGTACGTTTTTCACCATTCCACCATGTAAGTGCCTTTTTTTGAAAGACACTAGTAGCATGACGTACCTTGAGATTAGCAGGGCAGTCACAATTCAAAAATGTGTTTTCCATACTTTCAAACCACTGTAGGAGACCTGTGGCTCCTTCAGTTCCACTAAACTTAGTGGGGTTACATGAGCTGAAATTTTTAAAGGAACATTCAGAAGCAGGAGGGTTAGAATTTCCACAATTAGAGCCGTTATTCAAATGAGTCAACAGAGTCGGGATGACCGCAACAACTTCCCAAGCGACAATGGATGCGATCTTTCTGTTAGAGTTAAGAGGACGACGAGACATCATTCTGAAAGATTAAAGGATCAAGTGAGAATCTTTGGTAATTAAATTGATTAATAATTGTACAAATTAAAATTGGGAAAAATGAATAAAATATCGAAATCATGAAGCAATTAATAAATTTATGTATAACAAAGAATATTGAATCTTGTAAAAAAAACAGTGAGTGAATAGATAAACATATTAAAACCATAGGATCTTGAAATTATGTTGAGATATTCCGAGTGTAAACCCTTAGTTCGCAAACCAAGGCGAATACACTGACTTATCAAAGTTTTAAGCCCACCATAACCTTAATGAAGACGTGACTACCTATAAGTGGACACTCACCCCAAGAGTTCCCAGGTAAGGTAACGGATCCATCGAAAGATTTGGATTTATATGAATACCTTTCCTAGATAGAACCCCTAAGGTACAGGCACCCACCCTTCTAGTATTGCACATGTTCAGGTATGGGACTAAGAATTTGAAGGGATTTAAAAATCAAAAATAGAATAAAGTAAACCTTGAACTTAGGATTTGATTTTTTTTAACTAAATAGTAATAGTCATTGAAGTAGGCGCGTATTACGTTGGAATAGCCGAGAAATAATAAGGAAAAGAAAATAAGTGTATAATATATGTCACATGAATAAGTATCTAAACAATGGACATGAGAGGACTCATGTTCGGGTTCTTAGTTATAGTCTAGGTTATTCCAATTCTAATAACCTAATTCCCTATAACCATGGCTCTGATACCAATCTGTCACACTCCGACCGATGACGGAACCCTCGGGGCGGACGAAAGTGAATCGATTGCTCATTACACATGGTATTTAAAGATAAGTTTAATAGTATTAAATCCCATTTAAATAATCCAAAATGCTCGGTACAAGAATTCATTTAACTCAAAATATTTAAAATAGATAACTAATTGTTTATTTAACTAGGTCCATGAATCCTAGTTATGATAGCATCTCAAAAATCTTCTAAGCAGTCTTCCCTGAAATCATGTGAAATATAAACTGAATCAGCTAAAAATTAGCTGGTGAGTAAACATAGGTTTGAGCATACATATAATTATAGTGATTAAATTTCAATTCATATGTCATGGTAATACTATAAATGCAAAGTGTTTCACATAATGATAAACAATTCATAAACAACACACTAAATACTAAGCAAAAGCATATGAGTATATAACCGGTCCTCAATCACCCACTGAGCAAAAACTTGATTAAATGGGGTGCGTTTGTCAGGCCAATAGATCTATCATTGATTACAGTGGTTTGAATAATATTTATCATATATGAACACATAAATGAAAGTAGAAACATAACATGAATTGAATGATTTGAATAACATGAATAAAATGAGTAAAACTGATTTAATAAGTCACATGAGATCACCCCAAAGCAATAAATACAAAAAGGGGCTACGAATACTCACATGATATTACACTGATGATTAAATAATTAAATGACTTGAAATAAGCACCGATGAAATATCCTTACGTTAACCTAAAGAGAAAAGTGACTAAAATCATGACAATGAATGATAGAGTACAAAATATACATATATCCCTAGTGTGTTTGTTAACGTTTTGTGTCGTTTCGGTAACGTTTATATATCAATTTTGACACAACTAATGTTTTTATGTTTCGTAGGTCCCTTGTTGATAAAGAATTGAAAAGCTCGCGGAAAATCGAATCCGTAGGCGAAAACGGGACGCGAAACGGAGTTACGAGCGGACCGGAACGAGAAAACGAAGAAACCGAACGAAACGCGCGACGGAGTGGCCTCACCACGCCACGCGACCAGGGGGCCAAACCTGGCCGCGTGACGCGGCGTGTGTGAGTGGTATGCTGGTCCTGGTCGCGCTACGCGGCCACAACTCCACTTCGTCACCGCGTGACGCGGTGACGACGTTTTGACAGTTTGTTTTGACGATTTTTGGCCCGGTTCGCTATATAAACAACTATTCTCTAACCCTAGCCTCTCATGCAACATTTGGGACGAATTGAAGGCGATTTTCAGAGATTGGAGGCGGGTTTTGAGATCAAGAAGACGAAACGAAGGCATCGGATTCGTGCGGGTTCAAGGATCACTTCCTAGGCTTCTCGGGTTTAATCGTTCTTTCGTTTTTCTTGCTTTTCATCATGTTTATTATTATTAAACTTGTGTTTTTCATTATGAACATGCTTGGCTAGACTCGTTAAAACTACCTAGGCGTTATGTTGATTCGTTAACTTTGTTTTGAACTTGCGTTGGAATGATTTGGTTATGGTTTATGTTTAATTAAAGTTTGAACTCTTATAATTGTTTAATGCGTTTTATATGTTTGAATTGGTTGATTTGATATTATTAATCCATGTTTTCTTGGTGATCGTCTATGTCACATAATAGGATTCATTTAGTCATTAACGTGAGTTGTGATTATTATGGTTTAACTGCAGTATAACCATAGGATTAATAGTGTTAATTAAACCGGTAATAACGTGTAGCCAACCTAGATATCCGTGAGGTGATAGGTTGTTAACAAGTCTTGGTTAGTCAATTTGCTAGGTTTAGGTTTTTGTGAAAATTCCGGCTTAGTGTTAATTATTAATCTTGCTTGTTAAATTAAATAATTGGGTTTAAATGGCTTTAAGGGTCGTATCGTGAGATAGATCTTTAGCGTGGGTCAATTAGGCATAATTTGATTAGATAACCGTGAGGAAATTTAATCCCGTAACCGGTGTGATAATAATTTAATTGTGATACTCTAGGTTTCTTCTCGAGAAGGGTCGAGGGTCTTAGTTAGCGTCACCTTTAAATGAATATTTTTAGATCCCGGTTCCATAACCATCAGTCCAACGTGAGCGATAATTAAAGTTAACGATGATTCTAGCCTAGGTGGTTTGTTTTCTCTAATCTGTTTTAAATCCGTTTTTAAATCGTAACTTTCTATTTTTAGTAACTTTTTAATTTTAGCAAAAACCCCCCTTTTCAAATAAATCTTTTATTTAAGTCGTGTTTAGTTTCGTTGAGTCTTTTCTAGTTATTTAACGTAATATATAGAGTCTGTGGGTCGACACCCGGACTTACTTTAGCTATATTACATTCGACCGGTCCACTGCCGGTTGTGTGTGATTTAGTCGGTTCGTCTTGGTTTTATAAATATTAAAACTAGGTGTTTTTAGGTAATTAATTTATATATATATTTACACGCATCAATGAACATAGAGTTTTAAAAGTGATTTGGGATTTGAAGTTTTGATAATAGATTATTTATATTAATATGAAGATCGAATAGTAGTATTTCTTCAACAAAACAATTTGCTAATCATTAAATATAAATAATAATTTGTTGATTTATTTCCACCAAATGGTTTAATTTATTTGTTCGATTAAATTTTAAGTAATAGATCACTTAGATAGTAAAAGACCTTGCATATTTAAGTGTTGTATAAAAGACTTTGTATAATAAAAAGGTTTTAAATATATTCATAAAACAATAAGGTTCATACAATAATATAAAATATTTGTGGCTATGGGTTTTATAAGGTGTAACTATTAATAATTATATATATAAAAAAACATTGCAGCCGAGACTCGAACACAGGGGCTCTGTGTTCACAACCATGCTCGCATCCAACAGACCAGAAGAAGTTTGTTGTTTTAAACTGGAATTCAAAATTTATAAATACAATCTTAATATAAATCCCCAATCATATACAAGCCCTAGAAATCCAAATCCTTCCAAACGAATCTATAAATCCGATTAACATTGGGGCTTTCGTTCAATGATCGAATACGAATCCAAAGACTATAAATTTTACCTTAATTGAAGACGAATTGATTTAGAAAAATAAAGAAAAGAAGAACGTGTTCTTGAAGAATTCAAATCGGACAGTAACAGTCGTGTCACACCCCCAAATCCACTAACGGAGTGTTACCGTTAGAGGCATGACAAACCAGGATCCAGTCATTAATTACACCGAACGACCCTATATGAGTTTTGAAAAACCAAACGTTTAACTCTTAAATGCGGTAGTTTAAATGACAATCAGAGTAATTTGTTTTTCGGTTATGCGGAAGCGTAATAAATAAGTAAGTTTAAGCAAACCCAAACCATGCAGAAAGTAAATGCGCAAACACACGCGCCCGACACAAAACACGCAGTTTAAATAGTTTACAAATCCCAAAATGAAGTTTTTAATGCAAGAAATGTTTTAAATGTTTGCGAGGACGCCATGCCATGCCCTACGTGCATTGTACCTCAGTGACCTGAAACAGTGAAAGACTAACAAGTGTCAACACGACGGTTGGTGAGTTCACATAGTAGTATAACTAAGTAATTCAGTTGCAAGCAGATATATGAATAAAGTATGTCATTGCAGGTAGCTAATCTACAGCACATGTCCTTAGAGGCGTAATGTATCTGACCGAAGCTGACGTATGTACACATTAAGTGCAGTTTGCCTGTTCGCACATCCCAGCAGGATGCACTGTAAGTATGTTAGGTCATTCAACACCCGTTCGACAGGTCCTTCTGTCGTGCTAGCGCGACTAGCCTGGGTGGGGTTTGTCAAACCCAGTAGTACTACTCAAAATTTCCCCGCTATTTCACAAATACTAACGGTCAACTAGGTATCCATGAGGTCTTTCATGAACAAAATAAAAGTGCTCTAATCCAGACATGCGACATACATAATTCGTAAATCCGTAAAAGTAATCGTTTCGTGTTCGGCCCATAAAAGGGTAAAATAGTAAAAGTGCAGTTTACTGAAACTCACCTTAAGTTGCACAGCAAAATAGTTAACAGCACACACAGTATAAAATACGGCAACCTAAATATCAATAGGTCGATTAATGTGCGTTCATGTAGGGTCATAGTACCATATGCATCCAAATGGTCAACAGTTTATGCGAGTGTGGTTTAGTTTCACTTTTTGACCACGTTTGACTTTTTGTCCAAGTTTGACCAAGTTTGACTTTTAGTTGACTTTTGGTCCATGTTTGACTTTTAGTTGACTTTTGGTCAAAGTTTGACTTTCAGTTGACTTTTGGTCCAAGTTTGACTTTTAGGTCCAAGTTTGACTTTCAGTTGACCCGAGTTGACCCACGACCCGTTGATGATTCGTTAAGTGTAAACACGTTACATTTGGTGTATTGGACTAAATCATATTCGCACATCACATCACATTTCACGTATTCAACAAATAGAAATTTCAATTTCTCAAAAGTTTCCATTATAGGAAAGTCGAACCTTTAGAGCATGCGTGCATAATTCGACATCCTAAGCATGTCAACTATTTTACAAGTATCATAGCACGTTATACAAGTTATCAACACTTACCATTACTTTGTAGTCCTTAATATACAACCCATTTGCAAGCATGGTCATTTCTAGGCACAATATAGTATTTACATGCTTTGTGCAATTAGTAAAATAGCAACTTTCATCATGGCATCCTAGGTAGTAGCACACCACTTAGACTTCACAAAAGCAATTTCAAGCAATCGTTCTACTAACCAACTAGCACCTACCAATGTCCTTTCATGACCAAGGCACGTTTACTAGGCACCACGTTTACTAGGCACCACATGACTACAAACATTCATATGCAAGTCCAAATCATGTTCATACATTCAAAATTACTAAACATGCTTCCTAGTAAATTTTCATGTCAAAAAGTTTCTACATTTAGCAAGTGTCCCAAGCCAAGTCGAATTCATACGTTCTAGTAACCAAAATTCGTCTAACACATCTTCTAAACATGCTAGTAAGTCCATAACAATCACTAGACATCCATAACATGCAATCTCACATAATCACGAATACAAAAGTTACTATTTTTAGTAATCTAGCATAACAATCATGCAATTTCACAATCAAGCAACCAATCTTCATCCGAATCATTATCTAAATACAAATTCAATTCCATTTCATACGAATCATGCATGTATCATCAAGTCTCACTAGTTCCTATCAAAACCCTAATTTCATAACAACATAATTTTTGTATTATCTCCTTGTCTAACCAACAAAATATCGAATACCATATAATCAACAACCCATTTTCACTACCTAACATAAATTTGGCCATTTTGGATGAATTAGGGTTTTCAATACATACAATTTTCGCAACATATAACAAGAATTAAGATGAATACTTACTAGTATTGCTTTTAACACTTCAAGTAACAACCGAAATCACCAAATATTGAATCAAGCTAGCCAAAAATCAATGTGTGTGTGGTGTAGAACTTGCGACAGCAGCCCAAGGGGAAAGAGCAGCCAAAAAACGTTTTTTTTTGTTAATTAGGTTTAGGGTTTTGTCAAATTTTGTTAATTGTTGATAAATGTTAAGTTGGGTTGGGCCTTGGGCCA
Source organism: Tagetes erecta (assembly GCA_030867185.1). Taxonomy (NCBI): domain Eukaryota; kingdom Viridiplantae; phylum Streptophyta; class Magnoliopsida; order Asterales; family Asteraceae; genus Tagetes; species Tagetes erecta. Next base: position 73,597,980 of record CM061490.1, on the reverse strand, counting down.
CTTATGGGTCACATGGGTGGTCCATAGGCCACGTTTTCACTACGGTTTGTAAACATAATGAAAAAATTTGTAAAACGTAAACCTTTGTTTCACCGAGTTTACCGAAATTCGTAAATCGTTAAAACCGATAAAATACGCGGTTCCACGAAAATTTAACAGTTAAGCACCCATAACAGTTAAAGTGTATTATTATGGTATTTTTATTCATTTAAGATCACCAACGCCCGGGTATTAACTCGTGTGGTCGTTTCGTATGTATATTTGCGTAACAGTTCGCACATTTAATTTGTCAAATTAAATGAAAAATGTAATTGCATTAACGTGACTAACAGAGTTTAATTAACGAAGTTAACCTGAATTTGTCGGGTGTCACAAGTCGAAGATCCCAAAATTGAAGCTTCGATTAGATGCTAGGATGCGTGTAAATGAAAACCATTGCTTTGATTTCAGAAAATAACACCCAATTGATAGCGAACGATTAACGTGCAGTAAGTGAACAACAGTGGATCGATGCTTGAATGTGTGTGGTGTTTTAGTGCAACTAACGTTGCAGAAAGATAAAATGACTGATATGTGATGTTTTGCACACTATATATCGAATCAATTCAACCTAAAACGAGTCCGACTATTATGAGCTGTACATTGCAAATTTCGGAATTGATTCGATATAGTTTCTATGTTTTTTTTGTTTAATTGACTTCGTGTACACGTTTTGACGGATTATAGGAATGATTTGATCAAATAATTTTGAGATAAAACACGGATTTGAGTGGGATTTGATTTCATTGCCGTGTATAAAAATTGGATGTGTTAAAATAGTTGTAAACCGCGCGAACTGGGTTTTGAAATACATTTCTTGGTTCGAATCTCACATAAAAATGGTTTTACCGGTTCGATTCGTGCCGAAAATAGACTATAACGCGTTTGAAACAAGTTTCGCCGTAATTATTTATTTCGAAACCTGCATCAAATTCAATTTGATTATTGTTGTTGGCTTTTGCTGTTAATTGCTTTTCATGAACCCTTTGTATATTTTCTTGTCAATCTACCAAGTAGATTCTTAAGAAATCATAAAATCAATGATGTTGGTTTACATTAAGAGAGAACCATTTAATTCAAATTAAGTTTTAAGGGTCACTTAAGGAACTGTTGATCAAATTCTACATGATTAAGGGCATGTTGCATACAACACTGAACCAATTATTTAGCCATCATCATATGTGCTTACAACATTAAACAAATTTTTGTACAAGATTGAACCAACTCAACTATATATCAAGCTTGAACCACGTGACTAAATTGAAGTGAATATATATATATATATATATATATATATGGATCAATTCAATCAACCGATAGAATAATCTCATACACAATGAATCAAGGTTCAGTAGTTCATTTGTTTGTATAGTTACCAAGTCCCAAGATATGAAACCACCATGGTCGTTCGATTTTTTGTGCCCCTTTGGTTGCCTCGTTACCTTAGATTTTCCATCCGCTTTTGTCTTGGGTAGAACAACCTACTTCTGATTACGGATGGTACTAAATCATAATAGGTACTAAATCATAACCATTAGATGATTGTGAATAGGGTTGTAAACGAACCGAACTTTCAACGAACAGTTCGTGAACCGTTCGGTGGGAAGTTCGTTTGTGTTCGTTCGTTTAATAAACAAACGAACACGGACAAAAAAATCTGTTCGTTAAGCTAAACGAACGGACATGAACAGAGGCTACGCTCGTTCGTTTACGTTCGTGAACGTTCGGTAACATGTTCGTTTATGTCCGTTCGTTTAAGTTCGGTAGGTCGTTATGTTTTTAAATTTTATATTTATCATTTAGGAGAATACTTTTACATTTATAGAAGCAAATATGGTCATGGAAACGTTAGTTTTGCTGTGTTTGAAGCAAATTATGGTTATGCATTATGGATATGAATGTGTGATTAAAAGTAGTATTTGTTTCTTAAGACTTATTTGGTTCTGTTGTATATGAAGTTTTAATTCAAATAAGCTTAATCAAGTCAAAATGGCTTATTTATATACTAATTTGATATAGTGGATTAATTGAGGTTATAAGGTTTAGTTAAAAAAATTGTGTTTTAAATCATTTTTTATCTAATTTTTCTTTATTGTAAACAATCCCAGTAAATTAGAGATCTTGGTCTCTTGGGCGTTGACGTGGTTAAGGATAGTTTTTGGGATAATTATGACTTATTGATTAGTTGTCATGTTAATTAACTTTGGATAATTGTCTAATTTGGCCAAGGTTAATTTATTATTTTGGTTGTGAAAGGTAAAATTTAACAATGTTTTGTCAATATTTTCTAGTCAAACGTTCGTTTGTGACCGTTTGTGTTCGTTTTGTCCGTTTGTGTTTATTTGTGTCCATGAACAAAGTTTACGAACCGTTCGCGAACAACTTTAAAACCTTAACAAACGAACACGGACAAATTTTTCTGTTCGGAACTTGTTCACGAACAGTTCGTGAACAACTTAAAACCTTAACAAACGAACACGGACAAGCCTTGTCCGTGTTCGTCCGGTTTGTTTACAGCCCTAATTGTGAAAGAGTCTAATTAAATGTTGTACTGAATAACTTGATAGAAATCCATAGGTGTCTTCTCGAAAAGGGTCGAGGGTCTTATTGGTGTTTAAATCAAGCGAATATATTAAGAGCCCAGTCCATAGTCAAAATGATGGTCACCAAACTGATAACTTGAGCATTAGTGAGTCGGGTCTAGGTGGTTTATCCTCTCTCATCTGTTTTAAATTTGTCTTTTAATTTGGCACTTTCTATTTTTAGTACGTTATTATTTTTAGCAATAACCCCCCCATTAAATAATCTTTCAAATTAAAGTTCGTGTCTTGTCAGTTGAGTCTTAGTCAGTTAATTTAGCGTAGTATATAGAGTCTGGGGGTCGACACCCGGACTTACTTGTAGCTATATTGCATCCGACCGGTACACTACAGGTTGTGTGTGAGTTAGTTGAGTTTTCTGGGTTTTATCAATTTAAAGCTTTTTAGTGTCTGTTTTTACATATACGTTTGCACACATCATTTACTATGTTTGCTATGCTATGATGGTTGTTGCTATACTATGGTGCTAGTTGCTATGCCATGTCCCTAAGTTGCTAATTGATTATTGATAAATTATAAATCAAGACAGTTAATTGACGGTTAGTTAAAAGTTATCTTTAATCAAATACATGAGTTGTTTCCTCATGTCAAAATGGCTAAAACGAGAAGTTATGGATTCTATGTGGTTGTGTACTAATTTAGGTCATGGTTGAGTAATATTTACGAAATTACTATATATGTAAGGTTGTGCAGCATATTATGATGATCTCGAATTTCCATACTATTATTTACAAATTGTGTCTTTACTCACTAACTTTCAATAGATAACTTTATTTTCACATTTTCAGGTGATGATTTATTGTTGTTACTCAAGACATAGGAATGCCTTGGATTTAGACTAAATAATAAATACTTTTGCATTTATCGTTTCATATTTATTGTTTATCGGTTTTTTCATTAGACAATTATTACCAAAACTTACGACTCATTATTAGATTTATAAAATAATACCATGTGTTTTGTTTACTATGGATATCCATTTTCTCTGACAACCAGGTGTTTCCGCCGCCGGGTGGGTGTCACACTAACTCTAGTGTTTTACAACACATCAACATGATATTCCCAAACACGAACACGATTCGATAACTTATCGTATCATTTTCTAAACATGGACACGATAAAAATCAGGTTACATGATAAGACATGTTAAGGCACAATTAAAACCCATTCTTAAGAGGGGATGGAGAGCACCCGAATCCACCCGTAACTTTTTCACTATTTCACTTCACTCATAACTCATCCAAATTACTAGGAATCCACCGTAATAAATTTTTTTACTTTTTTTTTTACTTTTAATACTTCATCAATAAAAACACAAAATATAGCTAATAAAAAACACAAATGAAGTACATAATTTAAAATAACATAAACATAAATCCACCGTTTAACATCCCATGTGCCCTAACAAGTTGCAATGAATCATTTTTGTTGAAAGGACGTCTATACATATCTTGGTATTCATTCAAGGTTGTGTTTACGAGGTCGGCTTTGGCAGCTCCTTCAATATGTGCATGAAGATAAAAATGATTGAAATTGGAAATTAAAATTAAATCATGCTTTCACTTTGAATGAACTTGGTGAATCTCTAGTTATTATTACCACCCTCTAGTTGATTGTAGTGTACAAGAACTCGATTCCAAAAACCATTACCTCCATTACCGTCAAATGAAGCCTAACCATATGTTTGAAAAATTTACTTCTTGATCGCCCGTCCATGGTCGACGATTAGAAGTCATTGAGAGATTGATGAAGATAGTGTGAGGTTGTTTGAGAGTGGTTAAGTATAAATAAATTTGTGATTATGAGGTTCAAGAGAGTGATATTTAGAGGTGAAAATTATATAAAAAAATAAGGAAAACTGGATTTTAAAAATCCGAAGTTTTATTTATTGGCTGAAAAAAATCCCAACTAAAAAATACTTGCTAGAGATTCCAACTTTCAAACATATTTTTTAAAGAGCCACCGTTAAAAAAACACTTAACGTCGTTAAGTTTTTTTCGAATTTGAAACTAATGTTTTAGGGCTTTTGATCGTGTCGAGGATACTAATCGAGTGATGTAAAAGTTACATCGAACGGGTGCTCTAAGTGATGAAACGATGCTTTAATTGATGTAAGATTCAAAGTATCGTCAAACTGTTTCATCGCTTGTAGCACCAATTCGGGGTAAACTTTACATTAATTCATTCGCATCCCCCTTTCGATCAAAAGCCCTAAACATTTCAAATTCGAAAACACTTAAACAACATTAATTTTTTTAACTGAGGCTTTTTAAAATAAAATATGTTTGAAAGTTGGGATCTCTAACAAGAATTTTTTCAGTTGATAATTTTTCCGGTCAACATGCGAAAGTTGAGTTTTTTAAAATCCAATATTCCAAAAAAATAATCAAAACTAGTTGTTGCCTCCATGGGGTCCAGCTCCGACGTTAAAAAAATCGGGCAGAAACCTCAGCTTGCAACTCGGGCTCATCAACCCTTACTTCAAAACTAGTTCCTGGCGGGCCCGGCTCGACACCGAGCTCCCCCCAAGCCCACTTCGTCCCCTCTAAGTAAAACAAAATTTGCATTAAGTTTATAAGTTTTAAATATTAAATACCAGTTAACACGATAATCTTTAATACATAAAACAACAAAAATGTATAAATATAGTATTTAACTATAATAATACATGATAAGGACCAGGGTCGGCCCGTTATAGTAAAAAAAATAAGTTCTTGCTTTAGGCCCCACTTTTTCATAGGCCGCAAAATTTTAAAACTTCAATATTCTGTTGCGAATTCAAATCGACGATTACAATATAAAATATAAAATCATCTCAGGTCGTTTGCAATCGAAAATCATCTCAGGTAAAAGAGGAAAGTTCTTAACAATAGGCCTTCAAATGTTTTTTCGCTTTAAGCCTCAAAAAACCTTGAGCCGGCCCTGATAAGGACAAACAAGAAAAACATATGAGACGGAGGAGAGCTGGAGGCGGTAGTTGGCAAACGGCGGACGCAGGAGGTAAACGCACGGCGTGACTGATACGAAATTTGCTATGAACCACAAATTTATAATCGGACAAAACATGGTGCATGTAAATAATGTATAGTGACGTAAACCTCTTGGAAACATGTTCTCATGAATCTCTTTAAATACAAAGTTTTACAAATCATATATTTTTAAAACTACGTGTCTGAAGTCTGTGATAACTTTTATGTAGTTTTTATTTTTTATTTTTTGATACTTTTTGTATACTAACTAGATTAGTACCCGTGTATTATACATGATTTTGATTTTATACGTTTTAAATAAATTTATTTATAATATATTTTTATTAAATCGATTTGGATATTTACAAATATTTTCCTAGCAAAAATCATATACTAAAATAAAGGATATGATTTATAATAATTGATAATTTTTCTATTTAAATATATCATATTAGGAGATAATTTATGATAATTGGTAAACTGTTTATTTGAGTATATCGGGTTATGAGATAATTAATGATATTTGGTAAATCTTTTATTTTAACATATCGGGTTAAGGGATAAATCATGATAATTGGTAAATTTTTTATTTGAACATATCGAGTTAATAGATAATTCATGATAATTGGTATTTTTTTATTTGAACATATCGAGTTAATAGATAATTCATGATAATTGGTATTTTTTTATTTGAACATATCGAGCTATTTCGAATACGGAGCATACCATTACCCGCTATCAAATCCTACATCAAATTAAATGAGAGCATGACACCTAAGAGAATTCCTATGTGGAGTAGTTATATTGTTGACATGTAAATGAGTCACTCAATTATTAGAATAGGTAGATCTGATTTAACTAAATTAATAATAGAGTAAATTACTGTTTGAGTACCTATAGTTTGAGAGCTTTAACTATTTGAGTCTAATTTTCAAACTTTTAACAAATTAAACCTCGTGGTTTGTATTTTATAACCATTTGAGTGTAATATACTAACATAGTTACATTTTTCAGTTAATATATAATAAAATTACCCAAATGCCCCTAGACTCAAATGATTATTTTTCACCATTTGGTTTTTTAAATGTCTTTATTAAAAAAATATGTTTTAACTTTTTAATTCGTTTGGTTTTTATAAATAGTCGGGTTTTAACGTTTTTAAAACATTCTGCATTTTAAATGTCTTTATTAAAATCATTCATCGTATTTAAATGATTGTTTTCCAGTTTAGTTTCCCAATACATTGAATTGGAGAAAATCATACGAATGCTTAACAATTTCAACTGAAACATACGGTTTGTTTGTGTTTGTATGATGGTCAATCATATCTCAATTAAGGTTTGTTTGTGTTTGTGTTGAGATTAATAATGACCAATAGTAAAGTTGGGATTAATAATAGTCAATAGGTGAAAGTTGAGATTAATAATGATCAATAACTGAAAGTTGGGATTAATAAAATCCAATTCTCCTGAAAATAAAACATGTCAGTTGCCACATGGATGTCACGTCAACATATTGAGACGGAGTTAACCAAGGGTAACGGAAGGCTCAATGGTGACCCATTAAGTGAAAATTGGGATTAATAATGACTAATAGTAAAGTTGGATTAATAATGACCAATAGATGAAATTAAGATTAATAAAATCTAATTTCCCGAATTTTAAACCAAGTCAAGGTTACTTGTATATGTGAGTATAAACCAATATATGTATGTGTATTTATATAACCAATTCTTCCAAACTGTTATAAAGAAAGCGTTTATAATATTCAATTAACTAGTTTCTCTCTTTTTCACAATACATGTTTAAAACGTTGAATATAAGTAAAAGAATTTATTTGATTTTACTGTGTGTATTTGAAGTTGATTCTATAAAATTGGGTTGAATTAAGAAGACTAAAATTTGTATAAAGTATAAGAAGCCATATGGGTCACTAGATCTAATATTAAATGAAGATTAATGACCTAAAAACATCTCCTCTTCTAATAAATCACTAACCCATTCTCCCATATTGCGCCACATGTCAACACCACATTCACTCTCACCCACAAAACGGATTTTTGGATCCGACCCGTAACACCACCCATCACCCGTCTTTGATTTCAGCGGATCTAATATAAACGTTTCATTGTACAGCCATTCATTCTTAATTCGTTCTTCCAGATCAAACCCTAATCGCCGCTTCAGTTAATCTCTTCCTCACTCCAAATCGATTAACCCTAAATAAACCCTAATCGCCGGATCATTGAATCTCTTCATATACGTATGTAAGTCGATTTTCTCTTCTGCGTTTTCTTCTATACAAAAATCATCGTCCTTCGTTCAACATTTGATTTCCGGTATTTCGCTATAATCTTTCTTGAATATTTTGTTGTTGGTTGATTGTTTTGATTATATACATTTCTAGGGTTTTGAAATCATCCATTATGTCTAATGTTTAATGTTTTTAGGGTTTTAAAATCATAAATTGGGTGTGTGATTCATATGAAATCTTCGCAATTGCATCATCAGTTGGGTGTGTGATTCATATGCATAAGTCAGGTAATACTTTTAGTATTGAATTGTCGAGCAGCTTTTTTCATTTTTAATGATAATAATTTGAATGAACTGTTTTTTGACCCGTATGACAAAGATATGCCATTGGATGTCCAGATAAAACACAATATATTCAATGATGAGTTGGTTGTAAAAGCTGTTTTTGAAGCTGCAAGTGTTTCTTTGGCAGTTTGAGTGGTATTGAGAAGTTATCAGGTTTGTATTACTTTATTTCACGTTCTTAAATCTCAATTATGGTTGTGATTTAGTGTTTTTAGTGGTAATACTTATGTAACTATGTTCTTTTACATTGTTATTTGAATCGTAAATTTCTATAAATGCAGCTAGGGCAAAGATGGAACTGTTAGGTGTTGGGATATTGAACACAGAGAGTTGTCTAGGTATTAAATAATTAGCAAGGCCGTTCGAATTGGTCCACTTGCATCTCGCTCATGTTATTTATCGCGTCTTTCATTATTGAAGTCATCATTTGTACCAGGGCTCAGGTGCAATCAATTTTAATGATCCATTGACATTGAAATAGTTACATTGAGTTTAATTGACTTCAAAAGCTAAACAATCAATTAAACACCATTGGTATACCTTAACTATTACTTGGTTACTCAATGGGTCAAAACAGATTCTACCAAGTGACATTTTAATTATTCTTATAATAGCAATGCAAATTGACTCATTGGTGTATTTTTGTAGACAAATAATTCTATAAGTATAAACGTTTTTTTTTCTAAACCAAGCCATTCTTGCTAAATGGGTCAAAAAGAGCTTGGGTGAAAGAAGCAAGTTTGCATAATGATGTCCAAATACTGTGTTTTGTTGTTTTAAAATATCTGGTTTTCACAAGGTACACTTGTTATATTCAGTTTGTTGATACATCCATTAAATTAGTAAAATTGAAAAGTTACATTTTAATTATGATGTTAAACTACTTGATTTGCATCGACCACGTGATCCACTAGAATTTTGTACTTTTTAATACAAATTTGCCTACAACTCTTAAAGATTATAGGCAAACTGATTAATTGAGTTGGGTGTTAATTTAGGTTTATATCTTTGTCCGTTCTTCCAATGTATTAGATCCAACACTTCACAGACCAGGGAGTTTTTTTACCGTGTGATTGGTCTATCTTATCCCTTTTAGTATATATCTTTGTAATAGGTTCAATACTTGTAGTTTTGGTGATACCTTATTGTACAAGTGTACGTGACAGGGAAACACACTTTTCAATACACTGTTTCATTTAGGCGGTGTCATCAGTGCGTACGTTAGCATGTTGCAAACAAACCTTTTCTTAAAACCGTATTTCAGGTTCATAATTTGTACGTGGATTTTAGCAGTTTCACATTTTTCTGATGATGTTAAATATTGAACTTAAGTTACCATATTGTAGTTTAAAAATAAAACATTAGTAGTAATAATTGGTATATATGTGTGTAAACCACAAATTGTAAGTTGTATGTTATAAAAATATATAGAACATGTTCTTAGGTTAACCTAATCCGTTTGACCCATCACCCATTTTGCCTGCTTTTACCACTTTAATATATATATATGTGTGTGTAAACTACAGATTATAATTGTATGTTATAAAACTTTAGGCATTCTTTAGTTGTTCATTATCGTTTGGTGCTAGCCTTTCCTTAGTTTTGCTGCAGACTCATATTTTTGTGTTGGTTTGTAAAAAAAGTCAGGTCACTAATTTTATAATGATGTTGCAGGTATCAAAGTCATACAAGAACCACCAAATAAGGTGTAATAATAAACTGAAATGGATCCAGAAGGATCAAGGGCTTAAAAAGAGACAATCTAAGGAGTATCACACTTTGAAGCTGTCAAATGGGTCAACTACCTACATCCATTAAGTCCACACTTTGGTCTGGTATTTTTACCGGACCATGGCATAAAAAGAGACAATCTATGGAGGATCCACACTTAGATTGTTTTATTCTTTTGGACAATTTTATGTCTTTGTAAAAATTCAATTTGTTTTTTCAAGAGAAATGAGAATTTAAAATTCGTGTGAATATTGCATCAATATCTTCAATTTGTGTCAATTCGTTTAGAAGAAAGATTGTGTGCCAACAACGAGATTATATCTGTAAATATAAACCAATCTACCAATATGGTTAATATGGTTCTTTATGCGTTGATATAGAGGAATTATGAAAAATGAAGCTGACAAAAGTAATGACCAAAGTAATGTAGTTTTTTTCGTAGAAATGAGAATTTAAACTTCGTGTGAAGCATGGAGCATGCACAATACAACTTAGGAGTAGGTTGCTAAGGTACGTGCGGTCAATTTTATAGTAGATATTGCGGCAAGACAACCAATGACTGCAGATTTCAAGTGAATGGCATAACCAATTTTATTAACGAGCTCTTTTGACTTTATATAAGCTAACATTTAACAGTAACAAAGTACAAATATCTTATTTCAAAAGGCTGCAAATTTCAAGTGCATGGCATTAAAAAAAATTAAAAAGAAACTTACTTTATGTGGTAGCATATATGTTTATAACATATAAAGGAAAAGTTGATTCTCAAATGATAGATTGTGTAAGTTTGAAATATTAACGTTGAACATGTCAAATTAGAATGGACAAAGTATTAAAACAATTTATTGGTTAATTAGGTGTTTTTAAATAACAGTTATTTTCGTCATGTAAGGAACGAAATGTCATATCACGTCACATTGTCAAAGTTAATTTTATTGTCAATATTAGAACATATAATTATTTTTTATCATTTCATCCCGTGGGTACCCACGGGTATTAACCTAGTAAAGTGATATAATGGTAAATAGTTGGAAGTTTAAATGGTAGACCAAGGTATACTAGTATTTGCCCCATTTTTAAATTTCACCCATTTTTTAAATGTCCATAACTTTTACATACGACATTATTTTTTAATAAAAATTACACAAAAAACGAAAGTTTTTTTATCTTCAAAACGCATATAATATTGATGAATTAAAACGATTATTTTTTTCACGTTTCAACTCATTGTCTTATTCTTCATGTCATTGTGTTATATTATAACTTATTTTTTAATACAAATAAAGCATACATTATAACACAATATGTCAAATCTTATAACTTTTTTTCATTGTTGATATAGTCATAAACTCATATGCCATAACATAACATAACATCTCAAATCCATTACTTGTTTTATTTGTGTAACATCTCAAATATATTATAGCTTGTTTTTTTCAGATCATTGTGTTATAATACAATGACATAATATAACATAATGACCTGACAAATAACACAATACGTAAAGAAATAACACAATGACTTTACAAATAACACAATGACATGAAGAAATAACACAATGACCTGACAAATAACACAATGAGCTGAAAAGCGTACAAAAAAATATATATGAATATTATACATGTTTTAAAGATAAAAAAATGCTCATTTTTATGGTGTAATTTTTTTAAAAAAATAATGTCGTATGTAAAAATTATGGATGTTTAAGAAAATGTGATGAAACTTGAAATATAGAGACATTACCAATTTTACCATTTCCTTTAATTTTAATTGAATGTCACATGTCATCATCACATGCTTCTTAAACTTTTTATATACAAGCATGTCAGCGTATTATATGGCCTAATATAGTATAGTAAAATGTATTTTTTGTATGTGGCATGATTTTCGCACATTTTTCTAGGTGGTATGATTTTAAAGCACCTTATATATTTATTTTAATCTGTTTTAAAAGATATTCAATTTGAAAAAAAATATGTTTTTATTTCATAAAAAAAACACAAATTTCTCTCTTTTTTGTGACTAGATATGTTTTATTAATATCAAATATAAAGTTATGTATTAAGATCCATTATATTGTTAAGTAAAAAAACTGAATTAAATATTTTGATCCTTACCCACGATAGTTTTAAAGTTGCCTTCATCAATTTCTTAATCTATTTCTTATGAAAAAGATGAGAACAAATAAAACTTAATTAGTCTACAATACATGTACAACATTGGGTTTTAATTTTTATAGTCTTTGCTTGTGTTAGAGAACGTACTTAAGATGGTAATGATTTATGATTTTTTATTATGCTCAGTAATAATTAAATATTTTTAGTTATTCAACTCATGTAACACACGGGGTATAACCTAGTATGTATGTATGTATATAAAGATGGCTACAAACGATAACCATTATTTAATAAGAAACTAGGTTTAATACTCATGTGTACACACGTGTTGAATGAATATATTTAAAACTAATAACAACCTATAACTTTCTTTTTTATTGGTATTAGATTAAATACATGACACCTTGGTCTAATAAACTGTTAGAATAAATAAATTGATCATAAATATCACTAATAGTTTTAAAATGGAAGATTTTAAAACTGTTAGAATGTATTTTTTTGTATGTGGCATGATTTTCGCACATTTTTCTAGGTGGTATGATTTTAAAGCACCTTATATATTTATTTTAAATATCACTAATAGTTTTAAAATGGAAGATTTTAAAATTGTTAGAATGTATTTTTTTGTATGTGGCATGATTTTCGCACATTTTTCTAGGTGGTATGATTTTAAAGCACCTTATATATTTATTTTAATCTGTTTTAAAAGATATTAAATATGCTTTTATTTCATAAAAAAACACAAATTTCTCTCTTTTTTGTGACTGGATATGTTTTATTAATAGCCATCAAATATAAAGTTATGTATTAAGATCCATTATATTGTTAAGTAAAAAAACTTAATTAAATATTTTGATCCTTACACACGATAGTTTTAAAGTTGCCTTCATCAATTTCTTTATCTATTTCTTATGAAAATGGAAGAAATACACATATGTGCCAATTCATTCAAGTTGAATGAAAATGAGATGCATTCCACATTCATTCAATTTGAATGCTTTGATTTAATTTGGAAACCGGGAAATTTGACGGACAATGAAACTCCCAAAAAATTTGCCACCTAAATGGAAAGTATTGAAGCTCATTTTGCCGCTAAAAAACTCTAGTTTATTATACAGATTATTTTATATTTATACATGGGTGAATAAACTTCAAATAATAATGCATTCACTAATAAGTATATATCAACGCATTATATATTTATCTACCTATTCTAATAATTGAGTAACTTGTCAAGGTGTCATCATTTTATATATGTCACAAAGGAAAAATCCTATGTGGCGAACTCTCCTTTCATTTAGCTCATGGATCTTATTCGGGTCAAATACTATCCGCATATATTTTCAAATAATTAAATTTGTCCTTTCATGTATTTATCTATTTAGTTTAAAATCGGTTTGGATATATATGTTATTTGATTATTTTTAAAGATATATATTAAATACTATCCATATAAAGTATAAATTTTAGTTTGGATGTATATATGATATTATATGTAAGGATATATAAGAAATACTATCTATGTAGTATTTAAAATTTTGTTTTAGATATATATGATATTTGATATTACTTTTAGTAAATAAATTAGCATTTATTTAATTACTTTATGTATTTAATTGCATCATTTTTATATATGATTCCGTGTATATCATGAGTTGTAATCTAGTATATATATATATACACACACTAGTGTGTATACATATAAAGTGTATTCACTGATAAATAAATACATTTATTCGCTAATCTTAGATATACTATAATTCTAATATATGTATCTAATGTGTGTGTATATATATGCTCAATGCTCTAAAGAAAGTAAGAAACAGTTAGGGAGGAGGGAGTGATGAGAGAGCTTGTGGACGAGGAAGATGCTTTGAAGCTTGTGGACGAGTTATGCTCCTCGCCAAGGAACTTGTTGATGTAGTGGTTGTGAGGGGCGAGGTGGAGAGGAAACGAGATAGGAGACGAGCTTCATTCCGGCTGAAACGAGGTTGTGACGAGAAACAAGCTTGTGAGAAGCTTGTCAACCACTCCTCCCCCTTATAGTGATAAGGTGTAATAGATACATATATATAATATAACTAGGTTAATACCCGTGTGTTCACACGGGGTTAAACATTAAAGAAAATGTATATACTAAAGGAATAACAAACATATCATAAACGAGCAAAGTAATGCAAATTAAAACACGAAAAACTGAATTTATCTATTAAAAAGAAAAAACCGAATTTTAGTAATTTAAAGCTAAAGTTGTTTAGTGATAAAATAATTAAGTGATTCATTTTTTTTATTACAATAATTGTTTTTGATATATGAATTACAAATGTTTTGTAATCAAGAAGTGAGAAAATCTAAACTAATACACTTATTTTTGGAAAGGTATTAAAATAAATCTTAAATTGTTTAAAGAAATAATACTGTATTTTTGGAAAGTTTATGAAATACTTAATAGGGATGCATCAGATGGCGACATGTGGCGCAATATGGTAACATGGGTTAGCGATTTATTAGAAGAGGAGATAAGGTAATAAAGTAGATTATAAGTTTTTTTTTAAAGTATTGATTATAATGTGTGTACGTATTAACGACTGTAGTCAAGCCCACACCATTAAATTTAGGTGTGGTTAGGTTCAATAGTCGGACCCATTTACACCTACTAGACTTTCAAAGGACCTCTTAAATTACATTATTAAGTGATTGTATTATTATGTGATATCTTTTATTTCGTAAGTGGACGCGTGGCATTCAAATCAATTAAACCATCTAAATGTTTGTTGTTTTGTATTATCTTGAATTAATTCATGTCATAGGAAATAAGAATTAAGCCTTCGGAAATATTTCAAGAAACTATATATCAAAGGAAAATATTTTTTTCACCATGTATATGTGCTTGCGAGGTGGTGGGCATCTTCGCATGTTGCGACATTAAAACATCAAAACACTTATAACAATAAAGGATTTAACTAGTTAAAAGTTTTGATTGGCAAACAAATATGTATATAAAAAACAAATGAAGAAATGCGTGGTCTAAATGGTAAGTCCATTTAAAGTTGAGGGGTCATATTCATATTTTAGCTTCATGAGAAGCTATATGTAAATTTTTTAGGTCAAGCACTAATGACTCAAGAGTGGTGGCACAATGATTTAACAATGAGAGTGCGTTATAAGATGCCGTCCACACTTTCTAAATATATTTACAGATTTTTAGGCTTATACATATGCTAAACACAGGTTAAATAAATTGAAACCGGTTATTATACAAATTGTTATTTGTGGGCGAAGTGATCCGGCTTGTTCCTTAATTTGGTTGCGTGAGAATTTCATCTTTGTCAAAAAAGTTTGCGTAAGAATTCCATCTCTTAGTTGAATCACGTGCATAAGAATGAAGCATGCTTGCGTGATAACTTCCGAAATCATGCAAATGTAATTTACACATGCATGATAATTTCTAGTGTGGATGGAATAATCACGCAGGGATGGAATTCTCACGCAAGAGGTGCCTTTACGTTAGAATTTCATCTCTTAGTTATAATTTGTGTAATAGTTCCATCACTCCAAATAAAATAAGGGTACTTGAATGGTGTGTTTAAACTTCTAGTTAATCAAGTTAGTACGCATTTGAAGTGTTGTTTCGGGATATTTTTTTACATCAATCGATTTGTATCATCTTTCAGATCTAAAAAGCTCTGAAGCATCAGTTTGATATTCGGATTTTTAAGGAGGTCCAACTGAAAAAAAAGGGTGTAAAAGTTAGGTATTGTGACAAAATACTCTCTGGTTATTATTGACCAAATGCAACAAGTTAATATTATCAAAATTCAATTTGTCTTGTATATTCACTTAATTTGCCTAAAACTATAATATGGTTAACTTTGACAACTTACACTTTCAACTCTCATCTTTTGGTAAGTTACACACCGATCCATAATAGCTTGACACATAATTTGTTTAATTAGACTTTATACCACAATGTCTGATACCTTATCTATGTTTAACCATGTTAACTAACATGTGTAACAAAGTAAATAACGTGTAATGTCACACACTCCAATCACACGCTAATTAATGTCGTCATCATATATAATAATTGTAAGAAACTCAAAACTAAATGCCTATAGCCCTAGTCCCATCTCCCTGGTCCTCTCTTGTGATATAATGGTTCATTTGGTTCTTTACCCCACAACAAACACACCTTTTCCCTTTGCTTGGTAACGCATTACACAGACAAACGATAATATTGGTGATACATAATAATGGTTACGATTTAAATAAATGCTATGATAAATAGGAAAATTGATAATCATCACTCATAATTAATATCACTCATTTACGACCAGTCAGAAGGTAAATCAACACTCAGACCGAATGACATTTTGATATTTGGATTGATAGAAGGTAAACATGCATGTGTGAATATAACATGTGTTTCCCACTAGTGAGCTTGATAGGGTGTTTTTAGAGCCGGTCAAACTGCTTTAAAAGTTGCTACTTGTAAAGTGGCTAAACACGAGAAAACATGCATTGACAACTAACACATATTCGTTCCATTTGTATTTAATACCTTTGGATAATTGGATTCCTTGCACCTGTTGCCATGGATGTACTTAATCGAGTCCAACGGGTTATGCATGGCTTTATTATGACCCAAGGTCTATGAATATAATGCTTAAGCGATTTGGTCTTGCTATCCAAAAAGGGGTTAGCAGTGTAACGCCGCAACTTGCAGTCCGTTTACCTTATATTTCTATCATTAATCGGTTCTATCATTAATCGGTTAATGACTCATCATCATCCAAACTTACAAGCTACTATCACACACACGACTGTACTCATTGTTGAAGATGATCGATGATGACATTAGGATAAAGACAACGACTTTACAAAATACCTAACACAAATACACAACAATATTAGACAACATATATAAAGGAACTTCGATTCTAAGTTCTATATCTCACTTCAATTTAAACTCACAAAAAATCAATACTTTTTGGAGGATGTTAAAAGTCTTCTTTTATTTAGGCTATTATAGTGAGAGTGTAATATGGGTAGTGATCGATAGAGAAAAATGGTACCACGTAGACACTTATGCATACACTGTGTCATAGTGATTATTGATGATAATAGGTGTATGATACTGAATAGTTTGTAATTATTAAGGTTGATAAGTGTATTAATGTGATAGGTTGGAAAACAAATTAAACTTTGCAAGTCACCATATTGGTGATCACACACACAACCATAATGCCCCTTAAACGGAGGATAGAGACGGTGTACCACCATAACCACATCAACTTCACGGGCACTTGATAACACCCATAATTACTAATAGCATTATAAACATCTTCCATGATTTAAATCCCACGTTTGTATGGTAAGGTACATCACATAATAACCTTTCGTCTCACTAATCATGTCTTTTGTAAAATTCAACGAAAATGCTAATTTTATCTAGTTGTAAGAGATGGCATATTCGATGCCATCCATATACGATCCTTTTCACGGCTGCTGTGTTACTCATTATATTCTCAACGGGCTACACAAATTCTAATATATATGGCATTAAAACTTTGTTAATTACCTTTTAAGTGAAGAAATAATAAAATATTCTAATTGTTAATGTGGTGATCATTATTTGAAGAAATTAGGGGTCTGTTTGGTATGTGATAATGAAATGGATGAGAGAATAGAATGAACGAAGGAAATGAATGGGCAAAGGAATGAAAATGATCATTCCATTCCATTACCTTGTTTGGTGGCTTTACAAAAATAAAATAAATCATTATATTGTTTTGTTTGGGATGAAGGTAAAGACAAATTAATAAAATACATTTCACTAAAAATGATAAATATATTTTCATGGTTATGGGTCGGGTCTTGGTTTGGGCCATGTGTTGGGTCGTGGTTCGATACATGGGTCAATACATGAGTGAGTTCATAAATCAGATAATTATGGTTTCGGTTATGTGTCAGGCCATGGGCCAAGTCATGGTTCGAGGAATGGGTCATGTCACGGGTTGGTTCGTGGCTCGGGTCGTGATTCGGTTCATGGTTCAGGTCATGGGTCAAGTATTCATGGCTCGGGTCACAAATCGATTCATGGCTCAGGCCGTGAGTCGATTCATGGCTCGGAATGTGAGTCGGGCTATGGATCGATACATGGGTGAATACATGATCAGTGAGGTCATAAATTAGATTATGCTTGGAACGTGAGTCGGTTCATGGCTCGGGTCATGGTTCGAGGCATGGGTTAGGACACAGGTCGGTTCATGGGTTCTTAGGTCAGGTCAAGGTTTGGGGCATGGGACATGTCAATAACTAGGCATAAATTAAAAAAAAATATATTTCATTCCTTGAAGGAATGCAAAAAAAACATGGGGTGGGGATGGAAAGAAAATAAGGTATTTTTCATTCCTTTTTAATGGTTCATTTCATTCCATTGACCAACCAAACATACTTTTTTTCATTCCATCGTAATGGTTCATTCCATTCCACCTTTCATTCATGCATACCAAACGCTACCTAGCAATTTGCCCCGGGTTCCTCCATCAGACGGTCAGGTCCTATGTGCTAAGTGCGTCAAGCGGAGCGGTGGTAGTGTCGTGTTTGTGACTTCGTTACACATTTTACTATGATGACCATTAAGGCGTGGTACAACCACGTAGAGGTGCACAAAAAAACCAGAACCGGAACCGAAACCGATCAAATAACCGAAAACCGGTTCTTAGAAGAACCAGTTCTTGTAGAACCGAACCGGAACCGAACCGAACCGTATGTTCTGAATAGGTTCTACTATTTTTTTACAAATTATAGGTTCCAAAAGAACCGGAACCGGTTCCTAAAAAAACCGGTTCTTGGAAAAACCGGTTCCTGGAAGAACCGGTTCCTGAAAAAACCGGTATGTTTTAGTGTTGTTACTTATTTAATGTTTTAAAAGTTATATATCTTGTAATACTTAAAGTTTTTAATGTTACTACCTATTTAGTTAAAAATAATATAACAAATTTATGACGATAAACTCTAAATGAAAGCCCAATGAAGAGTGAACATTTGCAGCAACCTAACGTTTCGGCCCATGTCATTGAAAGAAACCGCTTTTTTTAAGAACCCGAACCGTTTTTTAGGAACCGGAACCGGTTCTTTGAGAACCGGAACCGGTTCTTTAGGAACCGGAACCGGTCACTAGGTTCTAGTTTTTTCACCAAAAACCGGTTCTAGAACCGAACCGGTTCTTGTAAGAACCGGTTCCTTTATCGTCAACAAGAACCGGAACCGGTTCTAGAACCGAAACCGGTTCTTCAAAAAAACCGATTTGTGCACCTCTACAACCACGTAATGTTGAATAGGATTTAATGCAAATGCCAAAAAAATCAATTTTTTTGGATATTTGGATACTCTCCGGATATCTGAAAGTTTGGATTCAGATATGATCCATATGGATAGTCAAAACCACTATTAGAAAATTCCGGATACCCGACCTTGAACACTTTTATATGTATAATACATATTTTGAATTTGGTGCAAAGAGAGAAAAGATAATGTGATGACATTCTTGTAAACCAACGTGATTTAATTCTTGTACGTGGTATGTAATTATGTAGGTGGTAGTACATGGTACGTAATTATAGATGTGGGTACTAGTAATGCAGAACTTATGAGGGGTTTACACAATGACTTTGAGTGGCTTACGTCGAACATGAATGACTTCACTTCAGTTTTGACGACGATCTCACACACTCGACACAAGTCTTGTTTAATACGATATTTTACGAGTCATTCAAAATTAGTTATATAGATGTGGGTACTAGTAATTAGACATAATCCTGCTACATGCCTACATTCATGCCCCACCTTACTTTGCATGAAATTTCACATGCTTACTACTTTTTATGATGAAGTCATGAAACTACAATGACACCAAATGAATGAATGATAACCCTTATATTTTATTGGACTAAAGTCACGGAAGAAACTAAAAGTTTCATTCTTTTTTCATAAGCCCAAATATACTATTTGATTGTCGGGACCATATATTCAACTAGCCCAATAACTTATAGAATGTATTAGTTTACTTTTAACTAATATAAGTGATGGCACAACGAGTTTTATATATATTATTGCTTTACTCGTTTAAATCCTTTGTTTTACACGAGTTAAATTAATAAAATATTTAATAGCTAGTAACGATGAGATCATGAGAAGTAGGCTAAAAATAACGGGCGATAAGCATTACGCAAACAAGAAAATAATAATAACAACAAAAATAATAACAATATAAATAATAAGAACAATAAATATAATACTAATAATAATAATAGCAATAACAATAACAATAATAACAAGAATAACAATAACAATAATAATAAAAACAATAATAATAATAATAATAATAATAATAATAATAATAATAATAACAATAAGAACAATAACAATAATAATAATAATAACAACAACAATAACAATATCAATAACAATAATAATAACAACAATAAGGATAATAATAATAATAATAATAATAACAATAAAAATAACAGTAACAGTAATAACAATAACATTAATAACAATAACAGCTATAACAATAACAGTAATAACAGCTATAACAATAACAGTAATAACAATAATAACATTAATATTAATAATAATAATAATAATAACAATAACAATAGCAATAATAATAATATTAGTAACAGCAATAATAATACTAACTTAAATAATAATAACAATAATAATAATAATAACAATAACAATCATAATAATAATGATAAGAAAAATAAAAATAATAACAACAATAATAACAATAAGAATAATCATAATAATAAAAACAACAATAATAACAATAAATATAATACTAATAACAATAATAACAATAACAACAACAAGAATAACAATAACAATAATAATAAAAACAATAATAATAATAATAACAATAATAACAATAATAACAATAATAACAATAATAATAATAATAATAATAATAATAATAATAACAACAACAACAATAATAACAATATCAATAACAATAATAACAATAACAATAACAATAACAACAATAAAGATAATAATAATATTAATATTAATATAAATAATAATAAAAACAAAAATAATAAAAATAAAAATAACAATAACAGTAACAGTAATAATAATAACAGTAATAACAATAATAGTAATAACAATAACATTAATAACAATAACAGCTATAACAATAACAGTAATAACATTAATAACATTAATAATAGTAATAATAATAATAATAACAATAATAATAGCAATAATAATAATATTAGTAACAACAATAATAATAATATAATAATAATAATAATTTAAATAATAATAAAAATAATAATAACAATAACAATAATAATAATAATAAGAAAAATAATAATAATAATAATAATAATAATAATAATAATAATAACAACAATAATAACAATAAGAATAATCATAAAAATAATAAAAATAATAATAACAACAATAATAACAATAAATATAATACTAATAATAATAATAATAACAATAACAACAAGAATAACAATAACAATAATAATAAAAACAATAATAATAATAATAATAATAATAATAATAATAATAATAATAATAATAATAAGAACAATAAGAACAATAAAAAAAATAAGAACAATAAAAATAATAATAATAATAATAATAATAATAATAATAATAATAATAATAACAACAACAACAACAATAACAATATCAATAACAATAATAATAATAACAATAACAATAATAATAATAATAATAATAATAATAATAAGGATAATAATAATAATAATAATAATAGTAATACCCAAACTTGTTATTTTGTATAAACCACGGGTCCTATTGGTGTAATTAAGTCTAATAATAATATTAATAATAATAAAAATAAGAGTTAATTACATAAATGGGTCCTATGGTTTACTCAAAATAACAAGTTTGGGTACTAAGGTTTTTTTGTTGCAAGTTTGGGTATTGGTCTTTTAAATTGTAACAAGTTTGGGTACTAACACTAACAAACGTTAGTTGTTCTGTTAACTTCAAGGGTTTTTTAATATTTTCATATTAGAAGGGCTATTTATGAAATTTATTATTTATAGTTTACTTAAAATATTATAAGATAAAATTATAAAAAATAACATATTCATTTTCTTACTTTATTTTCTTTCACGTCCACTAATTAGCACCACTGATGTGATCTAGATTATATATAAATATTTCCTATACTTTTGATAGTTTTTTGGTTACTTTTAATTGGATCTACTCGTAATTGGTTCATATCTGGATTTTAATGATCTAAAAAGAATATGAGCTAAAATGGTGTATTTCAAACTAAAGTTGAGATCGCAAGTAAAACTTTAAGTAGGTTTCACATTTTATTGTTATGAATTGTCCTTAAAGGTTTGAGTATTGAACATAATCATTTGCAAATTTAAAGTGTTAAATAAAGCAAAAAAAAAAAGCAAATTCGAATACTAAAGTGAAGCTCACGTGAAATTTCTCATTTCATTAATGTTATTACTTGTCGATTATTTTCTTACCGTATTTTCTTTCAAGAACCACTAGCTAACACCACAAACCCTATTTATAAGCCTAGTAGCACCAACCTAACCATTTAGTAAGAGTTGGATGGTGACGATTAGGGTAACACGGAGTGTACGTGGTGGTGTAATGAATGGTGAAGAAGTCGTGAAATTGGGACGGTGATGGGTTTCAACAGTGGAAAATGAGTGTTAATTAAGGTTGGAGCTTGGTGAATCTGTTGATGATAGTAATTGGGGTTTGTGATGGATGGTTGTGGTTCGGTGAATCGTGGTGGATGGTAAGGTTAAAGGGTGCCGAGTGGTGAGGGAAATAATACGGGTTGACGATGATGATGAAGTGGTCTCTAGATAATATAACTCTTAATAGCCGAGTTAAGTTACTTATGTTAAAGAGTTGTGAAAAAATATAAGGTGGTGCTAGCTGATGTCTTATAAATATATTAGTGGTGCTAACTAGTAGTTTGTAAAAAAAAGCAAAGAAAAAAATGAGAGTTTTGTTTTAAATTTTATAGTATAATATTTCATGTAAGTTACAAAACAAGTTCATCAATCGTAAATTAATTTCATAAATAGTCCTTCTAATGTGAAAAGATTAAAATGCCCTTAAAGTTAACTATAAAACTAACATTTGTTAGTGTTAATACCCAAACTTGTTACAAATTAAAAGACCAATACCCAATCTTGTAACAAAAAAACCTTAGTACCCAAACTTGTTTATGTAATTAAAAGACCAATACCCAATCTTGAGTAAACCACATACACCATTTATGTAATTAACTCTAAAAATAATAATAATAATAATAACAATAACAGTAACAGTAATAATAATAAGAGTAATAACAATAACAGTAATAACAATAACATTAATAACAATAACAGCTATAACAA
This sequence comes from Tagetes erecta, assembly GCA_030867185.1. NCBI lineage: Eukaryota > Viridiplantae > Streptophyta > Magnoliopsida > Asterales > Asteraceae > Tagetes > Tagetes erecta. Next base: position 73,574,501 of record CM061490.1, on the reverse strand, counting down.
TAATAACATTAATAACATTAATATTAATAATAATAACAATAATAAAAATAGCAATAATAATAATATTGGTAACAGCAATAATAATAATAACTTAAATAATAATAATAATGATAAGAAAAATAGAACAACAACAGGAGCAGCAGCAGCAACAACAGCAACAGCAACAGCAACAGCAACAGCAACAACAACAACAACAACAACAATTGTTAACTGGCGGTGGATGGTGGCGATCGTTGATGGTACTTTAGAGGGGTTAATCCCTTTAGTGACTCTGTCTCTTTAGTCGTTGTTTGGACGATGGTGGTTTTGGGATCAACTAAATCATTTGGTTCTATTGGATTTCAGCAGATGTACAACCTTTCGTTCGTTATGATGTTTTAATTAGTCGCCTTCGCCGTCATTGACTGAAGGTGGATGGTGGCGATTGTGGCTTTGGCGACCATCGTGACCGAATCTGTGTTATTCCGGATAATTTTTTAAACTCTTTATTATCATGACGTTTCAGTCGCCTCCATCATTGTTGACTGACGGTGGATGGTGGCGATAATCGATGGTACTATAGAGGGGTAAATCTCTTTGGTGACTCTGTCGCTTTAGTTGTTGTTTGGACGGTGGTGGTTTTGGGGTCATCTGAATCATTTGGATCTGTTGGATTTCAGTAGATGTACAATATTTTGCCCATTATGGTGTTTCAGTCACAGCCGTCGTCGTTGACTGACGGTGGATGGTGGTGATTGTGGCTTTGGCAATCGTCTATGGTACTATAGAGGGGTGAATCCCTTTGGTGACTCCGCCACTTCAGTCGTTGTTTGGACAATGGTGGTTTTGCGGTAATCTAAATCATTCATATCTGCTTGATTTCAACAGATGTACAACCTTTTGTCAACTATGGTGTTTAATTCGTCGTCATTGACTGATAGTGGATGGTGGCGGTTGTGGCTTTGGCGATCATCTTGACTGAATATGAGTTAGTCCGGCTAATTTTTGGGTCGGATTTAATATGGGATTAACAATAACATTGGTGGTGATGGTGACCGGGTGAAACCCAGTTGATATTGAGCATGAATGGATTTGTGATGTTATTGTTGATGGAGCCATTGTTGATGTCTAAATTCAATTTGGATTATCTTTTGACCGGATATAATTGTGGGTTTATATTGTCATGTTGATTGTGACGGTGATTTGTTATGGCTGGATCTGTGATGTTCTTGGTTTTTTATGGATATGTCATCTAACGGTTGGATTTGTCTGGATCTGTCTTTGTTTATAATGGATCTGCCATTTGTGTTGTTTTCTTTGTTGTTATTTGTATAAACAGTTCATGAATGGCTGGTTATTGTTGTTGTTGGTAAACAGAAATATCTAATATCGAGTTGCGATCCACCATGATGACTTTTCATTTGAGATTGAGCTAAGGGTGCTCGGGCGAAACCCCTGTCGTTGTTTGCCTTGCGCTCTTGCCTTTTCAAGTCATGGTTAGGTGACGACTGAGATATTATATTGGTCTGATTTTTGTTTTTAAAGGCTATGATGATTATTGGGTGTGAATGGCCTCATGACGTGGCATTCACTACATTACAGGTTTGGGAGCGTTCTTCTTTTACACCCTTTAAGTCTAAAAAGTTTTAAGTTCATTTTTACTATTGTATTTTTAGCTACTGATCAACCGCGTGATGCATCGGCTGGGTCACGTGGTTGGGTCTCATGTATGTGACTTCGTCAAATACGTTGATAAATATAAGAATTATACTCCAATTCAAACACAATAAGGATAGGGGTGATCATTTCACGGGTTAATCCATGAAACCTTATTTAAAAGCCCGGCCCGAGATCGCATGTAACCGTTTATATATAAAAGGTGCAGGTTTGCGGTTTCAATTTCTAGTGTTCATGGGTTCGGTCTGGTCTCGGGCCCAAACTTGTGAAAACACATATCAAAACCGTAAGCACGTTTACATATTATATCATTCTTATTATTTTTATATTTTAGGTTTAACTATGACTTATATTGTATTATTGTGTTTGAATTGGAGTATAATTCTTATATTTATCAATATATAATCTTTGATATCTTGTTTTTGAATCAAACACTATTCTCGACTAATTCAACCTCGATCTCTTAATTAATTCAATCATCTTAATCTTAATTCTTGAACATTTTCATTCGTATATTGTATATCCTCTGAAACATCGTTCACCCCCTTCAACTTTTTTTTGACAACTATATGTCTGAAATTAGAAAAAAAAATCAATCAACATTATTAGTTCTTCAAGATAAACAATCTCTTCATCATCATCATCATCATCATCATCATCATCATCATCTATAACATTAACCGTTGAATATTTATTGTGTTTTCAACAAATGTTTTTAGTTAAACAAGATGTATATTTACATGTACGCATGTCAAAAAGTCATTGATACAAGTATTAACACAACCATATATTTAAATGTCAAACTATATTTTCGAACATTTTCTTTGACCTGCGAGGTTTTGTCATTGATTACTTACATCATCTATTATACCAAAAATGAGTTCTTAGCAAACATGTGAACATATATATCTTTTTAACATGGCTTGCGTATATATTTAAATTGAAATTTTAAACTCTTTGTTATTCTACTTGGATACTAATATATGGTTTTGTGTTATTGAATGATCAATACTAGCAAAGTAAAACATGTCCATATCACTTTGCATATGTATGAGAATTTTTTTCTCGAACATGCTTATTTTCCGGGTAAAGTAGCGAAGCCCGTTAAGTCCGACCCGCTTAAGTCTGTCTAAACCTGAGACCGTTACAAAAATTATATGGTCCGTTTGGTTTTTTTCATTTATGTTAACCGGTTTTCGGTCCACTCCGGGTCTTAACGGTTCGGTCCGGGTTTTGACGGTTCAATCCGGATAAAGTCCGTTTACACACTCCTAAATAAAAACAAAGAAAATACGATTAGATTGTTTATAACTTACACAATAGATATAAAAAAGATGTACAATGGATGATTGATTGTCAATATCAACATAAGCTAGCATGTTGACATAGATGGTCAAACAATGTGCTCCAACCATATGTGCATCAAAGTCATCAACCACTAATCAAGATGACCCAACATATCACATGAAAATTTTCAAACCCAATGACCCACCAATCCATTAAAAGGTCCAACGTTCACTCAATTCACATCCACGTAACTTTATGGTTTGCATATCTTAGTCTAACAAATAGAAAATATCAATCAAATATTTCTCTATATAAAATTTCACCCATATGTTAAGAAACTTGATAAATAAGTTGCTTCTTAATTTACAATTCGAAAATTATCGGTGCCTTTTTTAGATCATCATTTCACCTAAATGAGTCTTTTGGTCAATTTCAATCACTCATGCCTTGAACCACTCTTTTTCTTGCCTTTCATTATCACAAGTTCTCACCTTCCCCTATCATTTCACTTTCTCATGGCTTTATTCATTATGCTTTGGTCCTCTTTATGTGTTTTTAGGTCAAAAAGTAGACTTGAGTATGTTTAAATATGTAGAAAAAGAACCACCCACTACATAATTTCCATGCAACACCTCAAAGTAGCAATCAAAAGGCATTTTTGACTTTGGTATTGAGTTGGGGCACATTTTATTTTGGATGCTTATGTAGCACCACATCATATATTTTTAAACACCATGGTCAATTTTTCATACTTTATAGGCAAATTGGCCTAAAATAATCTCAACTAACACCTATTGGCCGAAAATAATCCCAACTCAGTTTATTCCCTCCAGTGATCCCAAATCCAACTTTTTTGGCCTATAGTGGTCCGCCGTTAAGTGCACTTAACGGTCGTTAACTTTTTTCTATTTTTTTCGAATTTCAAACCGATATTTTAGGGATTTTGATCGGGAGGAGAATACGAGTCAGTTGATGTAAACCTTACTTTCAATTGTTGCTCCAAATGGTTTAATTTTGATATCCGGTTAAAGCACCGTCAGGTTTTAAACACCCGATTGAAGATCGTTTTGCCGTTTGGAACACCAGTTCGAAGTAAGATTTACATCAATTGAATCGTATACTCCTCCCGATCAATATCCATAAAACCTTGTTTTGAAATTCGAAAAAAATCAAAAAAAAGTTAACGGCCGTTAAGTGCACTTAACGGCGGACCACTGAAGGCCAAAAAAGTTGGATTTGGGACCACTGGAGGGAATAAACTGAGTTGGGATTTTTCTTGGCCAATAGGTGTTATTTGGGATTATTTTTAGCCAATTTGCCTACTTATATGTTAAATCATCTTTTTTTCCATCATCTCAAACAAACAAGGGTGTTGTTATTTCCACACCCCCTTTATTTCACACAACTTCTATATGCCCCTTTATTTCACACGACTCCTATATACATAGCATATAGCATTCACAAAACACTTGTATGCCACACTAAGGGCTATATACGGCATAGATCATTTTTTTAATAAAAAACATTCATTTTTATTTAAAAAAATTTGTTTAGGTTGTTTTTTTTAACAATTTATAAAAATACACATGTTTTTGTATTATTTTTGTTAAAGAGTTGTAGATTTAATTTTAAAAAAACGTTAATTATGTTTTTAAACAAACATTATAAATAAAAGTACAACCACATAAATAAATAAAATAATTGTAAGACTGTCATCCATTCCGTTCCACTCATCAAAGGCGACAATCAAGGTGCTGAACTACTGCTCCCACACCCGGAGGGAATATCATCACCCTTTGGTGATCACAAACAACCCAAAAGTTAACATAAAACAGCCCAAGCAGCGCGCACGCACACATACACACACACACACATATATATATTATATACAAGTTATTTCAACAACAAAAAAAAGTCAGACGCGACGCATAGGCCATAGCGCGACATATGGGTGTTGACCAAGAGTTATTGCTCATCAATACGAGGTTTTTTTATGTCGGATGGCTCCTATACCTCACACATAGACCTATGCACGACATATGAGTGTTGCGATAATAGAAAATATGGATGTGGGAATAAACATGACCATAAACAATTCCAATTTTGGTTAGGAAACGTTTGGCATAATTTACAAGTTTTTAACTTAAAAAACCATATACTTGACACCTAAACCAAAACAAGAAAAAATTACCCTCTTTATGAAAAACCCTTTTCTAGTTTTACCTCTTTCTCAAACTCCACAAATGTACAACACTTAAAAAGAAAAACAAAATTGTACAACACCTAATGCACATAAAAAAAACCTTGTGTTTATTCCTCTTATCATTAAGTCATTGACTTGTACATTTATGCATAGGGATTTGTACCTTGCATTGGATTTCGACCTATTAACAGAAACAAGACGAGCTCATAACTTCTTCCACAAATCCATACCCACCATTTTTACCATTTTTAGGTTACGTGACCACATCAATTTTTTTACTTTACATCTTTTAATTCCAAAATGTACAAGCATGTAATGCATGGGAAATGAGATTAAATTCCAAATCAAGAACAAACTTGTACAATACTATAATGAAGCCCGGAGATAGCAAAATCAAAACTGACTTGTACATTCCGCAATACTGACTTGTACATTACACTCTTCTTCATCATTTCCCCTAATTTCGTCCAATTTTGACCAATTCTTATACAAAATTCGACTACAATGATTCATTACATTGAAAACCAAATCAAATTAAAAAAAAAAAACTAAAAATTCAAGAAGAACCTGAAACCCTAGGTGACGTCACCGGAAACAGAGATAAAAGCCGGGGCTCCGATTCTCTTTTCGGAGTATTCGCCGGAGATGGATGAAAATAAAACCCTTTTTTCGCAATTGCTTTATCTTCAGCTTCCACGTTCAAATTCGGATCATCTCGGGTCACCGGAGTAAAAAGATCCGGTACAAGTGGGGTGACCGGACTAAGAACCAAAGACGGGAAATTGAGCATCCCCGGCGAGAGAATTTCCGGCGTAGTTGGTATCCGGGGCGACCCGGAAAACCCGTTTACGAATCCGGGTATTAATGGGCTGATCTTGAATGTTTTCATACTGTTTCTTCGTTCGTATAGCTTTGAGGGTTTCTTGTTTTGACCCGTTTTGATGGGTGGAATCGGGTTTTTGATTTGGGTGGAATCGGATCGGGCGTGTTTGGCGGTTTCGGAGGATCCGGTTAGCATTTGGACGACTTTTTTGAAGGAAGTTGTGTCAGCTTGAACGAAGGTTGTTGGGTATGGGTTGTTCGGGTCGGATCTAGGTGATGGGTGGTTGGAATTGGTGTTTGGTTCCATTGATGGGTGTGGAAGTGTAGAGAGAGAGAGTGAAGAAGTTGAAGTTAAAGATGAAGTTGAAGTTGAGGTTAAAGAAGAAGAAAAAGAAGAAGATGAGGGAGGTGATGGTTTGGCATTATGTATCTAAATTTGTTAGATTGTTTTGTTTGGTAGGAAGTGTCTTGGTGGGACTTTGGATCTCTTTTGTTAGGCAATTTCACTCGCCTATATGGAGAGTTAACTACACCAAACTTTGACTCTTAATTTAATTTATACTCCTTTCGTTTCATTATAAGTGTCTATATAACTATATTGTCATTTTTAGTTGTCTCATTTAAAGTGTCCACGTTTAAAATTTATTGGTAAACTTCCAAATTTGCCCTTAATAACATAAAACAAACAATATGATGGACCCACAATAATATTTATTATCAAGTGTATTATTGTCAAATGACAAGCAAAAATACTCCTCATTTAGTGTGCCTAAAACTTTATGTTTTTCAAACTAAGACACTTCTAATGGGACAGAGGGAGTAGTTATTATTAGATTTTAGTAATATGAATTTTTTATATCGATTGATATTAATTTCAATTTAAAAAATATTTTATGATAGTTCTAACTTGTAAATTATTTTTTTCTTTATAAAGACGTTTTTAAACAGAGTCTAATTCCATTAGTTTTTGCTTATGTGAGGTCTAAAGTGTAAAATCAACAAGTTTAGGGATCGGTTGTAAACTTAATATATCATCTTCCCCTATCATCACCCACCATTATCACCCCTGCCATCACACCATTACCACCACCACCTGCAACTCTATCTAGTTAACTACCACCACATGCGAATCACCACCACACAAATATAATTAAACCATTCTCACACATATCCAGAGACAAACACCAGATAAACGAGTAGTTAAGAAGAACAACAACAGATGCAGTAAAATATTAGATCCAGAACAGAAGGAAAGTGAATTATTTGTCGGATATGTGCTTGTTGATTCACCTCTTCTGAGCTCTCTATTCCAATCCCTTTTTTTTCGCTAGGAATTTTGGTTCAGCCGGAAGAGATGATCCCACCACTAATCTCCGGTGAATATTGGGTTTGAATCTATCTTAGAATCGGGTTAATAGATGTTGATTGGTATTGAACGATGAAGAAATGGGTTTGAAAGGTGATTACGAAACTAGGTTTGACATCAAGTTAGTTTGCTATGGGTGCTGTTTATATTAGAAGATTGAGAAAATTTGTTCAAATGGTGATTTAAGGTTTAAATGGTGGTGGTTCGTCGGAAGGAGTTGATGAGTTGGAGGTGGTGGCGGTAATGGTGTGGTGGGGTGGTGATAATGGTGTGGTGGTGGTTATGGAAGATGATAGATTAAGTTTATAAATGGTCCCTGAAGTTGTTGATTTTACACCTTAGCCCTCCACGTCAGTAAAAACTAACGGAATTAGTCTCCGTTTGAAAAAGGTTCGTTGGAGGTTTCATGTTTAGGTACAGTTGACTCCGTTTGAAATAGTTTACAAGTTAGGACCGTCACATGAAATTTTTTAAGTTGAGATTAATATCAGCCAATATACAAAGTTCATATTATTAAAATCCATTAACCATTTATTTTATAGATGGTTAGACCGGCTTGAATATATTTGACTACTTGAGAGTAGGTTTCATGTTTAGGTACAGTTGACTCTGTTCTCATCGTGGTTATTTTAGTTCTCGGGTTTGGTTTTGAACCAAGTAAAAGTTAGAATGTGATGTTGGTCAAAGTGACATCTTCATATATCGATTCGAGTAGTTTGCATGTGCGAACTTGTAAGGCTCTCTTTCCAGTGGGCCTCACAGTTGGTCATATACAGTATAAAACATTTCATAAAAACATTTATTTAATTAAAAGTCAACACAGCGGAAGTCTTAAATGATAATACGTCATTACAAACCATAAATTGTTTAATATTTGTCTTTAGAAATAAACATAAACAGTCTTCACAAAACGGACGCCAGACTTCACTTGCCGAGTAGCTTGTCATCCATGTCATCCACTTGAATCACCAACACACCTGTCAAACTATATGCATACAAAAGTCAGCTTCACTGAGTGAGTTATAGTTTTACTTTATCAAATAACATCTCATAATCTTTGTCAAAATACTTTTACTTTATTGCGTAGACGATCTAGCACATTGGCAATACTTCGTCGTTAATTTATTTATACTTTATATTATATTTTATCTTCTTTATCCGTCAATTCTCTTTCCGTCAATTCACAGTCTGCCGAAGGACCAGACTTCTTTATCCTCGTCTCGGATTCGCCAACAGGCCGAACCCACTCTGTGGCCTTAACCCACTAATGCCCATAGGCCCTTTCACCTTGCTTTATTATAGGGTCCCTCTGTTTTTAGATGTAGCACCATTGTTTTTAGATGTAACGTCACCGAGAATGCAACGAATGCAACTCCCCCATTTGCTTGCAAGACTTTCTTTTAGATGTAACTCCACTTTGGGTCCAATAATCATTCTTTAGTTTCACTGTTATCTTTAGGTTTTACATACTATATTTCACACAACCCAAGATACTACACAAATATCCACAAACTTAGCATAATTATAGAAACGTGTCTTTAAATCTATACAGAAAGCGAGGTCCAAGGGCCAACAGCCCCTGGCTGGGGTCGCTGTCTTTAAATCTATACCAAAAGAAATTTTATTTTGGTGCAAGTCTTTAAAGGAAAGTTCATTAGAAAATCTTTATCTTTTATAAAATTCCGTCATAAAATCTTTATTTGAAATCTCGTCATCGGAATGCATATAGCCCCAAAATAGTAAAAACAGTAAAAGGAGGGGATCTAGAACTCACCTGATGTGATGGTTAACCACAAGTCTAAGCAAATTACACTACACCGCCTGCATAAGGATTAACATAAATTTTGGTCATTTTTGCTAGTTTCGCAACTAGTTTCGCATACAGTGTCGCAAACAGTGTCGCAGAAAGTGTCGCAGGCTGTTTTGGCAGCACTTTCGCAAGGCTCGTGCCCAACTTTCGTTGGGACTTATACTACTTACGCAAACACACACTGAAACACGACATAAAATCAAGACATCACTGAAACTATAGTTTCGCAAGGCATGCGTACCTATAGTGTCGCAGAAAGAACTACAGTTTCGCATTATGAAACTGCAATTTCGCAAAACGGGGTTTCAGCTCGGTTTTAACCCAAAATCTTCATTTTTCACCTAAAATTCAACCATTAAACGTCCAAATCTTTGGCTTATCATCCAGAACACTAATCTATCATTTTATACCATTACAAACATAAGAACGTGATGAATGCTGATGGATTTTTCTTTTTTCAGTTTGAGGATCACAAGGGTATGATGAATGTGTTAGAAGGTGGCCCTTGGATAATTAAGAAATCACCGATTTTTCTGAATATATGGTCACCTACTGTTAATCTAAAGAAGGAAGATATAAAATCGGTTGTTGTGTGGGTCAAACTACATGGGGTCCCCTTGCCTGCATACACGGATGATGGATTAAGTATGCTTATGACTAAGGTAGGGAAACCCAAGCGCTTGGACACATATACCGCCTCTATGTGCTTAAATTCTTGGGGTAGAAGTAGTTATGCGCGGGCTATGGTGGAAATTTCAGCTGAAGACGAGTTTAAGGAAACTATTACGGTGGGTATCCCCGCGTTAGATACTGATGAGATATTAGTGAAGGAGGTTCATGTTGAATATGAATGGTTCCCTCCTAAGTGCTCACAATGTTGTGTGTTTGGTCATGATGTGAACATATGCCCCAAGCAGACCGTTAAGAAGAATAAGTCTCCTGTGGTGGATGCGGATGGTTATGTGAATGTGACAGGGAAGAGGAAGGCAAACAAAGGGGGTATCCCGGTTCAGAAACATAGACAAAAATTTGAATATAGACCGGTCAAAACCAAAGAGATTGGGAGGGATGTGGTTGTGCAAAAGAAAGATAAAGAACGAGTGGATAGTCCGGTAATATCACCCAATCGGTTTGCTGCTCTAGGGAGTGATTTAGGAGAGGGAGTTACGGCTCAGAATGATGGGGGATCAACATCGGGATTGTCTTCGTGGATGAAAGACAAGGATGATAGTGATGATGATGTGGAAGAAGTCTATGATGAAATGAACGAGTTCATGATGTCGGATGAAAATAAAGGGGCAAGCACTCCTTCTTTTAATGGTGATCAATGATTAATTTTGCTGCTTGGAATGTGCGAGGGTTGAACCTGTCCCTCAAACAAAACGAGGTTCAAAATGTGATGCAGGAGAATGGGCTGAGTTTGTGTGCTATTCTTGAATCCCATGTGGATCTAAAGAATATTACTCGTATTTGCAATAAAGTCTTTAAAGATTGGGAGTGGGTTTCGAATGCTGATTCGTGTGGGGCTAGTGCACAGAGGGCAAGGATTATTGTTGGGTGGGATAGTACTATTATGGATGTGAACGTGTTAATGCATGATGATCAGGTCATGCACATGCAGATTGTATTTAAGGGTAATAAAAACATGGTATTTTATTCTATTGTGTATGCTGCTAACTACTATGTGACACGTAGGGGCCTATGGAAAAACTTGAAGATGCACAAGTGTGTGGTAAAGAATGATCCTTGGGTACTTATGGGTGATTTCAATACTATACTTCGTTTGGATGAGCAGACGGCTGGGTCATCTAAGATTACAGATAGTATGAAGGAGTTTCAGGAATGTATTAATGCGATCGAAGTTGATGATGTTAATCGCACGGGAATGCAGTTTACCTGGAACCAGAAACCAAGGTCGGGTGTGGGTCTTCTGAAAAAATTGGATCGGGTTATGTGCAACGGGGAATTTACTGATTTGTACCCTCAAGCGTGTGCTAGGTTTAAGCCTTACAGAATTTCTGATCATTGTTCTTGTATTCTGGCTTTTGTTCCAAAGGAAAAACCTAAACCGAGACCTTTTAAATTCTCTAATTTTCTTGTGCATAAATCTGAGTTTTTGGAGGTTGTTCAAAAGGGGTGGAGTATAAATGTCCAGGGTGTGGCTCAATTCCGGGTTGCAAAGAAGTTGAAGGCTTTAAAACATAGTTTCCGATCGATGCTGTATAAACAAGGGAACTTGCATGAAAAAGTGAAAGGTTTGCGTGCTGATTTAGACAAAATTCAGGTTTTGGTTGATCAGAAGCCGGATGATCAGGACCTACGTGCGAGTGAGGAAACATGTCTTCAGGATTATGAACAGGCGTGTATTGATGAAGAGAGATTCTTAAAGCAGAAGGCAAAAGTGCATTGGCTAGCAGTTGGAGACGCCAATACCAGGTATTTTCATAATTATGTTAAAGGTAGAAACCACAAAGCTAGAATCCACTCGATCAAGGATCTGAATGGTAGGGAATGGGAGGGAGAACAAATGATCCAACGGTTTGTTTCTCATTATAACAGCTTCTTGGGTGGCCAGCACACGGTGTCACTTACCCCCTCTGATGATTTGTTTACTTCTAGACTGAGTCACCAGGTTGCCTTGGCTATGATTGCTCCAGTGGAAAAGGATGAAATCAAAAGTGTTATGTTTTCGATGAATGACAATAAAGCTCCAGGTCCGGATGGTTACACTTCGGCTTTCTACAAGAAAGCATGGGATGTGGTTGGGAACGAGGTTGTCTTAGCGGTTCAAGATTTTTTCAATAAAGTCGTCTACTCCAAGAGATTAATCACACTAATATTGCGCTGATTCCAAAGGTGCCTACGCCTAATCTTGTTACTGACTACAGACCGATTGCCTGCTGTAATGTGCTATACAAATGTATTAGTAAGATAATTGCGAACAGACTAAAGAAGGGCCTTAAAGATATTGTGAGCATTAATCAGTCGGCTTTTGTTCCGGGTAGGAAAATTTCTGATAATATTCTCCTCACTCAAGAATTGTTGCATAATTATCATAGGAATGTGGGTCCTCCTAGATGTGCTTGGAAAATTGACATTCAGAAAGCCTATGATACGGTTGACTGGATGTTTTTGGAGAAGATTCTTATGGGGTTTGGGCTGCATCCGATTATGATAAGGTGGATTATGGTTTGTGTTACCACGCCGTCTTTCTCTTTATGTATTAATGGAGACACTCATGGGTACTTCCGAGGTACGAGAGGGCTTAGACAAGGAGACCCTCTGTCACCTTATCTGTTTACGCTTGTAATGGAAGTCTTAACGTTGTTGTTTGCTAAAATGACAACGGATGAGCCGTTTTCTTATCATAACAAGTGTGATAAATTGGGTATTGTTAATCTTTGTTTTGCTGATGATTTGTTTATCTTTGCTAAAGGTGACTCAGTGTCTGCAGGGTGTGTTTTGAAGGTGTTAAGAAGTTTTGCTGATATGTCTGGATTAAATCCTAATAACCACAAAAGCACGGTTTATTTTTGCCATGTTCCACCTAGGGTTAAGCAGAGCATCACCAATCTACTACCGTTTGAAGAGGGGAAGCTTCCAGTTAGGTATTTGGGTGTTCCGTTACTCACGAAACGTGTTCGGTATACAGATTGTACTACATTGATTGAGCGGATGGATAAACGTATATCTTTATGGTTGAATAAATACTTATCTTTTGCTGGCGGGCTGCAACTAATCAGATCTGTGTTATCGTCAATGAATGTTTTTTGGGCCTCTGTTATTTTCTTGCCTAGCCGAATTATTGCTGATTTGGAGTTGCGAATGCGCAATTTTTTATGGGGTAAGAATGATCATAGAAAAGGTCATGCTAAAGTTGCATGGAAGAAAGTTTGTTTGCCTAAGAGTGAAGGTGGCCTTGGTATACGTCGAATTGGTGATATGAATAAAGCTCTTATGGTTATGCACATATGGAGGATTATTCAGAATCAGGAGTCGCTGTGGGTTAGATGGATTCATACGTTTAGGCTTCGAGGTCGAAGCTTTTGGGAGGTTCGAACTCCGAGTAAATGCAGCTGGAGTTGGAGGAATATCCTATCACTCCGTGATAGTATCAGAGGGTATATATGGTCAAAAGTGGGTAATGGGAGGCAAACCAATATATGGTATGATTACTGGTGTGATGTGAGTCCCTTAATCAGATTTATTACACCACGGGCAATCAGAGATGCGGGCCTTACATTGTCAGATACAATTGATAGGTTAATATTTGATGGTAATTATCAATGGCCGGTAGGGTGGTTGGATAGATACCCGCAACTAATCTCTATTAATATGCCTATTCTTAATGATAATCAAGATCAAATCTGTTGGAAGGGAGGTGGTGCTTGGATCCCTTTTTCTGCTACCAACTCGTGGCATGCGATTAGGTATATGGAGCCGCAAGTTGATTGGTCGAATTGTGTTTGGTTTGCTCAATGCATTCCCAAACATGCCTTCATATTTTGGCTGATTTTTCGAGGAAAATTGGTGACCCAAGATCGGATTCTTCGGTGGAAGAACAGAAAATGCTTGAATATGCTGTGTTGCTCTCTTTGTTACTCTGACTTTGACTCCCATTCGCACCTGTTTTTTGAATGTGATTATTCTAAGCAAGTTTGGAGGTTGATTCGGGATTGGGCTTCCATGAGTCATGTGAGCCCAAATTGGCAGCATATTGTTCAACAATTAAATACAGATTCGAAATCAAGATCTATTGTGGCTATTCTGGGTAGGCTGGTGGTCGCGTCTGCAGCTTATTGGATTTGGCTAGAGCGAAATGCTAGGGCTTTTAATGAACATCCCCGTCCTCCGGAAGTGTTAGCAAAACATATACTAAGGACGGTCCAGTACAGGTTAATGGGCTTGAAGCTGAAGAGAACGGCTAGAGTGGTACACACCTTGAATCGGTGGGGAGTTAGACTAATTTAAATAACATAGTATAGTGATGTAATTTGCTTTGTTTCTAGTATTGGCTAGTGGGTTTCTTGTTGGTTTTTGGTGTACGGGATTTGGGCATGTCCAATCCTGAACTAGTGAGGACTCTCCTCACTACTTGTGTTTTTTTTATATTAATAGAATCGCCGGGGTAACCCTTTACCCAAAAAAAAAACATAAGAACGTGATCTTTTTATGATTTTTGCTCACTTTTCTAAAAACCAAAAACCCTTGATTTGATCCAGATCTAAAGAGATGCTTTGGAGATGATTCTTACCTGGATTTCCTTCTCTTTTCTTGATGATTTAATGCACAAACAATCAGATCTTGAATCCTTAATCCCAAAATCAACAAATCCTCAAATTCTTCACTTTCTCTCACTACTCTCTCTCTCTCTCTCTCTCTAGGATTGAAATGAAAATGGATGGAAATGATGGAGGTGGAGGATGATTAGGGTTTCTTAAGGGAGAATTATTGGCCCTTAAACCCATAATTTTAGGCCCATGGACTCATTAAGTCCATAATCTATCTTTATCTTTAACCATAAAACCCGAAAATAAAGCCTAATTATAATAAACGTTTGATTCGACTTTTGGGATGTTACAGAACTCAAGAGGTAAAATGTTATGAACGTATGAAAGGTATAATAATTGATTACATGTTTGTAAAGTTTCTAAAAGAGTTACTGGGCATTAGACAATTAATAGTCACGTAGAACAAAAAATGAAATTGGTCCAGATGGGCCGCCCAAAACCTAGAGCTGACATTGAAATCAGAAATAAATGTTATGTTTAGGCTATCCGAAGAAGGCAGACTAAAGCGGAGGAGCATAAAATGCAACACAACAAGGGGTGAACCAAAGGCTTGCACAAAAGAAGAAGCGAATCAATCAGAATGAAGACAAAGAGGAGAGGTAAAAGATAGATTTTTTAGCCTGAACATATAAACAACCTTATATCTGGCCTCTATACCAGCAGTGGAGTGGCTTACTATTTTCAATCAGAAAAGGAAGATTGAGCAATGCAAAGGAGAAAGAAGTTGCCCCCTCTTCTCTGGTAACCCACCGCCGCATATGTCGAAAAAGAAGGAGTGGGGAAGGAAGAACAACCGTTTTACTTTGACACATGAGGAAAAATGTTGGAGAAATTATAAAAACGATTACTTGGAAAATCTGAGAGTCGTGTAGTCACTATCAGATCAAATCTATTCGACTGGTTCTACCAAATGATCTAATCGAATAAAACTCAGATTAAGAATTTGCAAGAACTAGTATGTCAAAATTGATTGATTTCGAACCGGTGGAAAATCGAACTGCATCATAGGAGCGTATAATCAGGTTTTAGGGTAGTGAAACTGCCTTCGGCAGTTCTCATTTTTTATTTTGACAAAATTTGTCCTAAATTTTCTAAAAAATTCAGAAATAAATTCGTAGATGAATTTTTTAACATAGTAACATTAGTCAAAATGAAAAATTTCCAGCTCGACCCCAGCCAGGGGCTCTGCCCCTTGGACCTTGCTTCCTGGGATGCTGACCCCGGACCCCCGCCAAGGGAGCGTTGCCCCCTTGGAACCCCTTAATGTCTTAATAAGTTCAAACGAATGTGCACTCCGCACCTACGAACTCTTTTGATTATTATTAAGATATGACGTTTGATCTCTAGTTAATAACAATACACATGGTTTGAACTTGTATCATAATACTTATAATAAAAAATACAGAGTTGACGAGAGTTGGACTTGATTATATACTAATGATCTATAGCGTTCTTATCTTAGTCTTGTGGCAAATGTGTGTGATCATCATCCAAATAGTATTGAGTTCTAGTCTCACTTTCACTTCACTTGAGACATGAAGTGGAACTTTAGTGTAGAAATAAAAAATAAAAATGTAGTGGTTGGTAGGGGTTTCACTGTGTATGCGGGTTTTATCCACAGCGGGTGGGTTCAATCAGGTACGACACTCGTAAATCTCTTGGCCCTTTGCCACCGGGAGGGTTGCTAGCGACCTTTGCTCGCAGCGCATGTGTTACAGCCCAAACGGTAGAACTCATCCCAAAAGACTAATCTGATGGGAGAGGGATCTATTTGGGTTATAAATCTCACATTAGTTGCCCATACAACCAAGTCTCATACCTTACAACAATTTCAGTCCATAACATTCGACCCCCTTAAGGTCCAACGTCCTCGTTGGTCACGGCCACGTTGGTCACGGCTGGCTTCCTCCAGGCCACCATTCCGTGGGCCACTACTCCGAGTTTGGCTCTGATACTATTGTTACAACCCAAACGGTAGAACTCATCCCAAAAGACTAATCTGATGGGAGAGAGATCCATTTGGGTTATAAATCCCACATTAGTTGCCCATACAACCAATGTGGGACAAGTCCCATACTTTACAACAATTTCAGTCCATAACAGCATGGGTCTTGATTCAGAATACTCATGTGTGATAGGGTTGGAAACCTTATAACGTGAATGAAAGAGAGAAGAAGTTGAATTGGAGAAGAAGTTAAAGAATATGAATGAAGAATATTGACTAAAATATCTTGTTACTTCATTATGATATGTAACCTTATATAAAAAGACCTGTTTTGCATCTATTAAATTAGGTCGTTAAATGAAACCTAAATTAGGTCGTTAAAAGAAACCTAAATACACTGTATATATATCAAATTGATTTGCCTAAAGAAACAAAAAAAACTGATTGAAGAATCAGTTAAAAAAAGCGATTCATTTTTAAAATATGTAATAGTCACAACAAGGTAACGACTTCAACTATAAACATTTTTGTTTATTAGCGTTGATCTTAACTTCGGAAAGAAGAGAATGATAATTTATAATAATGATACTTGAACAAATTAAAAATGGCTACACAATTATACTTTGTTTGAGGCTCCCTAAACAATTGAGCCGTCCGTGCTCCCCCAAATAGGGGAAGAAAACAAGGTTGTTTGGTGGTGGTAGTTAGTTTGGAGGTGGACGAAAGGAATGATATTCGATAAAATTTTATTTGGATGAGGTGTGTACTGACGAAGAAGACAAATGGAAGAGTCAAAGGAGGTGGCGTTGGCGGTGTAAAATAGCCAGTTTGGTCCCTGAAATATAATATAGTTGCCATTTGGGTGTTTAGTTTTGTAGAAACTGTCATTTTGGTCCATAAAATGTAAAATGACTATATTACCATTTAATTTAACGGTTAAATCTAACAGACCTTGACGAAAGGACCAAAATGACAATTTTTTACAAAACCAAACACTAAAATGACAAAAAAGAAAAAGCAAAAAACATAAGGACCAAGGTGGTTGAATCCGTACAAACCTAGAGACCAAAATGACAATTAACTCTAAATGATACAACAAATAAATGTTTATATATAGTTTTTTTAAGGCCGTAGCTACTCTTAATTACTCCTAAGCTACACTAATACTTAAGAGACAACCCGCGACTTTAGTTTCAATCTAAAAATTTTCGCCTAAAATGCTTATTTTTTTAACAACCGGATTAAATCTAAATTTCTTTTACCTTGAGTCTTACTCACAAACTCTTGATTATATTAAGACTCCAACCTCACCATTAGACCTGCTTTGATTTAATTCGAATGCTTATATAGATAAACATAATCTCTAAATATTAAACATGTTATTATCAACATAAAAAATTAATTTAATATCTAATCAAGTAAAGTCAAATTCATCTATATTGAAACATAAACTTCATAAATAGTGTTTTGTGTATGGCTTGAGGTGTTGTGTTGGTATTGGTTGATGGTTTGAGGTCTGTGTTGCTACTGATTGGTGTTATGAAATAGTGTTTTGTGTAGCTTGATGTGTTGTGGTGCTATTGGTTGATGGTTTGAGGTGTTGTGTTGCTATTGGTTGATGTCATGAGAACGTTTATTTGTTGCTTGTTTTTTATTTATTGGGTTATTGGATTTTAATAATCCGAACTTTAATGTATTGGCCGATATTAATCCCAACTTTAAAAATTCCTTGTGGCAGTCCCAACTTGTAAATTATTTTCCTCCATCGAACCTTTTATAAGTGTGACACAAAAATGATCGGGTAAGGTTTTAATGAGACACAAAAATGGCCTGGTAGGTTTTTTGAGTATCCGTTATAGAAGGCTCGATGGAGGAAAATAAATTACAAGTTGGGACTGTCAGAGAGAATTTTTAAAGTTGGGATTAATATCGGCCAATTCATTAAAGTTTGGATTATTAAAATCCAATAACCCTTGTTTATTTTGTGTTTTGTTTTTGTATTTGATTTTTTTTGTTATATTTTTGTTTGTGAGTTGCTGTTATGATATGAAAGAAGGAATAACCCGCTTACAACTGTCGCTCAACAACGAAATATACCTAGTTGGCTGATAAAAACCTATAAGATGAATCAAGTCAAGGTAGGTAGGATTACTTAGTTAATTTCCTTTCCCTTTATGTTTCTTTTAGTATATCGACATGTTTTACTTAATTACATTACACATTCTTGTTGAGATGATTTCGATCACTTTTCTTTTGGAAAAGGACAAAGTGGAGTAAGTAGTTCTAACTTGGCAGGACTTTCACACGGAAAATCCACAGAGTCCAGCGTAGCAACCATTAATAAGGATCATATTTTATGTCCGTGGGTAAAACATGTTTGTTTCATCAGCATTAACCGGATCATTAACAGGTGGCGGAAACATCGTGTTGTCAGAAATTGGATATTAATAGTAAACAAAACACATGATATTTAGTTATTAAGTCTAATAAAGATATCATAAATTTGGAACATAAGTCTTGAATGAAAAACGACAAAGGAAATATTCAAATAGTAAATGAAACAGTCGTTATTATTATTTATCTAAGTCCAAGGGATTCTATGTCTTGTATAAACAACAATAACATCATCACCTGAAATATGTGAAAATAAAATTAGCTATTGAAAGCTAGTGAGTAAATACACAATTTGTAAATAATAGTATGTAAATCCGAGATCATCATAATACGTTACGCAAGCTTATGTGTATAGTCATTTCGTAAATATTACTCAACCATGACCATAGAAACGTACATAGAAATATCAACCATAGACCCCGCAGGGTAACTTTTAGCTACAAGTCATGAGGAACCACTCATGTTACAATTAGTGATAACTGTCATTTAACCGTCTCGATGTGTAAGTTATTAAAAATATATTGTTTTAGCATCGAAGGGACATAGTAGCATAGAAACAAGCATCACAGTATAGTAACTAGTAACCAACGTATAGAATCAAACATATAGAATCGTCGGGTTTAAATCACATATCGTTGTTGTATGCGTAGGTATGTTTGTCAGACCATTAGCGCTAACATTGTACCAGTAGAAATTACATAACAATAAACTACTTTAAACTACCATATAAGGATTGCATCTTGTTGCGAGTTAAGACTAACACATTTTATGATCTCTTTTGGAAAACAAATAGAAAATTAAAAACATTGTATAGTATTTGAACATATATTTCAGCACCAAAACATAAAAATAAAAAGAGGAGTGAGTTTACTCACCTTGAAACTCGGGCTCGAAATAAATAGTAAATAGTCTAAATAGAACCGAGGATCGTCCAAATATTATAATCACCTAGTTAAATGACAATCCTAACTTAACAAACATATAGTATAGAATACCAGAATAGGAATAATATGAATCTAGGGTTTCAAATTAGGATTTGAGGGTTTTTCGGTAAATGATTAAATATATATATAATTATTTAATCTTAACGAGGAAAATAATTAGTAATAGAAATAACAAAGATCTTGATAAACAATAGCTATTAGTTTATAAACCACATGATCAGATTTTACAAGAAGTTCATTAAGTTCAAGATAAAAATTAAATTAAGACGTATCTAGTGTTTTTAATAGCTCTTTATTTTGAAACGGTAGATAATATACATTTGAAATAAATATATAAAACTATTTTCACACCCTTTGTAAAAATAACGTCATTGGAAAATAAGTTTTAAAAAATATTTTTGGGTTGAAAAATATTTGGAATTGATTTTAAATATATTTTATATATAGCAAAAACATTAAAACATGGTCTAAAAATAAGATGGGGGAGACTAGATTCAAACCCTGCTCTCCACCCTCACAACGGAAAGCACAAACCAGACAAGGTGTAGTTCATTATTGTTTAAAGTCCGAATAGAAAGGGTTTTAACATCTTTAATACAAACGCCCCCAAATCACATAAACCCTAGAAACTAAATTCACGAAATTGAGCATGAATTCGATACAGATACAAAAATTAAACTTAGGGCTTTTGATCAGGGAACGATAATGAGTATTTTATGGTACTTAACTTACTTGTTTGATGATGATTTGGTTCGATTGGGATGAAGAACAGAAGATGACGGCTTCAAGATTCAATCTGGTTGTTGAGGATTTTATAATAAAAAAATATTTACATCTTTCTTCTGGATGAGATGGTGAATGAATCTCGATGATCAATTTCAGAAAAATGATACAAATTGATGGTGAAACAGAGGCTGCAGGATCACGAGAAAATGATGAACAATGGTTATAATTTAGAGCAGATTGATTTCGATTAGAATAACAGGAAGCTAAAGGATTGTCGGGAGATTGTTTTACTTAGATTGAATTGGTTCAATTTGTTTTGGATTGGAAAAACGGTATTTTGGGTTCGGTTTCTTTTTTAGTTTAATTGGGTGCAATTGATGATCATTTACTAGATATTAATTCAATTAAACAATGTAGACCGATTCTAATCAATGGAACGAACGACTTGGTTGATTTTATTTGATTGAAACGGCTGTTGTGATTAAATTGGGTAATTGGTTTCTTTGAGAACGGCCGAAGTTTAAGAAATTGGATTAAATGGTTTGTTTTGAGCGTTAAAAGCAATTACCATTGACCATACGTTCGAGTTTAGCTTAGGAGTATTTTAACGTGGTTAAAATGAGCAAAAAACATCAAAGAAATGACGATTTGAGGGCTGCCGGACCTTCGCCGACGATGGCGAGGGAGTCGCCGGAAATATGGGCTCGAGTCAGACATTCGGGTTCGGGTTGGGGGCAGATGTCACAGATACGCTGAAAAATGAGGCTTGTGGGAGTTGAACCTGGGACCTGTGAGACATCAAGTAACAACGTTACCACTCCACCCAAATTCTTTTGGTATATATTTTCTTTAACTAATCACTGGTAGTGTTGCATTATGTATTAATTAAGAAAGATATGTAACGATTTAGCTAGAACTTGTCGTGTATACGTACTCGGTCATTTTATTCATATTTTGTTCATCTTCTACGTACCCTCTTTATATGCGCGAGTGCATGCACTACATACACGAGTGCATGTACACATATGTAGTTTGTGTACTTAATTCTAATCTTGTTTTAACCGGGAAAAAGTCGTCTTTGACAAATGTATTTGTCTGCTGTTGAAAAAAATAAATAAATAAATACATTTGTCTCATGATTAAGTGGTGGGGATTTGATCTTCTATCAAGCTAGCTTATTATTATATATTATACTAGGTTCCATCTTGACTTGGCATTTAGCGTCTTTGTTCACTTTGATATATTTAACACAACTAGTTGATTGAATTGTGTACACAATATATTCCATATGATCATAAGCTGTCAAGTATAAAGTCCTACATATTTATGTTTGAAAACGTCCTATATCTCTATGTTTGAAAACTATTATGTATTGCTAGCATCATATATATATATATATATATATATTAAATTTTGCTTTGAAGAGTCAAGGAGATTGAGATGTTTTAACTCATAGTTTCTAGATGACAAGAAACATTCAAGTGTGAAAGAAAATATATAATTAATTGTCACTTATTTTATTTATAAACTTCTACCTTTTATGCTTGATTTTGTTGTGCATATATACCAAAGACTTAATATTTTTTTATAATCATTAGAATATGATATATATATATATATATATATTCAATAAATAAATAAAAAGACAACCATTTTATAACCATTTACTCATAAAAATTAATGATATATCCAATAAAAAGATGTTTATTATGTTGGTCGGGTAAGAATGATGCGAGTGCCTTGCATTTTGGGTAAGCCTTTCTAAGACTTTATGTAATAGTTAATGCTCTTAATGAGCATTTTTCGCCATGTGAATGTAACTAGGCAATGACCATTATACCAAAAAAAATGGCATAATGGGATAAGACGCCTTAATCGTTACCAAGAGAGAGAGGGGCGAGGACGTTTAATGGGTTTGCCCACATCCATAACGCCCCAGAACGCTTCGTGTAGTGGTACGCGAGTCGTTATATCTTGAGTACATAACACCTATTAGATGTAGCCTAATTATTAAAAAAATTGTTTATTTTGGTTCAAAAATCTAGGTCAGAAGGTAATTAAAAGATGGCTAAAATAAGGAAGCTAAAAAAGTTGTGTTGAAGCCGTTTGATGTTGAACTAATGTTGAGGCAATCATTTATAAATTATGCAAAACTACATTGTCGCAGTTGAACGGAACAAATGATGCAAAATTATGGGCATTTTTAAATACTTATTGTATTTGAATAATAAAATATATAAAGTATTAAACTCCAGGTTAATTATCGAACCAGTTTCAAGGGCAATTAATCAAAAAGATAAAGGGGGGAATTCAATTGCAGATTATTTTATAATGGGTAATACTTCATATTTAATTGCAGATTCATGGACGACAATACTTCATATTTTACAATAACAAATAGTTAATCACTTAAGCACATACTTAAGGTGAAAATTATTAACTCTTTAGTTTGTTTTTACGAGTAGAACATTACAATGTTAGTACTTAAACGGAATGAGATTAGTAAGTTATCTAAAAAATCAATTAATATTTCTTGAATGTTAGATTATAATTGTTTGAGTTCTACTAATGTGATTAATAAGTTTTTTATTATCTTGTACCATATATTAGTTGAGTATATGTATTGTGTATGTATAATACAAGTTATCAAATAACCATTTTACAATTCACTATGTATTACATTATATGTTTTTTACTTATATATTTTAAATTTATCTTATGTGTATACATGAGGTTTAAACCTAGTTATAAAATAAATAGTTTATTTTGATTCAAAAATCTAGGTCAGAAGGTAATTAAAAGACGGCTAAAATAAGGAAAATAGTTGCATGGACACATGTATAACATTCCACTTGGTACAACCGCATATGCGGTATAATTTATGTTAATAGAAAACAATTTATTTTTATAAAATATATTGGGTAGGGTGTAAATTAATTAACATTTGGAGTTTCGATTTTAAACTTAGGCCCCTTGTGTTTGTTCAAATGACTAGATGGTCACAAATATCTCGTCTTCAGTTCTACTCAAGATTGAGCTAACCTACGATCACCTTATTCGCACTAATTCAAAATGGTGATGAAACCGAATATGCTATTGTATGCATGTTTTTTTCTAACTTGGGTAAAAGTCAAATATAAAGTTTGGTAAAATGCACGGGACATTGTTGTTTCTAATAGTTAAGATATGTTTCGACTAAGATACGGAAAAGTTTCATTTCTCAAGGGACAAGTTATGTCTAGTCAGAAATATGGTTTTTAGCATTCGTCTTGATATTGATAAATGGTAGGAAAGTGTAGGAAAATAAACACTAACCCCAGAGGGTATTTTTGGTTTTTTACTTGTAGGTTTATTTTGAGTATTTCCATTTGTGTTATAAGTAGTATTTTCTCTATTTTCTCTCAGTTTCAACTTTGAAACCCTCTCAACTTTGAAACCCTCTCTCTGCAACTCACTGCCTTTGGTGGTGGTATGTGATGGTAGTGATCATTGGCGAGGCATAGAAGGGACCAAGGAGGGTCCGGGCCATTCCAGTTTTTTCTGCCCGAAGTGTTGTTTTGTTGATCGGTTGTTGATTTTTTATATATATTGAGTTTGGCCCCCCAAAACAAAGCATTATAAAAAAAAATAATGGGTTTTTTAACTTTGGTCCCCCCGGGTCAAAAATCCTGGCTTCGCCACTGGTAGTGATGGTAGTGTTTTCCTTTGTTTTCTCCGATGATGGTAGCCGATCTTCGGATCTGTGCGACCTAGGGTTACGATGGTTTACAAATTGATTGATTTATGCGACCTAGGGTTTGTCGATCTTCAATTTTCCTTTTAGTTTGATGTATTGGTATACCTTTAGGTTTAAAAATTCAATTTTCCGCTACCACTGAAATTTTCTTCTAGATCCACCACTAATAATCCCATTATATTTAAAACCAAGTACTTGTAGTCATTCATCATAATATGCTACGCAATCTTACATGTATAGCTATTTCATATCATTGTCGGCCATGATACCTTGAACACACATTGAAAACATTGTAATATTACTTGAAGTCATTTATCACGAGGAACCAACTCATGTATTAATTAAGGATAACTTTTCAAGCAACCGTCATCTAACCGTCTCGATATTTAAGTTATCCAAAACTATTTAGCAACTTAGGGACATGGTATAGCAACATAGTATAGCAACTTGTAACATAGTAACTTGTAACCTTGAAATTGAATGACCGGGTTTAAATCACCTATTTTGAAATACATGTAGGTGGGTTTGTCAAACCATTAGCGCTAACATTGTACCAGTGGGATTATACTACTTTAAACTACCACATAAGGATTGCATCTTGCCGCGGAACAAAACTAACACATTTTATGATCTCTATTTGAAAACGAATAAAAATTGAAAAAACATTTATAGTATTTGAACACATTTCAGCCCCAAAACGTAAAAGTAAAAAAGGGGAGTGAATTTACTCACCTTGAAACTTGGGCATGAAACCAAATAGTCTAAAAAGAACTCAGGATCGTCCAAATATTAGAATCACCTAGTTGAATGACAATCCTATCTTAGTAAAACATATTGTATAGAAAACTAGAGTTGAAGCAATAAGGGTCTAGGGTCATTTGGAATTCTAGGGTTTCAAGTTAGGATTTGGGGTTTTTTCGGTAAACGATTAAATATATAAAATTATTTAATCTTAACGAGGAAAATAATTAGTAATAGAAATAACAAAGATCTTGATAAACAATAGCAATTAGTTTAAATAAACCACATGATCCGATTTTACAAGAAGTTCATTAAGTTAAAGACAAAAATTAAATTAAGACGTATTTAGCGTTTTTAAACGCTCTTTATTTTGAAATGTTAGATAATATATATACATTTGCAATAAATATATAAAATTATTTTTACACACTTTGTAAAAATAACGACTTTGGAAAAATAAGTTTTATAAAATATTCTTGGGTTGGTAAAACAATTACAATTGATTTTAACTATATTTTCTGATATGAAATTAATAAAAAAACGACCTAAAAATATAATGGTGGAGACCAGATTCGAACCCTATCTGGTCTCCACCTTCACAGCATCCATACTTAACCAGATGCACTGAAGCTTTATTTTGTTTAAAAACGGGTTTCAACTGGTTTTGTAATATAAGAATCAATTCTCGCCAATTCCAACAAGAACACAAACCTTAATTTTCAAAATAATTCCATTTGAACCAATGGAATGTAAAATTGATAAAGGACTTTTAATCCCTGATTGATCACGTGTATTTTATATAGAATAACTCACTATATAATTGACGAATTGAATCGGAAGAGATGAAGAACAGGAGGCGGCTGTTGAAGAATCGAAATGATATCTAGGGGTTGTTAAAATTCGATTATACTTGCAGAATCACTCATGATGATGCGTAGATAAAAAGCCCCAATGTATTTGTTGATGATAGCAATGTTTTGATACCCAATTTAAGAGTTGCAGGTTCGCACTATATGATAAACAATGATTCTGGTTGAAATCATTTTGATAGAAATTGGAATATCATGGAGTTAGAGTGATTAAAAAGAAGTGTTTTACAAGATTTGAATTTGCTCAATTTGGTTCAGAAGCAGTTGAGTCGTTTGAGATTGAATGAGATTAGTTCAGGATTAATTTGTGTTTAATTGATTGACTAAAACTCAATTGAATGTCATACACAATTTCTAATCAATCACTACAACAAAACTGAGTTTTTAATACCCACAAAAGTGTCCTATAATGCCACTTTATAGGACCTTTCATTTAATAAGACCAATAGTAAAAGCGTTTTATGTAAAGGGGTCGTAATAAGTCCCAGAACTTAAAAAGCGTCCTAATATCTCATATAAGATTATGAAACCAATTTTATGGTTGCATAATATGTCTATGAACAAACCAAAAAGCGTCCTAATAAAAACATATAAGGACGCTTTTACAATGTTATAATATGTGGCTACTTACTTTTACTCTTATGATACACGCTAAAGCGTCCTTAAAAACTAATTTATAGGACCGTTATAATGTAACAATATAGGTACATTAGTACCAAGAAAAGGGTCCTAATATCCCAAATAAGATTATGAAACCAATTAGTTTATGGTCGCAAATATATCTAGCTATATATGAACAACCCAAATAGCGTCCTAAAAACATATTAGGACACTTTTACAATGTTCTAACAAGTTTAATATGACAAATTCAAAGTCCTAACAAGTCATATAATACAACGCTTTCTTAAACATCCACACCTAGTTTTAACATATGGTTGTGGACATTGATCCAAATATGGTTTTAATTAAACAATAAAAAAACCATCAATATAAAACCTTGATAGTTATTGTGTATATAAAATCAACTAATGAAAGAAATAAAATTTTATTATATTTCAAATAAGCTTGTTCATAGCAAAACCACCAAACATAAATAAGTTAAAACATTATCCAACATAAACTCTTGTAACATTTAACAAAGAAACTAAAAGCAATGAAAGAAACGATCAACATAAAATCCAAGCCATCAATGTGTCCTCAATCCTCACGGACTACCTACAAATAAATCACCCATGTATAAGCGTTAAGTTTCATGTTATTAAAAGTATTTGTATCTCATATTTACAAATACATACCGAGATGAAAGGACAAGGTCATGCGATGGATGCACCAACACAATCTTGAATTGTGAAAAATAACCCAAAAGGTCTCACCAAATTTTCATCTTTTTTTATTGGTACTTGAACATTTACCTCACACGATTCTTTTGAACCTGGATATGTAAAAAAGCTAGATTCATTTAAAGGCTTTGGATACATAAAATATAATGAAAATTTATGAGTAAAATAAAAACCATATGGAACAAAAAAGAACACTACTTGCATAATTGACATATGAAGTATTAGAAATGGTTTTATAATAATTTAGTCTATATATACATACAAACACAACATACAAAGAAAAATTGTTTTGTGTTCAAACACCCATACACACCCAAACGTATACCTGCACATCCATCATCTTCTTCAATCTATACATTGTTCACAATTCTCGCCTCCACGCACACACACAACCTACCACGCAAGCATATACATTTATATATACACGCACACACACTATCATACCTATATATAATACTAACTAATACACTCATCATGCATACATGTATCTACATATTCTAATAAGTGAATAACTAATCCATGTGTCATTATCTTAACAATTCCACATAGGTAAAATCCTATGTGGCAACCTCTCCTAACTTTTCTCATTCACTATATAGAGATCGGGTCAGGTCATATACCAAGTCTTTTACCCGGTTTCAAATAAACCACATCTAAAAAATTAAAAATTATTTTTTTTATAATCGTACCTTCCAAATGTTCTTTTGTGTCAATCTTTCTTGATTATATTTATATCTCATATATATCAATTATCAAAAACCCAAGTTTAGTCCAATTAACAACTCTAAACAAACTTTGTAACACAAAATTTAAATCACATGAAACATACTAACATGCATATATATCTTATACACACATAATTCGATATACATCTGCCATATCTATACGCGTATACGCTTAATAATCAAGAGATATAAAGTAAATACCATTATCAAATTTAGTTTTGTGCATGTTTTCTCCTCCAACAGGAAAATAGTAAAAAGGGACCGTAAAACTTACATTAGCTTTGCGCAACTACAATTAATTCAAAAAGAACAGAGTTTCCAAGGTCGACCAACGACCTGTTTAAGTTCTACTAATTAGGCACCAAATACTCTAACATAGTTCACGTTCGATTTCAGGATCCCGTATTTAGTTTTATACCAATACCCATATAATTATATTATTTAACTCCAATGATTTACACACCCACTAATTTAATAGTTTGCACCATTCAAACCACTGAATGAGCATGCTTGTAAAACAATGTAAATACATATATTATCAACAATATAAAATGTGTATATCAATATTACACAGTCGCTTATGTAAAACATACCACACCTTATATATATATTAGTAATACATATGTAATTATGTAAACAAACTATATCATGACAGCAAATTCATATAAATTAACACACATACATACACCCATAATTTATATAAACACCTATCTATATACAATCCATATTATATATTATATGCATATATGTAAACAATGTTACATACTCAGAACACATTTACGCATGCATGATCCCAAACACACCTTCACACACACACATATATATAATCTCATACAATTTGCACATGTATAACATATATCATCGAACCCGATCGACAACCCATATCCGCCATTAATACTCCAATCTACTTACACAATGATATACTTACGTGTGACCACCCGAAACGATCAATAACCCAAACCGTACCCGTAATGAAACCGAAATCCGAAACTGAATCGTAACAAATCAAAACACGAAACATGTTGATAGATACGTACCGAAAGATTACGAGAGGACGGAAGAATGCTTCGCCAACGTCAAAACAGTAGCTGGAGACGCCGGCGGCAACTGTGGTGCGTGACGGATGCTGCCGCAGGAGATGGTACTATGGTGCGGATGATTTTTGGTTACAACGGTGATGGCGATGGCCTTTGCAGTGACGGTTGGTGGTCGGTAGTGATACCGTGTTCGTGACAGGAACAACAGAGACTACAGCAATGCCCGAAGAAGACGATGAACAGCGGTGGTTGTGAGTGGTGGTTGTGTTGGTGGCGTTCAACAGCAGCGGTGACAGTGAACAACGAACGAAACCAAAAACTTCGACGGTGCTTGCGGGGGTGGTCGGCGGTTGTAAAGATGCCGGAATAGAGGTTGCGAGTGGTGGAGGTGGTGATCGGCGATGGTGGACGAGATGGTTGCCGGAAATTGCGGACATCGAATTAGGTTGTGATTTTGAAGGCGTAGGGTGGGGGTGGTTAAATATATAAAGTCAGATTTTGCAATTTTGCCACTATTTTGAAACATTTAATACTAATTTTCAAAGTTATATAATTTAACTTTTATTACTAAGTGAATCTCGTACTTTTTACAACGTATATACTTTATGAAATTATTTCGTTTATTTTCTAGTACACATTCGAGTTATAAGAATTTGTAATTCTCCAAAGTACTAACGTTTAACGTCACTTGCTGTAATATAATAATTCCTCGAATTATCCTATTTGTAACAAATAGTTATTTAGATAATCATTTAAATTAATATATTTAATTTATTATTGGTGTCTTGTATGAAAAAGGATTCCATGTTGATAAAGACTAACATAATTTGATTAAGTTGGGTTAACGACGTTAACCTGAAATTGACGGGTGTCACATAAAAAATAGGTAGCGGTGTTAACCTGAAATTACGGGGTGTCATATTAAAAGCTTCAAAAATAACATTTTTTCTTCCTTCATGAACATCTTATGGAGTGAATATACATTAAGTGTTTTATCAAGGTTAAAGTTCTAAGCGTTCTATAAAGGTTAAAGTTATAAAACCCAAGTGTCAAGTGTCCTGTTAAGATATGTTATGTTAAAACTCTAGCAAATAAGCGTCCTATAAAACTGATGTTTAATGACTCAAATATCAGGTGTCCTATTACGATGTGTTATTATAAACCCACAATAATTAAGCGTCCTATAAAGTTAAAGTTATAATACCCAAGTGTTAAATGTCCTATTAACTAATGTTCTAATATGATTTCAACAAGAAAGAGTCCTATAAAACAAAATATATAAAACTCAAATATAAAGTGTCCTATTAAATAATGTTATAATAGAACCTCATTTAATCCAGTGTCCTATTACATTCCAACATAATGGGACACCAACAACTTAATGTCTGAAAAACTACTTTATTATGATCTACATTCTAAGTGTCTTAATAGGTTATAAGATAATAGGACCCTAAAGAATCATTCATCATATTAAATAGCTTTTTAGGACACCAGTTTAGTAACGTATATTATAAAAGGACCTCAATAGTTTATTCGTCCTATTAAATAGTTTTATAGGACCAAATTTTACAAGCGTCCTACACAAAAGGTCCTAAAAAGTCATTTTTGTTGTAGTGAATGTAGTGAAGGTTTTGGTTGATTCGTATTTGATCGAAACCGTCGATTTGATTTAATTAGTTAAATGGGTTTTGAAACAAAAACTGAACATTATTGATTTAGTTAACGGAACGTTACATTTCTGCGAAAAATAAATACGAATACAATAAAGAGAGATAACTTCGGGTTTGGGGCAGATGTCACATTAGGGCTGGCAATTTCTGACATGGACACGATAACACGACACGAAACGATATTAACAAGTTTCTTGTTTGACCTTAACAAGTGTCGTATCATTAATTAAGAGGTTAACACGATAAAGACACGTTACTTATCGTGTCTTAACAGGTTAAAGATCTGTTAACACGATAGGTCACCTGTTAATATTTATTTAAAGGACTTAATGGAGAATGGAGGTGGAGATGAACTTTGATGGAGATGTATAGAAAGATCAAAGACTCCTATGGACTTTGAAGGACTTTTAATCTTTTTTGCATATTCGTTTATCAAGTATTATTATAGTTACATACTATTTTTATGGACTTTTTAACAGGTTAAAGATCTGTTAACACGATAGGTCACCTGTTAATATTTATTTAAAGGACTTAATGGAGAATGGAGGTGGAGATGAACTTTGATGGAGATGTGTAGAAAGATCAAAGACTCCTATGGACTTTGATGGACTTTTAATCTTTTTTGCATATTCGTTTATCAAGTATTATTATAGTTACATACTATTTTTATGGACTTTTTTTATTTTGTGGCTTAAAATTTATCATGTTAAGTCATATTTAATATTTAAGAAAACTTATGATTTATTTTGGAAATTTTATTTTATTTAAAAAATTGGTTTTTATCGTGTAACATGTTTTTTATCGTGTTCGTGTTTAGAAAAAATGACACAATAAGTTACTGTGTCATGTTCGTGTTTGGCCTTATTATGTTCGTGTCTTATCATCTTGTGTCTGACACGATATGTCAACTCTAGGCTTTCTTGCTATTAACTTGCATTCCAAAAATTTTTGAGCGATGCCAATTCTACTCCAAATCACGAGTGCAAATTTTAAAGGGTAACATTTTCATCCAAGTGTTTCTCTTTTGAGCTTGGAAGCCCACGTGTTAGGTTCTAAGAGCTAAAGATGCCTTTGGGCATGCTATCTCTATCCCCGGAAAGCACTCGACAAAGCATGATGCGGCGACGAGTATCGGTTGCTATGACAGTGAAGATGTCGTTGTCTAGATCAAAGACCACTTCCAGCATGTAACGGTAATTACACGGCCTGACAGTGGCGGCGATGAGTTTTAGCTCCAATATGTTGATCACATAACGTGAATACATTTTGAAGTTTTTATGTTCTAGTTATGACAGTAACACAATTCTTAAAAATGTTCAGTTATTTTTTAAAAAAAGACACGGTCCTGAATATGGTTACATATGTTAGCGTTATTTCAATATAATAGCTTATGTGCATAAATCAACAGGCAGTCAGGATTCAGCGACTCAACTATTTGGTGCATCCCAAGCTTCACACTATTCAGCGCAACCACAATATCAATCAGTGTCATATCCGTCACCAATGTCTACTGCCAAAAATCCCCGTATTTGATGCACCCCAAGCCTCACACTATTCCCTGCAGGGACTTTTTGGGTTCTAATATTTCTTTTTTCCATATTAGTTTTGTTATTTTGTGTGATCGGAAAAATTGTGGTTTTGCAATGTGCTTCTTAAGAAATCAATTGCTCATAGATATTGCAAGTTTTTTGTGGTTGAAGAGATGGAAAAGTATACTTTTGAAAGCTGCCACAAGATGGTTCAATACAAATATAACAAAGGCCTTTTGCAAGCTATCAAATACAACGAGAACTATTCGTGCAGATTATGAAAAGAACATATATTACAACGTGTTTTAAATTTCAATGTTATTTAATATGCTACGCATATATAGATTGAAAAAACAAACTAAAGGGTTGTTTGGTAGCATCTGATAACTAGTAAGAGTCTACCTCTTAATGGTTCAAAAATCCATTATAAGGTAAGTTTTAAAAATATGATGAATTGGGTGAGGTTTTACCATTCAGAGGTTACCTTTTAATCATTCAGCATCTTTTTATCACTTAATGATTCAGAGGTTTTGAACCATTAAAAGGTAAGCCTCTGAATGATCATTAAGAGACTATCAAACACCCCCTAAACTTCAACACAAAACAGTTTACCATGTTATGACACAAAACAGTTTACCAGGTTAGCGTTCTTACTAGGCATAAACTTCAACACAAAATCCTGAGTGCAATGCGCCCGGAGCGAATAAACCTAGTAGGATTAAACAATAAACCAAATTTTAAATTCATTCACATGAATTTTAATTTCGATGCTATTTGTGTTTAGGTGAATTGTATTAATAAATCGTTGGTCTCAAATTTATTAAAATATATCGTTTTACCTCATGGTCTATTAAAATTATTAAAATATAAACATCTATCAATTAGAAGCAAAATTATATGAAAAGAAACCTAAAAATAAAGAGAATTTATATATAAAATTATGTTAATTTAGACCAAATCAACTAAGCATGATAATACTAAAGACTAGAGACTATAGAGAAGGCTCATCATGAGAATGTTGATATATTTTAATTATTTTTAAACTTTTATATTATTTGTTGGCGTGTTTTGTCTTAGAATTATCCTGGTTTGGGATATATGATGCGGACAAATTATGACTTTGTTTATCATGGTATTAATTAGGTTGGAGGTATCAATGACATTTTAGCATTCATCTTACACTAGCAATTAGTATGACGGTCCCATCCGTCATTCCCTGTGTTTTCCGCTACAAGCGAGGTGTGATATTGGTTAAATTAATTCTCACGCTTGCTAGCTTGTTTAAGTTCGAACGAATTAGCGGCCACAAATATTTGACGTACTTGTGTGATTGGCTATTTGGCTGCTTGGTTCGTTCAAACATTTTTTTCCTTCGAACTTGTTTTTTTTTTTACTTTTTGACGGCCGACTTTTTTTTTCTTTTCAAGCCTCCTAAACCTTGAGGCCCAATATCACTTCACAAATTAATATCTCTTGTGCCTTTTCTTGAAATCTGTTGTGCACTTGTGCTACTTTCACTTTCTTTTGAGTTTACATGGGCTTGTGTATATAGGTTCATTTGGATTTGTTCATCACGTTGTGATCGGTAGCATATGAAAGAAATGATTTAATTAAGGGTATTCACAATTTATCAATCGTTTGCATCTTTATAGTTACGCTAAAAATCATTATTTTTCCTCTATAGTTATGCTAAAAATCACTATTTTTCTCAACAATTTTAATTAAATACGGAGTAATACTTTAAACTATGTGTGTTACACGAGCAAAGTCATGATAATAAATAATTTTAAAGTTTTTACAAAACTTATATATGAAGAACGTTATATATTAAATGAAATAAAGGTTTGTTAAAGCAGAAACACATTTTATTTTTATGTTAACCCTTAGTTATTTACCTCCGCCTCTGTTTTTTACTCTATAGAGTGACATTCACAATTTTCTGCGTGAAAACATATTCTTTCAAATATAACTCAACTCGTAAAATAGTATGAGATTATACACTTCTGAGCGGGAATTTTATGCCAAAATTGACTCCATTAAATGTTATGTGACATCTAAAACTCTCACTCACAAACACTTTTAAAAGATATTAAAATATTATAAGTGTAAACAATAAATTTTTAAATATAGATATTCTCTCATGTACTATCTAATTTTCTTTCTCATCCAATATTAATTTTTTTTCCTCTCATACGCTCTCAGCAACCTCTTAAAATATAAAAAGCTCGCTCACGTATATTTGATGGTTGAGTTGTAAATGCTCTAACAATCCAAAACATATATAACATATTTAAATCTTTTCATCTAACTCACCTTGAAACATTAATCTTTTAGTTCATTTGATTATATATTCAATTTTAATATTTAGGGTTATTGGATTTTAATAATCCAAACTTTAGTTTATTGGTCAATATTAATTCCAACTTAAGAAATTCCCTATGTCAATCCCAACTCATAAACTATTTTCCTCCATCAAGCCTTTTCTAACTGAGATTAACTCCGTTAGTTTTTAGCTGACGTGGCAGCTGATTTGGATGTTGACGTGGCAAAAAAATCTACATGGCAGCTGACTTGTATTATTTATAATAAGACTCTAGTTGAGGGGGGTGTTTTGTAATTTACTTTACCTGGCTATAAAATTTATACATCTTCATCCCAAATCCAAGCTATACAGATCAAATCCATGGGTTGTTCTTCATCACCCAAACCCCACCATTGTTACCCACCATCGTCGGACTGCAAAACCAAATCCAAAACAAATCAAATCAAATCCATGGGGGTTTGTGGAAGTAAATTCAAATCAAGGATGGCGGTGGGAGGCAGAAATGGTGGCGGGTTGAATGTGGTGTTGACGGAAGTTGAATGTGATGTTGACAGAATTGGTGGTCGGAAATTAGTTGTGGTTGTAGATTGAGGGCTTAATGTAATAGGGGTTGCGAGGGTTGTTGATGAACCGGTGCTCCGGTGGTGGTGACGGCGGTTGAGTGACATCGCCGGAGCAGGCAACAATGAAAATAATGGTTCGGGTGGAGATGAAGATGTATGGGTTGTTCGGTCTGATGAGTAATTCATTTGGATTTGGGTATGGACTGACATCGCCGGAGCAGTTTTGTGTTGCCGGAATTTGTAAACGATGATCGGAGGTGATTTTAGAGTAAAAATGTAAAATAACTAAACAACTAATTTTACATAAATTACACAAATGGTCCCTCTTTAAAGAGATAAACAAAAATAGTCCAAGTCATATGCCACGTCAGCAAAAAAACTAACGGAGTTAGTCTAGTTAAAAAAGGCTCAATGAAGGAAAATAGTTGACAAGTTGAGACTGATACAGGAAATTTATTAAGTTGGGATTAATATTGGCCAATAAACTAAAGTTCAGATTATTAAAATCCAATAACCCTAATATTTATCATTAGTAATTAATTACATGACAAAATATTCAATAGCTTCTATCGATCAAATTTAGCTTATGATCTATTAAAATATTAAATATTAAATTTAGAAGAAATATATTCACAAAAAACAACCGTAAAATTACTCAAAAGTTAAAGTGTAGGAAATATTTATCTTGAAAAATGTATATTTTAGAACACATCAAATAACAGGTAGTATCTTAGTATCAGAGCCACGAAAGAACGGTCTGATAAACACGACCAATTGAAGTTGTTAAAGATCGAAGGTTTTAATGCTGTTATATACGAATTTACCGGTGGTGAAGCCACAATTCCAGCATATCGTACAACGAAGGAGAGGTAGGAACTTATAGATATATGAAAAGATGTGTTAGAAAAGGCTCACAGTGTGATCGTCTTTAATCAGGATGATCATGTACTTTGTGAGGTTTAAAAAAAACTATGACGTCGTCTAGAAGATGTTGTATACGTTTAGTATGAGGGTTGGTAAGTCTCTTGAATATCACATTGAAAAGTTTAACAAACTCATTTTGGATCTTGCTAAGTATAAAAGTCAAGCTATCATGTTCTTAACCTCTCTACGTATCACATAACTATGAGCATTTTATTGACACTTTGATATATGGGAGAGATACACACTCCATGGAGCAAGTGTTAGCAGCTAATGTGAAGTCATACATATTTTTTGACATGATTTAAAACCTATTTAAGTAACCAACTCTCTAACACTCTAACTACTAATAACTAACTAACTCTCTAGCTAACTCTTTAACACTGTAACTACATTCATCATAATCAAAAGTGTTCAATATATGAACCAGGTTTGAGAAATTCGAAATTTGATTCTATTCTTTTCGGAAAACACTGATTTGATTTTAAATTCGAATTCGGTTTGAAGTATCTATCGAATATGAATTTGTGATTTTCATTATGATTCGATTCGAAATACGAACTTAAAATATACATATAATAATATATTTATTTATTCTATATTATATATAAATATGTGCCTTAAACATACTTATTTTAAGTTCAAGTATTTTATTTGTTTCCTACTATCTTTATTTTTATTTATTCCATTTGTTTACATGTGAAATTTACACTTATCTCCTCACACTATTTTAATATGAATATGTAGGTTGAGTTTGTGATGCTTGAAGTTTGTATATTGTTGTAAGTTAACTTATGATATTTTAACTTGTAATTCAAATCCAGTTTAATTAAATCAAAATTACTCGATTCAAGTAATTTAAGAATTTAAAATTCGACCTAATCATAATTACTACTATGTTTGTAGTCCAAGTTTCCAACACAAAGTATTTTTGTGGTATTACAAAATATTCTAACAGGCGTCAAATGTGTGTAGGTTTTGTGGAGATTATGAGGAAACTGTTGACCATATTTTCACATCATGTAGCATGGCAATGTCTATATGGGCAAAGGTTGGGTCATGGTGTAATCTACAACCTATTTTCGCTTTCACTTTTGGTGATCTAATATTGTAGATTCCTTACGGTTTAAGGGGTGATGATGACTTCAAGAAGGCTGTACACACGGTGTTTCTAATCGCTACTTGGTCTTTATGGAAGCATAGGAATGCCATGATTTTTGAAGGGGTGCAGTCTTCTCCAATGAAGGTTATTTGTGATGTTTTATAAGCAACGGCTGCTTTATTGTTAAAACATCGTAGTAAGAATAGGGCTTCAGTAGTCTTGAACAATTTTCCTTTCGAGCCTGATTAATGGCTTAGTTTTTGTGTTGTTGCTTTGTTTGCTCTTGTTTTTTTCGGGGTTTTAGCTTATTGTTAGCTTTAGTTTTAATAAAGTCTTTGCCGTTTAAAAAAAATATAACTTTATGGGTTCATCGTCTTGTAAACCCTTCCATATTTCTTGGGAATATATATTAACTTTGAATTTAGAAAGATGAGTGTGGACAATGTACATGAGACAAATATAGGCTGAATAAAGAGAAGCCCATTCATCATGTGACTATAAATATATCATTTTCAAATTTAATTGTACAGTTTCAATCACTTTTTTTAAAGTTTCCATGGGAAGTTGTGAAAGAAAACCAAGAAATGGTCTTTCACCCATGCTCATGTTTTCCTTTGGTGAGACAATAACAATACTATTCATCATATCTACCTCCATAATTATTTTTTCTAATTCTTTTAACATAAACCAATAAAAGTTAAGACATAGATTCGTGAAAATTATATATTAGCTATATTTAAGATTATGTCATGTGAAGCAGTGATCGGGTCACGTGATTGTCACATGTGTTATTAAAAAAATTTTATGTCTTGTACGTTAAATCCATAATGTGTCACATATTAAAAGACGGAAAAAAATATCAAAAGTTAAAGGACAAAACAATAACTATGTATAATCGGAAGTTCAAGTCGTTAATATGTCAAAGTAGAATTAGTCAAATAATGGGTCAAAGTTGAAAACTGGTTGAGTCATTAGAGGTTAAAATGATAATTAGTCAAAGTAGAGGACTAAAATCATAAATATGTCAAAATTAAAACAAAAAGTTCAAAAGTTATAGATGACAGTTTTGTAAATAAGCCAAACATGATGACTAATTACCAAGGTTATAACCGAGTAACCGACCAATCTTAGTAATTAGTATAATAGAAATTTTCTTCCAAGAAAAAAATTATTCTACACTATTCTGAACGCTTAAAACGCTTATAAAAAGAAAAAAAACATCATCATGATTGTTTTTTATAAATGGGGTGATCCAAATACAATAATTTAATCTCCTTACAAGTTACAACTACAAGATAAGTCATTGTTCGTGTTTGGTTTTAATGCAATGTTTTGAAAATCGGATCGGTTAGTTGGATCAGGGTTTGAACTATTTTAAGTTTGACTCGCTGGTTGGATCAGCTGGTTGAACCCAAAAAAAAATTGTCATATCATGGTTTTTTAATATTCTAAGTATTTATGTCATACGAAGAGGACCGGTCCTAACTGAATTGTTTTAGGATCTTGAAATAAAAAAAAAAACTATTTTGGCGGCGAAACAATAGACATTTTAAAGTGTATTGTAATCTTTAGGTTGGAGTTAACAATAAGATCCACATGACGTGTTTTAGCTTCCTAACTTTAACCCGATTAAAGGAATTTGGATTGAGTGGTAATGTTGCTTGGTTATCAGAAGTCTCATATTCAACTCTCACAAGCCTCATTTTCTAGCAATATCAGATAGTGATCCAGTTAATACTTAATACTGGTGCGACAAATAAATATTACCCACAGGTGAGAGTTTGAGCACGTATTTGTGTGAGTACTTAGTTTAGAGACCGAACCCCAATATGATGGAAGAATACGTCCATAACAACTAATGAAAATTACTATTAAAAGAAAACTCTTTAAGCCTAAAAAT
The DNA here is from genome assembly GCA_030867185.1 of Tagetes erecta. Classification (NCBI taxonomy): domain Eukaryota; kingdom Viridiplantae; phylum Streptophyta; class Magnoliopsida; order Asterales; family Asteraceae; genus Tagetes; species Tagetes erecta. Next base: position 73,535,601 of record CM061490.1, on the reverse strand, counting down.
AAACTTTTAACATATAGCTCTTGTCCAATTACAATTTATAACAATTAATATTTGAATTTTGAAAGCAAAAATACGTCTAAAAGATTAAGATACGATTTTTCAAACTTTCAAAGTTCACTAACCAAGTATTATTTTCACAATTATACTTTGAAGTAGCATACTCAAGAGTATCCTGATTTTATCCTCTTTAACCATATTAAACAGAGATATTGAAACACTAGTCATGACTCAATAGCATCAACATGCATCTTCATTCTCAATAGATATCAAATGACACCATACAAGTTACAATAAGTCCCATTACAACCAAAATCATAAAATGTTAAAAAAAAGTTCAACCACAACCCCTTAACGTTATATATCAAACTAGTCATCCAAACTTTCATGAGCACACGGAGTCTTGGAAGAAGGTTCAAACGCAAACGGACCAACCGTGAACACATCATAAGGAAGCGGGTGAGCATCCGGGGTCGACAACGGTGGCTTCTTGCCAGGGACCAACAAGGACCCTTTGACACCAGCATGAAGATCAGTTGGCTTATTGCATGTAGCCATGGGCGAGGTGAACAGGTTCACTCTGCACCTATGTGAACCATATGTGGTCAAAGTCTTGGGTGGTTTGATGAAAAAGTACCCGTTCTTGTCAGTTGTACCTTTCACCCTTAGTGGGTACTTTGTGTTGTTGCATGTTAATAGCACCTCAGCTCCTGTCATGTTCAAACAAATTTCAAAACTCATTTTCATGCATTAGGCACTTGTACGTTCGTGGTGTATAAAACTTATATTTTGTGTTTGCACAAGGAAAACATGGTTTGTGAAATTTGTGCTAAAACTCATTTTCATGCATTAGGCACTTGTACGTTCGTGGTGTATAAAACTTATATTTTGTGTTTGCACAAGGAAAACATGGTTTGTGAAATTTGTGCATAAATTTCTAGATTTGATGGATTGTTGACTAGTAGTGTACAACCTACATTGCATTAAAGGTCAAATAAATTTGAAAACCTTTTTTCTATGCAATGTTTACTTGTACCATGATGTTGTTTTAACCTTTATATTTATTTTTACCCAACAAAAAAAGGATGCTTGGTAGTTGGTATTGATTACTTGTACGGTTTTTATACGGATAAATGACTAGTACGGTACAACTCAAGATTGAGTGAAAGGCAAACAAATTTGAATTTTTTCCATTTCTCTGCATTGTTTACTTGTACCCTGCTGTAGTCATAACACAAAACCCTATAAATTTGTTTTACCCAAGAAAAAAGATGTGGCAGTACTGTATTGACTACTTTTACTGTTTTACATTTATTATTCAGTAGTACGGTACAACCCCACATTGCGTTGAAGGTTGTACCAACACCTCCCTTTGCATTGTTGACAAGTACAAGACGGTAAAAACTAACATAGCATTATGAGTTGTACCTTAAGCCTTATCCACAATGCACTAAAAACTTATACGTTTGTATTTCAAACATCTCATGCAAAATTCAGTTATACAGTACATAATGCAGTGTGCATAGATGACTTGTACGTACTGTAGCTCATCAGCTATTATTTTGTGATACAGTACAATGCAACAATGCATAGGTCTAATATTTACCAACTTTTCTTGCACATCTTGTAAAGTAGTACGTTGTAATAATGCAGCTAGCAGACTCAACAACGCAGTGTGCATAGATGAGTTGTACTGTTGCGCTATCATGCATTGCTGAGTTGTACAGTACAACCCAACAATGCAGTGGTCTAATATTTACCAACATTTCATGCACATCTTGGGTGAAAAGTACATTGTTGTATTAATGCAGCAGTGTGCATAGATGAATTGTGCAGTAGCTATACTTAGCATTGTTGAGTTGTACGGTACAACCCAACAATGCAGTGATTGTATATACACATGCATGCATAAATGGTTAAAGAAACATACCCTCAAGTGGTGTAGCACCAATGAGTGTATCAACCCCTTTATACTTGCAAGCCTTGCAGTAAACAACACCCTGAATCGCCACCAGTTTTCTCGCCGGAAGCGGTGGTAGGAACGGTGCCGGAGAGGTGGTCGGCGGCTGAGATGGTGCTTTGGTGGGTGGGTGAACCGGCGCGTGAACAGGAGCAATGGTCGGCGCGTGAGAAGTGGGAGAGGAAGCTAGTTTGTGATGGTGGTGATGGTGGTGGGGTGACGGTGCTGATGCTGGTTGGTGTGACGGCGCGTGGTGGGAGTGGTGGTGGTGATGGTGGTGAGGTGATGGTGCTGCTGACGGTTGGTATGACGGCGCGTGGTGTGGTGATTGAGTTGAGCTGACGTTATCATCAACGTCGTCAGCATTGATGTTGATCATGAAGCATGAGGATAGGAGAAGCAGTGAAAATAAAAACTTAAGACTCATTTTGGTGTGTTGGAGGTGATGGGGAGATGATGGTGGTATTTATACTGAAGTGAAGGGGTAAATCTTGTAAAATCGTGTAATCTTTACTGAGACGGGTTAACTTTTTTTATAATCGGAGTAAGCATTACTCTAACGGGTTTTTAACGATTCATACTGATTTTAACAATCAATGTCTGACTCACTAAGAAATAGGACTGGTAAATCATGTATAATTGTATCTGTTAACACACGAACACGAAACATATTACGTGTACCTGTTACCATTATATGTCTGTAAACGAACCGAACTTTTAGCGAATCGTTCGTGAACCGTTCGGCGGGAAGTTCGTTTGTGTTCGTTCGTTTAATAAACAAACGAACACGGACAAAAAAATCCGTTCGTTAAGCTAAACGAACGGACATGAACAGAGGCTGTGTTCGTTCGTTTACGTTCGTGAACGTTCGGTAACATGTTCGTTTATGTTCGTTCGTTTAAGTTTGGTAGGTTGTTATGTTTTTAAATTTTATATTTATCATTTAGGTGAATATTTTCACTTATAGAAGCAAATATTGTCATGACAACATTACGTTTGTTGTGTATGAAACAAATTATGGTTATTCATTATGGATATGAATGTGTGATTAAAAGTACTATTTGCTTCTTAAGGCTTATTTGGTTATGTTGTATATGAAATTTTAATTGAAATATGCTTAATCAAGATAAAATGGCTTACTTGGGTACTAATTTGATATAATGGATAAAGGTTTAGTTAAAAAAAATTGTGTTTTATATCATTTTTTAATCTAATTTGTCTTTATTACAAACAATCTCAGTAAATCAAAGATTTTGGTCTCTTGGGTGTTGACTAAGGTTAATTTATTATTTTGGTTGTGAAATGGTAAAGAATAACAATGTTTTGTCAATATTTTCTAGTCAAACGTCCATTTGTTTCCGTATGTGTTCGTTTTGTCCATTTGTGTCCATGAACAAAGTTCACGAACCGTTCATGAACAACTTTAAAAGCTTAACAAACGAACACGGACATATTTTTCTGTTCGGAACTTGTTCACGAACAACTTAAAACCTTAACAAACGAACACGGACAAGCCTCGTCCGGTTCGTTTACAGCCCTATGTACTTGTTTATAGCATGTATACACGATAAGACCTGTTTAAAAACAAGTTTTCAAGAACATGTTTAGTGAAATAAAAATTGTTTCTAAGTATAATGGTAAATAAGGTAAATATGTTATATTAAATTATATTTTTAATTTTAAAAAAATCATAACAGGTACTAACAGGTAAATACCTGTTAAATACACGAAAATTAACAACTAGATTCGTGTCTACCTATTTAGTACATGTTACCTGTTAAGGCCTTACCTATTAAGACCGTGTAGATTCGTGTCATGTATTCGTGTCTGTGTACAAAATTGTCAGCTCTACTCAGAAATTATAAAAGAGGAAAGTCACAACTTGAGAAAACTCTATTGAGTTAAGACTTGAACCACATACTGTTTGAATCTCAAATTCTTATTTATCATCCAATGTCAAACTGGTTAATGAATTTAATTTTTAATTTTCCAGCTTTCTAATCTCTTAGGGAGAAGTCATCTCGTTTCCCCTCGTCTCACACGGTATGGTCCTCGCCACACCTCGCCGTCTTCTTCGTTTCCTCTCCACCTCGTTGCACCTGGTATTGTCCTCGCCACCACATCAACTCCCTCAGCTAGCTCCCAAGCGAGGTCCTATGCTCGTCCACGAGCATCCCCACCGCTTCCTCCTCCCTCCTCGTCTCTTCCTTCCTCGTCCACTCCCTCCTCCCTTAAAGCCTTCTCGTTTTTGTATTCACGCAACTTGCATGGTGTTGAGAACCATTAGCAAATAATGTAAACAAAGGAATATATAACAGAAACAATGTTGTGTATATTTTAAAAATAAATAATAAACGTACATATTGAGATTATTTGATCGTTTAGTATTTATTAATTTTTATATTTGTAATAACAAAATAATATAAAATTAGGTTATTCAGGCCATAAAACACGTTGTTAATCAAATAACCTGTTTCACCAAGGTTAAAACCAATTTGTTTAAACAATCGATATGTGCACCTCTATTGGACATTTTAAAGGCTTTGGTATATGTACATTCATACGGGTTAACGGGACGCATTATTTCTATTGCTCTTTGGTATACATGTATATTTCAAGGTTGACCTATTGCAACATATTTTCTAAAAGAATTTTGTATTATTAAATATAAATGAGATTAGATAAGTAAAAGTTCATTAAAATAAAAAAAAAATTAGGTTTAAGTCCAAATTGTAATAAAATAGAAGTTTCAGCTTAACCAGAAGGTTTTCTCACTTAACATTAAAAAAATATTTAAAAAAATTAATTGAAAATCTTACATCTCTAATGTATCATTTCTACAAATCTTGTAACAATGTTTTTATCTAATCATGCCATTGACCCATAGTAACCATTATTGTAATTATATCTTTCTATTGTCTTGTATTTGCATAAGCCTTTTAATAAACCTCCAAACTCTAATATAATAAAGCAAAACATAAAAAGTTTATGTGGCATGCTATCAAAGCTTCTAGCTTATGTGGCATCATTTGAGAGTTTCTCTCATAATAATGATTTTTTATTTAAAAATACATTTCCCTTTGATTTTTTGTCATTTTTTGCCCCTCTCAAGAGGAGCACATGTGAAGGGAATAACGGAAAAATATATGAAGTTAGAGTTCAGAACTATTTGTGTTAAGAATAAAAATAACATGAATTAAAAATATTAAGATAAAAATAAACATATTGAAACACAAATATCAAAACTATAGTTTACTCATATTTGATTTAAAAAAGACAGATTTTAGGTTAACAATTTATGATCGATGTTAAATAAAACTAGTTATATTCGTTGGCTCACACGTTGCATGAGCCTTCTTTTTCCTGGTATCAAAACAACCTTAAAACAACATAAGACGCGTTCATCACTAAATGAACACGGTAAAAAAACAATAAAGCCCTACAATATTCGAACCTAGGTCACACAAAAATAAGCAATCACCAATCGCACCAGTCAAACACTCAAACATAACTAACAAATCTGGGAAAACAATCTCTATATGCAATTAATAAAACAACAAAAAGCAAAAAAAAACAATAAACCAAACAAAACCAGCCACTTACCCCCACCCATTAACACACTATTTAAAATTAAGATTTTCTAAATAGTCATCTATCAATAAAGGGGAATTTGATTTGGCCAGTAAAATTACAAGTGGTGCTAAATAAACCATTGAGGGGTAAAAAGTGTAAACAGCTGGTTTGATGGGGGGTTGTTACGTAAATTTTTATTTTTAATCTTTTTATGGAGTGTTGTGCAAGGTTATAGAGGTCAGGAAAAACATTAATGCCAGAGGTGTGAAGAGCAGATTTTGGGTTGTTGTGAACTTTGTTGCAGGCAGGGTGCCCCTATAGAGTAGAGTATGGGGGTATTTTGGACTTTAATCATTTTCCAACGGTAAAATGGTTCCAAATCACTGTAGTTAATCATAGCGACTGCTAATAATGCGGTTACTAGCCGTTGAGGCTTTCTATTCTCTTCAATATATTCAAAAATAAATAGAGTTTTTTACCAAATTAGTGTACTTAGAAAACTTATTTACCAAATAGGTGTAGTTTGAAAAATATTTACCAAAATAGGTATTTTTCAAATTTTTTTTATTTTAATTAGTTGCATTATATATTCTCACTCTTATGCATATTAAGTAATTTAAATCATTAATGAACCGAGAGAGTTACCAAAATATATTAATACCCTTATTGTATATAAGTTTTCTAAAATATAATACGCATATAAGTTTTTTTATAAACTTGAGTCATCAAAATATATATACACTAATACACGTAACAGTAATCAAAATTCTTATCTTAATTCTTATTTAAGTTATATAATTTTCAAAAGAAATAGGCATTTATAAAACAATTTCATCAAACATTTAAGCTAGTATAGTTGAAAATACCTTGCAAGATATATTGCATTTTATTATTGATAAGAAAATATAAGCTTATGTTGAGTAAATATTAATTTACGGCTGTAAACGGGTGCAGTTTCGGTCGAGCTCATGAACCCATTTAGCTAAATATAATGTTTGCAGTGTTACGACGTAGTTTTTTTCCTACATTTCAGCATTTTTTTAGTTTTTTTTAATCTAAAAGTTACTTACATTTTTTAACATTTTTTTAACGTACATTTTAACAAATATATAACTAACAATATATAATATGTATTTAATGAGTTAGTAAATAGATTATATATTAGTTACTTATTAATTTAAAGTGACCCAATAAGTTTAGGAGTGAGAAGAAAATGTATTAATTACAACATAAAAATACTCATTTTGGTAAATACTTTTAGAAGTACACCTAATTGGTAATTAAGTTTTCAAAGTATACTAATCTGGAAAAAAACTCAAATAAATGTAACTTTTTTAATTAAGATTACATAACGCTCGGATGTTACGTTAGTTATTTGTATACCGTTAAACATAATCAGTCGTTAAAATTATACATGAACTAAAATCAATGAAAAAATAAATGTCATTTAACTTCAAACAAACATAATAAAACAACTACACACAACACTATCACAATAAAATACGTCTAATCAGGTGTTGGCAACGACGAATCATCGTCTTTCTCTGTAGAATCACATAACAAAAGGACATCTCATTCACCATTCGTCACCACGCCATCCAATGTCACCGTTCGTCGTCGATTGAAGAAACAAAGAAGACGAGGAAGACGGCCTGAAAGACGCCTGAAACAGCAGAAATAGGGATGTCAATTTATGACACGGGCACTATAACATGACACGACACAAAACGAAATTAACAGGTTTCGTGTTTGACCTTAACGGGTGTTGTGCCATCGTTAATAGGTTAACACGATAAAGACATTAAGTATGATGTCTTAACACAGGTTAAAGACATGTTAACACGATATACCAACCTATTTATATTTAATCAAAGGAAAGTTGGTGGAAAATGAAGGTGAAGATAAGCTTTAATTGACATGAGTAGAAAGATCAAAGACTCCTTTAGACTTTGATGGATTTTTAATAGTTTTTGCACATTCGATTATCTATGGTTAAAAACTATTTTATGGACTTTTGTTGTTTTGTATCTTAAAATTTATCGTGGTAAGTGGTATTTAATATTTAAGACTCATGATTTTTTTTGCAAATTTTACTTTTTTAAAAGTGGGTTTTTATCGTTTCATATCGCTTTTTATCGTGTTTGTGTTTAGAAATTTGACACGATAAGTTATCTTGTTGTGTTCGTGTTTGGGCTTATCGTGTCGTGTTTGACACGATATGCCAACTCTATGCAAAACGTCAATAGTCGAATGAAGCATCGTTTCATTACTTAGAGCACCGGTTCGAGGTAACTTTTACATCAATCGATTCGTATCATCCTCACAATAAAAAACTCTACGACATTAGTTTCAAATTCGAAAAAAACTTAATGGCGTTAAGTGTTTTTTAACGAGGGCTTTTTAAGAAAAATATATTTGAAAGTCGGGATCTCTAGCAAGAAATTTCTCAGTTTGGGTTTTTTCCGGCCAACCCTTAAATGCATATACCCAAGTAAAAAAGTTTAATTGCATATATACCCAAATAAAAAAGTTTAATTGCATATATACCCATTTTGGTTATATGACAAGATTTATAACTAACGAAACGTAAAAAAAATTAAATCTATAAGGAACGAGTAAAGATGCAATACTAAAATAATTTACATAAAGTGTATTTAATAAAATAAATTAAAATTGGGTAAATTTACCAATTAAAAAGGTTTATAAGGAAATATATATATATATATATATATATATATATATAGAGGAGAGTTATCCTACATAGTGTTGGAAATCTAAGAAGGCTAAGAAGGATTTATGACCTTTAGATCTCTTTTTTAATGGTTGAGATCAATGTATAGGAAAAGAAATTGGTGGAAGGGTACATTAATCATAGTCACTTTTGTTGACTTTCTCTCTCCACATGCAAGGCACATGCTAATTCCCCCACTTTTTTTAAAACTTTCATAACTTTTGGATACGATATTATTTTTTAAAAAAAATTACACCAAAAAAACAAGCGTTTTGTTATCTTTAAAACGCGTATAATATTGATATATAAAAAATAAAAAAAAATTTCGGCACTTGTCTAGTCTTTGTGTAATATCATGTGATTGTGTTTTATTATAACTAGTGAAATATCACTTTTATCGGTTCATTCTTAAGTCATTATATAATATCATCTTATTATAAATATTTGTTGTGTCATATTATGTGTTTAGAAATTATCACCGTGTCACAAATTGTTAATATGTGTTTGAGAAATGTTCAAAGACAACGTCATTTTTTGTTACAAAGTGTGAGAATGACACAATGGTAAACAAAGACACAATGACACTTTTAAAAAAATTATAACTCACAATATAAATCAAATTTGAAAAAAGTGGTTCGGAGACCTTGTTCCCCATGTATTCCTCTTTCAGAAAATAAATAAACGAAAAATTAAAAAAGTTAAAAAAATTACCGTTTTTTTTATTTTTTAAATTAGACACAATGAAAAAAGACACAATGAGAAAATAGTAGTTTTTTTAAGTTTTGTTTATTTATTTTTTAAGGAGGATGATGTGAGAGCAAGATCTTTGAAATACTTTTTGTGTTATTGTGTAATTATTATTAGATCATTGTGTAATACTTGTCAAATAAGATTACACAATGACCCGATGAATGACACAACAACCTTACGGATGACACAATCACACAATGACCTGATGAAAGACACAATGACCTGACGGAAGACACAATGACCTGACGTTAGACACAATGAGCTGAAAAATTGTGAAAAAAAAAGTTCGTTTTTTATATATCAATATTATACGCGTTTTAAAGAGAAAAAAATTCTCGTTTTTATGGTGTAATTTGTTTAAAAAAATAATGTCGTATGTAAAAGTTATAAACGTTTTAAAAAAGTGGGGGAATTGACATGTGACTTGCATGTGGAGAGAGAATATTTAAAAAAGTGGGCATGACTAAAATACCCCCTCTCCTAATTTTCCTAGATGTCACATGTCAATCTCTTATTGCTTCTTAGCCTTCTTAGATTTATAACACTATGTAGGTGAACCTCACTATATATATATATATATATATATATATATATATATATATATATATATATATATAAGAGTCTGTACTTGAAAAGATCCATCCATAAATTATTCACCCTAACGTGGCAATGATCATCAACTATGTTAAGTTCTTTAGGTTATATGGGTATGAAAATCTATATGGTTTAACCTGTGTCTAATCTGGTAACCAATTAATCAGGATGAACTATGGCTTCCTAAGTGTGAGACTACGTAGATAGATTGATATCACTTGAACTAAAGCAAACATGAGGGGAGACCCGTTTAGTTAGTGTTAGGGTTAAATTGGATACAATGCTAATGATTATTTTGACTTGTTACTTGTGTGTGAAGTTCTTATGATATGTTAATAATTAGTGAAAGCTAGATTCTTGATTATGATTCCATTGCATACTATTTCGAGGACGAAAGTTTTGTTTATTTATTTTTTAAGGAGGATGATGTGAGAGCAAGATCTTTGAAATACTTTTTGTGTTATTGTGTAATTATTATTAGATCATTGTGTAATACTTGTCAAATAAGATTACACAATGACCCGATGAATGACACAACAACCTTACGGATGACACAATCACACAATGACCTGATGAAAGACACAATGACCTGACGGAAGACACAATGACCTGACGTTAGACACAATGAGCTGAAAAATTGTGAAAAAAAAAGTTCGTTTTTTATATATCAATATTATACGCGTTTTAAAGAGAAAAAAATTCTCGTTTTTATGGTGTAATTTGTTTAAAAAAATAATGTCGTATGTAAAAGTTATAAACGTTTTAAAAAAGTGGGGGAATTGACATGTGACTTGCATGTGGAGAGAGAATATTTAAAAAAGTGGGCATGACTAAAATACCCCCTCTCCTAATTTTCCTAGATGTCACATGTCAATCTCTTATTGCTTCTTAGCCTTCTTAGATTTATAACACTATGTAGGTGAACCTCACTATATATATATATATATATATATATATATATATATATATATATATATATATATATATATATATATATATATATATATATATATAAGAGTCTGTACTTGAAAAGATCCATCCATAAATTATTCACCCTAACGTGGCAATGATCATCAACTATGTTAAGTTCTTTAGGTTATATGGGTATGAAAATCTATATGGTTTAACCTGTGTCTAATCTGGTAACCAATTAATCAGGATGAACTATGGCTTCCTAAGTGTGAGACTACGTAGATAGATTGATATCACTTGAACTAAAGCAAACATGAGGGGAGACCCGTTTAGTTAGTGTTAGGGTTAAATTGGATACAATGCTAATGATTATTTTGACTTGTTACTTGTGTGTGAAGTTCTTATGATATGTTAATAATTAGTGAAAGCTAGATTCTTGATTATGATTCCATTGCATACTATTTCGAGGACGAATGAAGATAAGTGTGGAGATATTTTGGTTAATTATATACATTTTCCGTGTGGAGTTTGTTTATGTTTTGAATATTTTTTGTTCATTTTAAGTTATAATTTGTATACGATTGATTAGAATGATGTTTTGCAGGTCATAAAGTTATAAATTGATGAAAAGGGCAAGAAACGAAGGAAAACAAGCTAAAATCGACAGCCAAAACGAATCAAGAGACGAACCAATATGCGAATCAGGGACCAGAAGCTGGCCACACCACGCGACTAGGTACTAAAAGCTGGTTGCCTGACAGGGCGTGCTCATTTGGATTTTTGGTGGCTTTTCAAGCCACGCTACCCAACCTTGTAGCCAAAGCTCGTCACGCGACATAACGAGGCTATTTCGGCATAAAGTTTTGACATTTTAAAGGTTTTTACTTATAAAATCAACATAACATTAACCCTAGAAGGAGAGACAACTTAGAGGCTTAAAATGACGAATTTGAGGATTTTAGAGAGGATTTTGGAGCTAAGTTGAAGCTAAGAAAGGAAGATGAAAACATAGGATAAAGTCTTCGTTAAGTATCATATTATATATGTGTATTTAGATTTTATTAAATTGAATTGTTGTTTCACTAATATTAATGTGATTGTCTGTTATGAGTGAATGTTAATTAGGTCATATACTTTGCACTTATGGTTCTTTATAGTTAAATTGGCCAATACGACTGTAGGAGCATTGATTTGGGATAAATAAAGGCTAAGCATTCTGCTTAATCTAATAGTTGTAAGGTACGGGTTAGTATGTTTGTCTCTATCATCATAAGAATCTTGGTTGTTTACTGCCAGAGAAGGGTCTAGCGAGTCAACTTAATTCTGATAGGTGTTCCTGAGCTTAGCTAAGTCTGAGAGTTACTTAAGAGTTCCTCCTTATCAGTGTAAGGTGTTAAACTTTCGTGCCATAAGGTAGATTTCTTTAAGGCGAGTGTTTAGGCAATATTAGATTTGCTGTAAGGCTATCTAATTTCTTGGTGGGTTATAACAGCTAGTAGATTGCCATATGTTTCTCCTTGAGAATAGTCGAGAGTCCTTTAGATAGGTTACTAGTTTAGCAACTTTAATCCTGATTACCATTTGAGAAGTCATAAGTCCAATTGATACCTTGAAGTCACAAGTAGGATTCTAGTCTAGGTGGTACATCTTTATCATTTGATTCCTAAAACTGTCTTTTGTTTGATTAACTTTACTTTTCGTAATTAGTTTAAATTTAGTTTTTAGTTAAACCCCCTCCTTAACATAATATTAAATTAATAATCGTGTCAGTCAAATTGAGTATTATTTGCTAGTTTAACGTAATTGAAAGAGTATTGTGGGTCCGATATCCAGACTTATTTAACTATACTACTATACTAGAGTCAATCGGTACACTTGCTGGTTAGTAGCGTTAGTTAAGTTTTAAGAGTCTAGAATTACTACTTAGTGTCTAGATTAGGTTATTTTTATTATAACTACTTCAACCACATCAAGTTTATGACGCCTGCATTTATTAGCTTTTTAAGGACTTAATTATTACATACATGCTATTTACGACTTATATTTTGTCGTAAGAGTGTAAAAGTCTTTCTTTTTTATTTTATTTTTGCTTATTTTATCTTATTTCGATTCTTAAGTGAAGTCAATCCACTCACTTTGTCATGTTTACTTTACATGTTTATGCCACATCTTCGATCACACGGACCACTGCCAAGTACTCTTGGAACTGCTACTTTGAAAGTCGAGGTAAGCACATTTTCAGATTCAGATTCACCAGTTCTAGAAGGTAAGTCTTATAACTTTTTTACACCTTACCGTCACCACACTCATCACTGCGCAGTTCACCATCACATAGCTGTAGACAAACTCATAACAATCAAAATATGATAACAGAACTGTCCATCAACAAGCATTCGATGGTTTCACCTGAAACCATTCTTCCATCATTATCCCCGAAATCAATAACCAAAACTCATTGCAAATTTCATTTGTTTTATTAAATATTTAAATAAATTCAAGACATAAATTTAATTACCATTTCATTAAAAACTTAAAAACCATATTGAAATTATAAAAAACGTAAACGACATAAAAAAACATTAAAAACAAAAATAAAAAACTAAAACGGTCCAAGACGGTATTTCTCCCTATATTTGTTTGAATGCTTTGGTTAACTGTTGATCGATGCTCGTAAGATGCTCGGTCGGTTGGGCGAGATAAAACACATATTTTCTTTTTTTTTTTTTTTCTTTTTCCCACAACTCAAACATCTTTTGCTCCTTTGCCTTTTTAAAATCGAGTTTTTCTTTTTGGTTTTGATTGAACTCTCCCATTCGTTCAGTCAAAGTCAATATGTTTTCAAGGTCGCTTGACTGTGCACTATTCGACTTTGAACGTTGAGCTCGTTTAGCTTTACCCCTTCCAAGTGGCATTTTGAGCTTGACTTTGTCCGACGAGGCATCCTCATTGAGATCATAAAAAGTAAGAGCCTTAGTGGTTGTTTGGTAGCCTCTGAATAACCTCTAAATAGCCAGTAATAATTTACCTCTTAATAGTTCAAAAATCCATTATGATGTAAGTTTTAAAAATATGATGAATGGGATGATTTCTTATCATTCAGAGACAGCTCTACCATTCAATATGTTTTTATCACTTAACGGTTCAGAGGTTTTGAACCATTAAGAGGTAAGACTCTGAATGACCATTAAGAGGCTACCAAACACCCCCTTAAACCAACCTCGTTTATTGACAAACTTTTGGATTTTCTTGATCAACAAAAAGGCTCAACGGGAAACCACTTGGCATAATGCCGAACGATTTGCCAAATCCCAACTGGTGGCGAGCCATCGTATTCTTGGATGTAGTTTATTATGGTCATGTTTATCAAGTCCTTTTTAGTCGCACCACTCGGCTTGAGGCGTTGCTGTTTCAAGAGTGCGCTGAACTTCGTCTTTTTTAGCCGAAGTTGTCTCCACTGCCCGTCAAGGTTGTAAGCTCCCCGATATTCTTCACGTCCAAGCTTCTCATGAAAGAAGGTTTTAACACGCATCCAAAAAGAAGTGCCAGGTTTAGCGTTTCATAAAAAAACAAAAGAACACAAAGTTAGCGTTTCATAAAAAAAACAAAAGAACACAAAGTTTTAGCGTTTTATACACCAGTTGTATTTAAATATTATTCTTACAAGCAGTGACATCCTTGGATATGACGATTCATGAAGTAGCCAATGCGGCTTGCTCGTCATAGGTCCATCGATTATTGGTCGTGTCTAATTCGGTTTGTGTAGGTGCACTTGTTTCGGTTGTTTTCGTCGACCTTTTTCTATGCTTTCGTTTCGCGGTTGAAAACAATTTTTTTGTAATTCTTACCTCTTTCAAGCATTAACGAGTTAATGTTTTGAAATTTAACGAGTGTTAACGAACCCACCTGCGTGATGCGAGGAGTGCTAACTTCATGATTAACGATTTAACGGGGTGGGGCTTCGTTGTACACCACCACTAGAGGTGCACAAAAAAACCGGAATCGGAACCGATCAAATAACTGAAAACCGGTTATTCGAAGAACCGGTTCTACAAGAACCGAACCGGAACTGAACCGTAGGTTCTGAATAGGTTCTACTATTTTTTCCAAATTATAGGTTCCAAAAGAACCGGAACCGGTTCCTAAAAAAACCGGTTCTTGGAAAAACCGGTTCCTGGAAGAACCGGTTCTTGAAAAACCAGTATGTTTTAGTGTTGTTATTTATTTAATGTTTTAAAAGCTATATATCTTGTAATATTTAAAATTTTTAATGTTACTTCCGGCCCATATAATAGAAAAAAAAGGTATTTTTTAAGAACCTGAACCAGTTTTTTAGGAACCGGAACCGGTTCTTTGAGAACCGGAACTGGTTCTTTAGAAACCGGTTACTAGGTTCTAGTTTTTTCACCAAAAACCGGTTCTAAAACGAACCGGTTCTTGTAAGAACCGGTTCTTTTAACGCCAACAAGAACCGAAACCGGTTCTTAAAAAAACCGATTTGTGCACCTCTATGCACCTCTAACCACCACTAAGCCTTAATAGAAGCCTCAAAAGGCTAATAAATTTCATTAATTACAACTTAGGGCCCAATACAACGAGTGAACTTTAAGCCCATTAGCAACATCTTCCCCATCACAAAACAAGCTCTGGCTAGGGTTTCTATCTTTCACTCTCTATCACTCTGCATCTTCCCCAACACAACACAAAATCAACTCCAGTTAGGGTTTTATCGCTCACTCTCGTCTCATCAGCACAGAAAATACACCGGAAAACAATGGTAGGATTCGAAATCAACGACGTTCCGTTCAACGTCGACGGCTGGGGGCCACCGGAATCCGCCACCACCGCTTCCATCCTCAACCACTCCGTCAACGTTCCGTTTGCTCCTTTCTCCCGTTCCGACAAACTCGGCCGTATTGCCGATTGGACCAGATCTAACTACAATCAAAACCGTTCCAACAATCGGAACAATAATCCGGCTGATTTGGCTTTTGATTTCACCACCGACGATTCCTTCGGTGGCGGTTTGAACGCTGATGAAGATTCAACGTTTCGTCTCGTCGACGGTAAGCCTCCACCGCGTCCGAAGTTCGGTCCCAAGTGGAGGTTTCAGAACAACCGGAATCAGCTCCCGCAGCGCCGTGATGAAGAGGTTGAAGCGAAGAAACGTGAAGCTGAGAAGCAACGTGCTCGTCGTGACCGTTTGTATAATGCCAATCGTTCTGGAGGTAATAATCCTAGGCGTGAAGCTGCTGTGTTTAAATCCTCTGTTGATATTCAACCTGAATGGAATATGCTTGATCAAATCCCCTTCTCTACATTTACTAAGCTCTCATACACTGTTCCTGAACCTGAAGATCTAATTACTTGTGGTTCGCTTGAGTTTTACGATAAAAGTTATGATCGAACCACGCCTAAGAACGAAAGGCGTTTAGAGCGGTTTAAGAACAGGAATTTCTTCAAAGTTACGACTACTGATGATCCGATTATTCGCAGGCTTGCAAATGAGGATAAAGCGACTGTGTTTGCTACAGATTCGATACTCTCCACGCTTATGTGTGCACCTAGGTCGGTTTACTCTTGGGATATTGTGATTCAACGTGTTGGAAACAAGTTGTTTTTTGATAAACGAGATGGATCGCAGTTGGATTTGTTGTCTGTTAATGAAACTTCACAGGAACCATTGCCTGAGGCGAAAGATGATATTAATTCTGCTCATTCTTTGTCTGTTGAGGCTGCTTACATTAATCAGAACTTTTCACAGCAAGTGTTGCATAGGGATGGGAAGAAAGTTAGTTTTGAGGAGCTGAATCCGTTTGCTACGGAAGGTGAGGAGGTGGCTTCGGTTGGGTATAGGTATAGGCGATGGAAGCTCGACAATGATGTGTCTTTGGTTGCTAGATGTGAGGTTCAGAGTGTTTTGGAGGTTAATAATCAGAAATCTTATTTGACTGTGAATGCTTTGAATGAGTTTGATCCAAAGTATTCTGGTGTCGACTGGAGAAGGAAGTTGGATACTCAAAGAGGTGCGGTTTTAGCCACCGAGTTGAAGAACAATGCTAATAAGTTGGCTAAGTGGACCGCACAAGCAATATTGGCCAGTGCAGATATGATGAAGTTGGGTTATGTGACTAGGGTTCATCCTCGTGATCATTTTAATCATGTCATATTAGCTGTTGTTGGGTATAAACCGAAGGAATTCGCTGGGCAGATCAATCTGAATACTTCGAATATGTGGGGGATAGTGAAGGCAATTGTGGATTTGTGCATGAAGTTGAATGAAGGAAAGTATGTGCTTGTGAAAGATCCACAGAAGCCTCAAGTTAGAATTTATGAAGTTCCGGCTGATGCTTTTGAGAACGATTACGTTGAAGAGCCTTTGCCTGAGGAAGAACAGGTTCAACCTCCTGTTGAAAGTGGTGATAATGTTGAAGAAAGTGGAGCTGCAAATGGTGTGGAAGTCAAGGAAGTTAAATCCGAGGCTTAGAGAGGTAATAAATTTTTTCTTGATACTAGTTTTGCTTTCATCAAATTTTATTAATTTATATTTGTTATGAGGTAGACGTTTTTAGCAAGATGCTAATAGAGCACAGTTGATGAATGTTTGCAAGTTTTGGTATCCTTTGTTGAATTTATAGGGTGTCTATCGTAGAATAAAGCTTTAGATGCTTCTTTTGTTAGCATAACGAATTAGATAGCGTTGCAAACTCATATAGTCATATGAGACAATGTGTAGTGAAAGCGCAAGGGGTACACAAGCTGCATTTGCACAAAGATCTTGTCTGTCAGACTGTCACCTAGGCTTATCAGTAAAACAGAGTTATAACCATACTTATCAAAAGCCCTCGCCTGAGGGACTAGGCGACCAAATAAAGAGTTAATCCCTGAAAAATATCATATAAAACTAGTTTTTTTATATAATCTAACTTAAGTAACTGACATTACCCATTTTTACTCCATAACTGGCTTAGAACTCTGATTAATGAAGATTCTGGGGAAGTGGAGGAAGATGATGACAATGTGATTGAAGTTGATTATGATGGTTTTAAGATTTTTGAGCTTTTGGTTTGCAAGTTTTACTATTTATTACTTTATGAAGTTTTTGTATTTCAAGTATTAACAATCTGGTTTTGAAGTATTTTGGTATATGAAATAATTAGGATACTTTCAGTTGAGATTGTCATTATGGTATTGGAATAATTTTGGTATTTGATGTAATTATTTGTTTGTATTACATATAATATTTTACTTTTTTTCCTTTTTTAGTGCGCTTTTTTTTTTTCTTCAGGCCTGTGTTTTTTTGCGACTCTTGCTTAGGCCCTAGTCCCACCCTCTTGCCTAGAGTGTGCCTCACGCTTTTGATAACTATGGTTATAACATGCATAGAAGTTTATTGCTTTTTTACAAATCTAATAAAAAACAGTATAATCAACAATTACCAACCATAATTAATACGTAAAGCAAACACCAAATAAAAAGGACCAGAATATATCTAAAATTATCACCACAACGGCACAGAATGTTGAGAAACTCAGAAATACACAACAAAAGTTACCACAGATATTCGGACTTCACATTTATAGTTAATAGATCGTCAACTAAAACCGACTATTACATCTAGTTATTTTTACCACATGTCACGTACAAACAAAAAATGCTATTAGGGAAGTTGAAAAATTAAACACATAAAGTAAAGAAAGAAACAACCATTGAAGCACCTTACATGCGCCTGGACAGAACCATGCTTAGGCCTACACATGATTGGAAGTGTGAGCTTCTTGCTATTTTGGTATAAAGGAAGTAAGGAACTGCCTTTTGTATACTTTTGTGGCAATCCTATAGTGAGTGCAAAATATGAGAGGTGGCTATAGCTTCTTGTAGATTTCTGGATATTTCGCTTAGACATTCATTTGAAGTAGATATTGATTGAAAAATGTTTCATTCGTTCAAAAAGCTGCTCTTTTGCTTATGTTTCTACAGAAAGTCTTTATCTTTAAAGTAGACAATAAAAGATACAGTGTTCCAAAAGATAGGTTATAAAGCTCTGGTTCTTGGTTAAATTTAGCCCACCATACCATGTGCAAAAAGTTATTACTGTTGAAAGCAGGCCTATTTACATTTCTAAAGATTTTGGACAATATTTCCAGGAAATACAAAAGTAGTTAAAATTGTACAGTTAATCATTTGATTCGTGAAGGAACTGCTAGGATCCCCATAGTTCCATAAAAGACACTAAAACTGTGTTTGAATTATAACCATTATCTGTGTTTTTGTTCATAGCCAACTAGGTATATGTTCATACATCAAGATTTGTGTTAAGAAATGGTTCAATGAGGAAAAAAATACTCATAAGATATAGTTATGATATGGCTTTAAAAAATATTAAACAAGTTATTTCAAGAAAGCTGCTGTCATTTATACAACCTGGCTTGTACCAAAGTTACCAATGTTAACCAATCATCTAACACACTTATTTTGCCACGGCAGAATGTTTAAAAAATCTTATGATGTAAGTTGCAACAGTTATTGTTTACGTAGATTGTCAACAAAAACCGATTGTAATTACTCATTTGTATTACATATAACCTCTTTTGACCACAAGTAAGGTTAGTAGCGAAGTAGAAAAATTAGTCATGTAAATGAAAAAAAAGCAAATAACCATTGAAACAAAACACCTCACATGTGCTGTCGGTGCGGCGCGCATGAATGGAGGTGTATAGTATTTGGTTTGAAAGGGAACCACCTTGTTATACTTTGGTAGCAATCTTGTAGTGATTGTAAAAGTTGAGGTGTATATTGCTTCTTGTAGATATCTGCATAATCCTGTTAGACATTCATTTCAAGTAGATATCAATAGAAATATAGTGCTCTAAAGAATGGGTTATAAAGCTATGTTTCTTTTGATAAATTCAGCCCACCATACCAGGTGCAAAAAGTTGTTAGTTTTGAAATTAGGCTGATTTTCTGTCGCAAAGATCTTGAACCCAGTCACCAGAAAACACAAATGCTGTTAAAATTGTGCAACCTATCAATTGGTTCGTGAACGAACTGCTAGGAATCCCATAAAAGAAACTAAGACATTGTTTGATCTATAACGACCGCCTGTGCTCATGTTAACTAGGTATAATTGTTCGTACCACCCATCACATAACACACCTCATCTTGCCACTGCTAAGTGCTAATCGCTTTGTTTTGTTTGCTGAAGTAAGAATTTTATCGTTTGTAACAGGTTCTTATCTGGAATTTGAGTGGCAAATGTTACTGTGTCCGGCTGCTGCTACTGTAGACCTCAGTTTTGTTTGGTTTTCTTGCATCAATTATTTGTTTGTTTAGTTATATGTTATGGATTTAGTTGTTTGAGGTTTTTGATGTTCTTTGAGTTTAGCAAATTGTAACATCTAAACTTTACAATCAGACATTTTATTTGGCAAAATTATATGTTGTGTGGCGGCCTAAAGAACACACTAAAAAGGCTTTAAGAAAGTTTGAAAGTATAACAGAAGCTGTTCAATCTGTGAGGGATCAATAGAGGCTGAGCACTAGCAAATGAGATGAATGTGTCTGTCTCTATGTACTTTGCAAAAAAACGTTTTTAGCAAATTGTCAGTTAACCGTGTTTTATGCATATTCGTCACATTGTTTTAGTTCTTTACTAATGGAGTGACAAACTAGTATGTGTTTATTATGAAAGGTTGCGGGATTAAGTTTTGTCCAAGGCTGAGTTCGCTACATAGTTGAGTCTAATAGGTTATGTGTAGTTTTGTTAACCTTAAGGTTTGTGTATGGGATGTTTAAAAAGATTTAATATTCTTGTCCAAAAAGGGATACCAAGGGCTAACACCGAAATTTGTTGTCGGTTGTCTTTTATTTTAACTGGTATGCACTTGCTTACATGTTAACGTTTTATTTGATGGTTTTACACACGCATATAGAAAACAATCATAGGGGCTTAAATCTAGCGATTGCATTGTGTGACAACTGAATACCACTCTTTGTAATTCCAACAAACAAAAGAAAGTAGACAAACTGAAAAAAAAAACACACACAAAATGACAATATTTATAAGTGGTTTAGTATCAACGATCATATTGTGATCATGTTGTGACTGCAATGGGATTGAGGATTTTTAAACCGACAATTCATATAATTTGCCATGGTCACGAAATATCACAATCGGATTAATGTGTATTCATCGTAACCGGGCTTCAAAACATTTGTAAAACCTACAACCTTCCAACACCATGTTCATAAATTCACAGATCCAGCTATAAACAGTTTTTACAAACCGTCAATATAAGTAAAAAACACTGAAGAATCAACAAAATTTAGCTTATTTAAAAGCATGAATCCATCAAATATTATACTCTAATAAGAAAACCAAGTAGACTTATAAGGTGTAAACTAACTTTCATTGTGGCTCCACTTGCAGGTGAAACTTACCGTCACTAAAAAATGGCACGTCAAGGTGAAATGTTCAGTCGTGTTTACACCAATAAACTTATCATAGTTAGTTAAATAAAACAAATTGAAAAATAATTCAAACCATCTGGCAAAAGACCTCTCAAAACCATACATTCAACATGAAACTAAGAAACCCTAGGGTTTCAACAATGAGACCATTATCTCCAGTACACCCTGTCACATAAGGTTGCAGATAGCCATCACCATTGCCCACCCCCTGTAATCAACCAAACATCATTGCTGAAGAAACAGGGAGGCTAAGCCAACGAAATAGGCCGAAAACAAAGAATGACTAGAAATCTGAGCTACAATCAACACATGCATACCTATCATCACCAAATTCACAACCAAATATCGATCATCACAACCAAATCACAACCAAATATATATCTAACCATTAAACCACGTAACCACCTACGAACATCATGCAAAATGGGAATCGGAGATGAAAGATCCGCCAACGCCGCCATCCACCCTCTTAACAACCACCGTACATCATCAAAAGATGGAAATCGGAAAAAGACAGGCAAAAGCAACATAATCGGCCGGAAACAGGAAATTTCGATCGTTCCGTTACAAAGACAATAGTGTTTCTGTTTCTTCTCCGGTACCAAACCCACAAAAATAAAAAAAATCAGTTCTCACGTTACAAATACACATACTGATACGGATATGGATCAAGAGATTTGAATAATAATTATTTCCCTAATTATCGAGTCTTTATTTAATTATTGTATCTTTTATTTATTTAATTTATTCATGTTTATCTTAAGAGTTGTTGAGTCTAGTATAAATATGGATCTATAGTTTATTGTTTAAGAAGTTTGTGGTTGATTAATAAAATAAGAACATTGTTCTTGGAACCCTTGGTTCAGTTTATCGTCTTTGATTATCAATTGTGTTTGAGCCATTTGGATATTCCGTGGAATCGGTATCATTTGGTATCAGAGCTTTGGTTTCAAATGGCTCTACGTGGAGACGATTGTTTTCTTGTTCGAAGAGTCGCCGGCGGAGCATCGACAAGAACTTTGGTGGTTCACGTGTCGGTGGAAAAGATAGATTTTCTATTTGCAGATTCGCCGCCCGAGGCAGCAATGGCGTCTATCCCGACCCCCGGGATCTTAAGATCAGAATACTTCGAAAAGAGTCCAAGATCTTGAGGTATCGTTGACTTGGAAGGAAACGGAACCAGAAGAACCCGTCAGGGACGAGTTAACCGGGGATGATGAGCATCCTAACAATGTCGACATTATCTATGGTTCTTCACCTTTGTATGATGAATATAAGGATGAAGATTGGTACGCATGGTTTACCGGTGATGTGATTAAAAGATTTGAAGAAAAAACCATTAAGGAGTATGAAAATTCATCAGGTATGTTTATTGAATTTTTTAATGTTCAAACAATTGTTGATGGCCTTTCATGGTTATGGGAAATAGATCCGGAAAGAAGGAGAATAAAGTTAATTTGAAATATCAAATTGAAAAGAGTATGAAAGAAGATAAGTTCAATTTTAAATATGAGGATTGGGTTTCTAAAAACATTGATATATTTAGAGATGTTAAAAGAAAAGATTTGCTGCACAATAAGAAGTATATTACTAGAGATAATAATGACAAAAATAAAGGGGGACTTGATTTTAAGAAAACACTTTGGGTTGATCACACGGTTAAAGAATACAGTGAAAACTATAGACCTATGGGGTTATCACAAAAATTAAAGGAAAATGGATCGATTTTATTGAAGGCATGAAAATGTTGGTTTGTGAAGGGTTGGATCATAAAAGGGGATGAAGTTTTTGAGGAAACAATAATGTTGATCTATATATTAGTGTTTTCTTTTCATGAGGAGCAAGCCGTCTCAAATTACTGGCGGGATGTGGAATTCGAGCCAATCGACAGGGGAGTCGGCGTTAGTGAATTTGTTTATGACCAAGTGGAGTTTGTTTATCATGGTAAAGTTTGGAGTCCAAAGCAACAGTTTAAGCATGTCAAACTGGTAGTGAAAAATACACGATCAAATGTTCCCTTTGATCCAGGTGGCTTCGACTCATGTGGCTTCTATCTAGAGGCAAAACTCAAGGACGAGTTTTTTCAAAGAGGGGGAGAATGATACGGATGTGGTATATGCTAATTATTTTAAGTTTGAAATTTAATTATTGATTTAATTTAGCTTTATCTTGTTTTGTTTTGTTTTGGTATTTATCTTTTAATTTTACTATATTTAAGGTTGTTAGGATTAGTATAAATAATAGCTTTCTAGGTTTATTGTTCAGAAGTTTTTGATATTGAATTTAATAAAGAACATTGTTCTTGAAACCTTATGGTTTGATTTATAGGCTCTGATACCAAATGATACCGATTCCACGGAATATCCAAATGGCTCAAACACAATTGATAATCAAAGACGATAAACTGAACCAAGGGTTCCAAGAACAATGTTCTTATTTTATTAATCAACCACAAACTTCTTAAACAATAAACTATAGATCCATATTTATACTAGACTCAACAACTCTTAAGATAAACATGAATAAATTAAATAAATAAAAGATACAATAATTAAATAAAGACTCGATAATTAGGGAAATAATTATTATTCAAATCTCTTGATCCATATCCGTATCACATACACTCACAAACCTATAGTTTTCCAGCCTCACAACTCATAAACAAAGCTATCTAACACCGTAAGTAAACATATAGACTCACAACACAACTGGAAAAATGTGCTAATAGGGCCGTAAACCGGCGTGAAGGTCGGTGAGATTGTGTGTGACAACATATGGATGGCCGTTGCAAATGCTCCATATCTTTCTTTTTCTATATTAATCTTTTTATTTTATACTACATATACAAAACACACCTCGTTATTTTTCATATCACATCATAAACGTATACTTTGTAGTTTTCCCAGTAGCTCCATATATAATTCAAACAACACCGTTACCTTGGACGATCGAGGAGGAAGCAACTTTGTGAAAACCTTTAATTTTGGTTAGCCTCCATGACCATTTCCATACGCGCATGGAACACGAAAGGTACGTGTTGTTCGATAGACCATATATCTTCAAAATGGAGAAACATCCACATACAAATACAAAAGTTTACTGTGGAAAAAAACCCGACCTAAAGATGAAACGTTGTCATCGGTGAGTATGAATCGTTGTTTTGGTTTAAAATGTTAAAATGTTATTTATTGAGAGTCACACAACTATACCCCCCTATCATTTAAAATTTATGTAAGAATGAGTGACATACATTTTTCATATCACACTCACTCATATGAAACCGTTATGAACTAGTTGCCTTGGTGTGGTCTCAACGAGCTTACATGTAGAAAGTAAATCAAATTTGGGTTGAATTTGAAAGATTAAAACCTATTCTAAGGAGATTATATCATTATTGTCATGTGGTCCCAAAACGGTTTATTAATTTTTTAGATTGGATTGATTTGAGACGGGTCGCGCGTTGTAGCGGTCAGGTCATATGGTCGGATCTTGTGTGTGTGCTGATAAAAAAAATTTCATGTCTCGTACGTCACAAGACAAGGCCGTAATGTGTGATGGTCAAAACGATAACCCAGTCAAATCCGAATTTTTAATTCGTACGAGTAATAGACTAAAGTCGAAAAGTCATCAGAAACAAAAATGACAATTGGTAAAAGTCAGGAACTAAAACTGTATATATATCAAGGTAAAAAAAATTATACGACACTTAACAACACATCAACATATGAAAGGCCGGTGATAACCAACCTTCCATATTAGGAAGTTTATAGATAAGCACTATAAATTGAAACCTAGTAAAAGCATGTACAAGTTAATACAAAAACATGTTATATGTCTTTTCGGAATCAAACTTATGACATTCATGTTAAATGCACAAGTTTTAACTACTAGATATAAGCTCTATTTTTTTAATAATTTCAAACAAATTGCTTTTTTCTTGTTTTTTTATATAGCGTATATAAAAGTTGAAGAAGTTCTTTTTTTTCAACATTCAAGTATTAAAATGCTATAAAACTGTTTTTTTATTGCTTAAACATTAATAAAATTAAAATACGTGTTAAAACAAGATTT
Organism: Tagetes erecta; assembly: GCA_030867185.1. Lineage (NCBI taxonomy): Eukaryota > Viridiplantae > Streptophyta > Magnoliopsida > Asterales > Asteraceae > Tagetes > Tagetes erecta. The sequence goes on along the minus strand of CM061490.1, from coordinate 73,510,546 downwards.
TGTAATATGTTGTTTAGTTACTCTACGTGTTAACAACTAATCTACGTTGTCAACATGTATGACTTGCATATAGTTCATCAATCATGAACCGTTTAAATCTCAGAGAAAACATCTTCTAAATTTTCTTCTTGCCATTCAATAATTGTCACACCCTGGGTTCGGCATGTTCGGACGTGTGACCCGATTGGTACCTGCTTTGATTATTTTATTCTGAAAACACAGAGTTCAAATGCAACGGAATATTTTTCTCAAAACTTGGTCCCATTTCATAATATTTCACAATGTTTGCAAACATCATTTTCATATAACTGGGCTTAACTACCCGTTATTTGAAATTGTTTTCATATAACTGGGCTTAACTACCCGTTATTTTACAAAACATAGTAATTTCATATTACTATGATATTTAAAGCCACAAGATTTCTTCATCGAATGCGTCCATTCTTCCTTGATGTATATCTTGTGCTTAATCAGCTAACATGCACATGTAAAACATCATATGTACAACATGACACTTAGCATTTCCATTCTTTTATTCATTACCTGTAAAAGGTTTTAAAAATAAAACATCAGCGATAATGCTGGTGAATATCATTTGTAGACCATCATTTAAAAGCATGAAAGCATTAATTTAGATTAACCATACTAGAACCATGGATAAAATACACACCATCTTGCACACTGATAACAGTTTGTTGGCTGTGAGTTATTTCATTATAACTCTGGTGCCTAGGGAATCTCACTCCTTTGGGCACACAAACTGTACCAGCCACGCTTAGTTACAGAACTCACCGTATGAGTTCTGCCTAAACACGTGTATACCATTTCTGATCAGACCGTACGTGCCAAGTGTCCGTCTCGTATTTTACCAGCATGCATTAATAAATTAACTACTTTTCATGCTGGTTTCGAAATAGCAAAGATTTTACAAAAGCATTTAAAATACAAATGTATTCACCTTATTTAGGATAACTTCTCTTGGACAACACTTCTTCTTACTTTCTACCCCTTTGAGATCAAGATCCTTGTGTACTTTAAACTATATTGATGGCTTAAATGGTGCTACTGTAACAATTACGAAGTTTGGTTCCTGGTTAGCATTAGGGCAAGTCTACTATTAATTGTGTAAGGAGTGGGGTACTGGCTTGTCAGCATCGTGGTCAACTATGGATAACTTTATCTAGTTTAGACATGGTTGATCAGTCCATGTCTAGACCAGGGTCAAGTTACCCAATGTCTACCCCGACCCTGACCCTAAGCCCCACAAAATATATACTAATAGATATAACTATTAACTAGACATAAAGTTAAACAAGAATATACCTCTCAAACTATCTACGGCAATCTGATGTAGAGTCTCCCTACTCGTGCTCTTAACCGTGCTCCAAAAACGACTACTAACAACACCCAGTGGGTACTGTATGCTCGGGATTCTCTAAACTAGAGTGTTCCCATTAAAAGAACTGGATACCTAAAAGTCTAACCTAAGCTTCTATATATAGAAATATAGCAAGCAGGTTAAATTACTTTGGCATCGATGTGGGATTCAAAATAAGTGACATGCTAGCTAGCTTGCTTGCTTATATTATTATTATTAATTAATTCAGCTGCTTCATTCGTTTTTCTCGTATAACTTTTAAAATATAGCGTTTTATAAAATTATAAATATACCGCTAGGACGAGTTCATCATTCTATACGCATCGACCTAAGTTTCATTAAAAATGGAGAAAGTTCAAATATAATATAATATTATTATAAGACGGTGTCCTATAATAATAATTACTCGCCTAAACATCTCATGTGCTAATTCGTTTGGTAATATTTGAAATACAATTTTCGTATATATATCAACTGCTTAATTACGACCACAAGGTCGAGTATCTTAACTAATAATTCGGATACAAATTTTTTATAGGTGTTACATCCTCCCTACCTTTATTTAAATCTCGTCCTCGAGATTTACTGGAACAGGTGAGGGTACTTCTTTTTCATCTCTGACTCTAACTCCCAAGTATATTCTGGACCACGCCGGGAGTTCCATCTTACTTTCACAAGAGTTAATCTTTTCCTCTTTAACCTTTTCACTTGTTTGTCTTCTATCTGCAAGGGTTGTTCTTTAAACTTCAAGTTTTCATCAACCTCTACGTCCTCTAATGGCATTTTCAATGTCTCGTCTGCTAGACATTTTCTTAGATTTGATACATGAAACACATCATGTATTCCATTCATTTTCTCTGGTAGCTGCAACTGATAGGCCACCGGTCCTACTCTTTTAATTACCTTGAAAGGTCCTACAAATCATGGACTAAGTTTCCCTTTCTTTCCAAATCGGACAACACCTTTCCAAGGTGAAACTTATAACAACACCTTATCATCTTTGGCAAATACTAACGGCTTCCTTCTTTTATCAGAATACTTCTTTTGTCGTTCTCTAGCTAGTTTCAAACGCTCTCGGATTTGGAGAACCTTATCAATTAGGTCCTGTGGATTCACTATCTCTCCATTAGATATGTGATGATATACAATCTCAATATCCTCCTCATTATTTGATATATCTCGCATATAGTCAAATAACTCAACACTTGGAACATTCCCTATACTCATCTTTCGATATGATAAATCATTCATATCCTCAGTATACAATATCTCTCCAGCAACACCTTCTTCTCTGATGATTGGATATCCAACATTGATCATCAACTGCAAGAATCTCGGATACATGAGAAACTTGAATCTTTTGCCCTTAACAAGATTGAACACAAACCCATTCATAATCCATTTCGACATATTGAATGGTTTGTTCTCTGCAATAGCAACAATTGGAGATGCGATGTCAGAAGGAAAATTGTCAAAACCAGCACTCCTTCTTGACATGCATTGTTGTATCACATAGCATAATAACTTCCACTTCTTCCCCAATCTTGCTCTAACAAATTGTGACTTTGGAAATACAGGAGGATGACCCATATTTACAAAACACGCTTGACATTCAGCAACAGTCAACTCATCATTGGCTCCTATCTCATCCTCATCAATCCTCAATGCTGTTCTGATAGCTTCTTCAGAAACAGTCAATACTAACTCTCTGGTGATGTTCCCTCTAACAACAGTCACACCATCTTCACCAGTTACCACCTCAGCTGTTCTCCAGAAGCTTTTGATAAGTCTGGCATAGATCACTGGCTTTGCACACATGGCATAGACATACTTGGTTCTCTTGATAAATCTCATCATATCTCTATACCCTTCAGTCTCTGGAATAGACTCATCCAAACAAGCAACTAGATTGTGCTTTGGCTCAAACTTCAAATTCTCCATCTGTATAAAACAAAAACAAGACAAATGTGTTAGATTCTTCATTAATAAATTTCAAATTTACATAAGTGTTTGAAAAACAGTTATAAAAGTAAAACATTCACATAACCATTTTAACTCCTAAATTGATCTAACAATCTGATGTTCATCATTTTGATCAAAACAACTTTGGATTTTAATGATCATACAACATTTCTCAATTATACAGTTTACACACTTAAGAACATGAATCAGAAATTTGTATAATGAAGTTATTTAACATGTTAAGCTCAGTTTTAACAATGATTTGTCAATGTTTAGCACACATTATATCCTTTTGAAGTTAACACTTAAGAACTTTCAATAAGTTATTAATGGCTGTTCGACAGTTATGGACAATTTTGGTTGATTCTGTTGATTTTAAGGAATTTTGATGCAAATTAATGATTGATTGTTGATGATCGACAGTTTTTACACATAAAATAACATTCGATTTCAGTTTTAACACACAGAATCAAAGTGTCGATTCATTGATCAAAGTACTGTTCATCATCATTTTTCGTTTTAACGATCGATTTACAGGTATATCAAGGTCGAATCACTGAAAACATACCTTATTCAATCAATCACACTTGTTACAGAACAATCGATTGAATCAAAGATATGAACGATTTGTGATACAGGGGATTTTGCTTGAAAAACTTTGTGAAAAATGATAAGTGTTGTGAAGAGGTGGGTTTTTATATGATTGAAAAATTTAGGTCAAACTTAAAGAGCCGGGTCAACAATTTGGGACGGGTAAGCATAAAAGCCCAATAAGCCTTGACGGGTCATGCACTGTTGAGCCGTGTCATGTACTGTTGGGACGGGTCAAGTACTTGAGACAAGTCACAACATGGACGGGTCAACATAAAAACATGTAAAACACTTGACGGGTCATTCACTGTAGAGACGGGTAAGTCACTGTAGAGACGGGTAAAGATTAGGAACAACTACACCTGTTTTGATTTTACTCATCACCCGGCAACATAGTGATCGTTTCCATCACCCGACTTGTTTTTCTTCATCACCCGGCAACATAGTTATCTTCTTCATCACCCGGCTTGCTTTTCTTCATCACCCGGCAACACAGTTGTTGTACTTTACCCGGCTACATAGTGTTCATCACTTACACGGCAGGATAAAAACTTCTTTCTTTTACCCGGCTATACAGTGTCAACACTTCATTACCCGGCTGTATAGTAACACAACTTGTCACCCGACAGATATCAATAACTCCTTCACCCGGCATAAATTTGACATGTTCATTGCCCGGCCATACAGTAGTCATAATATCTTCGCCCGGCTTCACTTCTTTTTCTCAATCACCCGTCTTATATCAGACACAACAACTTTACCCGGATTAACAGTGTTTTCATTACCCGGCTAAATAGTGTTCTGATATCTTTGCCCGGCTACAACACTTGAGCAATTTTTCTCAATTTTCTCGTCTGTTGACTTTTCAACTGCATTTATTGCACCTGCAAACATTCTCGACATATTAATTAGACAAGACTTCTTTATTAGGGTTTGTCACATCAATAATCAACAACATTAAACATGCAATAAATTTAATTCTCATAAATTCTTTTTCCTTTTTCTTTGATTTTTCTCACAAAAATGTTTTTGCACAACCAATATTTCTATATCCCGAAGCAATTTCTTAAAAACACATCACAAGACCTTGGGTTTGTTTTTAACACATCCAATACATTTGCTTTTCATACCACATAATCTTGTTCATTCAAAACACACTTATTCAAAATATTTTTGGATTTTTGCAAATATTTTTCTTCTTCAATTATTCTCCCCCTAAACTTGAAATTTCTTGAAATTTTTAAGTTTAACAAGGATGTCGATGTGTCAATAAAGATTCCATATGCCTGCACACACAAAGCATACAAATTAAAATAAAGACATATGCAATGCAATGAATCAAAATATCGCAGTGAGATCATACCATACATTATCTGAACATGTTTTGCAAGTTTTGAATAGACATTTGACTTATGTTTGATTGAGTGATGATATGAAAACATACCAATTAGCTCTAGTTGACACACTTACTTTTTCAGTATCATGATGAGATTAAGGTTCGATTAAAATGACTTATGTGACCCACATGTATACATATGTCAACATATTTCCTTATCAGCTACTACCTGAATGCATATTGCACAAAAACCTGGTCACTTACAATCATAAACAGTGTGGAATATGGATTCTATTCGGATTTGGTCCACTTTGGGACTTCTTTTTATTCCATTTTGGAATTTTAATTTCCTATCGTTCCCCTTGGGAATCTTCTGAATTCCTTTTTGGAATTTTTGTTTGGTGATGGTCCACATTTAGGACTCTTTTTGTTCCAACTTTGGGAATCTTTTGCTGCACCTTGAAGCTCAAAAAGACTTCGTGTGAGACTTCAGGTCTGTGGATACCACAACAAAGAAGCTCACGATGCGGTTCATCACACTGAATAGACTGCATCGTTACCCGATCATGCACAACTATCATCACAAGCAATGCATCAAAAGATATATATCTAGACATGTATAGCAATGGAACTTAACACAAAGATCATTAAGTTTAGATTTGTCAACAATGAACTTACTTTTTCAGTCTAATTGCTTGAGCTGTCTCGCACATCAATTAACATTCATCAGTCTTTATTAAAAATGATGTAACAAATAATGTCTAGTGTACTATCATTTCTCACTTTTTGCAATATAGATTCTTATGACATGATATTTTCTTTTCTTTTTGCTTTTATATTTTGTTTTTGTTTTTCTTTTTCATGCACACACACAATGCAAAACAATAAAATAAAAGACAAAGGAATCAATACTTGACATTGACTTATTATATTTTTGGCTTTTACAATTTTTTTTTTCGATTTTTGTTTGGTTTTTGAAAAATAGAATCAATCATGATTGATCAATCCTATTGATTGAATTAAGAATTCAAACCGTCCTGACAAGAAAGATTTTGTGAAAAGATCTGCCAGTTGTTTGTCGGTATGAACTTTAATTAAAATTATTAAACCTTTTTCAGAGTTATCTCTGAGAAAGCGATATCGAATTTCAATATGTTTGGTTTTTGAGTGTTGAACAGGATTAGCAGTAATGAACATAGCAACAGTATTGTCTATGTAAATAGGAGTTTTGAGAAAGTTAAACCCGTAGTCAAGCAATTGGTTTTGTAACCACAAAACTTGAGAACATCCTGCAGATGCAGCGATATACTCTGCTTCAGCTGTGGATACAGAAACGTTGGTCTGCTTTTTGCATTGCCAAGAAACAAGTCTAGGACCCAGAAATTGACATCCAACCGTAGTCGATTTCCTGTCAAGAGCACACCCACCAAAGTCACTATCAGAATAACTATATAATTCAAAATTGCCTTCATAAGGATACCATAACCCAAGATTCGGTTTCCCTTTAAGGTATCTGAAAATACGTTTAACAGCAACCAGGTGCGACTCTTTTGGATCAGACTGATATCTTGCGCACACACATACAGCATACATAATGTCTGGTCTTGATGCAGTAAGATACATCAGTGAACCAATCATTGATCTGTATAGTGTTTGATCAACGGATTTCCCTTTCAGATCCGGCTGTATTTTGCAATTCACATCAGATGGCGTTCGAATAGTCTGACAATCTTGCATCATGAACTTTTTCAGCAACTTCTCAACAAACTTTTATTGGTTGATAAAAATTCCGTCTGCTGACTGTTTTACTTGCAATCCGAGAAAGAAATTAATCTCCCCCATCGAACTCATCTGAAATCTTGACTTCATAATTTCTTCAAACTCTTTGCACATGGACGCACTGGTTGATCCAAAGATGATATCATCCACATACACTTGAACACATAAAAGATCTTCATTTTCCCGCTTCATAAATAAAGTAGGATCAATCTGACCTCTTGTAAAACCATGTTCTAGCAAATGTTTAGATAACGTCTCGTACCAAATCCTTGGGGCTTGATGTAGACCATATAAAGCTTTGCTTAATTTGTATACACGATGTGGATAATCAGGATCTTCAAAACCAGGAGGTTGTCTGACATATACATCATCGGTAATTGGTCCATACAGAAAAGCGCCTTTAACATCCATTTGGAACACTTTAAACTTCATGAAAGAGGCATAAGCTAGAAAAACGCGAATAACTTCAAGTCGAGCGACCGGAGCAAACACTTCTTCATAGTCAATACCTTCTTCTTGAGTGTAACCTTGTGCAATAAGTCTCACTTTGTTTCTCACAACAATGCCACATTCATCTGGCTTGTTCTTGTACAACCATCTTGTACCAATCGCATTTTCTCCTTCAGGTAAGTCCACTAATTTCCAAACTTCTTGTTTGCGAAATTGAAGTAACTCCTCTTGCATGGCTTCAATCCAACTATTATCTTGCAACGCTTCTGAAATGTTCTTCGGCATCACTTGAGAAAGAAAACATGAATAAAGACAAACGTTTGCATGTTCAGTCTGACTTCTCATAGTTCGCTGATTCAAAGGCCCAATGATCTGAGAGACTGGATGATTCCTATGAACTCGATGAGTTGGTATAACGTCACCTTGAACTTGCGTCTCCAGATTAGACTGATTCAGATTCGGTAGATCTTGTAGAATGGTAGAAGTATGCGGAGTGAAATTAGGAACTTGATCCGGTGAATTGATGAAGTAGTCAAACGATTCTGGAATAACTTCAACATTCGGATCTGATGATGGTTGATTCTGAACAGATCCACCATCATTAGGAGAATTTTGCGGATTAACATCATCACCAAAAATGTTTGAATCTTGATCTTCTTGAGAACCAGAAGGACCCGGAGTTTGAGTAGATTTGACATGATCAGGATTATGAAATGACATGAACGGATACTCAGAATTGAGATTGCTATCATCGTCATTATCAGAATCATCGCTAAAACATCCCAAGTCACCTGATTCTTTTCTCGAGTTTCCTGAAAAATCAAACAAGTTAGAATTGAAAGATTTTGATAACGAATCTAAATCAAATAACCATTCGGGACCATGCGCCACTGACGGAAACGAATTTTCTAAAAACTTTACGTTAATAGTTTCAATAACAGTATTTGTTTTGCTATTAAAAACCCGATAAGCTTTAGAAACAGACGAGTAACCAAGGAAAAATCCATCGTCAGATTTTGACTCAAATTTCCCGAGATGATCACTTAAATTTAGAATCGATACAGGACATCCAAATGCTTTCAAGTAAGAAATATTTGGTTTTCTTCCAAACAATAACTCATAAGATGTTTTATTTTTATCCTGAACCAATAATGTCCTGTTTTGTACAAAACATGCAGTAGCAATAGCTTCGTCCCAGAATGTGATAGGGATTTTGGCATCTGCGAGCATGGATCTTGCTGCTTCAATCAGTGTCCGATTTTTCCGTTCCGCAACCCCGTTTTTTTGAGGCGTTCTTGGAGCACTAAATTGTCTAGCAATTCCTTTTTCTGCACAAAACAAATCAACATTAGCGTTCTTAAATTCTGTTCCATTATCACTTCTCAAGATTTTTACTTTGCAATCTAACTGATTTTCAACTTTAACAATAAATTCTTTTAACAACTCAGCAGTTTCAGATTTAACATGCAAGAAATAAACCCAAGAAAATCTAGTAAAATCATCAATGATGACAAAACAATAAGACTTCTTTCCGATGCTTTGAACATTTGTTGGTCCGAAAAGATCCATATGTAGCATCTGCAAGGGTTTTGAAATGGAGTTTTCTGGCTTGGACTTAAAAGACATTCTGTGCTGTTTTCCTTTCAAACAAGCTGGACAGAAATCAGTTGTAGAGAACTTCTTTGATGGTATTCCCACAGCATGATTTCCAGTAACCAGTCGGTTCATGTTTCTGAAGTTTGAATGGCCCAGCCGTCTATGCCAAAGCTGACTCTCATCATTTGATGCATGAGCAATGAGACAAGTAGTTTCGGTTTCAGCATCACTCTGCGACATATCAAGCTTGTATACATCACGATCTCTTGGAGCTTTAACCACTACCCATTCATTGTCAATCTTGAAACCTGGTTTGAGTATATAACAGAAAGAATCATCAAATAAAGTTGAATAAGATTTGTCACAAATTTGAGATACACTTAGCAAATTAAAGTTCAACTGTGCACAGTAGTTGACTTTATCAAAGCTAATGACCCCATTTGACACAGTTCCTTCTCCAGTTATTTTACCACCAGCATCTCCTCCAAATGCAACATGTGTACCATTCTTCAGCTTAAAGTCTTGAAGCAAGGCATGGTTGCCTGTCATATGCCGGCTACACCCACTATCAACAAACTATGAGTTAATAGGTCTTCTAGGGCGCACCTGCATTACAACAATCACTTAGTTAGTTTGGTCAACCCAGGCTCACATGGTCTTGGGTTTTCCGAATCTATCTGTAACAGTAACTTGTTGATAATGAAGATTTTGAAAATTTGTTTCATTTGAGAGATTTGGCTGAAAACTGTTTCGCCCATTGGCTTGAATCGATTGCTTTCTTCTCAAAGCAATAAACCTTTCCTCTAACTTAGGATCAAGGTTATTTTCAAATTTCTGATTTCTTACCATCAAAGCTCTTGGTTTAAAACTGTTAACCTGCACATTCCTTGATGAAAAGTTATTTAAACCAGAATTGTTTCGATTGAAATTTCTCAAAACAGGAGAATGACTTTGATTAACATTTTGAAAACCAAATGATTGATTTCTTTGAAAATTTGGAAACGGAGTCATTTCTCTTGTTGAGGTCTTTCGAAAGAAACAATCCTTTGTGTCATGGTTTCTTCTTTCACAAATATCACAAAATTTGTTATAAAAACATTCCTCTGAAGAATGATTTCTTTTGTCACAGTAACTGCAGTACCTGTTAAAGAAACATTCAGCAGTAACATGATTATAACGATCACAAATCTCACAGTGTTTCTTGCTAATCCTAAAGAGCCGATTGTTAATTTCTGATGTTGAACCCACTCGTGATTCATTATCAGTTTTGGTCGGTTTTAGATTAACTTGATTCTTTTGTGGAGATTTTGATTGTGATTTTGCTTGCTTGGGAACTTGGTTCGATTTTAACACATCTTGTTTGGTTACCTTCTTTGGTTCAATTCTTTTATCATTGACAGCGGAAGACTTAGGACCTGAACCTGTTTTCAGACCAGAGTTAGATTTGATTGAAGAATTGATTGGTTTACCATAAGATCCATTCAAATCAAAAGTTCCTGCAGACACAAACTTAATTGTTTTTCCTTTTGACACTTTCTTTTTGACAGGTTTAAAATTGTCAGTTTTAACAATTTGAGCTTTGGTGTTGTCATTCGATTTTATGACACTCTTTCCTTTTGACTGTTTCGTTTCAGATTGATTGATTTTAGATTTTAATTTATGCATTTTTGCATTCGAAACTTCAGTCTTTTTCACTTCTTGCTTCTTGATCAGTTGATCAGCAACTTTCGCCTTTTGTTCATTCTTCCACTTGATGTATTCAGGATCATTGTATCCCGAAAATTCAGCTTCATCCTTCACTTTTTCTTCTTGCTTGGGATTCAGTTCAGGATATTCAATAAGTTGAATCAGAACAGGCTCTGATTTGTTGCTAGCTTCATCATCAGCTTCAGTCGTCACGCCATCTTCTTCTTTCAAACTTTCAATCAACACTTCAGATCCTTCGGATTCGGATTTACTTCTTTGAATTTCTTTGAATTTTCGTTCATTTTCAGGTGAATGATCAAATTCATTGAAGTTTTCAGGTAAAGTTTGTGTAATTGAATTAGGCATTGGTTCATGAGTGAAACCCAACCCTGTTTTGGTTTTGTTACCTCTTTCACTTATAAGTTGTTTAACCATTGTTTTACAACTTTTCACTTTTGTTAATTCAACTTGTGTGACAGCATGAGCAACTTTTTCTTGTTCAAAGTTCTTTGTCATTTCTTCAAGTTGTTTTGTTACAAGTTCCAAATCCTTTAAGGTTTTGTTCCATGATTCTTTAAGTGACAAAATCTTCTCATCAGAAATTTTATGATCAATTTTAAGTTGTTTATGAATTTTCTCATGTTTGCTTAATTTATCACCAATTTTAAACGAATGAGTACGATAATGTTCTACTTGTTGAATGCATTGTTCAGAACACAACCTACCTCTAACATCATCAGGCAAGGGAACATAGTTAGGGGTAAATCAGTACTAACCTTTGGTTGTTCGGTGGATGATGAAGACTCACTGGATGTAGCCATCAGCGCAATTTCTGATTCAGATTCTTCAACAGGATCTGACTTTGCACTCCAATCATATTCCTCTGAATATTCACTCACAGTATCAATCAGTTTACCATCCCCTTCTTCAGACCAATCTTCCTCAATTTCACACACTAATGCCAGACTGGATGTAAGATCAGATGTAAACTGTTCTGCATAAGCACTCCAATCATATCCATCTTTCACACTTACTACCAGTGCTTTGGTCTGATCTTCTGGCTTCTTACCTTCATCTTCCAGTTTTGGCATGGGAAGACTTTGATATGGCTTCTGAATGAAACGTTGATTTCTTTGTTGATAGCTTGAAGACTGTTGTGAGCTTTGAGCCTTGACCTTGATTATGTCCACTTGAACTTGATTGATCATTGTAATTCTGATTCTTAGGAGCTTTGCATTCCCGAGAAAAATGACCATAACAGTTACAGTTGAAACATCTGGCCTTTGATTTGTCAAAACCAACGGTCTTGTTTGCATGTGGCTTGAAGCTTCGGTTAACATATGCATGTTTCTGTGTTTGATATGCAACCATTACTATTTGCCAATTCAGATCCATTTCCTCAACGTCATCAGGATCCATTTCAAAAAGATCTTGAAGTACAACATCCATTTGAGACAAATGACTTCCTTGATAAGCTTGAAAGCTTGCCATGAAAGCAGTAAAAGCAGTCTTCGTCTCGTCATCTTGTAACAAGATGTTCATCACATCTTTTACTTTTGCTTGAACATTCGAACTTTGATTTTCTGCTTGATTCTTCAGATTCTGACTTTGAACTTGAGCTCTTGGTGGAGATTGAGGTTGAGAATAACTTGGTGAACTTGGAATGTATGACGAATCAGTATAAAAACTTGCACCAACAAATAAATCACCCTCATCTTCAAACTTAGTTGCATCTTGTGCAAGAAATGCATTCTCCACAGTATTAGCAGGATTCACAATATGTTTGTATTGTGCATGTGAACCAGTTCTATCAGTGTTTCTAGAAATTTCATCAATCTCTACTTCCTCTATCTTTGCAATGAGCAGATCCAAATCCATCGGAAACTTTTCAGTATGCTTCAGTAGTGTCACAGTCTGTTTCCACGATGATGGAAGAGCACATAGTAATCTGTCATTTAGATCTTGAAGATCTGTTTTCGCACCAACATTGGTCATTTCAGTAGTCAGATGAACAAACCTATTCATCATCTGGTGCACAGATTCTCCAGCAATGTGTTCAAATAACTCCAATTGTCTCTTCAGCTTTTGTTTCTTGAGACTCCTGAGTTGTTCACCTCCTTCACAGATTGACTTCAAGGCTTTGAACAATGTATAACCCGTCTGATAAGTATCCAACCTTGACAGTACTTGTAGTGGCAACCCTTTACACATCAAAGAGTAAGCTTTGCTATCATTCTTCACTTTCCTTAAATCTTCAGCAGATAAATTATCTTCTGGATAAGGTTCAGTAGAGTCTTTGGTGTAGGTACTTGCACTTTCCGGAGCAGTCTGTGTAGGTATGTGAGGACCCTTATCAATTGACTTCCAAAGATCATTGTCTATTGAACAAAGATGATGCTTTAATCTGATAGTCCAATTCTTGAAATCTGCACGGTTAACAAGTCTAGGAACACGGTTACTCATTAGGTGCCATTTTTTTTAAATGTTTTAAAGAAAATGTTTTTGTTTTTTGTTGATTTTTGAAAAGAAACAGTTAAACTACTAAAATAAAGACAAGTAAATAATGACAAGATAAGATAACAAGTTTAAAACAACTAAAATTGAGTCACAAGGCTGAACAGTGAAAAATTCTTCTTCACCCGGCTGAACAATGATTTTTCTTCTTCACCCGTCAGAGAAAAAGTCTTCACACGGCTAAACAGTTGACCCGGCTTAACAGTTGTAACACTTGTGTTCTTTACCCGGCAGAACAGTTGATCACCCGACAGAGAAATTGTTTACCCGGCTACACAGTTGTCGATCACCCGGCTGAATTTGTTAATCACCCGGCGTAACAGTGTATCACCCGGCACAACAGTTCTTGATCCGGCTGAACAGTAGAACCCTTTTCTCGTCAAATTCTTTACCCGTCTAGCACAAAATCCTTTACACGGCTGCACAGGACCTAATTTGTTCACAAATCTAAGTCCAAAGGAATTTGTCTAAGTCAATTTTATCACCCGGCTAGTTAATCTTCAACCAGTTCATACTGTTCATCATCTTCATCATGAGAATTTTTCTGGGTTTATCAAAAACTTGTCCAATTTCTTCAAAAATCACACACAATCAGTGAAATGGTCCGATTATCAATCCCTAATCTCAATCAATCCAAAACATGATCAAATTTTGATGAATTTGAGCAAAATTCGATCGAACAGTAACTTTTTCTATCTTCTTAATTCCTCAGATCTGATGATAATCTGATGGAATTTGCACAATCGTTGTGAATTAGGAGTGATTGCGATGATAAATCACAACTAAAAACAGCAAGAATTCATCCAGATCATGATTTTTGAGCAATATTGTAGTGTTTTGCTTGATGAATAGCGAAGAACACAATACCAACAGCTCTGATACCAATTGATAGGTTCAATTGGATCGATATCGCTCACAAGATCAGAATGATTCGTACAAACAAAACAGTTCAATCAGCAACACAATTCATTACTAAATAATTCTCTTTGTATTGATTGATCAAAGCAAATATTGTAGTACAAAATGCAGGAGAATGTAATCACACACACTTAGTTCTCTCTCTAACGTGAATATGTGATCTAGACTCTCTCACTAACATTCTCTTCCTACATGCTTTATGCAACAATACATTTTTAGGGAAAATAACAAAATAAACCCTAAACTATACAAAATGTATAAAACAAGTACAAAGTAAATCTTAAACTGGAAATAGCCCTAACAGTTGTCTCCAGGACAACTTTTGGTCCCGATAACTGATTTTCACCAATTTCAGACCAACATACAGGGGTTCTGCATTTTCTGCCATACAAGGCTTCAAATGGCGCTGCGTCAATACTTGCATGATAACTATTGTTATAACAGAACTCCATTAATGGCAGATGATCATCCCAACTACCACCAAAGTCAAGCACGCACGCTCGAAGCATATCTTCCAAAGTTTGGATGGTTCTCTCACTTTGTCCATCAGTTTGTGGATGATAGACAGTACTAAGATTTAACTTTGTTCCCAAAGCTTTCTGGAAGCTTTTCCAGAATCGGGATGTAAAGCGACTATCTCGATCTGATACTATGGATAAAGGCACACCGTGCAAAGATACTATTTCATTAACATAAACTAGTGCCAACTTATCCATAGAGTATGTTTCTTTCATTGGAAGAAAATGGGCAGACTTTGTGAGTCTGTCAACGATGACCCAAATCGTATCATTTCCACGACTGGTTCGTGGAAGTTTAGTGATAAAGTCCATAGTTATCATTTCCCATTTCCATACTGGTAGCTCTAACTGTTGCAATAGGCCAGATGGCTTCTGGTGTTCTGCTTTAACTTGTGAGCAAGTTAAACATTTTGCAACGTATATAGCAATATGTTTCTTCATGCCTATCCACCAGTAATTGCTTTTTAGATTTTTATACATTTTGTCGCATCCTGGGTGCATTGAATATTTAGATTTATGAGCCTCTTCTAGGATTCTTTCTTTAAGATTACCAGTAATTGGCACCCAGATACGCTTATTCATTTTAAGAATTTTATCTTTTCCTTTAACCAGTTGATCGAGCATTCCCTTCATTCCTTCTTTCTCAATATTTTCATTTTCCTGGGCCATCAATTGAGCATCCTTTAGTTGACCCATTAAATCAACTTGTAGTTCAAGTCGTAAGGCCCGAACTCTTTTAGGTTGTTCATGTTCTTTTCTGCTCAAGGCATCAGCCACAACGTTGGCCTTTCCCTCGTGATAATGGATTTCACAATCATAATCGCTCAAGACTTCCATCCAACGTCTTTGTCTCATGTTTAACTCCTTTTGATCAAATATATGTTTTAAGCTCTTATGATCAGAGTAGAAAGTAAATCTAGCTCCATAGAGATTGTGCCTCCATAACTTTAGCGCAAAGATTATGGCACCTAACTCTAAGTCATGAGTTGGATAACCTATTTCATTGACTTTAAGTTGACGAGATGCATAAGCGATAACTTTATCTCGTTGCATTAACACACACCCAAAGCCGGTGTATGATGCATCACTGAATACAACAAAGTCTTCGTTACCTTCAGGCAATGCTAAGATTGGTGCATTCGTCAACTTTTCTCTCAGGGTTTGAAAAACTTCAACTTGTTCTGGTCCCCATTGGAAAGTTACTTTCTTTCGACTTAATTTTGTCAAGGGGACAGCAATACGAGAGAAGTTCTTTATGAATCGTCGATAGTATCCGGCCAACCCTAAGAAGCTGCGTACTTCTATAGGCGTTTCTGGATTTTTCCATTTAGAAATGGCTTCTATTTTTGCTGGATCTACTTGAATACCACTAGCATTAATGACATGTCCAAGGAATTGTACCTCGGATAACCAAAATTCACATTTGGAGAATTTGGCGTACAACTTCTCTTGTCTTAACAATTCAAGTAGGATTCTAAGATTAGTTTTATGCTCTTCCTCACTTTTGGAGTAGATAAGTATATCGTCGATAAAGACAATAATAAACTTATCCAGATATGGTCGACAAAGTCGATTCATCATATCCATGAATGCGGCTGGGGCATTAGTGAGTCCAAAAGGCATTACTATGAACTCTTAATGTCCATATCTTGTTCGAAAAGCAGTTTTCGAAATATCTTCCTCTTGAACTTTCAGCTGGTGATAGCCTGATCTAAGATCAATTTTCGAGAAATAACAGGCTCCTTGTAGTTGATCGAAAAGATCGTCAATTCGAGGAAGCGGATATCGGTTCTTGATTGTAACCTTGTTCAGCTCACGATAGTCGATGCACATTCTCATCGACCCATCTTTCTTCTTGACAAACAAAACCGGAGCTCCCCAAGGTGATGAGCTTGGTCGAATAAACCCTTTTTCTAACAACTAGTCTAATTGCTTCTTTAATTCTTTCATTTCAGTAGGGGCTAAACGATATGGAGCTTTGGCTTTCGGAGCTGCACCCGGAACTAGATCTATTTTGAATTCCACTTCACGATCTGGAGGAAGGTAGCTCATTTGGAAAAACATCTGGATATTCAGACACGATAGGAACTTCTTCTATCTTTTTCGTCTTGCTATTATCTGACACAGAGATCAGATAGGCTAGACAACCTTTGTTTAAACAACGCATTGTTTTTAAACAAGTGATAATCTTTACGGGTTTTGTTGGCTTATCTCCATGGATAGTTATTCTTCGTCCTGTTGGGGCACGAAGTTCGATAATTTTCTTGTCACAATCGATACGAGCTTGGTTAATGGCTAACCAATCCATACCCAAAACAATATCGAAACCTGCTAAAGCCATTGGCAATAACTGGATTGGTACGATATGTCCAGAGAGAGTTATGTGACAATTATCGAGAGAGTCGGAAATTCGAATTATCTCCCCACTAGCCGTCTCAACTTCATATGTTCTTGATAACTTAGCTAAGGGTATATTAAGCAATGTACAAAACTTATTGTCTACAAAGCTTTGGTTTGCACCAGTATCAAATAATACCCTAGCATAAGAATCATTAACAAGAAACGTACCGGTAATGGCGTCCGTTAGTTGAGTTGCTTCTTTTGCATTCATCACAAATGCCCTCACATTCTTCTTTCCATTGCTATCATTTTTGTTTCCGGCGTTCCCTAAACCACCCGTTTTCAACTTAGGACAATCCGGTCAGAAATGTCCTTTCTCTCCACAATTAAAACACCCACCATTTTTCTTCCTACAATTTTCAATGGTGTGCCCTGTCATTTTACAGAAGTCACAAAATGTCAATGTTTCAAATTTGTATCTTCCAGAATGCCTTTTCTTACAAACACGACATTCTGGCTTTAAACCCATGCCATTATTATTCTTCCTCCTAAGATCCCTCTTAGATTTCCTGACTTCTAGTTCACCCTTCTGAAAAACCTCTTTCTTCTTGTTTTCTTCTCGGGTGCGAATCATTCCATCTGTCATCATCCCTGCAAGCTCGACTGCAGAATCAATCGTTGTTGGCATTGCTACTTTCACTGTATCACGAATCTCACTCACGAGACACCCCATATGTAACGGTTTATCATATTTTCCTCTGGGGTTACCAGGAGAGGCACGAATCGAGAGTATTCAAAGAACTTAGTATTATAATCCTTAAGATTGGTGCCAATCATTGAAAGGTCCAAGAATTTCCTTTCAATCTGTTCCTTCTCATTTCTGGGACAGAACCTTTTTAGCATAGCTTCTAGAAAATTCTTCCCAACTCATTTCATATGCTGTCGTTCTTCCTTTTCTTTGAATCTGATTGTTCCACCATTCCATTGCATTATCTTTCAGAGAGTTTGTGGCATAAAGAACTTTGTCGTCCTCCGAACATTTGCTTATTGCCAGGACTGCTTCTGTTTTCTCTAACCATCTTAATGCAGCAATAGCTCATTCAGTTCCCGCAAACTCCACGGGTTTACATGTCTGGAATGTTTTATAGCTACAGCCTTCATGCTGAGCCCTTACTCTTTTCTTGGGTTTGTTAACCTCATCTTCACTATTGTTAGAACTATTATGAGTTTCAGTAGTTTTCCTCTTACTACCAGAACGTTCTTTTTCTTTGTAACTTTCATGATTATTTTCTAGAGCTTCTAGAAATTTTGGTATAGCATTTGCAATAGCTTGACTAATCATATGTTGCACCTCATCTCTATTGATAGTTTGACCATCCATATAATTATTTTCAATGGCCTTTTTCTTTCTTCCTCGAGTATTATTTGAAGGTCCACTTATTCGTTTAGACATTCTACAGAAAGGAAATCCCAACTTTGATCAGACATATAGTCTGTTGTACAATTATTACTTAGTACATATAGAAAACAATTTAATGTATTCTAATATGCTATAAAGCAATTAACAACATGCATCTACCTACATTTTTTTTGTAGGCATCATTTCTAAAGCTATAGAAAACAAACTATTGTTTTGACTTATACAGTAAGTCATACATTTCTATGCAGATATCTACCTACTTTTCTTAGTAGGCATTCTTTCTGATCATGGTTAAAGCCTAGATACTAAATCAAGTATCTAATTCGCTGAAACCTGTGGCTCCGATACCAATCTGTCACACCCCGGGTTTGGCATGCCCGGACGTGTGACCCGATTGGTACCTGCTTTGATTATTTTATTCTGAAAACAGAGAGTTCAAATGCAGCGGAATATTTTTCTCAAAACTTGGTCCCATTTCATAATATTTCACAATGTTTGCAAACATCATTTTCATATAACTGGGCTTAACTACCCGTTATTTGAAATTGTTTTCATATAACTGGGCTTAACTACCCGTTATTTTACAAAACATAGTAATTTCATATTACTATGATATTTAAAGCCACAAGATTTCTTCATCGAATGTGTCCATTCTTCCTTGATGTATCTTGTGCTTAATTAGCTAACATGCACATGTAAAACATCATATGTACAACATGGCACTTAGCATTTCCATTCTTTTATTCATTACCTGTAAAAGGTTTTAAAAATAAAACATCAGCGATAATGCTGGTGAATATCATTTGTAGACCCAAATCATTTAAAAGCATGAAAGCATTAATTTAGATTAACCATACTAGAACCATGGATAAAATACACACCATCTTGCACACTGATAACAGTTTGTTGGCTGTGAGTTATTTCATTATAACTCTGGTGCCTAGGGAATCTCACTCCTTTGGGCAAACAAACTGTACCAGCCACGCTTAGTTACAAAACTCACCGTATGAGTTCTGCCTAAACACGTGTATACCATTTCTGATCAGACCTTACGTGCCAAGTGTCCGTCTCGTATTTTACCAGCATGCATTAATAAATTAACTACTTTTCATGCTGGTTTCGAAATAGCAAAGATTTTACAAAAGCATTTAAAATACAAATGTATTCACTTTATTCAGGATAACTTCTCTTGGACAACACTTCTTCTTACTTTCTACCCCTTTGAGATCAAGATCCTTGTGTACTTTAAACTATATTGATGGCTTAAATGGTGCTACTGTAACAATTACGAAGTTTGGTTCCTGGTTAGCATTAGGGCAAATCTACTATTAATTGTGTAAGGAGTGGGGTACTGGCTTGTCAGCATCGTGGTCAACTATGGATAACTTTATCTAGTTTAGACATGGTTGATCAGTCCATGTCTAGACCAGGGTCAAGTTACCCAATGTCTACCCCGACCCTGACCCTAAGCCCCACAAAATATATACTAATAGATATAACTATTAACTAGACATAAACTTAAACAAGAATATACCTCTCAAACTATTTACGGCAATCTGATGTAGAGTCTCCCTACTCGTGCTCTTAACCGTGCTCCAAAAACGACTACTAACAACACCCACTGGGTACTGTATGCTCGGGATTCTCTAAACTAGAGTGTTTCCGTTAAAAGAACTGGATACCTAAAAGTCTAATCTAAGCTTCTATATATAAAAATATAGTAAGCAGGTTAAATTACTTTGGCATCGTTGTGGGATTCAAAATAAGTGACATATTAGCTAGCTTGTTTGCTTATATTATTATTATTAATTAATTCAGTTGTTTTATTCGTTTTTCTCGTATAACTTTTAAAATATAGCGTTTTATAAAATTATAAATATACCGCTAGGACGAGTTCATCATTCTCTACGCATCGACCTAAGTTTCATTAAAAATGGAGAAAGTTCAAATATAATATAATATTATTATAAGACGGTGTCCTATAATAATAATTACTCGCCTAAACATCTCATGTGCTAATTCGTTTGGTAATATTTGAAATACGATTTTCGTATATATATCAACTGCTTAATTATGACCACAAGGTCGAGTATCTTAACTAATAATTCGGATACAAATTTTTTATAGGTGTTACAATAATCTTTTTTGAACAAACCTACGCAACATACAAATTACTATGCAAAAATCACTACCATAAACATACAAATTACTATGCCAAAATCACTACCATAAGACCGGCATTACCGGACCAAATAGTAAAAGCAGACACTAGTTAGTCTTCTACCATGTTTTTGACCAATGTGTTGCCAGTAATATTTACGTCCTAGAAACCATATGAAATGATCTTCAAATTCATAAACAATTCCATGAATTCCAACATGAATGCACGATAAACTAGCAAGTTGTAAAACACCGATTTCCATCACTTACGTCTCACAATAAAAATTACGTCTCACAATAAAAATGAAATAATGTAAACAATAGACTTGTATTTTTGCCTTTTAGCCACTTTTTATCCAAAATATTCCACACGGGGAAGTGTTTTCATGTTGTTGTCCTTTATTTTGATCAGTTTGGGAAAGTTTCTTTTTTTTTTTTAATGTAGTTATATTGGTAACACTACATTTTATGGACAAAAGATGGTATGTAGCAAAATACTACTTCATCAAAACAAATGCAATGTGGTGAAATTTGTCTTTTGTGAACCCATTCATTTAACACAAAAAACAAACCGGTTAAATAGACTATTATTATAAACAAATATGCATCTAAGTCTTTGAAAAAACGGGTTATGATAAGTTAGTTGAATCAGCTAGCTCAAAATTGATAGTCAGGATCCATATTAAATAATTAAAATTACTTTTATAGCCCACAAAACGTCTCAGTGATTCGGATATTAGAAATTCAATTTTAGATATGTAACATACATAAACAACATGATTTGACACAAATGATACAAACCATGCTTCCATTATTCGGCATTGTTCGTGAGGAGGTTGGATCTATGGAGATGAGCCTGGGCAGGCAAGGTTAAAGATGATTGGTGAGACAATCTTAAATAAGTATTTTCAATTTCGAAACATTATTTTTTAATGTATCGCTCTGCTCTTTTATTATTTTAACAGTTATTTATTTTGTTAAGATCTTAACAATTAAGTGAAGATGATAGAATTTTACGATTAATAAATGATGTTATTGTTGTTATTATAAAAAGTTTAATTTTACGATGATAGAACTTGACTCCGATCAACTTGGCCCGTAAGGAGAGTTGTGGTGAGCCTCCGTTACGTTCGCAATAATGGGGAAGCCTCAATGCCGACGAAAAGTACATGTTGGTGTTAGAGGCGGGGTTTCGATCTCGGTCCTTGCACCTCTGAGTGCTTCGGTCATAGACCGTTGCACCAACCGCCGTTCTAAAAAAATTATATGTTTAGCATATATAAAAGAAATAGTGGTTTAATTATAATTTTTTTATTATTTGTATAATTGATTATTTAATTAAATCAAACATTGTATTAATAAATTAAAATGTCATTATTTAAATAAATAGTGATGTGAAAATATTAAGGTGATTTGTGAAAGGATGTGTTGGGGGTAAAAGTTGATTTATGAAAGTATGAGGATATGACATAGTGACTAAGTTGATTCTTGAGTAAATTACATATTTGGGCCTTTATAATAACCAAAATTATGGTTCGTGGCCTTTATTTAAATTTTTTGCACTGGTTGGCCTTTATATAAATTTTTCTCATGATTTTCAGCCTTTAAATTAACTGCCGTTAAGTTTCTGGGTTAAATCCCCCCATGTGCAATGCACATGAGGGTATTTTAGTCATTTTGCATCTAAAGGGCCATTAATGTAACATCTTCATCTTCATTCTCTTCATCTTAATCAAACCCATCACCAACCTGATAGAAGCCAGAACCAACAGTTGTTCACTCAAGCACAATGTGGCCCAAACCAGTAGCACAGGAGGACTTAAAAAGACTTTATGAAGATAATCAAGACCAATCTTTTTAAGCGAAAAGGAAAAAGGGTTGCAGTAAAGTTCAAGAATTGATGAAAATGAAGAGAATTTGAGTTTGGGTCAATTGGGTAGTGGGAATTTTTGGCATCCCAGCAATGTGATCTCACCAAATTTAACAACCAGCCCATGGAGTTTTGTGAATGAGTTAGCCGATTTAGGTGAACCGCGTGTTACAGATAGACAACGGGCTGCAAATCAATAAGCATTATCCGGGTCAGGTTCAAGAAGCAGATCACAAGAAACTCATCAAAGTTTAAATATTGATCCACAAGAAACCGATTCAAACAGGGCAGGCCTGCAAAACCCAAACCAAAGTTTGGATCTTTTAGTAGTTGGTAACCAAACCCATGATGAAGAAGTTGGATTTAAGCTCGCAGGCCTGCAAAACCCAAACCAAAGTTTGGATCTTTTAGTTGTTGGTAACCAAACCCATGATGAAGAAGTTGGATTTAAGCTCATCAGTTTGCTTTTAGCCTGTTTAGAAGCCATTTCCATGAACAACATACCAGAAATTAACCATTTCCCTTCATTGATGAAGATGATGAAGGATAAAGATAAAGATGAAGATGTTACAATAATGGTCTTTTAAGAATAAAATGACCAAAATGCCCTCATGTGCGTTGCACATGAGGGAACTTAACGGAAGAACTTAACGGCAGTTAGATTAAAGGCTCAAAACCGTGACAAAAATTTATATAAAGACCAACCAGTGCAAAAATTTAAAATAAAGGTCACGATCCGTAATTTGCCTTATTATAAAGGCCAAAAAATGTAATTTACTCTTGATTCTTAGAAGAATGACTTCCTAGCGTTGGAGATGGTCTTAGAGTGTTTATAAGTACAAATCTAAACCATTGATTTCTTATTTTATAAAATTAAATATTTTATTATTATGCCTGAGGAGCATCTATCTGCATTAACTACGTTAACTTAAAAGAAAATCTTTAGAACATGTCATATTTTTTTGGGGCATTTACATATATCCCCTTCATAAGTTTTTTTATTATATATTTACCCAACCTTAAAAATCAATTACATATTTCTCCTTCCTTAAGCACATATATTACACATTTACCCATTTCATTAAAATTAATTAATTGAATTACTATTTTACCCTTACTGAACTAATTAAATGATTATTTACATATTTCCCTTAATTTTAATCTAAATTGAATTCATTAGGCCATTATGTTTACAAATCGTTTATATTGTTTTATTTTTTAAATGGTGTTACATATCACTTGTTATTAAAGCTCGTCATGGATCTAGCTTTGTTATTTGATATAATAATATCAATTTTTGTCTAAATTTCATTCACACACATACATTTATTTATGAAAACTGATAGAAAGGGTAATTGTGTCAAATTTTAATGGAAGGGGAAATATGTAATAAAAACTAAGGGTTGTGGATATATGTAATTAAGAGAGTTAGGAAGGAAAAATATGTAAAAATTCCTATTTTTTTCTTTCGGTTAAAGGGATTTACCCAGTGATTTTATATATTCACAACCGAACATAACAAATAGTGTAGAAAAACTACACTAGTTCATTCATGGGACAACCCCCATGAACGTAAACAAAACCGAACCAACTAAACGGAAAACATAAGCAAACCAAACACTGTTAAAAAGAAAACCAAAATATATCAGTTCAGCAAGAAATCCACTCAACCTTAGTCCTTAGCTATCAAGTGAACAAACAATTCCATTTGAATATTCCATTCAGCAAGAAGTTGTACGACTCGATCCGTTAGGTGTCAATTCCACATTCAATTAATATTTTTTCAATTTTCTATTAAACCATTAACTCGTTATTACTAAAAAGAAAAATCAATTTAAATTCATAACCTTCATGTTGAATGCCCAAATTTTAATAACCAGAAATAAACTTCTTTTTATAAATATTCAAAATAAATAATATGTATTCACAAATTTGCTATATTTATTAATTTTTTGTTATTTGAATTTAAGTTTTTTTCTTTAGATATTATTTTTTATTACATTTTGTTTACTTCTTTCAATTCATGTAATTCACAAATTATTAACCTAATATATTATGTAATAAAAACTTATATTTTAAAGAACTACACAAATTTACAAGTTTAAAGGATTCATATAAATTCATCCTAACAATAAAGATAAAATCTCTTTGGCAGAGGTTTTAAGCTTCATCATAAAATTCATTTATTTTCTACATGTAGCATAATGAGGTCATACAACCAAGTTGGGAAAACTCCACTGTTGAACTTCCCATAAGTTTATTAGCTTGTAAAGATTAAAAATAAGGCTGGCAGCCACAATGTTAGCAATGTTTTGAAAACCAACCCGACTGCTTGAATCGAGAACTGATCGGTTATCAAGTGAATTGGTTTTTTTTATATTTATTTACATTTTTTAATACTTTTCCATCTGTCTTTGAGTTATGTTTAATACTTTAATTGCTAAATTGTTGTGTTTGAAAGCCGTTACATTTTTGGATTATTTTATTGTATATTTTAGAGTTAAGTGCAAAATGCACCCCTATGGTTTAATACACAATAACACTTTGCAACCCTGCTTGAATATTTAAACCTTTTGCAACATTAGACTTTCTAAAGTGAGTCCTTGCATCTCCGGTTACTTTGATTGTTAGTTGATCGTTATTTGTAACGGTAAAATAGACCATTTATCTAAAAAATAAACATATTTATAACTTATGAGATCTAAAAAATATTTAGTGAAGTTGATACGTCATCGGTGTTGATGGTTGTCCGACAGTAAGTTGTTATGATTATGTTTTTTATCATCCCTGAGTATGATTTTTTGTATTTTTAATAGATTTCAATCAAAAGTATATATTTTTTAGATCTTATAAATTATAAATTTGTTTCTTTTTTATATAAATAGTCTATTTTACAGTTACAAATAACGATCAACTAACAATCAAACTAACCGGAGGATGCAAATAACAATCAAACTAACCGGGGGATGCAAATAACTCACTTTAGAAAGCCTAGGGTTACAAAAGGTCTAAAGTGCTATTAGTGTAAACCACAGGGGTGCATTTTGCATTTAACTCTATATTTTATATAACAACTTGTTTTAAATTTTTAAATATAGTATATTGACATCCAATTTTTCATTCGAGTACGACTGATCAAACCAGCTCGACCCCTGGTCTGGTTATGAACACTTTGGTGGCAGCCTTAGCATTCAATGCACATATTGCGGGTGCTAGCGGCTACGCTGACGCCGCCTCGAAGGGTATGCCAAGCAGGTAGGTTTAGTCAGGGGTGCATGGTAAGAGGGACAAACGGGGGCTCCGGCCCCTGCGCGTTTTTTTTATCCCGAAGTACTGATTTTTACCGTAATACTTTAAATGTTTATATATATATATATATATATATATATATTGATCTCGCCCCCGTGTAAAAAAAGTTACATGTGTTATATATATATATTGAGCTCGCGGCTCGCCCCCGTCAATAATAAACGACACGTATACTAGTTGGGAAGTCGGATACTCTGGTCATTAGTCCATTACAATTTAAACCCAAATAACAAATTGTTAGTGGGTCATTAATTTAATTGGGTAGTGGGCCACAAACCCAACTACACATTACCATTTACCCATATCCATGACCCACACCCACCCATTAACATCAAACAAAAAAAAACGGCAAATTCTTTCTTTTCAAAAAAAACGCAGCCATAAGCCATTGAACAACAGTCTCAAGTTCTCAACAGAAGAAAATTGAAGGGCGCAGGCTAGAACGAGTGAGTCAGTGAACGACCAGCAGGTAGAGGTGGGCAACGAACGACCTAAGGTTCGTTTTCTTTCAATTTTGTTGGTTTAGTTTGAGTTTAGGATCTAGGGTTTTATATTTTTAAGTTTTTTTAGGTTTTGTAGATTTGATTGAAACTTGAGTTTATGTTGAATTTAGGTTGATTTAGCATGGGAAAGGTGAAAACTCTTCATTCTTTTTTCAAAAGAAAGGATGTTGAGGAAGAAATTGCTAATGAAAATCAAGTGAAACGCCAAAAGGCTCAAACTAGTGAGTCGGAAAAACCAGATAATCAACAAGAGGCAAGTAATTCTGAAACTCCACCATCAAATGCTAATGAATAAGATCTTAACAATCTAGAAAGAGATCCAGGTAAACGAAAACAAATGTTTGATTATCCGGTAAATCTAAGAGAAGAAGTAAGACGAGCTTATATGAAGTTAGGACCTTTCCAAATTAAACTTAAAGAGTATCCTAAGAATGAAAAGAAGCGTAGATTTAATTATTCTTGGTTCCAAATTTTCCCTAGTTGGTTAGAGTATTCTCCCACAACAAATGCTTCGTATTGTCATGTTTGTTACTTATTTAATGATAAACCAAATGTGAGTAGTGGTCATGATGCATTTACGGTTAAAGGATTTGCAAGTTGGAAAAAAGTTAATGATGGGAAAAAATGTGCATACTTGAACCATATTCGTTCATCTCAACATAGAAATGCTGTGACATATGCTGAGAATTTGTTGAATCAAGCATCACATATTGAAAATGTTTATGCAAAACAAAGTGAAGAGGAATTATTGAAGAACCGTTTACGATTGAGAAGTTCAATTGATGTAGTGCGTTGGTTGACATTTCAAGCTTGTGCTTTACGTGGACATGATGAATCTTCTAGTTCTAAGAATCGAGGTAATTTTATTGAATTGCTAAAACTTTTAGCTTCTTATAATGATGAACTTGCAAAAGTCATACTAGATAATGCTCCTCAAATTTCAAAGTATACTTCTGGAAATATTCAAAAGGAAATATTGAATATTATTGCAAATAAAGTCCGAAGGTATATACGTAGTGAAGTAGGGAACGCTTACTTTTGTGTCATGGTTGATGAGTCACGAGACGAGTCAAAAAAAGAGCAAATGGCTATAGTTTTGAGATTTGTTGATGAAGAAGGGTCGATACAAGAAAGGTTATTAGATTTGGTTCATGTTACTGATACTACATCAGAAACCTTGAGATTAAGTTTGTGGAGACAACTTTTGCATTATCAGTTTGATGTTACTAAATTGTGTGGTCAGGGTTATGATGGTGCTAGCAATATGAGAGGGGTATTGAACGGATTACAGGCACTTGTTCTCAAGGAATGTCCTTATGCATATTACGTTCACTGTTTTGCTCACAGGTGAATTGCTTACTTTTATATCTCTCTCTTCAGTTTGTTTGTTTGTTTTTTTCTTTTATGCTCATTAGTCATTAGTTCATTACTTTATTTTTTTGCTTTTTACTCACAGGTTACAACTTGCCTTGGTTTGTGTTTCAAAGGAAGTTCTTCAAGTACACGAATTCTTTACAAACTTAGCTTTAACAATCAATGTGGTTTGTGCTTCTAGTAAGCGTCATGAGTTGCAAAAGGCAAAGGCAATTGAAGTTAAAAATTTGTTGGAATTGGGTGAAATCAAATCGGGATCAGGACTAAATCAAGTCGGGACATTAAGAAGAGCTGGGGATACACGTTGGGGTTCTCATTTTAACTCTGTTTGTAGCTTGCATAAGATGTTTGATGTAACTCGTGCTGTTCTCCAAGGAATAATGGAAGAAGAATCTCGTGCTACAGTAACTCAACGTGGAGAAGCTTATTCAGCTTACAACAAGTTGCAAACATTTGAGTTTGTCTTTATTATTCACTTGATAAAGGAAATAATGGGAAGAACTGATATACTTTCTCAAGCATTACAAAAGAAATCCCAAGATATTGTTAATGCTATGGAGTTAGTTTCGTCAACAAAAGCAAGTCTAAACAATTTCAGAAATACTGGATGGGATTCTTTTCTTGAACAAGTTACCTTTTTTTGTGTCTTGCATCAAATAGAAATGCCGGATTTGAGTGCTCCGTACAAATCTACTAACTATCGGCCTCGTAAAAAATATGAGCATGTTACATTTGAACATTATTATCGAGTAGATATCTTTACATGCACTTTGGACAAACAAGTATATGAGTTGAATAATAGGTTCAATGAGCAATCGATGGAGATATTAACTCTTAGTTCTGGTCTACTTTCAAAAGAGATTAATATTGACCAGATTTGTCATCTTGTTGAAAAGTATTATCCTGAAGATTTTGTGGAACATGAGAGGTACCAATTACGATATCAACTAGAGATTTTTAACGCTGAAAAGATAACGAATACCAAGCTAAGTGGCGTATCAACTATTTCGGATTTATGAAAAAGTCTTGTGAAAACTCAGAAACGTGATACATTCTATTTGGTTGATAGAGTGATTCGCCTAATCATGACACTTTCAGTTTCCACTGCAACAACAGAAAGGGGATTTTCAGCAATGAAAATATTTAAGACTCGTCTTTGCAATAAGATGTCAAATGAGTATCTGGCGCATAGCTTGGTGATTTACATGGAAAAAGAAATTTCTGAAAAGTTTGATTCTGACTCCATAATCGATGAATTCAAAGATCTTAAAGGTCGTCGGGTAGCGTTGTAATTCTTTTTTAAGGTACCCACATTTTCTCTTGTATTATCATATATTTTAGATCTTTGTTTTGTTAACACTTATCTAGTTTTTATATATGTTGTTAGACATCTAGTGTTGTTATTGTTTGACCCGACACAAATCAAATCTTCAACCCGAAAAATATAACCTGAAACATAGCGACAAGAAAAAAAATTCGGGTCCTATAATTTTCAGCCCCCGTGCTGAAAATGTTCAGGATCCGCCACTGAGTTTAGTGGTATCAAAACAACCAACGGATGAACGCCATAATGCCATTGAACATCTCTTTTTAAAGGGTAATATATAGTCGTTACATGTTATTTTTTAAGTTGTATTTTTTTAAATATAAATATAATGACCTCTTTCCTATTTTTCTATACCAAATATTTTAACATTTCTACACAAAAAGACAAACAAATACTCCAAAAAAAAAATTTCAAAGTTAACGCAATGGAAAGACCGCTAATCTGCAAGAAACCGGTACCGGTTAGAGAGGAGGTGGTTTAAGTTCGAGCTAACCTTATCACCCGATCAATACACCTACTACTCTTCACAAGATCAACTCACTTTTGAGCCCTTTGCACCCTGCTATCACGACGTACCATATAGGAACGATGTATCATGAAGAAAAACCGCGCCCCCAACATAACAACTAGGTTATGACTATTATGAACCAGAAACTCCAGCACTACAGCAACATACCATATAGGAACTGCGTATCATGAAGGAAACCGCTCCCCCAATATAACAACTAGGTTATGACTATTACGAACCAGAAACTCCAGCCAGAAACGAGTGATGATGAAATTCTTGTGGTTAAAAAAGGTTGGATGTAATACTAATGAGTATTATAGTCAACTGTTGTAGACAATCTATATACTTGTCACTTATATAATTATGAGTTTATCAACATTCAGTCCCCTTAAGTAGTGATAATTTTCGCAATACTATGATCATTTTCACAGTGTTTGCTTCAATCTGCTACATAGGTGATGATTATGTATGATAAGCAAGACCTTTGTTCAATTGCACCTTGTTTACGCCTTACGTGACTTTGAAACACAATCTAACTCAAATCTAAAACTTTATTATAAGATGCAAACACCCAACATAATATTAGCATAATAGCATCTTGCGAGATCAGTCTACCTCATAACACAAATACATTAATAAATTTTAATGAAAGCAAAGCTATTATCAAGAAAGAACTTATTACCTCTCTATGCCTCAGATTTAACTTCCTTGGCTTCAACACCATTTGCAGCTCCGTTTTCTTCAACATTATCACCGCTTTCAACAGGAGGTTGAACCTGTTCATCCTCAGGCAAAGGCTCTTCTACGTAATCGTTCTCAAAAGCATCCGCAGGAACTTCATAAATTCTAACTTGGGGCTTCTGTGGATCTTTCACAAGCACATACTTTCCTTCATTCAACTTCATGCACAAATCCACAATCGCCTTCACTATCCCCCACATATTGGAAGTGTTCAAGTTGATCTGCCCAGCAAATTCCTTCGGTTTATACCCAACAACAGCTAATATGACATGATTAAAATGATCACGAGGATGAACCCTAGTCACATAACCCAACTTCATCATATCTGCACTGGCCAATATTGCTTGTGCGGTCCACTTAGCCAACTTATTAGCATTGTTCTTCAACTCAGTGGCTAAAACCGCACCTCTTTGAGTATCCAACTTCCGTCTCCAGTCGACACCAGAATACTTTGGATCAAACTCATTCAAAGCATTCACAGTCAAATAAGATTTCTGATTATTAACCTCCAAAACACTCTGAACCTCACATCTAGCAACCAAAGACACATCATTGTCGAGCTTCCATCGCCTATACCTATACCCAACCGAAGCCACCTCCTCACCTTCCGTAGCAAACGGATTCGGCTCCACAAAACTAACTTTCTTCCCATCCCTATGCAACACTTGCTGTGAAAAGTTCTGATTAATGTAAGCAGCCTCAACAGACAAAGAATGAGCAGAATTAATATCATCTTTCGCCTCAGGCAACGGTTCCTGTGAAGTTTCATTAACCGACAACAAATCCAACTGCGATCCATCTCGTTTATCAAAAAACAACTTGTTTCCAACACGTTGAATCACAATATCCCAAGAGTAAACCGACCTAGGCGCACACATAAGCGTGGAGAGTATCGAATCTGTAGCAAACACAGTCGCCTTATCCTCGTTCGCAAGCCTGCGAATAATCGGATCATCAGTAGTCGTAACTTTGAAGAAATTCCTGTTCTTAAACCGCTCTAAACGCCTTTCGTTCTTAGGTGTGGTTCGATCATAAGTTTTATCGTAAAACTCAAGCGAACCACAAGTAATTAGATCTTCAGGCTCAGGAACAGTGTATGAGAGCTTAGTAAACGTAGAGAAGGGGATTTGATCAAGCATATTCCATTCAGGTTGAATATCAACAGAGGATTTAAACACAGCAGCTTCACGCCTAGGGTTATTACCTCCAGAACGATTGGCATTATACAAACGGTCACGACGAGCACGTTGCTTCTCCGCTTCACGTTTCTTCGCTTCAACTTCTTCATCACGCCGCTGCGGGAGCTGATTCCGGTTGTTCTGAAACCTCCACTTGGGACCGAACTTCGGACGCGGTGGAGGCTTACCGTCGACGAGACGAAACGTTGAATCTTCATCGGCGTTCAAACCGCCACCGAATGAATCGTCGGTGGTGAAATCGAAAGCCAAATCAGCCGGATTATTGTTGCGATTGTTGGAACGGTTTTGACTGTAGTTAGATCTGGTCCAATCGGCGATACGTCCGAGTTTGTCGGAACGGGAGAAAGGAGCAAACGGAACGTTGACGGAGTGGTTGAGGATGGAGGCGGTGGTGGCAGATTCCGGTGGTCCCCAGCCGTCGACGTTGAACGGAACATCGTTGATTTCGAATCCTACCATTGTTTCCGGCGTGTTGATGAGATGGAGACTGAAACCCTAGCTGGAGCTTGTTTTTGTGTTGTGTTTGGGATGATGGTTTTGCTAATGGGCCCAAAGTTTTCACTCGTTCCATTGGGCCTTAAGTTGTAGTTAAGGAAGCTTCATTTAGGGGTTAAAGATAGAGCCTGATAGAGGTGCACAAATCGGTTATTTTAAAGAACCGGTTCCGGTTCTAGAATCGGTTCCGGTTTTTATTGCTGATAAAGGAACCGGTTCTTACAAGGATCGGTTCGGTTCTAGAACCGGTTTTTGTTGAAAAAACTAGAACCTAGTAACCGGTTCCTAAATAACCCGTTCCGGTTCTCAAAGAACCGGTTCCGGTTCCTAAAAAACCGGTTCAGGTTCTTAAAAAAACAGTTTTTTTTCAATGACATGGGCCGAAACGTTAGGCTGCTGTAAATCTTCACTTTTTATTGGGCTTTCATTTAGAGTTTATCATCATAAATTTGTTATATTATATTTTTAACTAAATAAGTAGTAACATTAAAAACTTTAAATATTACAAGATATATAGCTTTTAAAACATTAAATAAGTAACAACACTAAAACATACCGGTTTTTTCAGCTACCGATTCTTCCAGGAACCGGTTTTTCCAAGAACCGGTTTTTTTAGGAACCGGTTCCGGTTCTTTTGGAACCTATAATTTGTAAAAAATAGTAGAACCTATTCAAAACCTACGGTTCGCTTCGATTCCGGTTCGGTTCTACAAGAACCGGTTCTTCTAAGAACCGGTTTTCGGTTATTTGATCGATTCCGGTTCCGGTTCCGGTTTTTTTGTGCACCTCTAGTTAAAGACTTAAAGTGGTTAATTGATATCAAAACAAAAACAAAAAGTCAAAAACAATGTCAATTAGGTTTAACACTCGTGTGTTACACACGGGTTATATAAAAATATTTTTAAAATATTATAACCATTATATTTAAAAATTTGTAAATATTTTTGTAAATTATCATTAATCACAAAATTTTGTCTACATCAACTCTCCTAC
This sequence comes from Tagetes erecta, assembly GCA_030867185.1. Classification (NCBI taxonomy): domain Eukaryota; kingdom Viridiplantae; phylum Streptophyta; class Magnoliopsida; order Asterales; family Asteraceae; genus Tagetes; species Tagetes erecta. The sequence goes on along the minus strand of CM061490.1, from coordinate 73,477,579 downwards.
TAACTTTTCCCTCTAAAGATTCCTTTTATAAACCAAAGTATGTTTCCTCCCAAAATTTGTCCCCTAAAACATTGATTTATTAGATAGACTAGGTTTAACACCCGTGTGTTACACACGGGTTGAATAAAAATATTTTCTAAATATTATAATTGTTATATTTAAAAATTTATAAATACTTTTGTAAATTGTTACTAATCACATAATTTTATCTTTATTAACTTTCTACTCAATTTTCCCTCTCAACATTCCTTTTATAAAAAAAAATTATGTTTTCCATCCAAAAAATTATGTGACATCTGCCCCGAACCCGAATCCGGATGCCCGATTCAAAACCCGAAGTTGCTTTCTATTTGTATTTATCTTTTGTAAATGAAACGAGTAATAATAAAACGTCTCCTATAAAAACGTTACGTCTCAACTCGGTTAACTTAGTTAGTAAATTTATGTAAAAACTAACTTATAGGCCAAAATTGCAATTTCTAAAACTTGAGTTAAAACTTAATAATTAAAATAAAACAAACATCAAACAGCAGGGACCAAAAGTGAAAGTTTACCCAAACCAGCCCCCCTATGCGCGTCTGCTTCCCCTGTCTGCTCCCCCTGCACCCGACCACCATGTTCGGCCGACAGCTCCGACCACCCTGTTCCGGCCATTTTCTCCTCGTTACCTGCTCGTAATTAATGCCACACTCGAGCAAACTAGTTTATTACTCTCAACCTCACCTCAAACCCACCAATTTTAACCAACCCGCCGTCCCACTCCCCATTTACTCCGGCGACCTCGTTTCTGACCATTCCGGCACCATTTCAGGTAATTGTTGGTTCCATTTTAATCCTCTCAACATTCTACAACTTCCTAATCCTTCAATTTCACCTCTTATCTATTCCAGATTTACGAAAAACGCTCGAAACAGCCGCACCCTGTTCATCGTTCAAATCCATATCAAAACTCCACCAAAACGTAAGTTTCTGGTATCAAAATAACCGTAAATCCATGGGGATTAAAAGCCCCATGGTTAATTTGTCTGGGATTATCAAGTTCGAACGAATTTGATGGTTTTGTGATCTAGGGCTCGAATGGGATGTGGGTTATGGTTCAGAGAAAGTGTTAAAACAATTAAAGTTCTGTTTATAAACAAAAACGCGTGCCTGGTTCACTGGTTTGTTCGTGTGTTTGTGGTTGAAGAGGTCACGGGTTCGATCCTCTCCCCACTCCTTTATTTTTAATTACTTATTTTAACCACTTAAACCACCCCTATATTAATCTAATGATCTAAAATTGTTAATAATATGTTTTAAAGGTTAAAAACATATAAGTGTATTTTATGTAACAAAGAATTAAGTTTGTAAGTTTTATACAAAAACATGTTCTTTTTATAAATGACTAAAGTTACTAATTTTCATATAAATACATATTCTCATAAATATTTAAACGAAACGTTCGAACGTTCAAACCCGTTTAAAAACCTTAATTTCTAAATCCGAAACATTCGACTTCGGACTTAACTCCGGTTACCACGGTTCCATTTCTAAATTAAGATCTTTATACTTTTATTTACTAATACATTATATAACTTTTATTAATCAAATGATTAAGTTAATAATATGTATTAAAAACTAAAATGTATAAGTTTAAATAAAGATTCTAAGTATTATTATCAATATATTATTAATGTTTTCTAAAATGGATCCTTGCAAAATACAAAGTTTTAAAGACTAATAATCGGTTTCGTATAAAAACGCTCGGTTACGGTTCGTACCCAAAAATCCCAAATCTCCGTAAATTCTTATTATTCTATTCTAGTTTCTATACTATATGTTTTTCTAAGTTAGGATTCTCATTATTTAGGTGATACTAATATTTGGGAAATCCTCGGTTCCAGTTGATTTATTTCTATACCATTTCTGTTTCGTATTCAAGGTGAGTAAATTCACTCCCCTTTTTACTTTCATATTTTGGGGCTGAAATATGTTCAATTACTATTCAATGTTTTCGGTTTTCATTTCTTTGTTTCTATTTTCAAATGAGATCATTAAATGTGTTAGTCTTGTTCGCGGCAAGATGCAATTCTTATGTGGTAGTTTAAAGTAGTATTGTTACTTAGTAATCCCACCGGTACAATGTTAGCGCTAATGGTTTGACAAACCCACCTGCATGTATTTCAAAACAGGTGATTTAAACCCGGCCATTCAATTTCAATGTTACAAGTTGCTATGTTACAAGTTGCTATGCTATGTCCCTAAGTTGCAAAAATAATTATTGATAACTTATATCGAGACGGTTACGTGACGGTTACTAAAAAGGTTATCTTTAATTTACAACATGAGTTGGTTCCTCATGACAAACGATTACAAGTTGCTATACAATGATGGTGTTCAATGTGTGTTCAATGTGTGTTCAATGTGTGTTCAAGGTGTCATGGTCGAGAATGATATGAAATAGCTATGCATGTAAGATTGCGCAGCATATTATGATGATCTCGGATTTCTATATTACTATGTATTCAAATTGTGGTTTACTCACTAGCTTTAAATAGCTAACTTTATTTTTACATATTTCAGGTGTTGCTTATGATTATTTTGCCGTTTTTGCCAAGACATAGGATTGCCTTGGACCTAGAATAATAATAAAGTCTTCGCATTTACTGTTTTGGTTTTATTACTTTTGTCGTATTCATTTAAGACTCATGTTCTAAACTTACTACATCATTATTAAACTTAATAAATAAATACCATGTGCTTTGTTTACTATTGATATCCAATTCCAATGACAGCCCGGTGTTTCCGCCGCCGGGCGGGGTGTCACAAATTACCCCCTAAAACCTTGATTTATTAGATAGATTGGCTAACTCCGGGTCTTATTATCAAGAACAAAAATTTGGACTTGAATACCTTGCGCAACATGACTATTTATAATCTAACGTAATGATATAAATCCGGTTACGGGTAACGAAGGAAGAAAACTGAAAACAAAACAAGAAAATAGTATAAATGGATAGATCTAATGCTCGTTTGTGATACAGACACACCACACAAACAAACAACACGATAGTGATATCCAACCGAAGATGGCTAGAAATCGGGTTTAAACACACTACACAATAACCAATAGTTAAGCTAATATAAACGAGTCACTTTAACTTAGGACATGTTTGAGATTGCTTATTAATTTCTTCTTTTCTTCTTTTTGAAAAACTTACTCCCTCCTAATATCTAATTTTCTCCTTTTTCAAATTCTTAAAATCTTTTTTAACTTATGAACTTCTAAATTCATTTACTTTTTAATAAGTTAATAAGTGAAAAAGAGACACAAATAATAAGCACTCTCAAACATTCACTTACACATATAGTACTTGCACTTTTTTTCATACATTTTTTTCAAACACGTTGCTCTTCCCCACCTTGCTATTTCCCACGTCTTTTGCAACTTTTAATTTAGTTTTTCTTATGTTTCTAGTTCTTGCACTTTTAGTTTCATAGGTAGTACATTAGGACTACATGAATGTATATAATTAAAGTATTAAAAATATATAAAATTTTGCCGTATCTGTTTATTTTATTATTATATGCAATACATAGTGATTTAAATCTGTACCGTCCGCATGCCCTGACGGTGTAACCGCGCAGCCACGTCTTTTTGCTCGTCATCCAGCCTTCTAAGATACGGGTGCCCCTCCTTAAATACAATAGGGCGGTGGTTGTGAGCCTGGTTTTCTACAATTAACTTCCACCTATCACTTCCCCTATCGTATCTCCCTAAAAGTTTAAACGGACAGTTAGTTTTCGCACTACCCGTCCGCCTAACTGTGGCCTTGCTTTTGTATTCCCCGTCACGACTGCATCTAAGGTCCACAGCGCCGTTCCTTGACCAATCAACCACAATAGCACACCCATGCTCCTCTCCTCTCTTTTTCACTCATTCCTCCAACTCGGCTCGAGAAGAGAAATACTAAAGAAAAATATAAAGTCAATAATAATATAATTACCTAGTTATAACTTAAACATATAATATATGATTAACACGTACGTTATCTGTTACATACGAAACGGTCACCTTGCGTATGTAATCATCGTCGGACTCTTCTTCATCGTTTTCATCGTTGTCCTCTTTTTTATTCTTTTCCTCGTTGTTCTCAAATGTTGTCTGCTTCGGAGTTTAAATCGTACGAGGCATGTCTGCTGTAATTAGATGGTTCTGCTGAATAACGAGATGACGCCCGCGTATCATAGTACGGGTCTTCTACAGGAATGTGGTAAGATGGCTCACTCTCGTGAAAATAATATTCCTAAATCAACAAAACGATTAAATATACGAAGAACGAGCTATATTTGAAGAAAAATATCTTTTACCTGATTCAAGTTTATCTCTTCCTCGTTTACGTCTTGAAACGTTGGTCGTTTTCCAAAATCTTAACTTGGGGCCGGTTGTTCGTAAAATTCTGGCGTCGGCATCTCGTTCAAATCAAACGTCGGTTCTTCATCTTCCGGCGGATCGAAAAAATTCCACCACGACATTATTTATGTGTTTTTTATGTTTGTGTGAACGTGTGTAAAAAATTGTTTGAAAATGATCGTGTGAAGATTGAGAATGTTTTCTGTGTGAAAGTGAGAAGCTTGGGATCGTTTAATAACAATTCATCCAGAACATATATGTCGCGTATAGGCCTCTACGCGGCATATTTACCCGACCATCGTACTGAAAACACCTGGCGCAGGTCATTCTGTCTGAACCTCGTACCTTATACGCCGCGTATAGATCTCTACGCCGCGTATAAGGTGCAAACATAATACGACAAAGCACCCTATACGCGGCATATAGTCTTATACACGACGTATATGATGGTTTTTTAGAATTTTTTCCACGATGTAAATAACACACCCTTTTAAATCATAAAAAGTTTGTTAATACTTAATGAATTTTATCAATCTCACTTTTATTGTTAGGTCTTTGTGATACACAGGTTCTACAATATTTCATGAGTATATATGAAAATTTGCTCTTTTATTTTATGAGTACTAGTTTATATGCCCGTGTTATACACGGGCGTTGGAGACAAAAATATATAAATGTAATTAATTAAAAAGGCAAAATAAGACTAAAAACAATAGAACATTTATTACATATTTTCTAAATACTTTATTGTATACAACATATGTTGTATTTAAAACATCACGATTACTATTAAGTATTAAAACTATTAAGAAATCTCATCAGTTGTAACTTATGATATTATCGTAACTCTTGATATTGTCACATAGACCCCTAACTGAGCATGGGTAAAACTCCTTCCTTGAAAACAAAACACCTCTATATTCGTGTGTGGGTCACTTTCAAGTGTCGACCCATTTGATTTGTTTAAATTTTTCAACAAATCAGTTTAAGAGGTTATATCTATTATTTAACAAAATATCCAAAAGCATTTGAGCAATTCAAAATTTATCCATTTAATTAAGAAACATTACTATAAACGTACACCACAGCTGAAAACATATTGTAAAAACCATCCGTTAATGAATATAAAAAATAAATCAAACTTCAGTACAGAAACAAAGAAAAAGATAAGGAAATGAATCACTAAAAAAACCTTTTTCTATTCATTATTTTTAATTGAAGACAAAACCAATACAATTAATAAAAGTTGTTATCTCGTTACCGAATCAACTCTTTACTACATGTCCAAAAAACCCATTATCCCCCATTTCAAAACCACAAAATATTATGTAATACAAATGACAAAATAAGCCCTAAGTTAGCAAATGGCTCAAAAGTCAAAACATGTAATCTCTAATGTAGGTCCAAACAAGTGAAACAACCCTTTAAAAAGTAATTTTGGGTCAATTTTCTTTTGTTGTTTATAAAAGGCTTTGCTTTGTATATAGAAATCATGAACCAAAGCCCTTGTTTTGTATATTATACCTTCCTTGTCTTCCTTGATATCACGGTTCCTCAAGTAGTCAAGTGGCTTTCTCAAGTGGCTGCATTTTGTCTCTTGTAAGTTTTGAGTGTTGTCTCCCACCTAAGAATCATACAAATGTGTTGTTAACCAAGTGAATTACATAATTTTATAATGTCGTCTCCCACCTAAAAATCATGCAAATGTCTCGTTAACCAATTTAAGTACAAACATATGGGTACAGATTTCCATTAACCAATGACTTCACCTATCATATAAAATCGTCATTCATACCTCTTAATAGTGCTGATTATAATCCCAATCTGTGCATGTTCGCAGCCAAAAGAATACCTATTTGAGGCCTAAATAGTGAAGATTTTCACCCCCAATCCTGTACCTTTCACAAAAAAAACCAAATAGGGTCATATAGAAAGAACTTGATGGTAAAATAGGAACAAAACTCACCAGCCTAGATGCTTCAAATAACTCGTATCTCAAATAAGTTCTAACTAACTCATTTAGGCTTCTCATACCACCCTTCAATACAATACGGAAATTGTGACACCCGACAAATTCAGGTTAACTTCGTTAGTTAAACTCTGTTAGTCACGTTAACGCAATTATACTTTTCATTAAATTTGATGAATTAAATGTGCAAACTGTTATATACATATTCACACGAAACGACCACACGAGTTAATACTCGGGCGTTGGTGATCTTAAATTAATACGAATACAATAATAATACATTTTAACTGTTATGTGTGTTTAATTGTTGAATTTTCGTGTAACCGCGTATTTTACCGGTTTTAACCATTTACGGATTTCGGTAACCATTATGAAACAAAAATGAATATTCGAGAAATATTTTCATTGTGTTAGCAAAACCGAAGCGAAACGGGGCCCGTAAATCACCCATGTGACCCATGGATGGCCCAAGGCCCAACCCAATTTAACATTAACAAGAATTAACAAAACAACTAATAACCTAAACCTAATTTTATTAAAAAAAATCAGCCAAACACTCTTTTTTTCTCCCTTGTAGCCGTCGCACACCCACACATATACAAGATCATAGTTTTTGGTTAGTTTGATTCAATTGGTAGTGCCTTTGGGTGTGAATTGAAGTTACAAACGCATTACAAGTAAGTTTCGTTCATAAAAGTTACATATATATGTTCGAAATTTGTATACTAAAAACCCTAGTTCATCCAAATTTGTCAATTGGTGATTGTGTTGTGGAATTGGTTATTGATTTTGGGTTCATTTGATGTTTTGATAAATTGATAATCAATAGAATCCATGTTTGTGTTTTGTGAAACTAGGGTGATTATGAAGGCATGAGAACATGGAATTTTATGCATGATAATGATTGAATATAGTTAGATATGCACTTGTATGATGATTAGAATGAAATTTGGATACTAATCATATTGCTTTAATCATGTTTTTGACAAAACCGGTAATGATGTAATTTTGACAGATTCGTAACCTGATTTTACATGGACTAAAACTTGTTGAAAACCGAACCAAAATGAGTCATTATTGAGCCTAGATTGTAGTTTAAAGAGTCTAGTTTCCAGAAAACTAAACCAATTAATTTTTAGAGAAGATTAAGTCAGACGTTTTGATTTTACAAAAACAGATGTCAAATCTGAAAATCTGGACAGAAAATGAGTCAACTTCAAAAGGTCATAACTTTATAATTACAAGGTATTCTTGGATGATTCTTACACCAAATTAAAGCTTATTGTCTTAGCTTTCTATATTGGTAAAATTTGTATTTTTATTCCCCTGTATGGTCGTTCAAATTTTATAAAACTTTATAGTATGCAATCAGGTGTCTTTTCTGACCTTGATGTAAAGAGGTATTTTTAATAAATAGTTGATTTAGGTTTCAAGTAAAGTATATAAAATAAGAAATGAACTTAAGACAATATTTAATCTATAGTTAAAATTTGGGACTTGTACATGTTAGTTTATGTTGGTTTCTGTACAAAATAAAAAGGGTCAACAAAGCTGAAAAATCTGAATAATGGACTTGCAATGTGTTTCACTTGTGTTTTGTGTGTAACTTGTCAATTAGACATATGATGACTTGGTGATGATGCTTTCATGCTATTAGGTTCATAAGTAAGTAATATGAATGTTTCAAATATGCATAGTCATAGGTGGACAACTTGATGATTTTGAATGTGATTAGTTAATCTTCTTAAAGTTAGTAACATTATTGAAACGAGTGTTGAGAACTTTCATAAGGAGCATGATAGACACTATATGTGACTTATGTGATGTTTATATGGTTACTTATAGTAGAGTTAGATTTGCTTAAAATGTAGTCTCGGATGTGACTTCCTAGAAATAGTAACTTTACTAAAAACAAAGTTTGATTCTTTAACATATGTACTATGTGCTAGAATTCAATTGATCTCATTGTCTAAATGAACATAAACAAACATGAATACAATTAAAAACTCACCCACGGGTTGTTGTGTCAACAAAAGTCAACTTTGGTAAAAGTTGGTCCAAAAGTCAAACTTTTCAAATCACAAGTAAACAATTGAACTGTTTGGATGCATAGGGTTTTACATACCTGCACAAACACACACTTATAGACTTATCATGTAGTAGGAATGTTGTGTTTGATTTTACCTTGCTGATGCTTGTAGCTGTGCACCCGAAGGTGAGTTCACTAAACCGCACTTTTACTATTCTACCCTTTTATGGGTTGAACACGGACAATTACTTTTACGGATTTACAAATTTTGTATGTCACATGTCTGGATTAGAGCAACTTTTATTTTGTTCATGAAAGACCTCATGGATACCTAGTTGACCGTTAGTATTTGTGAAATAGCGGGGAAATTTTGAGTAGTACTACTGGGTTTGACAAACCCCACCCGGGCTAGTCGCCCTAGCACGACAGAAGGACCTGTCGAACGGGTGTTGAATGACCTAACATACTTACAGTGCATCCTGCTGGGATGTATGAACGGGCAAAATGCACTTACTGTGTACATACGTCAGCTTCGGTCAGATACATATGCCTCTAAGGACATGTGATGTATACTAGCTACCTACAATGAAATACTTAATTTATATTTCTGCTTGCAACTGAACTTACTTGATTTTTATACTTACTATGTGAACTCACCAACCGTCGTGTTGACACTTGTTAGTCTTTCACTTTTACAGGTCACTGAGGTTCAACGCACTTAGGACATGGCATGGAGTCACAACCTTGCATTTAAACACTTTCTTGCATTTAAAAACTATGTTTGGTTTTAACAAATATTTAAACTATGTTTCTTATGTTGGGCGCGCGTTCGCGCATTTAGTTCCATTTAATATTATTGACCTTACATTTCGATTACGCTTCCGCAAATTATTAAACGTTAACTCTGTATTAAATTTTCTCATTTAATGAGACACGCATATTTTAAATTCATATAGTGTCGTTTGGTGTAACTAATGACTGAGATCCTGGTTTGTCACACACTTAACGGTAAAACTCCGTTAGTGGATTTTGGGGGTGTGACAGAATTCAACATTTTGAAATCATGGTACATGACAAGGCGATAATCAAGATGTGAATAGCTCACTTGAAGAGGCATCTGAATAGGTTTATTGATGAAAATAAGTGCTAAATATTGAACATTACAAAGCAAAAGGAGTCACCTATACATGAAGCTTAAAAAAATAAAATGATTTCTAAACCTTACACAGCAAACACAAGTTCTCTCAAACACTTTAAAACATGTTTATATAGAATTATATCTCCAAATTTAAAAATCCATCTGGTATATCATACTTTAATACTTGTATACAACCATAGAGCAAAAAACACGATGAAACACCAAACATATTGTAGATGCATGTATGAGATTATACATTTTCAGGGGATTCAGATGCTAATAACAATGTTTTTTTTGTTTTTTTATAACATATGATTGAAACTATGTATAATTAAAACTTTAAGTTATGATAGAATATAAAACAATTATTACGATGAGTAAAAATCTAACCTGATCATAATTTTACAAAAAAAATAATTTAAAATCAGTTTGTCTTGTGATTATCTTTTTATTTACAAATAAAATTTGGTATAGTTCTTAAATCATACAAATCAAAATATCTTTAGTGTTGATTTCTTACCAAAAATAATGTAGAACAATTTGGGCGGGAAAAACTATTCACAGCATGTCTCAGAGCATGACACGTGGCACCAAAAACCTTCTTTTATTAATATGTATAGATTAGAAGGGCCAAAGTGTAAATTAGCGAGGTCGATACTAGCCTTGCTAGTTAGTATGATATACAATACAATATGGCCACTTTCAGAAAAACTACAGGATCGCTCGATAATTCAATATTACAGGGTACAGTGGTACGCTAGTTGTTCAAAATAAGGTACAATGACCTCGTTCGGCGAAGGCTGCTTTACCAATAAAATTATATATTTCAATAACCAAACTCCATTCATCTTTATTTAGTTCACGTCTATTCATAGCCCATGAAAAGACATTCGAACCATGACCCTCATACTTATTGAGTAACATTTAATTACTTATGCCGTTAAAAAAAACATTTAATTACTTATGACAACAGCTCGACGTTAACATCTAAGTTTCTTCCCTGGTGGTACACCAAACTGCTTACAATAAGCGATGTAGTATGCTACACGAGAGCTTACACCGGCTCGATTCTTACCATTGCATTCATTCCCGCTAATCGCCTTAATAGTAGCTCCAAACCCTTTACCAGAAGCAAAATCCCAATGAACATTCTCCATCCAAAACCACAACGCGGTCTTGAACGAAACCACAGGGTCTCTAGCCACGATCTCGGGGTTGTTGAGCCCGTCAAACCCGAGGCTCTTTCCAGCTTCACCGTAGTTGTAGTTCCATGCGAGTTGAATTGGGCCTCTCCCATGGTAACTTTTCTTAGGGTTGCATGGATATTTGGTCACGGTACTAATGTCACAATAGCTTGTTGAACCACCCTTAACCTCTCTATATGACACATGTCTGTTCTTGTATTTGCATGAATGTATAAAATACTAGATTAGTATCCGTGTACTACACAGATTTTAGTTTTATAGGTTTTAACTTAATTTACATATCAAATTTATTTTTAACATATCTCTTATTAAATCGATTTGGATATTTACAAATATATTCATATAAAAAATCATATGTTACAATAAAGGATAAGATTTATAATAGTTGGTAAATTTTTATTGGAATATATCGGGTTAGGAGATAATTCATGATAATTGTTAATTTTTTTATTTGAACATATCGAGTTATAAGAGATTTTAGTTTTATAGGTTTTAACTTAATTTACATATCAAATTTATTTTTAACATATCTCTTGTTAAATCGATTTGGATATTTACAAATATATTCATATAAAAATCATATGTTACAATAAAGGATAAGATTTATAATAGTTGGTAAATTTTTATTGGAACATATCGGGTTAGGAGATAATTCATGATAATTGTTAATTTTTTTATTTGAACATATCGAGTTATTAGATAATTAATGATAATTGGTAAAACTTTAATTTGAACATATCGGGTTAGGATAAATCATAATAATTGATAAGTTTTTTATTTGAACCTATCAGGTTAGGAGATCATTCATGATACTTGGTACATATCGGGTTAAGATATACATCATGATAATTGATAAATTTTGTATTTGAACATATTGGGTTAGGAGATAATTGATGATAATTTGTGAATTTTTAATTTGAACATATCGGGTTATTTCGAATATGGAGCATACCATGACCCGTCTAAAAATTCTCCATCAAATTAATTAAGAACATGACACCTAAGCAAAATTCTATGTGGAGTAGTTAAAATAGTGACATGTGGATGTGTTACTCAATTATTAGAATAGATAGATTAGAGTATACCAGACAAATAAAAATAGTGACCACTTCTAAACTTTGTTTTCTTTTATATGGTCCAATTTATGAATATTTCACCCCTTAGCCCTTGACAATTTTTCCACAAGACAATTAATTATTGTTCTGTCTTCTTTTTCTTTTCTCCATATTTGAATTTCTTGATGCTCAAGGACAAGGTCTTATTGAATGTGTCATCTATAATGCGACTTTGATTGAGATCAACAGACTAATTAAAGAACTTCTAGCGCAACAGACTAATTTGAATTTCTCGTATATGTGGTATGGCTTCTGATTATGGTTGTGCTTTGGCTTGTCTTCGTGATACGATTCCAAGCTATGACTTCGGCGGTTTCACTAAAAAGGGCACCGCCCCCCCTAAAGCCCAACATGAATTGGCGAGTGCCCTTTTTAGTAGGATGGTACAAGACATGGAAGTACACTTTGACATGACTATTAGACAAAAAGCCGTTTTTGAATGTCTACAAGCACCACATGCTCAAGACTTTCTTCTTGCTATCCCAATTGATGGGCTAGGCCAACATATGTCGTCAATTGAGTATCGAACTATTCTTAAGTACCGCCTAATGGTTCCCATTTTTCCAAATGATGAGATATGTCCTATTTGTCGCAAGGCGTGTTTGGACTCATTCAGGGAGCATGCAGTACATTGTAGAGAGCTTCCAGGGTTTAAGTACCGGCATGACTTAGTGAGGGATGTTCTTTTTGACATATTCAGGCGAGCCGGAGTTTCGGTTAAGAAAGAAGCACCTGTGAATTTCTTGACTGACCCGTCGGAAGGTAGATCTACACTTAGACCGGCTGATATTTTGATATTTGGATGGACAGGAGGTAAGCATGCATGTGTAGACTTAACATGTGTTTCCCCACTAGTGGACTTGGGAAATGGTGTTTTCAGGGTGGGTCAAGCTGCTTTAAAAGCTGCTTCTTGCAAAGTGGCTAAACACGAGAAAGCATGCATTGACAACCAACACGTATTCGTTCCATTTGCGTTTGACACCTTTGGTTTTCTTGCACCTGAGGCTGTGGAGGTACTTAATCGAGTCCAACGGGTTATGCATAGCTTTGTTATGACCCCGAGGTCTATGAATGTAGTGTTTAAACGACTTAGTTTTGCTATCCAAAAAGGGTTAGCGGCGCAACTTGTTGCCCGTTTACCTTCTATTTCCATGTAAATTTTTATTATCGGTAATATTTATATCTAGTATAATTAACAATAGTATCTAAAATTATAGTAACATGGTGTTTCTTTCGTCTTTAAAAAAAGTGATGTTGAGACGAAACAGTATAGCAATAGACTAGTGAGTGTATGTGTGATTTATGATTCAATAAACAAAATAAGATCAACTCCATTACACTCGTACCAATTCTAATACAAGATCATTATGCATAATGCATGTTGGTGAAAACGTTTATGGGACAAGTTTAATATAAGCCAGCCGGTCCTAATTAAGAATGCTCAAAAGTCTATGGGCCCAGGGAGAAACATAAAAATCTATCTATGTTGGCCGCAACCTCTGTTCGTGTTAACTTCAAACCTTAAAAGTACATAGTTAAAGAACAAAATCAAGAAACAACAATATGCCGTCGCTAAAAGTTTTAAAAGTCACCGCTAAAAGTACTACATATATAATTATTTTTTCTTTAAAATTTAGGGCCCCTAAGTGATCAGGCCTAGACGGTTGCCCACCTTGCCCCCTATAAGGGCCGACCTTGTGTATAAGTTTTCTGTTAATCTATCTACACTAATATAAATATAAATTTTTGTCAATGTTGTTCTTAAGTATCACACATCATTGCTATATATATATAGAGTAAATTGCCAAAAAGGTCCCTGGGTTTGTACAGTTTAGACCACTTTGGTCCTTATTTTTTATTTGTTACCATTTTGGTGTTTGCTATTGTAAAAAAACGCCACTTTGGTCCTTCCGTCAACGAAAACCGTTAAATGCCCCTCACGTGCAGAAAACGTGAGGGTATTTTCGTCCTTTCTGGTTTGTAGATATTTGTAGGGACGAAATTGGCTATATAATCTTGCTATGTAGACCAAATCACAAACAAACCACTCTTTCTTTTTCAATTCAAACCTACTTCTACAAGAAGCTTCTCCGACGGCTACAATGGTGAATGTGCTTTGTTCATGCGGATCTGCTACTTCGATTCGAACTTCCTGGACGTCCGCAAACCCTGGGCGTCGGTTCCATTGTTGTGTGAGCTCTTTGTAAGCAAAACCCTAGTTTTGATCTTTCAATGTTGTTAATGTTTGTTTAATGTGTGATTAGGTCGCTGAATGTGGATTTGTTAGCTGGTCAGATCCACCAATGTGCCCTAGGGCAAAATATGTCATCCCCGGGCTCTTGGTCTCTCTGAATAAGTCTCAAGAGTTTGGTGCTACAATGGTGGTCGAGAATATTGGTATGGGCATGCAGATCAAGAGCTTGAAGATGATTCTGTTTTTTAGCTGGTGCATGTTCATCACATACCTCCTTTACTGAAGATGATGGTTATGGTATCTGATGGTTAGGTTATATGATGGTTAGGTTATGTTATCTTTTGGTGATGGTTTAGTATTGTACTCTTTTGGTGATGGTTTAGTTATGTAATCTTTTGGTCAAATATTGTAATGTTATGGTGATTATATCACCTAATTTTGAATGAAATTGTTGTGTTTTGATGATTAGATCTACTTTGTTTATGTAATGCAACACAAATGGTATGCATAAAATAAACCAACAGTGCCATCAAGACACAAACCACCTAGAAATATTGTTTAAACCACCTAGAATACATGTTTAGCTACAACATTGTTCATAAACCAACAGTGCCATCAAGACACAAACCAAAAGATTAGAAATATTGTTTTAAGACAACATTGTTCATAAACCATAAAGACAAATGAGGAACTAAAACTTGCAACTCCTGGCATTGTGACCTTGACCTTTGCACTTGCTACAGCGCTGCCCATACCTGGTTTGGCTTCCTTGGGTTGCTTAGGTTGCTTGTGGAGCATTTTGGGTAGTAGGTTGTGTTGTTTGTGTTCCCTGACCCTGACCACCAAGCCCATGAGCCCGACCACCGTTCCAATGACCCTGACCACCCTTACCACTAAACCCATCACCTTGACCACCCTGCCCCTTACAGCTCCTGGAATTATGACCAGCATTTTTGCATTTGCTACAATGTTTCATATGTCCATACCTGGTTAGTTTTCCTTCGAATGGCACCTTGCTCATCATTTCATCTTGTGTCTTTCTTCTTAGGCCTACCAACTTGTATGTGATGCTTGGGTGGTAACAGTGTTGTTGGGCAATTTGATGGGGTCCAAATCTCAACACCACATATGGGAACAATTGTATGTTTGTATACTTCCTGCCATGTGGATAACCTGTACACATCAGAAACCCATGACTCAGGAAGGCCAACATTCATGGCATTAGACCCCATGTTCCAATTCACAGCAACATCATGCTTGCAAGGTATGCCAGTCAACTCCCATTTCCTACAACTGCATGTTTTGGTCTGCACATCAACCACACATTGGTCCAACCATGGACCACTAACCTGCCATACACAGTTTAATTTAAGTATAACAAACAGGAGTGTGTATGGACATTTAATCATTACCTGGTACTTATTAGCCCCTGCCATAACAACATTGTACTCAGCTGCATATTTTTTAATCTCATCTAGCTGATTCCTCACAAATGGTGTCAACGGGTACTCTTGAGTTTTTGGCGTGTCTATCAAACTCTGCACCTTCACAATCCTCTTCATCAAATACTCCCTAATGAACTCTAGACAAATGATTATGGGCTTATCTCTTGCATCAAACAGTTGTTTGTTAAACACCTCACACCAATTATTTAACAAGACATCACAATTGGCTCTTCCTACATACACAATAATCAGTTTCTTGTATAACTTTAGACTATATACACAATAATCAACTGATACATACCAGTGAAATGAGATTTGGCCTAAGACTTAGCTGGAATTTCTGACAACCATGTGTGAAGAGACGAGTCTTGTTTTTTAATTTCTTCCATTCTCTTGTTAAACTGAGGTATTGTTGTAGCAGTTGCAGCCCTCCATAACATGTCTTTGAACTGTTGGCCCCTCCACAGACTTTTCATATTTTCATGTATGTGTCTCACACAAAACCTATGCTCAGCATTAGGAAATACAGTTTCCAATGAAGGTAGAAGACCCTGTGGTCATAGAAAAAAACATTAGACATTAGATTTCAAATAGTAAACACAATGAGATGTAAAAAATACCTTTTGTCTATCTGTTATGAATATGAAATTGGAGTTCAAATCCAGATCTAGATCATCTCTTAGACACTCTAGAAACCAAGTCCATGAACTAGTTTTTTCTGATTCAACAAGGGCATATGACACTGGATATATACCATTATTACCATCTACACCAACAACAGTTAAAACCTGTCCAGGATATGGACCCTTCATGAAACATCCATCTAATCCTAAGATCTCTCTCCCACATTTCTTGAAACCAGCCTTCAGAGGTCCGAGACATATGTAAATTCTCTTGAACTGCCTGGAGGGACTAGTTGGGTTAAACTCTCTTTCAACTGCAATCTTGATAGTAGTGCCAGGGTTGGATCTCATCAACTCCTCACAATAATCCCTTAAAATACCATATTGTTCATTGAAATCACCCTCCAATTTCTTGAGAGCTTTCATCTTTGCCCTAAATGCTTTGTTTAATGAAACCTAAAGCTGGTGCTTCCTCTGGATCTGATCTTGTAGTGCCCTCAATGGGATGGTAGGGTTTGATTGAATTATTGGTTCAATCTCTCTAGCAATGAAGCTGATTGTGTATAGGTTAACATCCCTAGTTTGTAAACAATGATGTTGGTCAACCAATGTTTTAACCACAAAAAGTTCAGATTCTTTTTTCCTGGAAAAGTACAAGACCCAAGGACACGTGGGTTGTGGTAACTTTTCTTTGTTTAATGCACACTCATCTTCTTTATTGGATTCCCCTTCATGGGACCCACATATTTCAACATCACTTAACCCATCAAAACATTTTTCACCCTCACTTAAATTTCCAGTTTCATCCGGCACATTAACACATGATTGTGGATGCTTACCCATACAAATCACCCTAAATCTAAACCTGTCATTTTTCAATACATATAACTGCCTTCTAGTTTTTACTGCATAGGCAGTAACTAGTCTTTTGATTTGCTTCTTTTCTAGTATGCTCTGGCCTAGATAGAATGGGCATCCAGATTGTTGTATTGCTTTAGCATTCTTCTTTCTTAGCTTTTTCAAAGTGGACTTTAATGGGGGGTCATTTTCATCATAACTTAAACTATCAAACCCATCTGGATCAACCTCAAAACCATCAGAATCTTCACTTTCAATTTCTTCTTCTACTTGTGCTTGCTCATTATTAGAAAAAGACCTTCTATTGTCACCCATTTCAACAACAACTTCTTCAACAATGTTTTCTTTATCAACAAACTCCGAGTTCCCTCCCACATGATGCATATGTATCTCTACAAGCTTAACACTTTCTACATACCCACAAAGTGTAGTAATGTCATTGTCACTTAAAATAGGCCTAAAATCACCTTCCAAATCCAATCCAGGGGTCTTATACCAATACTCAACTAACTCATCATCAGAATAACTAAGAGTTCTAAACATTTGCCCTAAAGCATAAATAGAGAACTCAGAAGCATCAACCAAATCAATGTAATTCTCTTTACCATTAACATATCTAACATCAGGGCAACCCAAATTCAGAAATTGCCCTCCATAGAACAATTGTATGGTAAACCAGGTGGGATCTTGTGCTATCAATAACATAAAACAAGAAATACAATTCAATTTATTGAACAAAACAAAAACTGAAACCGAGTGAGTCGATTGCATATACTTACAGTAAATGTCGTATAAATCTAATCCGTCAGGCCGACTTTTACCACGCACCTCCCACTGTGTAACATGAAACGATGACATCGAAGGAGCAAGAATGAAGTAAACAGAGTAAGTGAATGGATGGTGAAGACAAACAAAGAAATGATGATAATCAGGGGTGTTTAGGTTAAAAAAAAGGGATGACTTAGGGTTTTATACATTTGAAACAATGAATGGACGAAAATACCCTCACGTTTTCTGCACGTGAGGGGCATTTAACGGTTATCGTTGACGGAAGGACCAAAGTGGCGTTTTTTTTACAATAGCAAACACCAAAATGACAACAAATAAAAAATAAGGACCAAAGTGGTCTAAACTGTACAAACCCAATGACCTTTTTGGCAATTTACTCATATATATATATATGCTTAGGCATCATTACAATATTTAATTCACATTACCCCAAGAATTCTTATAATCATCTCAATTTTATATTAAAACAGTAATTCCTTATTACTAAAAACGAAAATAAGGATTCATTTGATAATCCAACTCATGGCTTTCATATTCTATCCATAAGTTTTAACCACCAGACTAAAAAAAAAGAAAAAAATGGCTGCTTTTTGTTACTCATTTCAAATACATAACATGTATTCATACATTTGGCATTATTATTTATTTTCTTTTTTCTTATTTGATTTTTCTAACTTTAAGATTTACAGTTTAGCTTTAAGGTTTGGTTTTATGGTTCAGTTATAACGGTTAAGTGTTTGGGTTAGTTTTCAATCTTTTTGGTTCAACATTTAATTCTTTCGATTAGGTTTTTCTATCAAATATCGTTTACATTTTTCAACTCGTGTAATATATACATTACTAACCTAATGAATAATATAGAAGCAATACAAGAGATTTCAATATGTAAAACAATCAACAAAATTAGAATTTGCTAAGATTAAATAAAGATCTTAATAACAAGATAACTTTCTATTTAAATAATTGAAGTTATAAAAATACCTGAACCTATAATTTATTTAAAAAAATAGTTTTATGAAACTTGGTCAAAACAAGAAAATTTCCGAAACATTGTTGTCACATTTAAAGCAAAAACCATCAAATCTGACCAGGTTTATATATAATATAAGCAAGGTTTATATAGTTAATAGAAGCAGGATTGAATTTGGTGTTAATCGTTGCTTTCAATCTTGATACATCAATCCTCTTCTAGCGAAAACGACAGAAGGGGACATTGGTCAAACTAGTTTGTTCCAATTTATATAAGGTCATATGGTGTGCTTGCACGTCTCGAGGGTGAATCAAACGTGTACCGTGCTAACGCCCGACACCCGCTTTGGGTGGGGCGTTAGTAGGCTTAAACCAGCATCCTTAAACGAATGATTGAAGGATGAGGAATATCGTTAAGGTTTTTCTTTTTTCACCTTATTAAGTTAGTGACCCGTGTAACATACGGTTTTGGGTAAAAAATATACATATTAATAAAAGAAGGCTTTTGAGAACACTGATAGTTTATTGATGCATCTTAGATACAATTTTTTCCGCTCAAAAAGTTTTATAGTAACATTGATTTAATATTTATTCCTAAAATTAATAGATCTCGTTTCTACCGTATTTTTATTCGTATATAATTGATTTTATAATTCATAATTCAAAACTTTACATAGAAAAAGTGATTTAACATTTACTCATAAGTCAAATAGATCTCATTTATACCATATGTTTATTCATATATACTATAAACTGATTTGATAATTGATAGATATTACATGTTTTTCTATAAAAGCAACCCAACAAACGAAGTGAATAGCTTTTAATTTATGTTGTGCATAATGTAAGATTTAAAATATACATATATACTAGATTAAATCGCGTGTGTTATACGAGTGGAAACATAAAAAAAACAATTCTAAAACTTTACTAAAAAGTAATATTTGAAAATAAAATACACTTTACACAAAAGATATATGAAAATAGAAACACAAATTGCATTCAAACTCTAATTTGAGCTTTGAACAAATAGATTTAAACAACAAATACATTATTAGTACCAGTTTAGATATCGACGTTTTTAAACTGGGTGTCTTATAAATCCTACAAATTAATTTAAAATATTTTTAAAAAAATAGACATGCAAATAAACCAGATGATTATTATCTGGCAAAATTCACGGTCACACTCATATGTACTGGGTCGAGCGTACGGGTCGGCATACATGGGGCTAGGTTGTAAATTGCGATAAGTTATTTATTAAAAATGTTTGTTTTCGGTTTTCACGGTGATTCATGGATGTAAATAATGTAGATTGAAGCTTTGAAAGAGAAAATTATAAGTAATTTAGTGTTATCGATTTCTTTCCATACATAGATTAGAAAAGAACATTTTAGTTTTGAGTAGGAAAAATTCTCCAACACCATCTCCAATGAATAACATGTGTAATTCAAAACCTTCTTTTATTAGAAGTTGTATATAATAATAATAATAATAATAATAATAATAATAACAACAACAACAACAACAACAACAACAACAACAATAATAATAATAATAATTTTCTATTAGCTTAATTATT
The DNA here is from genome assembly GCA_030867185.1 of Tagetes erecta. Taxonomy (NCBI): domain Eukaryota; kingdom Viridiplantae; phylum Streptophyta; class Magnoliopsida; order Asterales; family Asteraceae; genus Tagetes; species Tagetes erecta. The sequence goes on along the minus strand of CM061490.1, from coordinate 73,457,270 downwards.
AGAGTTAATTACACAAATGGTGCTTGTGGTTTATCTAGAGTAACAAGTTTGGATATTAAGGTTATTTTTATTAGACATAATACTACACCACGTGGTGGTGGTAGTATGGTGAAGAAGATGAAGATGTGTAGTGGTTTGTGTTGTGTGTATTAATAATAACTAGATTTATGGTTGGGTTGCACGATGTAACGTTTGAGTTTCGTGTTTGTGACCTCATCACACATGTTACAGTGATGACATCAGGATTTTTCACGTTATATACGCTTTGCGGTGATACGTTTTCAAAATCAACACGGTCGGTGAGTTAATTTGACATGTGTTGTGTGTTACGCGACATAGTTTTTTCACTTCGTTACACACATTAACAACATTTTTGACTTCGACATGTGCGTTGCATTACAACGATAAACGGATGGAGGTTAAAGGTATATATATATATATATATATATATCAAAATGGCGGTAAAAAATGTAAATATGCTAAAGAAGATCAACACGATATAGCATGTAAAAATTACAATTAAGTTAAAGTCTGGGGCTAAATTCATAGATTGGATAAATTTATCTAACTTTAGCTAAAATGATAATTAAATTAAACAATTATTGGTGGGTCAGTCGAGTGGTGATACGTAAACGACCAGCACTGATCGCGGACCTTCAAAACTAGAAGGTATATACATAATAAATAATAATAATAATAATAACAATAGTATTAATAATAATAATAATAATAATAATAAGGGTAACTTACTATTTTGGTCCATGTACTTTGATCAAAATTACTATTTTGGTCCAAGGGTATTAATGTCTTTTCACACAAACTTAATTGGAAAATTGGATGGTCGTTAGTGATGTGGACTAAAACTAGGGGTGTTCATTATTTGAATATCATTCGAATTATTTGAAATTCGATTCGAATCAAATTCGATTAAGGCCATTCGAAATCGAATTTCGGTCATTCGAATTCGATTCGCATTCGATTCGAATAATTTTGTCGAATGTGGATCGAATACGAATATGATTTTCTGTATTCGCATTCGATTCGCCCAATTCGAATAAGAAATTTATATATTTTTTAATATATATTTTTAATATATTTAATTAATTATCTATATATGAATATGATTAAATAGGCTTGAAGTAAAGTTAAAAATACCCAAACTTAACCCATTATCCAATATTAATTGTTGTTTTTGCATATGAACATGATTTGGTGCTGTAGCAACTGCTTAATTGTTATTTCTACGGGTTACCCTACCGTTTATAGTCTTTTTTTGTGTTTGATTATGCAGTTTTAAACCTTTTGTTAACATGTTTTAGACTTATTGATGTGCTAGTATTTTGCATATTGTTTGGGTGATGTTCTACATATTGTTTGTGTAATGTTGTAGACATATGTTATGTTGGTGCTACATTTGTATTGTTACTTGATGTGTTTGTTTATTTATATTTTTTTAAAGCGAATACATTTGAATCTATTCGAATTCGGTTCGAATTCGAATAAATTAATCGAATCGAATATATAATTTTTATTCGAATGTGGATCGAATACGAATACAGTTTTTAAAAGTCCCAGTTCGACCAATTCGATTCGCCTAATTCGCCCAATTCGCATTCGATTCGAATGAACACCCCTAACTAAAACAGCAAGTATGTATGAAACTAATAGACTAAAAAAGTAGAAAACAAACTATTGGACTAAAACCGTGAATTTAAGCAAACCTCAGGGACCAAAATAGTAGTTTACTCTTTTTTTATTTTATATTTGTTTCTTAACACTTATATATTGTTTTAACTTGCTTACATGTATTTTTATTTTTTTTATTGAAGCTTATTTATTAAATGTTTTTAAGTAATATTATTTATTCTAGTATTTATGTTTGATATTAAATTAGAAAATTGTGGGTGATGTGGAGTTAAAGGGGGCGTTAAGGGGTTGAACCATTTTCACAAATTGTGGTGGAGTTAAACAAAGAAAATGGATGAGGTCATGGCGAGGCCCGTGTGGAATTAAAGGACATTAGATCAACCCACATTGCCTAAGATATACTAGTTTCGTGAAAAGGGGTATGAGAATGCTATGGCGTGGAACATCGTGCACTGGGGTGTAGGAGACTCTTTGTAAGCTTGATTAAGTGTGATTTGAAAGACTTTTGTAAATTTGATCGTGGCAAGACTTTTAGCAGTTGTTTCAAAGAAATCAGATGACTTGTGGCAGTGGGGTGACGTTGCTGAGCAACAATTCTTGGCTGCTTATGTGAAGGCAAAGTAATGAAAACTTCAATTTCAGGTGGAATAATTGGGTTCCATATACGGTTAATATTTTTAATTGGAGGGCGACCCAAAACCGTCTTCCTACATGTGTTCTTTGATTCGGCGAAACATTCCTCTACACTATACTCTTTGCAGATTTTGTGACTTGGAGGAGGAAACAGTTGATCACTTGTTCACAGCGTGCGAGCTAGCTTCACAGGTTTGGTCTCGTATTGCTTCTTGGTGTAACTTATACTCGGCAATATGACTAAAAGAGAGGAGTAGAAATCAAGCTTTGGGGGCGTTGGTGAATTTCCCGTTTGAACCGGGCTAAGTTTTTCTTTTCTACGTTATGTTATGTTTTTGTCTTGTGTTTGTACTTTGGGGTTTTAGTCTTTTAATAGCCCTTTTTATTTATTATAATATTTGCTGTTAAAAAAAAGGTATCGTCAATGATTGTGAGTGTAAATGAAAAAGTTTACTATATCTACCTATTTACTTACCTGTTTATAAATAAATGAATAAATATGTGTCACATTCTATTTAACTTTCTTACTTTAAATTCAGTATTAATAAATATAAATTAAAATTCAATTTTTTCAAATAACAAAATCTTTATTACATCCTCATCAATTAATGTCTATTTATTTTTATAATAAAACTTACTATTTAATTCCGATCCATTAGTATTGTCAATATATTTGAAATATTGTGTTTTCATTGGTTTTTAGTTATCTTTTATAATAAAACTTATTTTATGTTTATCTTCCAAATACATTTTCTTTATAATGACGGTTGGTGTAACGGTTTATGACTGAAGCATTTATAAGTGTAAGGACCGAGATCGAAACCACATCTCTAACACTAATAGGTGTTTTTGGTCGGCATTGGGGCTCCCCCTTTACTGCGTGTGCAACGGAAGCTCACCATTACCCTCCTTACGGGCCAAGTTGATCGAAGTTAAAACTCGTCAACCAATTGTTTCATTTAAAAAACTGGAAATGAATCTTTAACCATGCCATAAAGTGTATGTTCTCTACACTATACACTCAAAGTTCTCAGGCTTGCATTACAACTATGCCCATTTGAGAGCTTCTTGACTTTGTTTTCAGGTTTGGTATATTTGTTGCTGTTGTGATAAAAATCAATGATGATGGGCCCAAGCTCATTTGAGAGTTTATTCACTTGTTTTTCAAGGTTCAATAATATATTCATTGTTTTTAGGTGTAAACTCGTTTTAAAAAATATGATTCATACACCTAATGTTGTTTGACCTTTTAATTCATTTAAGCTTAGTGAAATTGTGGTGCTTAAATATGTTAAACCTTAGAGATTTTAATACAATGATACCATAAAAAGTTTGTCAATTGTCATGTTCGGTCTTTTGGTATGACAATTGTTTGCCAAAAAGACCTAGCATTTCTTAACGTTTAAATTGTTGAATCGCAAAGACTTGGAGGCGATGATGAAACCAATATGATTGCGATATTTGTGTCTTGGCGGTTATTTGCAACCACTACAAGCTATAATTTGTAAGCCCCCGAACACCTTCCCAAACACGTACCTATAGTCATTGTTATGAAGTTTCTAACTTTGATTAATAGTATATATAGAAGATTAGATTAGAGGGATAAAACCCAAAAACGACAGTCGTCCCAAGATTGAAGCCGAGCATGCGCTTGACCCCTTATCCGTGTCACACACATATTTTGTAATGTCCGCACATTTTAAACCCACTCTATGAGAGGCTATGATGATGGGGGAAATTTTTTTTTATTGGATATGAAACGAATAAAGCCCAGCTATTCAGGGTAACCCAATGACGAAAGATAACCCAAAATGTTCTGTGAATTACATGGGGAAAATATTTGATATTTGTTTTTTGGTATGATAATTGTGATTTTGATGTGAGCTCTTTTTCTGTTTTGACATAACATCTCTAGTTACTTTTTTTGCACCCACAACGGTTACCAACTCTATTCGTTACTTTAAATCTTTAATGTCTAAAGTAGGAAACATTACTATATTTGTGGCAAGAAAAAGTAATTATGTATTTGTGAAAATATTGTATTAACACTTTTGGGATGTTCAAACTACACTAGTATTTAAAGTTGTAGAATAATAAAAAATAATACTTAAAATAAAAATTAAGTGTTGGTATGAGATGTTCAAACTTGATAGACTATGTAATTTTCTTCCACAAGATCATATCGGAATTTAAATGGTATCTTGATCCCATAACTCCCGAATGATATTATTGTCAACAACTTCATTAATCGATGATTGATTATGTGCACCAGTGACTTATGAGATCTCTTTCATGTCATCCTTATCTTCTTGTGTTTAGAAGCTCGTGTCAGTCGTCGAATTATGCCCTAGCTAGCTTTTAAAACACCAAACACTCTCTCGACATTTTTTATTGCATCTTCTTGAACTTTCATGTGTTTCTTTTGTTCACCTCGTAATAGTAGTCGCGTTTGTGTTGTCGTCTGATGTCTGCTAGCCTAAAATGTACAAATCCTTACGGTTAAGAATATTAATATCGTTGTTTGAATCGACAACACACAAAACGTACGTCAAAATCATAAAGCATATAACGTCACCACTTCAAATGTGTTCAATATTTATTATTATTATTTATCTGATGTAAAATACTCCGTAAATATCTTTAATTTATTTAATATCTCGACATTTTAGATGCTAAAAAGGAAAAAAAAAAAAAAAAAAAAGTCACCGACTGATAAAAGGAGAATGAGCAAATGCATGTGTGTTAGTATCCGTACAGTCAAAACCCAAGAAAATTCTACACATTAAAGTCGCAGCCATTAAAACAAAACATACATACAACTCACGCAACAACCAAACCAAAACTTAATTATTTCATTTCATTTCATTTCATTGTCAATCACCACCATTTTGAATCACCATGAACAACAACACCAAACAACACCATCTCCCTCTGCATCTCTACATCCTCATCTTCACCTTCATCTTCTTCCTCCACTCACCACCCTCCTCCGCCACCGATTTCATCTTCAACTCCTTCAATTCCACCACCATCTCCCTCTTCGGCAACGCCACAATCCAATCCTCCATCCTCACCCTCACCAACTCCACCACTTCTCAAACCGGACGTGCTCTTTACCCACTCAAAATCCCCACCAAAAACTCTTCTTCAATCCTCCCTTTCTTCACTTCCTTCATCTTCTCCATGGCACCTTCACCAAACGTACTTCCAGGTCACGGCTTTGTTTTCATCTTCACCCCTGTTCCCGGCATCAACAACACCAGTTCAGCTCAAAACCTCGGTCTTTTTAGCCGAAGAGTTGATGGGAACTCCAGCAATCACGTCTTTGGAGTTGAATTTGATGTGTTTAGGAACGAAGAGTTTAGAGATATTGATGCTAATCATGTTGGGATTGATGTCAATTCGTTAACCTCTGTTAATGCGTCTGCTGCAGGCTTTTATGATGATCATTCGAATGGCGAGTTTAGAGCTTTGCAGCTTAATAATGGTAGAAATTATCAAGTGTGGATTGATTATGAAGATTTTGTGATTAATGTGACTATTGCTCCTGTTGGTGTCAACAAGCCCACCAGGTGTTTGATGAAAGTCCAGTTGAATCTTTCTGATGTTTTTGAAGATGAAATGTATGTGGGCTTTACTGCTTCCACCGGGACATTGACTCAAACTCATAGGATTTTGAGTTGGAGTTTTAGTAACTCGAATTTGTCGTTGAGTGATGGGTTGATTACGGATGGATTGCCTTCGTTTGTGCTTCCTGGTGAGTCGATTGTTCGGTCGACAGGGTTTGTTGTTGGGATGACTTTAGGGGTGTTTTTTGTTGTGGTGAGTTGTGGTGTGGTTGGTTTTGTTTGGGTTAAGAGAAAAAGGAGGTTAGCTAAAGAGAAAGCTGATATGGAGGATTGGGAGTTGGAGTATTGGCCTCATAGGATACCATTTCAAGAAATTGAATTGGCGACGAAGAGTTTTAGTGATGAGAATGTGATTGGAATTGGTGGTAATGGGAAGGTTTACAAAGGGGTTATAGGAGGTGTGGAGATTGCAGTTAAACGGATTAATCATGACAACAATGATGGTGTTCGCGAGTTCTTGGCAGAGGTTTCAAGTCTTGGAAGATTAAAACATAAAAACTTGGTTGGGTTAAGAGGATGGTGTAAGAAAGAAAAAGGTAGTTTGATCTTGGTTTATGATTATATGGAAAATGGGAGTTTGGATAAGTTGTTGTTTGATTGCAAAGATGATAACAAAATCTTGAGTTTTGACGATCGAATGAAGATCTTGAAAGATGTAGCGAATGGGATTTTCTATCTACACGAAGGGTGGGAAGCAAAGGTGTTACATAGAGACATTAAGTCGAGTAATGTGTTACTTGACAAAGACATGAATGCAAAGCTGGGTGATTTTGGGTTAGCTCGTATGCACGAACATGGTCAAGTGGCTACCACAACTCGGGTGGTAGGTACTGCAGGGTACCTAGCACCTGAAGTGATCAGGACAGGCCGAGCCTCAACACAAACAGACATTTTTAGTTTTGGGATTCTAATTCTTGAAGTTGTATGTGGAAAAAGACCAATAAAGGAAGGAGACATCCCTTTGGTCAGTTGGGTAACTGAATTAATGCAAAAAGACAAACTTTTTGAAGCTATAGACGAGAGGCTAATGGCTAAGGATGCACTCGACCAAGAGGAGGTCGAAATAGTGCTATACTTGGGACTATTGTGTGCGCACCCGGATGCAAAAATGAGGCCAACAATGAGACAAGTTGTCAAGGCTTTAGAAGGCAAGAACAAAAATGAAGGTGAAAATGTTGGGGAAGATATGGAAGCTCACTTGTTAGAAAGGATGAAATCTAAAAAAATATGGTCAAAATATGCTCAAATGCTAAATTCAGGATCAACATCATCATTCTATTCACATCCAAAATTTGGGGATATAAGAAGTGGGATTTCATCTTCTATGTCAATTTCATCATCTGATATTGTGGAGGGTAGATAAGTATAAAATCAATAGAAATACAACACTTAAAAAAAAGATTGTTTTTTGATATGGGGTTATGTTATGTTACTTATTTGTTCATTTTTTTGGTATGTTTATGTTATGTGTATATATGTGTGTTTAGAGTTAGACACATACAAATTACAAATGATGTATTGATGTAATAACTTGTTGAGGTTTATTTGTAAATTTAGGCGTACACTTGTTTTTTGTTTTGTGGGGATGGTTTTGGATTTTTTGAAAGTCAATAACGAACAACATCATACACATTTTATGTACGACTTTAAATGAGAACATATTAATCAATCTTTAAAGTTAATGAAGCATTGAAATTTGTTTGCTTTATAGGGTAACTAGGTTAGTGTCCGCACTACGCTCGGGGCATAACACTCATGTGATGATTTTAAAGATATTCATGGACATGAACGGTTCCAATCAATTTTGAGATAAAACTGTGGTAAAACTGAAACACAAAATTTATTTAAAATCTTGTTGTTTGGTATAACAATATTATAATCAAATTAAAAAGAATTAGACGTTCGGTTTTATGGTGTAGTTTTGTTAAACAATGTCGTATAAAAAGTTGTGTATATTTAAAAAATAATTATGTATTTAATTGTATGTTATTAATAAATTTATCTTTAAGTTTTATTTTTATACCCTAATAAATATAACATTACCCAAACACACCCTTAGTAGGAGATGGTTGAAAATGTAAATAGTCTTAATTTTTTAAATACTTTGCTAAATATTAGAAGATCAAATGAAAAATAATATTATTATAATAAATTATTATAGATAGATGTATATTTTTTAAATATAAAAATATTATTAATTTTGAGATAATCTCTCAAATAATGCAAACTAAGTAAATGGATTTTAAATAATGCCAAGTAAGTAAATATGATTTTGGTATATTATATAGAAGATTGAAAGTAAATAAATAGATAATTCGAGATGTTAATATAATAGTTATCTTAAAAGATAATAAAATATGAAAATATAATGGATGGTTTGTTTGGTCAAACGTTTGATATAATACTAAATAAAAAGATATAGTTTGAACAAGTGTGATTGCTTGGATTTTTGTTTGGTTGAAGGCAACTAATGAAAGAATAATCAAAGGGTGTTAGGTCAAATATTGATTGTGTTGGATAAACGAATATATTATTGAGCACACGGTTTACGTCATGCACACCTCCAGCATACACATAAATATATACGGACCCAATAGAGAGTTCAAGAAAAATAGTAAAAGCCCAATTAAGTTCACAAAATACATGGTTTCGAACCCGACCGACCGGTAACCGATTTTGGCCCCTACCCGATCACCATCATACCCGGTCTATAGCCGATAAAATCTAAAGTTTCCTCCTCGTTTCCTATCGTGGATGTCAGGTTCTTACCCACACCCGGTTGGAATTGGTTCTAGAACTAGCCGTTCGGGGTCAATTTTTAACCGCCTTTTCTTGTTTTCTTTCCCAATTTTTCCTCTAAGTTATAAATGGTTGTTTGATGAATCATTTGATTACCAAACTTGAAAGCGTAAAACTAAATGCCAAGAACGCAAAAAATACTCTCGTTTTGCTCTCATTCTACACTTTATATTATCATTATGGCTCACTCTCACAATCACCGGTTGCTCAAGGTTCCATCATAATTTGATGCAGTTAGGATTTGATGGGGATGAGTGACGAGTCTCAAAAGGTTTGTTGCAAGTTTGTAGCGCTTTGTTAGCAAAAGATTCAAATTGTACTTTGAAGAAGAAAATTGTGAAATATATTTTGCAACATGTTGATAGAGAATCTGGGTCCAAACAAACACAATTGAGTGTGGATGATGGAATATTTCATTACAACATATATATGGTTCACAACCATGTTTGATACGGAATGAGTTCGTCCTCTACTCTTGATTAGGGGTGAGCATGAAACCGAAAAAACCGATCCCAAACCCAAAAAACCGACAAACCGAACCCAAAAAAACCGAACCCAAACAGAAACCGTGGGTTTGGGTTTAATTTTTAAAAAAACCGAACTTTCGGGTTGGGTTTGGGTTTTGTTAAAAAACCGATCCATAAAAACCGAACCGACCCAATAATGTTTAAGTGTTTGCTAAATATCATATATGTAAAGCACATGATTTATGTTATGCAAAAACTCATATTGTAATACATTATTATATGACCCATATTGCAATTTATCTTTGATTTATTGATTATTTTTTGTTGAAGCAAGAGAACATTCAAAATTTCGTTTATGATTACTGTTTTTTTTAACAAATTTCTCTAGAAATATAGTTGATTTTTAATGTTTAAAACTTAAGGAAACATAAATTTAAACTTTAGTATTATAACATGTTTCTTAAATCATTAAGAGTTTGTGTTTTCGGCTCGTACTTACTACTAAAACAATAAGTTTAAAGTCCAAGTTGAAAAACCCGAAAAAACCGAACCCAAACCCAAACCCAGTCCAGAAACCCAAAACCCAAAACCGGAAAACCCAAAACCCATGGGTTTTAAAAACACAAAAACCGAACTATTGGGTTTGGGTTCGGTTTGAATCAAAAACCGACCCAAACCGACCCATGCACACCCCTACTCTTGATCACCAAGCTTTACGGTTCATTCAACAGCAAGAAAAGTTAAACCCATTACATCCTAAATAGGTAGAAAAACAACAAGATTTTTCCTTGGTTATCTGCCACAATTCCAGTTCCACAAATACCGTGTAACAACACGTTTTGTCAACATATAAGAGAATATATGAAATTGATATTTCAAAGATTATTGGTTTCTATCGGTTCTAACTATCACTTTTTGGTTTCTACCAGTCCCAACTATTGAATTGGCTGTCAATGGTCCCAAATTTTATCACTTTGGCAACCAACGGTCCTTTGTTAATTTTTTTTAACGTCTTTAAGTTTTTATCAAATTCGAGACCGATTTTTTAAGTCTTTTGATCGGAAGGAGAATACGAGTCTATTTATGTAAAAGTTACCTCGAAATGGAGCCCCAAACGACGAAACAGTGCTCCAATCGGGTGTTTAAACCTAACGATGCTTCAATAGGATGTAAACATTTTATCGTTCAGAGAGCCGTTTCAAAATAACTTTTACACCAATTGACTCGTATTCTCCTTCCGATAAAAAAACCTAAAACTTCGGTTTTTAATTCGACAAAATTTAACGACGGGCCGTTGGTTGACAAAATGATAAAAATTGAGACCGTTGACAACCAATTCAATAGTTCAGACCAGTAGAAACCAAAAAATAGTTAGGACCAATTCAATAGTTGGGACCGATAAAAACCAGTTTACCTATTTAGAATATTGTTGTAGCAACTTGGAAAATTTTCTTTTCATTTTAGACCCTTTTACCGACCGTATCCAATTTTCGGGACGAAAATTAGACACCCGACAAATTCAGGTTAACCTCGTTAGCCAAACTATGTTAATCACGTTAACACAATTATACTTTTTATTTAATTTGATGAATTAAATGTCAAACTGTTACACAAGCGTACACATGAAACAATCAAACGAGTTAATACCCGGGCGTTGGTGAATCTAATTGATGCAAACATAATAAATATAGGTTTTTTTACATATTTCCCCTTCCAAAGTCAATCAATTACATATTTACCCAAGCCTAAAGTTTAATTACATATATCCCCTTTAACATAATAAATTACTCATTTACCCCTTCTTTTACACAAACCATAAGAAAATATAAAAATATATTTATGAAGATCATTAAGGGTAAAATAGTAAATCAAAAGGCTATTTTAAAGAAATTGGGTAAATATGTAATATATATAGTTTAGGAAGGGGAAATATGTAATTGAATTTAAGGAGTGGGTAAATACGTAATAAATGATCTTAAGAAGGGGATATATGTAAATGCCCCATAAATATATATCTTAGGTAACATGTGTGGTTAATTGGTGAACTTCCGAATAATTACGTAATTTACCGGTTTTAACCTTTTGCGGAATTCGGTAAATTGTATGAAACGAAAAATCATGTTTAAGAAGGACTTTTATTGGGTTTACAAACTTAAGTTAAAAAGTAGTCCATGGATCATCTAGGTGATTCATGGATGGCCCAAAACCCACCATCTTAACCCAACTTAATAATTTAACAAAATCAAAACCCTAATTCTATTTTTTTTAAATGGCACAAAGCCCTTACATCTCACAAAAACTTACGACTTCAACATTCAACCTTCAATCCTTTGATTTCGTGATTTCTTGATTCAATTGGTGGTGTTATTGCTTGCTAATTGGAGTTGTAAACACAATACAAGTAAGTTTTAATCATAAAATCACTATATATGTTGCGAAATTGAAACCCTAGTTCATCCAAATTTGTCAATTGATGATTTTGTTTTGGAATTGGATATTGATTTTGGGTTTATTTGATGTTTTGGTGATTTAGTAGTCAATTAAATCTATGTTGGTGTTTTGTGAAAATTAGGGTTGATATGAAAGTATAAGAACACGAATGTTTATGCTTGATCATGATGATATATAATTAGTTGTGTGCTAATATAATGATGAGAATGAAATTTGGATATTAATCATATTGCTTTAATCATGTTTTTGACAAAACCGGTGATGATATAATTTTGACAGATTCGTAACCTGATTTTATATGGACCATACTTTGTTGAAAACTGAACCAAAGTATGTCATTCTTGAGCCTAGATTGTAGTTTAAAGAGTCTAGTTTCCAAAAAACTAAACCAATGATTTTTAGAGAAGAATAAGTTAGACTTTTTAATTTTACAAAAACAAATGTCAAGTCTGAAAAACAGGGCTATAAATAGGTCAACTTCAAAAGGTCATAACTTTATAATTACAACGTATTCCTGGATGATTCTTACACCAAATTAAACCTTAAGGTCTTAGCTTTCTATATTGGTAAGAATTGTATTTTTATTCCACTTTATGGTCGTCCAAATGTTATAAACTTTATAGTGTGCAATTAGGTGTTTTTCTGACCTTTATCTAAAGATGTATTTTTTATAAATAGTTGATTTGGATTTCAAGTAAAGTTCATAAAAGAGGAAATGAACTTAAGACGGTATTTAATCTATAGATGAAATTTGGGACTTGTACATGTTAGTTCGCATTGGTTCCTACAAAATAAAATTTGTCAACAAAGCTGAAAAATCTGAATAATGGACTTGCAATGTGTTTCACTTGTGTTTTGTGTGTAACTTGTCAATTAGACATATGATGACTTTATGATGACCTTTCATGCTATTAGGTTCATAAGTAAGTAATATGAATGTTTCAAATATGCATAGTCATAGGTGGACAACTTGATGATTTTGAATGTGATCACCTAAACTTTCAAATATGCATAGTCATAGCATTATGGAAATGAGTGTTGAGGACTTTCAAAAGGAGCATGATAGACACTATATATGAGTTATATGATGTTTATATGGCTACTTATGGTAGAGTTGGATTTACTTAAAATGTACTCTCGGATGTGACTTCCTAGAAATAGTAACTTTACTAAAAACAAAGTTTGATTCTTTAACATATGTATTATGTGTTAGAATTCGATTTCTCTCATTGTCTAAATGAACATAAACAAACATGAATACAATTAAAAACTCACCCACGGGTTGTTGGGTCAACAAAAGTCAACTTTGGTCGAAGTTGGTCAAAAGTCTAACTTTTCAAATCGCAAGTAAACAATTGAATTGTTTGGATGCTTAGGGTTTTACATACCTGCACAAACACATACTTATAGACTTATCATGTAGTAGGAATGTTGTGTTGCTTTTACCTTGCTGATGCTTGTAGCTGTGCACCCGAAGGTGAGTTCGCTGAACCTTATTTTCTACTACTCTTACCCTTTATGGGAAGGAGACACGTACAATTACTTTTACAGATTTGGAAATATGGTATGTCGCATGTCTAGTTAGAGTTGTTTTTCTTGTTCATCAAAGTCCTCATGGATACCTAGTTGACCGTTAGTATTTGGAAAATAGCTGGGGAATTTTGAGTAGTACTACTGGGTTTGACAAACCCCACTCGGGCTAGTCGCGCTAGCACGACAGATGGACTTGTCGAACGGGTGTTGAATTGGCCTAACATACTTACAGGTGCATCCTGCTGAGATGTACTACAGGAAAACTATGCACGTAATGTGTACACACGTCAGCTTCGGTCAGATACATTTGACTCTAAGGACATGTACTGTAGACTAGCTACCTACACCGACATGCTTTATATATATTTCTGCTTGCAAACGAACTTACTTGATTATGTAACTATTATGTGAACTCACCAACCGTCGTGTTGATACTTGTTAGTATATCTTTTTCTCAGGTTTATATGGCGCACATCACGTTAGGGCAAGGCATCGTTGTATGATTTTGATATCAAAACATTTCATTTTTTTTTTAAACATGTCATTAACGTTTGGCGCGTGTTGCGCATTTAGTTTTCATTTAATATTTTGACATTACATTTCGATTACGCTTCCACAAACTTTTAAACGTTAACTCTATATTAAATTTTCTCATTTAATGAGACACGCATGTTTTAAATTCATATAGTGTCGTTTGGTGTAACTAATGACTGAGATCCTGGTTTGTCACACACTTAACTGTAAAACTCTGGATCCGTTAGTGGATTTTGAGGGTGTGACAATTGTTATACGAGTAAACTATGACATCTACCCCAAACCTGAATGCCCGACTCGAACCTGAAATTATCCATTTGTAATGTACTCGTATTTATCTCCCTTTAAATGTAACGCTTTGTTATTAAAAATATATATATATAAATATGTCGAGCCTAACGTCATTCCCGTTTTTAATGTATAACGACCAAATTATTATTCAACGGTTACTAATTAAATACAACTATTAAAACTTCAATATATATATATATATATATCGGGGAGGGATTTTCTAAAAAGGCAAAAAACTCTAAAAAGCCTAAGAAGTAATCTGGGACGTTGGATTATGGTGTTTTACGGCCCAGATGGACGCGGTGGCAATATTGTAAATATTATGATGTTTTTAATGACGCGCGAGATGAATTTGGGGGTAGATTTGTCATTGTGCGTTTTTAACACAAAATTCAAACGCCATGGTGTTTTTTAGATCTGTGCGTTTTTAACCCAAAATTCAAACGCCATGGTGTTTCTTAGATTTGTGTCTTCTAAATCATGGTGTTTTTTACGTTTGAACTGATCACAGTAAAAAAAGTGGACGTTTTTGGTGTTTTATTTCTCACACATTCTAACTTTTCCCATGATGTTTCTTAGATCTGTGTCTTCTGAATCATGGTGTTTTTTACGTTTGAACTTATCACAGTAAAAACAGTTGACGTTTTTGGTGTTTTATTCACACATTCTAACTTTTCTCATGGTGTTTCTTAGCACTATCAAATGGATCTATGTCTTCTGAATCATGGTGTTTTTAATATTCGAACTGATCACTAAAAACATCATGATTCAGAATGTTAAAAACACAATGATTCAGAAGAACTGAACATTGATCGAACGTTCGTAATTAGTAAACAAAAACGTCAAAAACAAACAAAAAAACGAAAAACGTCAAAAGCACGCCATACATAATCGGATGTTCGTAATTAATAAACGTCAAAAAAACACCATAACCGAACATCGAGAGTGATAACTAGGATTTCGAAGTCAGCATCGCGCGTATAAATGACGAAGATGCCCCTCCGTGTTTTTTTTCTCTCATGGCCACGTGCTTGTTGTTGATTGCTTCCTACACTTCTTAGAGTTTTGAGCCTTTTTAGAAAATCCCCGATCTATATATATATATATATATATAAAGTGTAATTTATTAAAGAGTTTTAATAAAGATTATTATAAATAAATACTATCAAAGTCTTGAAATAACCATTAACGTCAAGAGCGAAGGAAAATCATAAAAACGTCACTTATATAAACTTTATGTTTCATCTCGGTTAAGTTAGTTAGTTAGTTAAAATATATATTAATTAACTTTGGGCCATTTATGTAAACTTTAAAACTTAATTTAAAGTTTTAAATTAATATTAACAAACAATTGAATCTTGAAGGACCAAAACCGTAAATTTAAAATTACCCAACCCCCCTTCCTTATACCCGTGTTTCCGGCGATCTAGGCTCCGGCTAGATTGGCCGGAATTTGTTTTTCCTGCGAAGCACCAAAAACCGGTTTTTTCCCATTTTTAACCCAATTAAACTCATACAAAACCGTCCTAATCCCTTCCTAAGCGTGTTTCGAACCCTAAATCACTTTCTAAACAACATATGACCTATTAATTTCTGGATTCAAAACCGAAACCAATACCCATTATAACCAATCGACCCAAAACGCACTATTACAATAAATTGATTCAACCAAAACTTACATCTCAACATCTCGAATCTGTTGGTAACAATTAATTGGATCATAATCGTTGAATTAACACCCAATTAATCACATTTAACTCAACATTCAAGCTCAAACCCATTCGTATAGTTTCTGACTATATTAACCCAATTCATTCGACAAAAACGATCTCCTAAACTCGTTTTCACTCTCTGAAATTCCAGTTGCAATTAAAATCATCTAAATAATAGTCCTTGATTCCTAACCCGTCGTCGTTGTTCTTCGTCTCAATCGATTCAATTCGTCAACAAACAAGTAAGTTTAATATACCAAAATGTTCATTATCGTCCACTGATCAAAAGCCCTATGTTTAATCTCTGAATCTCAATCGAATTTGTATGTTAATTTGCGAAATAGTGTTCTAGGGTTCATAGAGAAAATTGGGGGTTTATAGAATATTTGAAAACCATTTATAATCAGATTTATAACAAAAACAAGTTTTATAGCAGCTGGTTAGAACTGTTTGTTGTGAACAGGGTGACCGAGTTCTAAACTCGGGTCTGGCTAGGGGTGCTCAATGGGTCAGGTTATCGGGTTGGTGGGTTGAACCCGACCCGACCCGAACCTAATAAATTTATACAAACCCAAACTCGACCTGAACCTGAAATTTTAGACATTACTTAAACCCGAACCCGACCTGATTTTTCACAGGTTGACCCGAACCCAACCCATTTGACCTGAATTATCACAATATATATTCTTCAAGAGTTAAAAATTCAAAATTACCATAAAATGCATTCTTTAAACGAGAGCGAGCTTATGAAAAATCGGGAATTGCCACCCAAATGTACACACAACCATATAAGACATTCGATATTATTATATTTTTAACGTAAAACACCCTAAGCTACATGTATATTGACAAAATATACCCTAAATTTTATATTTATATAAAAAACAGATCAACCCGTGAACCCGGTGGGTTGACCCGAACCTGACCTGTTTTTGATATCAGGTCAGCAGGTTCAACCCGAAACTGGCCCACACCCATTCAATGTAAACCCAAACCCACGATTTTCAGGTTAGGTTCAGGTCGTGTTTTCAGGTCGGGTCAGAAATTCCTAGCCCTAGGTCTGGCACATACATACATACATATATATATATATATATATATATATATATATATATATATATATATATATATATATATTTTGGGTCTTTTGCTTTTGCCAACTTATGTCACATTGTTAGTACGTTAGTCTATATAATGAAAACGTTTACTATAAAGATATTGTTTGGAAACCATAAACTAATAGTGAATATTAAGGAACTATAAAGATGTTTTTTCTAAAACTATAAAATTATTCTTATAAGTACGGGACATGTAAAGTCTAACAAATTCTATAAAACATTTATATAGTTTTTTTTAAGGTGTATATATTTTACTACTAAATTAATATCATAAAAAAGGGATGTTAATTATTACTATTATTTTCCAACGATATGACCAAACGATATATATATATATATATATATATATATATATATATATATAGGAGGGATTTTCTACAAAGGCTAAAACCTCTAAAAACGTTAAAAACGATTTTGGGGCGTCGGATCTGGAAGTCAAGGGCCAAGATTAACGCGGTGGCGTTTTTGTAAATATTATGATGTTCTTGCTGACGTGTCATTTAGATCTGGGGTAAATTAGTAATTATGCGTTTTCGACCTAAAAATCAAAAAGATTAATAATAAGCGATTTGGTGCGTTATTTTAGGCAGGCTGTTTAATTTCTCAATCAACACCTACATTAAGGCGATTTGTTAAAAAAATAGGGCGTCTGTTTTCTTACTTGAAGAACACCACGCCTCTTAAAAAATAGGTCGTCATTTTACTTGAAGAACACTTCGACTGCAAACATTCAACAAGGAAATCAACGACATAATGTAATTTCAACAATAATCGATTAGTACATTTACGTCTTTACTTTAGGTTATAACGATGGTGTTATAATGCTTTAACTCTTATATTATGGTGTTATAATGCTTTAACTCTTATATTATAATGCATTAGCTTTTTGGTTGGTTGAAAATTATGATCACCAAAATGCTACACTAAATATTGGGAAGAAAGTTATCAGAGTAACACCAGCATTGGTTAACGAGGTGTTGGGGATCCCAATTGGGAAAAAAAATGTTGTGGATAGAAGGCCACATGTGAGATGTGAAGCTATAAATGAATGGAGGCAGCAATTTGGGGGGTCTGATTGGGCTAGGAGGCCATATGTCCTGGGATTTTTTGAAAGAGTCAACAAAATGGATGTGAGTGGGAGATATTTTATGATAAATTTTTTGGTTGGTTTTTTCACCATCGTTGGTGAAACCAATAAGAATAGTGTTGTGAACTTGAGGTTCTTAACAAGCATAAAAAGAAACACCACAGCCAGAGATATAAAAGATTTTAAATGGTGTGACTATTTAATAAGCTGTTTAAATAGGACAAGGGCATCCTGGACACCCGAGACTAAGTTCAATGGGCCACTACTTGTTCTAGCTGTAAGATTTCTTTCGTAAAACTCTTTTATAACGTCTTGAGTCCATTTTTTATAACTAACAATAATTTTAATTAATTTATGTAGTTGGTGCTTGTACGTGAGCTTGAAAGGGAGAATAATAAAGTGAGGAATATGTGCCCAGTTGAGTATGTTAATAGTGAGATGTTAGTCAACCTTGAAGCTAAATTGAGGAAAACAGGACCAAAGAAAAGTGGTCAGAAGAAGAAAAAACCACCTACTAAGGAGAAAATGGATGCGGATGAGGCTGAAAATGAGAAAAATCTAGCACTAACTGTCTATGATGATATAAGGCCTGAAGTGGTGGGAAATGAGGAAACATTCAATAGGGAAGAATTACAACGAACTGAAGATGATGTTGATGTTGATAGTGAGAAGGTGTATGATGATTGTGCAAAAAAAATATAATGATGATGATGTTGATTGGAAAAATGAGGTAGATCCTTACCTGGAAGACATTATTGAGTATTATAAACAAACTGAAGAGGAACTTGTTGAGGTGTCAGGATCAGGAAATCATTTGCTGATCAGGGCGGTGTCGCAATGCAGCTTGCCACCTCAGGTAAAACATGGATCTCATGTGTTTGGTACTTGTTAAAACATCATGTATTTAGTTCAATGTTATAATTATTATGTTTATTTCTCAACGTAGGACAATGAACAAATTCAGGTAACACATGTTGATGAGGTATAACAAAACAAATTTGTTATTATACACTTCATGTATTTTATACATGGGTTGACTTGGTTCTGTCACCAATTCCAGGTTGATGGGGTTGATGGAGATCAAACTGCTGAGAAAGGTGTAGATGAGGTATATCATTTATGAATGCTACTATAAACACCATTTGCAAAAACCAGACAGGAAGTGTGACACCCCACAAATTCAGGTTAATACCGTTAACTACTCTTTAACAATGTCTTAAAGTTTGAATTAAATTCAGGGGTCGTTCTGTAAATTACAAAAGATAACACTTCTAATTTGGATGTCAAATAATTAAATCACAAAGTGAAGGGGGCCTAAGTGTAACATTTGTAACTATTAACCCAACCCTAATCGACCCACCCACCCACCCATGCGTATTATTTATCGATCACCATCATCGATTGGCATCTTCATCAGCGGCAAAAGAACAACAACATCATCGTTTTCTGCCTTTTGTAATCGGCTGAACCAAAGTACCTCTCCCTAACACCCTCAGTTGCAGCAGCCCTCACCGTCTTCTCTCCCTCTCGTGCTAGTACCAGATCTGAAAGCAGCAGTCGTAAACCCCCTCGTTATTCCTCTTCGCCGGTGCCTGAAAACAGAAGCAACGACTGCAGTCTGAAACCGCGCGTCGCCGGCGATCCTGCAACGCCGACGATCGTCATCAACCATCAGCCTCGAAACCCCCCCTAATCAGTTCTGGTATGATTATGTATCAATATCACTTGTTTCATTATTCGTTTTTCTGTTCGATCGTGTTTCGAGTTCCGTATACGTAAACATGGTGATTATTATGTGTTGTACTATGATGAGAATAAATATATATGGGTGTAGAGCTAACATGTATGTGAATGTATCGATGAAACATAATGATGTAGAATGAATGGTTGGTGTGCGTATATGATATGCAGCAATATGTTTGTATATATGTATCATTGTGTGTATGCAATTGTATGTGCTCTGTTGCGTAAGAATGGATGGTTGTGTGTACACATATGTCAATAGCATGTGCGTAAGTGTATAAATGGACAAATATATATATAAATCATATGGAGATGAAATCAATTGTATTTATGAGTTTACACGTGTATGTATGTGTTTTGTATGTATGTATATGCATGTGTGTAGGTGTAGTTCTATACGTATGTGTATAAGTTGCAGTGATTGTAGTTGAAGCATGTAGATATATGTATGTGTTTTAAAGAATATGTATGTCTGCGTACGTTTTGTAAGTATGTATAAAAAGAATCAAAATCAGTAACAACCGTATATAACTTGTATGTATGTGACTATGAACATATGATTATGTTGAGGATGTGTATTACTACGTACATGGTTTATGATTTAAATTGTAATGTGATAATGCATATAGTAATGGTTAAACTTATGATGATTTGGTGGAAATGAAAGAACTACATGGTGGCCATGTGTGTTATAATATAAATATATATGTAAATATGTTCACATGATAATAATGTATGAAGTGTAGGTACGTACGTGTAGATAAATGTGTTCATATGTGATAGCATGAAACGTGTGTAAGTACGAATTCATAATGTGGATACATGCATCATGTACGTGTATATATATATATATGTATAATATTAAGGCCATAGTTAATGATTAGCATCTATTATTAAACAGGTCGTAGTACGATCTAGGATTCTTGTTTGCATCTTTGCTGTCATTTTTGCGGTGCGCTACACAGGTGAGTTCTTTGCCCGCTTATAAACCTTTTTCGGGGAGGAAACATACAAATATTTTACAACGCCTTCGGGCAACCATTTTTCAACGCCTTCGGGCGGACTGCATTTTTATGCCTTCGGGCGGGGCCAACTAAGGCTACTTTTTATACCTTCGGGTAATGCCTACGAGCAGGTTTCGGTACGAGTATAAATGCTTTCGGGCAAGATTTTAAACAGCCTTGGGCTGAGTTTTATACCTTCGGGTAAGGCCTTCGGGCAAGATTTTAAACAGCCTTGGGCTGAGGTTAGGGCTGGCAATTTTATACACGGACACGAATACACGACACGAACCTACACGGTCTTAACAGGTAACAGGTAAGGCCTTAACAGGTAACAGGTACTAAACAGGTAGACACGAATCTACCTGTTAATTTTTGTGTATTTAACTGGTATTTACTTGTTTACCTGTTAGTACCTGTTAATACCTGTTATGATTTTTTTTAAAATTAAAAATATAATTTAATATAACATATTTACCTTATTTACCCTTATACTTATAGACAATTTTTATTTCACTAAACAAGTTCTTGAATACTTGTTTTTAAACAAGTCATATCGTGTCTTATCGTGTATACCTGTTATAAACAGGTACAGGTACAGGTAATGGTAACAGGTACACGATAGCTTATCGTGTCGTGTACAGGTAATAAGGTTTCGTGTTCGTGTCTTAACAGGTTCGTGTCTTAACAGGTACAGGTATACACGATTTGCCAGCCCTAGCTGAGGTTTACGTCTTCGGGCAGGGCCTTTGGGCAACGGTTTTGATAAAACAAAGTTCTATTGTCTAACTGTTTATTTTACTGAGCATGATTCCACCCAACTCTAAAGTCCTTTCCTTTTTGTCGAGATTATTAATATACAGTGGGTATAACGGGGAAATTTGTGTAGTACTACGGGTTCGACAGACCCCATCATGCTGGATTGGTTTCCAGGTGGTGCAAATTGTCCTTTAACTTTTGCTCACCCGTCGTGGTGGTAACAAGGCAACCTTATCGTATCGTTCAGTTTAATCTCGACGTGCTCATGTAGTAAACGAGGTCCAACAATAGTAATGACGTTTATCGGTTAAACAGTTTCAGTATTTTTATATACTCTTGTTACTTAAACTCATTGAACTCACCAACATTATTTGTTGACTCGTTTTAATATGTTTTCTCAGGTGACTAGGAGCTGTGCACGTAGGACATATCATGCATGCATGAGTCATTTTATTTTATTTTGAACCGTTATTTACGTTGTTGGCTTTAATGAAAATAAATGCCGGTTTGTGCTAGACTATTGAGCACATGTTTTATACTAGTATCGTGCTAGACTGTTGAGCACAAGTTTATTTAAATAATGAGTTTGTTTGAAAGCTTCCGCTAAACTTTGAATACTTACATTTTTATACCCTGAGTTTTGGGTTAATGTCTAAGTTAAACTTTTATTTAAAACGTTGAGTCAGTGTTACTGTAACTAATGGCTTGAGATCCTGGTATGTCACATGCCTAACGGATACCCCGTTTGTGGAAAATTGAGGGTGTGACAGGAAGTAACATAACACCATAGATATAACGTCATAACTACATTTACTTATTATGAGTTTTAATTCTTTTATTTAATACAGGGTGATGGGGTTGATGGATATCAAACTGCTGATAAAGATGTAGATGAGGTATATCATTTATGTATGCTAATATAAACACCATGTATAAAAACCAGACATGCTGTAGAAAACACCATAGATAAAATGTCATTATAGCATTTTGTTATAATCAGTTTTATTTCTTTAATTTTTAATTAGTTGGAAGCTGAATATGGAATAAAACAGGTTGAAGGGGTTGGTGGAGATCAAAATGCTGAGAAAGATGTAGATGAGGTATATCATTTATTTTTGATACAATATTTTCTCAAACAAAACACCATAATGTAACTGATTGTTCTTTAGTGATAAACCCATAGCAGGCTGATAAAGAATGTGAAGGTCGTATATCCAGCGAAGATGATATGATAGATGCCAAATTGAGTTATGTGTTACAAGAGTTTAACGATTGTTTGCAGAAAGTAGAATTGGTATTCAAGGAGTTATCAAATAAGTATCCAACAAGCATGGTACTACAAGCTAAGAAAAATGAGTGGAAGGACATGTGTGATCAACATAAACTTACTTGTTGGTCCATCTAGATCGAGATTTCAGTGCTATAATGATATGTAATACAATGAAACACACTTGATTCAACCAAATAAAGTCCAATATAACACAACAACCAAGAACAAGATCAAAACCACACAACTAGAGGTAAATACGCTACAAAGATAGATAATGTATGCTCCTAGCACCTCCAGATAACACACACACAATTCTAGAGTTTGGATAAGCTTTTGCTGAAAAGTTCCATTACCATGAGATAACATTACAATATATATCAGCTGTAGGTTCGCTGATAGATTCGCTGACAGCGAATCTATCGAGCGAACCAGATAGCTTCGCCGGGCACAATTAGGTTCGCCCGGTCGACAAAAACAGAAAACTATTCTATGCTACGGGCGAATCTATAGATTCGCCCGTAGGTTCGCTATACCAAAAGCTACTAAATATACAACAAAGGATATAACACCGACATGCCGGTGAGTCCGACCTATACATGACTATCAATACTCCCCCTAGGTTGGACCTCACCCGGGGAAGTCTTCTGGTTAAGCTCCATCTTTTTCGGCTTCAAAGATTCTCAATGTACGTTCCTGCCCTCGATTCAATCCCGGCTAACGGATTCGTCACATCTTCAGATCTGGCCTCCTCGTCTTCACTAAAAACCAACAATGACTCCACAAACTCAGCTTCGGTGTCAACTGTATCAGGCACATCAAGAACAATCGTTTCCGCATGAACTTCTTCAGTATGCTCCTCACCGATCACATCCAAATCAACAACCTCAACAGGTTTCTCGAACCTCTTCTCAATCGATTTATCAAGTTGTTTGGACAAGTCATCCATATCCAAGTTTTGATTATCTGTCATCCTCAACCTTTCATTTACCTTTCTCAACTCAGCACGTATACCTCGGGCTTTGTTTGCAACCTTCACAAACAAGTTTGCTTCAATCCTAGTGTCATCTGCAGCCCCGTGCTTTATACGGTTCTCACACAAAATCTTCAAGTCTTCGTCACAAAAAGAGAAGACCTCCATTGGATCAAACAGACGTATTTCTGGACGGTCATCTCCTTTTAGTCTAATAACAGCCTCACCCGTACCATTGTCATAAAACCACTTGTGAAAATCCTGTAGTCTGGGTGGCTGGGAATCCGGAACTCTAACCCGTGTCATGATCTTTGGAGCTTCAATCTTCAGTAGAACTTTACCCTTCCATGAAACCCAGTGTTTGTCCCTCTTTTGTCTCATCCTTTTCAGCTTTTGATATCCAAAATCAACGAAGTTATTCTTAGCAGCTTCTCTGATCGTGACCTCAAACGAACAAGCTCTTCCACTGTCATCCTTGCCTATCAGAGGTAGTTCGGCCAACCTACGCAAATCCCACCTCGGCAAAGTGGCGAAATGCTTCCTATTTCTGATATGACAGATGTCACCTCCCCTCCTTTTGATCATATATGCATCCACAAGCGAGTTATACTTCCATGCAATAACTTGTCTATCTAACTGCGAGGTGTTAGGCTCATCGATATTTTGGAAGATAGGCACTTCAGGAACAACCTCGTCATCCTTTCTAAACCATTCTGACTTGTCCAAATCAATGTGATCAAACTGATAACACACCTCTTTTTCTTCAACTTTGTATTTTTCCGGCTCATTCTCCAAGTCTTCTTCACTATCAATATCCGCCACAACCTCTGGCCCAGTAAATTCATCTAAGTCAATACCCATATCCTCATTGAACAATTCTTCAGCAGTTTTACCTCTATCCTTATCCCCAAACTCACATTGCATTAACGGATACTTTGCAGCATCCGTTAAGCTTTTCAGTTCTAATTCAGACATCGCAGGATCCGATCCATCCTTCTCCTTTAAACTATTCAGTTCCTTGAATATTCTAACTATCAGGCACTGTTGATCCCTCATCATCCTACCCATTTCAGAAATAACCGTTGATTTCTCTGCATCCTTCGTCTCCAGATCATCATATCTACTCTTTAGGTCCACAATCTCAGACTTCATACTTTCAATTTCACCCTTTAACTCGCTAACAGTCTCAGCAGATTTATCCGATTCATCATGCTTTGCTTTCTTTGCAGCTTCAGTGGGTGCATCAGATTTTCTCTTCGTTCTATTCTCCCTACCTGCATCAATCTCAGCCTGAATCTCATTAATCTCTTGATCCAGTGAATAATCTTTGTCTTTGGCGTACTGCTTCCTTTTTCTCACTTTCTTCTCAACCACTTCAATGTTCTCACCACCCCTTTTTCTATCGATTTCCATCAACCTTTGAATATGTACCCATCTATCAGCAGGGTACATGTTTTCCCATAAGTACGCTGTCCTACCCACACAATCAGATCTCACCGATTTGCAGTCTCCAAATATTCTTGAATGCATCGACCAGATGTTCAGCACCTCACCAATGACAGGCAGATTTAGCAGTTTGTCATTCAGAATCATCTGGATAAATCTGGGATACATCAACCATTTGCCCGCCTTCGTAGCATGAATGTTTTCGAGCATGTAGTTGTAGATGAGCTTTGGAAGATTTGCCTTCTGACCTTGACAAAATAACATCATAGCACGAGCCCAATCCAGATTTAATCCATCAGTACCTCCTTTCCTATGATCCAAGCACATAATAAAGACGTGTGCAATATATCTCCATTCTTGGATCAGATAGGATTTCACAAACTCCATCTTCTTCTCCCCCGGCATAGGACCCTCATAACCAGCAGTCCTAAAAGCCCCGTAAACTTCCTCTGCCGTCATACTAACCTCCTCTCCGACATCGTCCTCTAATCTCAAAATCCTTGCCACATCGGCTTCAGTAAACTCTAAATCAAACCCACTAACTTTGGCACAAATCTTTGATGGTTGCACAGAAACATTCATCACCGCTGTTCTCCAGAAATCTCTGATGTGCAGCTCGTAGATGGTTGGTGAATGGGAGATAGCGTGATGAATATGTGAGGACTTCAACCATCTAATACAATCTTTGTAGCCACCCGCCTTTTCATGATTCTCGTCCAGTAAAGCACACATATTGTGCTTTCTTTAAAAAAATAATGTAGACATCGTGCCTGAAAAATAAACGGAAATTGATCAGAAACGTGAAATTTTTGAAACAGTGTTTAGATTCGCTGGCATAAATAGATTCGCTGCACAGGCGAACCTGAGATTTGGCATCAGAACCTATAAATTCGCTGACATGGAAAGTCAGTCATTTGGTCGAGCGAATGTATAGGTTCGCTAGAAACAGTCGGGCGAATCTATGTTGATGCACGGGCGGCATAACAGCATAGGTTCGCTCGAAGTTTTGAACTTTCGTTCAGGTTCGCCAGACGAACACATAGGTTCGGTGAAAACCCTAGTTTTTGAAAGACGGCTAAATCTCAGTCTAAAAACCATAATCAAACAATCATAGCAACAATCAAGTAATATAAGCATGAAACGAGCAAGATTTGATAGACATCAAAGCACATAAACAGTTGTTAAAACATTAACGCAGAATCATGATGGGTCGATTGGGTTAATCAGTGATTAAGAAAAAGTTAAAGGCAAAAATTGATAGTAAACATGAGAGTAAAACATACCAGAGATGGTAAAACAAAAGCGGTTCAAAGGTAGTGAGTGTGGAGAGTGAGAATCGAACGTGCGATTTTTGAAAAATATGAAACGGCTACAGTAATAGTGACAGCGAACTTGTGAAAGGTTTCGCTGACACCACATATATATACAGTCACAGGTTCGCTGACAAAAACACTAACGAACTTCAGATTCGCCCGAGACCAAAGGTCAAGAGAAGACACGGCGACATGAAGAGGTTCCTGGCGAACCTGTAGGTTCGCTAATAGATTCGCTGGGACTCAAAACAAGAAAAATTAAAATATTTTTGGGTTTTCTCAAATTTTAAATTCTTTGTAAATCCACGAAAACGCCCCACGATTTCAACGCTCCGAATAATAAAAAAAACATTAACCTGAATTTTAAAGATATAAAATAATAATAATAATAATAGAAAAATAAAATAAAGTGAAAGAAAAAGCTAGAAGTTAAAACTAAAGAAGGATATATATATTTTTCATGACGTTTTGAGCAGAATCCGGAAAATCATAGATTGGCGGGATTGCAGATATGTTTGTCCATTTAAACTCATGCCTTAGTCCTTTCAACAAGAGATCAGCAGCTTCTTTTATCATGTTTTTGGTTTGATTGAAGAAGCTCAGACAACTCGGTCCCCATAGACATCTAGGTAAAAAGGAACAAGTTCTGTCATCAGGATATATCTGAGCAATATGATTGACTTTGCTTGAATTTCGAGGATCAAATCTTGAATATTGATCGATGCATTAGCTTCTTTTGACACTTGTGCAATTTTTGCGTCTTTTTGTGAGTGGAGCTTGTCAGCAATGATTCTTTTGAACACATTGCGACTTATTATTTGGGAAACTCAAATAGTTTAGAGCTCCAGGTCTATATTGACGTATAACAGAGGAGATAAACATTTGAGCATGCTCGGTGAATCTTCAGGTCAATACTTCCGTATAGCAGAGAAGATCCACCAACTCCAGGTCAATACTTCCGTATAGCAGAGGAGTTAAGCACTTTGACTCGATACATTCTGAGGAGTTAACAAGTAACTCACTCAGAGGTTTTTCCGAAGAGCAACACTAGCAGCTTTTTATTTGTTTTGCTAGCTAGAAACTCAATTCGGGGCTAGGGTGAGGGTGATTTGGGATGTTTAGGGAAATCAAAGCAAAGATTTGACGCTCTCAACCCATTTTTGACAGAACCCGTAACTTTGTGCAATCCAATCATGTCAAGGGGATAATCCTTATAGCCGAGTTCTTGAACGTTATGTTTGGCTGCACAATCACTGTTTACTTTGTTTTCGGGCTGAGCCTATCTAACATATCCCAAACACAATACTTCTGACCTCCTTCAACGTCTCTTCAACATCAATCAAAACGGGGATCCTGAAAATAGCAAAATTTGAAAAACTATAAGTAGTTAATCTTTAATATCTACCCCAAAATTTCTATATTATAGCTATCTAATAAGAAATTTTTGTTTTTCAGATTTTCTTAATATATATGTACAAAATAAAAGAGAAAATAAAAAGAAATAAAATAAAAGTAAAGGAGCGAAGAAATGAGTAACCCACGGATTTTTCAAAGAAGAAAAAGAAATAGTTATTTACATATTTACAAAGCCAATTCACAAAGATAAAGGTTTTCAAAAAGATATCAGTCCCAGCATAGAGATCAGTTCATAAAAACGTGGTTTGTCAAAAGTTTTTGTGAAAAGATCAACTTTTTGCTTTCTAGTTTCAATAGGAATAATATAAATGAACCCCTTTTCCTGTGCGTCTCTGATGACATGAATTCTTGTTTCGACGTGCTTGGTGCGAGTGTGATGAATAGGATTCTTGGCAATTCCAACGGCAGCTTCATTATCACGAAAGAGTGGCGTATGAAGAAAGTTGATGCCATAATCCATCATCTGATGTTGGATCCATAGCACTTGGCAACAGCAGCTTGAAGCAGCAATATATTCGGCTTCTCCTGTGGACAAAGAGACGGTTGTTTGCTTCTTGCTTTGCCAGGAAACAAGACATTCGCCAAGATATTGACATCCGCCAGTGAGTATTTTTGGTTAATCCTGCAACCAGCATGATCACTATCAGAAAAAGCATGTAAATCAAAGTTCCCACCTTTTGGGTACCAAAGTCCCAAACGAGAGGAACCCTTAAGGTAACGAAAAATGCGTTTAACAGCTTTTTCGTGTGATTCTTTTGGATTGGCTTGGAAGCGAGCACAGTAGCACACAGCAAATGTAATATCTGGTCGGCTGGTAGTCAGATACATGAGAGATCCGATCATCGAGCGGTACCGATGAGCATCCACAGGATTCCCATTATCATCAGAAGTAAGGCATGTTTGAGCGGTGAAGGGAATCAGTTCCGGAGTAGAATCATCCATGCCAAACTTTGTGAGGATCTCTTTGATATATTTCTCTTGGTGGATAAGAATTCCATCAGGCTTTTGTTCCACTTGCAGCCCCAAGAAGAAACACATCTCCCCCATAATTGTCATTTCAAAGCGATCCATCATCACTTTTTCAAACTCTCTACACAGCCCCTCATTTGTTGAACCAAAGATTATATCATCAACATACACTTGAACAATCAGCAGCTCACCATTCACCTCCTTCTTGAACAATGTCATATCTATAGTCCCACGAGAGAAACCTTTGCTGAGAAGATACTGTGTCAGAGTTTCATACCAGATACGTGGAGCTTGATGCAACCCATACAAGGATTTATCAAGCTTGTACACCTTTGAAGGAAAATCTGGATCCTCGAAACCCGGTGGTTGACATACGTAGATCTCCTCATCGATATCTCCATATAGAAATGCACATTTAACATCCATCTGATAGACTTTAAAGTTTTTGTTAGCAGCATGAGCAAGAAAGATTCTAATGGCTTCAAGGCGAGCGACTGGAGCAAAAACTTCAGTGTAGTCAATCCCCTCCTCTTGA
The DNA here is from genome assembly GCA_030867185.1 of Tagetes erecta. Classification (NCBI taxonomy): domain Eukaryota; kingdom Viridiplantae; phylum Streptophyta; class Magnoliopsida; order Asterales; family Asteraceae; genus Tagetes; species Tagetes erecta. The sequence goes on along the minus strand of CM061490.1, from coordinate 73,427,947 downwards.
GCAAATCCTTGAACAACCAATCTCGCCTTGTTTCTGATAACAACACCGCGATCATCTGGCTTGTTTCGGAAAACCCACTTAGTGCCGATGGGACACTTATTAGGAGGAAGATCAACAAGTTCCCAAACTTTAAGCTTCCTAAATTGCTGCAGTTCCATTTGCATGGCATCAACCCAAGTAGGATCTTCAAGTGCTTGTTTATAATTCTTCGGAACAATTTGAGATAGAAAGGCAGCATAGAGACACTCATTAATCAAACCACTCTGACTCCGAGTTCGCACACCATCAGTAATTGATCCTATGATATAACCATGAGGATGATCTTTCAAAGTTTTGAAGTCTGTGTTGAGGAGCAAAGGGTTGGTTTTGGATGAGGATGTTTGATTAGATGGTTGTGAAGGTATATTTGAAGTTGGAGGAATTGTATTAGTGGTAGATGTTGGAATGGAAGTGGATGATGATGGAATATCTAATGGAGAGATTTGAACGGTTAGAGGTGGTGGAGGTGGAGGAATGTCAAATGAAGTGGGAGGTAATTGTGTAGTTGAAGGTTGTGGTTGAGGAGGTGGATGGTTAATAATAGAAACTGATGTGTGAGGAATGATGTCATCATCGTCAGAGTTAGGAAGATTGAATGATTTGAAAACAGTGGTGGAATCGTAAAACCATGCAGGTTCATAGCCAATGCTTGTAGAGTTGGACTCTTGCCAATCAACATAATAGGACTCTTGCACAATCCGCGTTCGCTTGTTGTAAACACGATACGCTTTTTGTGTGTTCGAGTATCCTACAAAGAAGCATTCATCCGAAACGGCACCAAACTTCGTTTTCTGATCTTGAGTATTCAACAGAGTACAAGAACATCCAAAGGGGCGCAGAAAATCAATCAACGGCTTAATCCCACGAAACAGCTGGTATGATGTCTTCATCTTATCTTTGACAATCAGTACCCGATTCAGAACATAAGTTGCACAATTGACTGCCTCTGCCCAGAAAGTAATCGGAAGCTTTGACTCAATCAGCATAGTTCTAGCAGCCTCCACAAGAGTTCGATTCTTCCTTTCAGCAAGACCATTTTGTTGTGGCGTTCGTGCGGCGCTAAACTGTCTGAGAATACCCCGTTGTTCACAAAAAGAATTGAAGATATGGTTTCTGAATTCAGTTCCATTGTCGCTTCTAATGGCTTGAACCTTCCTCTTTCCAAGAACCTCGATCTGAGGAATCAGCTTCATAAGCTCTTCAGCAGTCTCACTCTTGTATGCCAGGAATCTCACCCAGGTGTACCTAGAGTAATCATCTATGACAACCAAGCAATAAGACTTCTTAGCAATAGATTTGACACTTATTGGACCAAATAAATCAGTATGTAACAATTCGAGGGGTTGTGAGATTGAATTTTCGATTTTAAGTTTATGTGGCTTTTTGTGCTGCTTTCCTTTAGCACAAGCCATGCATTTCTCAACCACAGAAAAATCTTTAAGTGATAAACCCCTGACCAAATTGTTCTTAACTAATTTATTTAGAATTTTAAAATTAATGTGCCCTAAACGTCTATGCCATTGAAAAGATTCAAAAGATGAAGCTTTAGATAGGAGACAGGTCACGGTGGAAATTGATTCTTTTGATCCCATATTCAGCATATATGTATCATTTCGTCTTGGAGCTCGCATGATCACCAATTCTTCAGGAATAGAAAACTCTGGCTTTAAGAACAAACATTCATTTGGAAGAAACAACACTGGGATATTCTTATCACAGATTTGTGATATGCTGAGAAGATTGAATGCCAGTTCAGGAACATAGTTGACGTCTTCCAAAGTTAGGGAACCATTTGAGACTTCTCCTTGACTAATCATTTTACCACCTTTCTTGTCTCCCGCAAAAACAACGTATCCACCATTGATAATCCGATAGTTAGTCAGCAGGTCCTTCAACCCAGTCATATGCCTGGAACATCCACTGTCAATATGCCAATGACTATTTACAACGGCACTTGAATGTTCCTGACATATATTTAAATATAGAAGTTAGACTTTTGAAATTGGCACCCAAGCCTTTGTGTACTTGGGTCGTGGAACAGATGAAGAATTACAAAAGAAATTATTTACAAACGTGTTTAATCTTTTTCCAAAAGATTTTTGCCTTGAACTGTTTGTGACTAACTCAGGGCATTGCTTAGCAGTATGACCAATATTTCCACATTTAAAGCAATGAGATTTCAAACCCACTTTGGAAACTTTATCAACAAGAATTTTATCCATTTCAATTTCCTCATCACATTCGGACAATTGAGAATTGCAATCACTGTAAGAGTCATAAGGCTCTTTTGATTTACCTGCTGAGACTTTTACCTTTTTAGATTCAGATTTAGGTTTATCAATGTGATTCATGGATGCGAAAGATAATTCCCTTTCTTTAGGTTTTGAAATCCTCACAGGTGTGAAAGATGGAATTTGATGAGTAAAGAACTTTTGAAAGCAATTTGTTTTGGTTTGACTTTCAGAGACATGACCTGAAAGTTCATCTTTGTCATTCACACATACATTTTTAATCACATCATCATTCAACGCATTAGGGTTTAAAGTAGTGCACCATAAATTACTATTAAAAATAAAATTGTCTGAATGTAACACATTACTAGAAACAGAATTAATTAATCTAATGTCTTCAACAGACTTCTTGGAATCAGAATTAGAACAATCATTACTGCTAGAACAACCAAGCCCAGTACTCCCACCATAAGCATAATCCTCTCTAACCTCTTTAAGATTTACTCCACTTAGACCTGCAATAGAGCTGTTAGTATCATTCTGTATAATCTCTTGTATCAACTCATTTGAAGGATGAGGAATAGGTGTTGGAGAGTAACAGAAGGTACTAGGTGGGGGATATGCATATGTTTCATTGTTAAGACCCAAACCTGTCTTAACTCTGGCCCCCCGTTGTTTCTTGCAGAGTTCCTCCCTTTTCATACTAGATATTGTCCATTGTTGCAGTTTATTTTTGAGTTTTCTTGTTTCAAATTCAGCAAGAGTGACTTGCTTAGTCAAATAGTTTATTTCACAATTCTTTTCCAAAAGAGATCTTTTTAAATGTTCATTTTCTTTCAGAGCTTCTCTTAATTTGACAAAATATTTTGATTCACTCAATTTAAGCTCTTTGTTAGTTCTCTTTAATTCGTTTTCATTTGACATTAACAATTTATTAGCTTTGTATATGCCAATTAAACGAATTTTGCATGCAGATGAACACATATCTTTAATAACTTCATAAGGAAGACCAATTACCAGTTTTTCTGCAGCAAGGGCACGATCGCACTGGCAGTAGGGAGTGTTCCTCTTGAATTCATCCACAGCATCAAGCCTCGCCTTCTCAATCTTCATCAACTTTCTCCAATTTCCCTTCTTCATCTTTATCTTCATCATCCTCACATTTTAACTTAGCAGCTTCATCATAATTTCCATCATTTTCACCATAAAGTTCTTTGAAATAGTTATCATCATTCTCAACAATCTCAGCAACCAAGGCATGATTAATTTCTTCCTTTGTTTCTTCAATTTCCACACTCCAATCAAAATTGGTGAGCAGTGCAGTTTCATTCCTTGGTTTCACTTCCTCAAGTCGTTCTTGAATAGGAGCGGTTCTTGAGTTTCCAGAATTCACGGGTTCAGTAACAATTGGTAAAGGACATTCCCTTTTGAAGTGACCCAATTGTTTGCAGTTGTAACATCTCAGCTTTCCTTTGTCATATCCGAGCTTGTTGTTCTGTCCCTGATTCCCAAAACTTCTTCTACCTGTTCTCTCCATAAACCGTCTAGCACGAAGGGTAAGCATGTCCATTTGCCATTGGATGTCGGTTTCTTCAAGATCATCAGGATCCACCTGATACATATCCTCAACAGTCATCCCCTTTCCCTCTAATTCACCAGCGACAAGAGCTTCGTAGCTATGAACAAACATTCCAAACAAAGCCATAGTGTCAGATGGAATCTGAGTGGTGACAGATGCATTTATGTTTGAACCAATACTTGTAGATGCACCAACAGATTTAGCAGACCCAAGACTTGATGATCCTCCAGGTGCAGCATTGTAGAGATGAGACTTTGTAGCGGATGTAATAAGTGCAGCATTCTGAGAAGGAATATTTGGAACCATCATAGACTGATTGTATTCTCTTCTCTTCACATCAAGATCAAATGACTTTAGCTTGTTTATAACATCCATCAGCTTATAGTCATGAAAGTTTCTTTCTTGTTTCAATAATTTGATCTGAAGACTCCACTGAGGAGGAAGTGAGTCTAACAGCTTTGTGACTTGTTCATGATTTCCCAGCTTCTCATCATACTTTTTCAGGTTACTTGATACAGACAGAAATCAATTGGTAATATCAGTCAAACTTTCTTGCGAATACCCCACAAATGAATTGAACTCTTTCTCAGCTTGAGCCTTCCTATCCAACTTCAAATCCTCATTACCATCATAGAACTCGCACAGCGCATCATACAAGCTTTTTGCAGTTGTGTGTTCAGCAAACCTGTTGTAAATATCCTGATGCAAACAAAGTATCAATACTCCGAGTGCCTTTTTGTCACGATCAAGCAACTTGGTGTCTCCTTCAGTAAAAGTACTCGGATCAGTGTTTATTGAAGTAACAGTTCCTTCAACTGTCTTTGGCACATGCGGACCATTTACAATTGACTCCCATTGATTATAGTCAGTGTAGTAGAAAAAAGCTTTCAGACACCTCTTCCAATCCTCAAAATTTTCACCACTAACAAGCCTCGGTGGCCTGTTTGGTTGAACACTATCCAGATCATTAATATTCAGAGTTGATGTAGTCATGATTTTAAACAGATTGTAGTTTCGCCCAATACAAACAGATTCGCTGGATTAGATTCGCCCAAGGAGCAAACAGATTCGCTGTAGATTCGCTAGCAGATTCGCTCAACAAACAAAACAGATTCGCTGGACAGCAAGCACAGTTTCGCTTGCACAATGAGCCAAACAAGTGAACTTTCGTTCAATAAAATGCCAGATTCGCTAAACAGAAACACTGAATCATAGAACACAAGATTGTATTAGATTCGCTGGATGAACACCCAGATTCGCTGGATGAACAAATAGGTTCGCTGGGTTACGAACAAAACAGTTTCAGTTCAAAAACGACCAGAACAGCTTCAAAACACAACCAGTTGTAGATCCGTTTGTTTTAAAGGCTTCCTATGACCAAATATGACAAATTCCAAGCAAAATACAACACAGAAACACACAAACCAGTTCAGAAATGAATCAAATAGTGTTTTGACACAAAGACCCTAAAAACATCACAAAAATCTCTAGGATCAAACAATCAAGAGCACTATGGCTCTGATACCATATTGTTGGTCCATCTAGATCGAGATTTCAGTGCTATAATGATATGTAATACAATGAAACACACTTGATTCAACCAAATAAAGTCCAATATAACACAACAACCAAGAACAAGATCAAAACCACACAACTAGAGGTAAATACGCTATAAAGATAGATAATGTATGCTCCTAGCACCTCCAGATAACACACACACAATTCTAGAGTTTGGATAAGATTTTGCTGAAAAGTTCCATTACCATGAGATAACATTACAATATATATCAGCTGTAGGTTCGCTGATAGATTCGCTGACAGCGAATCTATCGAGCGAACCAGATAGCTTCGCCGGGCACAATTAGGTTCGCCCGGTCGACAAAAACAGAAAACTATTCTATGCTACGGGCGAGTCTATAGATTCGCCCGTAGGTTCGCTATACCAAAAGCTACTAAATATACAACAAAGGATATAACACCGACATGCCGGTGAGTCCGACCTATACATGACTATCATTACTGTTATGTCACAAGAAAAATGTGAGCAAACTTCAAAAATTATGAAATTTTTCTATGATTACAAAGGTCGTTGTTTCACAATAATCCGGGAAGACAACAGTCATTGTATTTTAAGACATATGAGGAGGTGATGTTACTTTCAGAAAAAGATCGTAATAGGATCATGTGGTTAAACACAAGACCTGGAGTGCGTAGAGATAGTAAAGAAAAAAGTTTGATTAGCTTCATGCTGAAAATGGAACCATCTGAATCAAAGGATGGAGATGAAACTGAGGATGAGCATTCAAATAAGTCACATGTCTATGATAAAACACCACTGGACGTAAACAAGTTAAACAATGAACCTGTGTATGATGAGACACCACAAACAACGACAGTAGTGGCAGGAACTGAGGATGATGGTGATAAGGTCCCAGTTTTTGATCAAACACCCATAGGTGCCTGTGTTGTGAGTGAACCTTCAGTGACTCAAATTTTTACCTGCTCATTCATGTCTGAGTTTGAAAATTCAGAAATAGCAAAAAAAAAAAAAGTGAAGAAAGGGCAAAACAGTTGAAGGAGAAGGGGAAAAGTGATATACACTCAACAAATGTTACCAAACAAATTTTTGATTTAAACATTACTGGTCCTGATGTGGATGGTGAGGAGAATGTATCTGTACCGGACATAACAAGGTTGATTAAAGAAAACATCATACTAAGTGTTGGTGCACAACAACAACCACCAACTCCTACGTTGGTGCCAGCAATTGAAGAAGCTAAACTTGACATTCAAAAGAGCAAAGGTGATATATCATTAGTACCAGATGAAGTGTCAAAGAGAAAAGAGAATAGACCAAAGAGAAAACTGAGTCAAATGTCAAAGATATTGGTTTCTGCATATGAGGATAGAAAAGTTGAGGTAGAATATGAAGTGACCGCCTTGGAAAAGAATATAACATCCTATTTGTTTGCAGGAATAGGGGATGAATGGTATGTATATCTTAACTATATGTTAACAACATGTTATTATTTGATTAAATTTGTTACATGCATACCTCATGAATACAGGAGTGTGGTATTCAGCATAGAAGGATAAATAGATGTGACCAGAGTACTAATGGAAAGCATGAGACCAGGACAATATATACACATCAATGTCGTCCTAGCATGGGGTCACCTGCTGAATCATGAGGAATTGGTGAAAAAGCTTGAGAAGGCTGCCGAGAGTCCAAAGGAAGCAAGCCAAACAAGTGAGGTGCCACTCAATAAATTGTTCTGCACCGAGATCATGCTGGTATGTAACAATGTATAAGGAAAACACCAACCATCATACGACTATGAGATGATTGTTTATGGTTGTTTTATTGTAATGTAGCATAGGGACACCTACGATAAAAGTGAGCATGAAAGATTGCAGGAATTTACAAGGCACATACAAATTGTGCTTGAACGTGCAGAATCAAAGAGCATTGAAGAATTTGAACTGATTTTCATACCAATCTTATACCAACGTCATTACTACTTGATGTGCTTTAATCTCAAAACAAGCGTCCTTGAAGTAATTGACAACAGTGCAGCTGAGCCGGACGAGACTGTCACTGTAAAATATTTAGGATGGGTTGATAAAATGGTAAGTTATGAAGATATTATAATATATTTAAACATGTTTTAAAAGTAATTTCAGTTTGGTCTGATGAGTTAATGTTGTGATTGTACAGGTTACAACATTCGGTGATTATTTGGTTTCTGTTTCACATATAAATGGCATGAAAATAAAATCAGCATCCCCAATTCGTTTAAAGATGCAATGCAGGACAACCACAAACAAAGTGGATTGTGGTGTGTTTCTGATGAGACATATGGAGACTTATCATGGTGTATGCGATGGTTGGGAATGTGGTATTTGCTCTGAAAATGACAAGGAAAACAATCAACAAAATCAACTTGACAAGTTGAGGCGTAAATATGCAACAAAAATAGCACTTCATTATCTAAATGATGATTAAGAGGCTTTTATCAAAAGTACAGTTCCTTTCATGAAGTTGAACAAACAGAAAAAAATCGAGATTGAAAAAAAGGCAGATGAGAGAATATCAAGAAGGATGGCGAAACATGTTGACTGAATTGGAAACTTGTTCTTTGTTAAAAAACACCATGGAGTTACATTGTGAACCTTTGCATTTGACATTACAATCATCTAGTTTATGAAACATTTGTTTTGAATTGACAGTTATTACTTAGCATGAAACCTTATGGGTATTACATTATCGCAAATCAAATAAACAACATTTATGCATATTGTGTGTTAGATTACTAAATTAAGTATTCATGCATGTTATTATATTACTAAAAAAAATATTAATGTAATAAAAGACAAACAATAAGTAATAAAGTAGACAACTTTTATTTAATAAAACATAAAAAACACCAAACACATGGGGGTCGAAACGGGTACACTACATGTTATAAAAAAAACCATACAACACCATAAAATTAAAAAAGAGACTTAATAAAGTCCATTTTAATTTTCATGTCCAATTCAATGGACCTAATTATATCCGAGAGCTTTTTAACCAGTTCTTTGTCATCTGAGCAGTGACCCAGGTTAAACTTCATGGCAAGATCTCTTATGGTGCTTGTAGGAAGTCGACTAATTTCTTTGTTTATCTCGTCTCGTTCTTTGACAGATTCTTTTATGGTCTTCATGGTAGAACCTATAAGATTAACCACAGCAACGTCTTTTTTGTATTGACTCATAACCAAATCAAATAAGTAAAGTTTCTCACCGGATTTAATCGAAGAAGAACCAGACGCCATAACTAATGATTTGATGGTATAGGTGAAAGTAATGATATCAGTCTATGTAGGAGTTATGAATAAACACCACCGTATATATAATACAAGCATTAATTAAAGTAGTTGCAACCAGCTGTAAACGCAATAAATAAAGGCTTTTATCAACCGTTGGATTGCCCAGATATCAGATGGAAACATTTATTACGTGTCAGTGAAAAGGCACCTGACGTCATTTCGAAATCTCAATCGCAGCAAGTGAATAAAAGATTAATTAAACGCCATTGAGAATAATAAATGACCCTACACATTTAAAACCAACCCCACCTTCCCTATAAATATTAAACCCCATACAACACAATCCAACACACACAACAATCAAAACAACAGCAATATACATTCCAACCATGGGATCATCTAAAGAAAACGTTATGAAAATCTGTTCGTTGATAAAAGTTAAGGAAGATATAACTAGGGATGCTTGCATACGTTCATTGAAGAATGTGACAGCTCTGACACGTGAGGTAGAGGAAACCAGCATGCATATGATCGATGAGTTGATGAAGCTTGAAGAAACACCACAGAGGGATGAAGCTCTAAAGTGTTACAGAACTCAGCTTGGTGGGAACAGCAAGCTCAGTGTGATGGTGGAGGAAGTTGTTGAAAAGATGGAGGAGAATAAGAAAAAAAGCTCAGTTGATGTGGAGACCCTAAACACTGCATGATCTGTTAGGGTTAGTTAGTTTGTGTTTATATCTTTTGGTTGAACAATTTTCTTTTGGTTTGGATGGTGTTTTAAAACAATGCATGTTTAATTTTGTTATATATTTACTCTACTGCTAATGGCTAAACGTTGTAGAAAAAAAACAGGATGCATGTAAAAAAACTACACAAAAACACTAAAAGGCACCATAAAAATACTAACAAAACGTCATATCATAAAAATCAAATGTTGGTGTTGAGGTAGACATATAAATATATCTGAAACGTCATAACATTGTTCCTGTACATATTTTACTATAAATCTATACCAAAGCTTCAGCTATCAGCAGACATGGTGTCAAAAGTTTTCTCCTTTGTATTAACTCCGGTTTTCTTGGGAGGTTTGGAACAAGTTGATGCATAATGTCCATATTCTTTACAGTTTTGACACTGTCTTGATTTCTTGCCTGCTTTTACAATTGCCTCTTCCTGTTTCGACTTAATACGTTTGGTGTGGACACCAGATCCTTTACACTTGTATCCAACTGGTACTCGTACAGGACGTTTGTTGTACTTGCAAGTACCATTTAACTCAGACGCCCTATCCCTCTTAGAAGGAGGTGGAACAACATACTGTAGTTCATCGGCCTTCGTCTTGTATGCTTCAACATACTCCTTGTACAAAGACAACGCCTCAATGTCGTCGTAAAGACGACTCAAAGTGTACTCTTGAGCAGCGAAAATCTCACGTACCACAAATTGATTACGATCATAAAGATCTGTATAAAAACCACTATGGCTAGACTGACGATATAAAATATTAGGAACTGCTTCTCTTGTCCAACGTTTAAGAATGTACTTCCTCGAAAACTCCTTAACATCGTACAACTTTAGAATATAAAAGATGTGTCTGCAAAGCAATCCAAATTTTTCATACCTTCTGCATGAACAATGTATTGTTGTGTCTTCAGGTCGAAACATAACCTGTATAAAAACAACAAAGAAATTAATAGTAAAGTATCTTTTATATAAGAAATTTCCTGAAACAAACACCATACCTCGAAATATGAGTTACACAACTGATCAAAGTCTTTGATAAAAAAACTTGGTAAATCCGTCAATGTTCTCGAGCTTCACATTTAAACATTTTTCAATACCTACAATCTCGACTTGAACGTCCAGAAATAATGTTTTAGTGTATATTTGAGAAGCTTGTTTTTCAAGAACAAAATCTGTCTTTAATTGTGGACGAGTATAGCGAGTATCATGATCATTCTTCCTTTGATTGTGACATTGGGACTCAATAGCAGTCTCAAAATGGGTAAGAAATTCAAACAATGTAGACCTTGCATTACAAACTTGTCCAAAAAAATGATTTTCACTTTCTGACCTTGAAGTCGTACGCATCAACCCAGACATAAGCTCATCTCTATAGTATGCTGGTATCCATGATTCCCTCATGTCATAAATATCACCCAACCAATTGTTATCGCTCAAATCAAAATCTTGAATGATAGAATGCCAACCTACTTCAAATTCAAAAGGACTGAGAGAATCAGTCCAAACAATATCCCAGATACGTTGCTTGAAATCAGTAGTATTACAAAGCGTCACACCCACCTACAAGAACACCAACAATAATAAAAACGTCATGAGTTTATATAAAACACCAAATATATAACATAAAACAAGAATATATGTCACACCTTGGTTGACAGCTTATGCATCACATGCCACATGCATAGACGATGTCGACTACCAGTAAAAACCTCCTCAATAGCCTTTTTCATGGCTGGGTCTTGGTCAGTTACAACGACATCGGGTTGTTTACCAAATGCTTTCAAAAAACATCTAAATAACCATTTGTATGTTTCAGCCGTCTCAGAAGCCAGTAATGCAGCACCAAAGGAAACATTATTATTATGATTGTCGATCCCGGTAAATGGTACAAACACCATTGAGTACCTGAAAAAACGCCAAATTTTGCCCACCCAGAATATAACATCAATATATATGATTAACAACAATGTTGTACATATACAGTTAGAATTATATTTATCCACACAAAATATAGCATCAATTATATACCCGTTAGATCTATAGGTAGCATCAAATGACATAATGTCACCAAAAACTTGGTAGTTCCTCTTAGATTCTCCATCCGACCAAAACAATCCAACTAAACAATTCTCTTCATCAGTAAAATACTCACAGGAAAAATCAGGAAGATGTTCTTTCTTCTTTATCAGATTTCCAACCATCATTTCAGCATCATATTCATTGATGAACAAATTGATTTCCCTTTTGAAATTCTTACAATCATTCTTACTAACACCCACCTTCTCAAAACCACCAAATATAGTCCTCATTACATTAAACGCCCTAACAGGTCCAATATTTATTTTTGCCATGCTTTGGATCATATGCTTATGTAACTGAGTCAACTTTCGGGATGAAGCCAGAAAATGCATGTCTTCTTCATTGACAAAAAAATGATTGTGTTCTTTAACAAATTTATATATATTCCATTTATCTTGAACCAGCTCCACACGAATATGTGCTTGGCAACCAGTCCTCTTTGAAAAGTTAGCCCTAACGACCTTTTGTTTAGCATTCTCTTCTAATGTATCAACTTTTTTCTTCTGATTAAAACCTTCTTTGCTACATAAGTGGTATTTCAGTTTTATAACGCCATTATTGGTTTTTGAATCAGTACCTTTACGTACACCAAAACCAGATGATGCAGCATAATTGCAATAGTATGCAAATGCTTGGTCCATATTGTCAAATGTCATCCCAACTTTAGGCTTTAACTCTTCCAACACATCAGGAATATAATGCTTTTCAGATGAATTTGGTAAGGTAATTTCTATTCCACGTGGAGCATATGTTAATGAATCAAAACCTACAAAGAACAACAACAATGTCAACAAAAAACGTCATATAAAAAAACAATAACAAACGTGGTTTTTAGGATGATATACAATATTACACAGAAAAAACACCATATCAGAAACCATAACAGAAATTGGTATTTAGATTGATATTTAATATTACACATGAAACAAACACCATAACTCAGTTAAAAAAAACCATCATAAAAAACGCCAAAATAACACATCGTAAAAAAACACCATATGCTTTTTTAAACGATCTGTATCTAACACCTTATAACAAACACCATAATCGTACTTTTAATCGGAAATTACAAATACATCAACGAATAAAAAGCTTCAATACCTATCAAACAATACATTATATTGAAATTCAATCCAACAAAACACCATACGTATCAGTGTGTTTGTATTATTTAGACTTAAAAACAGTTATTATATGTTCGTTAACATAAAATCAAATCTGCTTCATTATTACGTCGAACAAATTCCAACACACAGATCAAACACATCGAAATTAACTAATTATAACTACAACGCTAACATGTCGAACAAATTACAACACACGGATCAAACACATCAAATTTAAGTAATTATAACTACAACGCAAACATAACATCATATATATATCTATAAAACGCTTAATTATTACGTCAAATGAATGAAAACATACGAATCAAACGCATTAACAATAACTATTCATGAGTACATCAACGACAAACTTTACCTATGAAATGTGCACGATCATCGACAATCGTATCCGCCATTGAAGAGAGATTATGAAATAACGGATCAACTACGGATTATATAAACTGCTAATCGCCAAATGTAAACGCCAAATGATATAGATCTATTTTATGAAATACGGAATATAAACCCTAGCGAAACGCAATAATGAAATCGAAAAAACTGAACAAACAGCATGCATGGAAATCGCTCTTACCATAACAACATGCATCGGGTAAAATGACTTCAATACCCCTCCGCCTGTTTTTTTAGTATTAGACAAATAGTTGATGCTGATTGGTTCTTACACTTCCTAGAGTTTTTAGCCTTTTTGGAAAATCCCCAATCTATATATATATATATATATATATATATATATATATATATATATATATATATATATATATATATATATATATATATATATATATTGTATATTTAGACGTTTAACGAGAACCCTCCCCCCCCCCCAAATCTTAACTTGAAACCCTGGAATTCACATTTCCTTAGTTTTCTATTGTTTCAATTCTAATTTCTGTACAATATGTTTTACTAAGTTAGGATTGTCATTTAATTTCTAATATTTGGACAATCCTCGGTTCTATTTAAGACTAGTTACTATTCGTTTCGTGCCCGAGTTCAAGATGAGTAAATTCACTCCCTTTTTTACTTTTATATTTTGGGGCTGAAATGTGTTCTATTACTATACAATGTTTCCTTTTTCTATTTTGTTTTCCAAAAGTGATCATAAAATGTGTTAGTCTTGTTCCCCAATACCCCTCCGCCTGTTTTTTTAGTATTAGACAAATAGTTGATGCTGATTGGTTCTTACACTTCCTAGAGTTTTTAGCCTTTTTGGAAAATCCCCAATCTATATATATATATATATATATATATATATATATATATATATTTGTATATTTAGACGTTTAACGAGACCCTCCCCCCCCCCCCAAATCTTAACTTGAAACCCTGGAATTCACATTTCCTTAGTTTTCTATTGTTTCAATTCTAATTTCTGTACAATATGTTTTACTAAGTTAGGATTGTCATTTAATTTCTAATATTTGGACAATCCTCGGTTCTATTTAAGACTAGTTACTATTTGTTTCGTGCCCGAGTTCAAGATGAGTAAATTCACTCCCTTTTTTACTTTTACATTTTGGGGCTGAAATGTGTTCTATTACTATACAATGTTTCCTTTTTCTATTTTGTTTTCCAAAAGTGATCATAAAATGTGTTAGTCTTGTTCCGGGCAAGATGCAAACTTATGTGGTAGTTTAAAGTAGTATTATTACTTTGTAATCCCAACGGTACAATGTTAGTGCTAATGGTCTGACAAACTCACCTACATGTACAACAACGATAGGTGATTTAAACCCGCCCATACAATTACAATGTTACAAGTTGCTATACGATGATACAAGTTGCTATTGCTATGCCATGTCCCTAAGTTGCTAAATAATTATTAATAACTTAAATATCGAGACGGTTACGTGACGGTTGTTTGAAAAGTTATCTTTAATTAATACATGAGTTGGTTCCTCATGATAAATGGCTACAAGTTATGTTACGATGATGGTTTACAATGTGTGTGCAAGGGGTCATGGTCGAGAATGATATGAAATAGCTATACATGTAAGGTTGCGCAACATATTATGATGATCTCGGATTTTCTATATTACTATGTATCAATTTGTGGTTTACTCACTATCTTTAAATAGCTAACTTTATTTTCACATGTTTCAGGTGATGCTTATGATTATTTTGTTGCTTTTGCCAAGACATAGGATTGCCTTGGACCTAGAATAATAATAAAGACTTTGCAATTACTGTTTCGGTTTTATTACTTTTGTCGTATCCATTTAAGACGCATGTTCTAAACTTACTATATCATTATTAGACTTAATAATTAAATACCATGTGCTTTGTTTACTATTGATATCCACTTCCAGTGACAACCCGGTGTTTCCGCCGTCGGGCGGGGGGTGTCACATAAACAACAAGTAAACTTGATATTAGAAATATGAGGTATTTAGACGAGCATTTACTAGTATAGGAGACCAACTAATAATAGAAAGAGTTAAGTGCAGTTTGTACCCATGTGGTTTACAATCAAAAGCGCTTTACAACCCCACTTAAAAACTTAGACCGTTTGTAAAACGCTTTTGATTGTAAACCACAAAGGTGCAAATGACACTTAACTATAATAGAAAGATATTATACTTGAAGTTGCTCCGTTTTTACTGAAACTTACATCGACACTTACAGAAAAGTGAGCTTGTTTTAATGATATATTCATAATTTACAAAATGATATATTTTGAAAATTGTAATCGAAAAACAAGATTTGAGCTAAATTAATTATAATAGTTATAACATATAAATTTAATAATATGAACTAACTATCATGTATAGGGCTATTCACGAGCCAAACCGGGACCAAGCGAGGGCTTGCTCATGCTTGGCCCGTTTACAATTCAAACCGAGCTGATCGACTCATTTACAAATCGATCCAAAGTCAAACCGAGCGTAAATGAACCAAAATTGAACCGAGTGCTTTTCGAGCGAGCGCCAAGCGAATTTATGAGAATTACCTTTTTTTGTCCCTTTAAACTTTTTTTAATAAGAAACAAGTTTAAAGTTGAATATATTGTATATAAATATATAAATTAGTAGCTTTAAGAAAACTAATTGGATCTTGTAATTTGTTTAAAATTTAAGGTTGATGTTGATAGAATGTATATAAAACAATTAACAATTAAAAATTAACTATATATATGCACAAATATATAATTTGTTAAAAGAGATAAATATCTATTCTTTTAAAGTAACTTAAATATAGTTATTAATTTTAAAAAATATATATTTAGTATCAACATAATTATAACAACATATCATATAACTGTGCATATATTATTATCTATAAAATAAATTAAAATTATTCGAGACGGACTGAACCGAACCAAGAGGACCTTCGCTCGTTGCTTGGCTCGTTTACAAACCAAACCAAATAGCTAGTTTACAAGCGAGCGTTTTTCAAGCAATTTTTGAGCGAGCTACAAACGAACGGCGGGCGACAAACAAATTGGACAGCGCTAACCATATAAACGAGTTAGAGAAGTTACAAAAGGTGCATTTCACGTTACAAAATCTGTAGGATTCTTGTTCAGGTACGTTTTAGTTTTTTTGCATAAGTAATTATTTTAATAATTAGCTTACATATCTATCTAATAAATCAAACTTTTAGGGGGACCAATTTTTGGAGGGAAAAATTATTTGTTCTATAATAGGTAGTTTTGGAGTGAAATTAAAGAAAATATTTGATCACCATGTATAAATCTTTGAATACTAAATATTTACAAATCATTAAGCATAATGGTTATAATTTCTTTATAAATTTTGTTGTTTAACCCATGTATAACACATGTGTATTAAACCTAGTCTATATAATAAATCAGGGTTTTTTGGTCGGCAAAATTGACTCCAAAAAACCCCATTTGGGCGGTACATTTGAGGGGGAAGAAAATTTAAGCGGGATTTCATGAATTGATTTTGAGGAGTGTTAGGCCATAAATTTACAATCACTTAAATGAATGGAATAAATGATTTGGAAGTTTCCAAAATATAACTTATCAATTGATTTGAAATTAAAGATGATTGTTGTAATTGATTTCAAAATTTAAAGGTGATTGCAATTAATCTTAAACTTTCCGTTGATAAAATTAACAAATATTTAGTAACAAATCAATTACAACAATCAATTGAATTACCCGTTGTAATTTGACCGATAAAAAAAAGTATACAATTATTGATTTTATGTGGTTTGATTAATTTGATACGTTCTAATTTTTTATTTATATATTTTAAATTTAATTGGTGTGTATATACGAGTTTTAATCCGTGTGTATACACGGGTTTTAAACCTAGTTTTAGTATATATTAAGGTTAATATGTAGGGTATAAATGAGCCGAACTACTCACGAGCTACTTGAGATCATATTGATAAAAAAACTCGAACGAGATGAGCTTTATTGAGCTCGAGCCTACAATAAAAGCTCATTAAGTTCAGCCCGAGCCCGAGCCGGCTCACGAGACTTAACGAGCTTTTTATTTATTTATTTATTTATTTTATAAATATATAATTTTTGTTAATAGTTAAAGTATATATCAATTATGATAAAAAAAATTATATAATATGTATTTTGTTAAATGTAACATATATATAATTAAAAATTTAAATAAATTAAATAAAAATATTTAAAAACAAAATAACTAAATATCAAACGAGCCGAGCCCGAGCCAAGCTCGAGCTTAAAATGTTTGTGATGAGCTCGAGCCCGAGCCAAGCTTGAGCTTGAAAAGTTTGTGATGAGCTCGAGCTTTGAAATTAAAACTTGAAACGAGCCGAGCTCGAGCCTTGTTAAGCTTAAACGAGCCGAGCTCAAGCCTAAACGAGCTCGGACTCGACTCGGCTCGGCTAGTTTACATCCCTATTAATATGATATTAGGGGTGGGATTAAGGGTCATAATTAGGGTAGGTGTTGGGTAACTTAACCCTAACTAGTACCTCACTCATTATATGACTAGCAACTAAGATTATCTTTGTTCCTAATCAGGAAACAAAGTTTGGATTAATATTTTTCAATGTGAGCATGCTTGTCCTAAATTGTAATAATGTATGATTATTGTACGCATGTATATAACCTAAGCATACTTACACATGTATATTGGGGACCCTTATACGTGTCGTTACAACGGACTTGTCGGTACTAGACTAGCCATGTGTTGGCGTCTATGGTGTAGTGGACAACGATTGTATTGGGATGTAAAACACTAGCTCATGTGATAGACATATGGGGTGTTGTTGGGTTGTAATGACATGGGCGGGTACAAATCATGGTTATAATAATATGATTTACAACTTATGTATATTCATAAACTCACCAGCAATAATTTTTGTGTCTTTTAAGCACGTGTCACAGGTAACGATGGCTAGTTCCTAATTTAAAATCGAGGTTTAGTTTTTCAAGTTAAGTAATCTATTACGCTTACATTCAAGTAGAACTGAACTTACAACACTTAGATATGTTTGTTGACGTTCAAAATCTCAACAAAAATTCGCCAAAAACTTATATATTAAACTTTACATTTACGTCTCGTGTTAACAAAGTTAATAGTTAAAAGCAAGCCCGCACACCCATAATTTATATTAATTAAATGATCATCTAAATCCTCTTTAAGTTTCACTAATTTGACTTCCACACAAATTTTAACTTTTTGCACACACACATATATAGATAGGGTTAAGATCCTTACAAAACAACATTAATTACAGATCTACAGAACTATTGATTTACAAACATGTAAATTAAGAAACCATTGATTCACATACCTGTAAATTACAGAACAATTGATTTACATATATGTAAATTAGTGATATCAGAATAGTCAATAACTTGGTCAAAGACCAGAAATTGTTCTTTTTGTTCTTGCAATAAAAGGATGTTCTGTAATGATCATCACCACACACACACTGTTTAAAGATAAAATTGATGAATAGTGTTTTTAATTGTATGCTGTTGTCTTATTGAATGGTGGTATGGAGTGTTATTTGGGTGTTGATTTTTATTGGTTTAACTTCGGTTAGTCATTATGTATATTATGTGTTGGTTTATGTAACATCTCACATCGGTTGGAAATGAGAACAAAATCTGCGTTATAATGGGGTGGAAACCTTCCCTACGATGATGCGTTTTAAAACCGTGAGGGACGGACTCCTGAGGGCATGTCGGTGCTAAAGCGGACAATATCAATGTGCGGTTACACTGGGCTGTTACGGTTTAAACCCTTAGTGGTTTTGCAAGTTGTGGATGTGGTGATGATCGCTGTAATGGCTATTGTTTTATTATTATTTTACGAACGGTATGTCTACACTTACACTACGTAGTTGAACACTAATATGAAAAGTCTTTTGTGCTTTAAAGTGATCCTCCAAGTTTCTATGATCATTAATTCTCACTTGTGTAGTCAGCGGTAATGGATTCGTGTTTGTGGTAGTGAAGGTGGCAGCCGATCTTTATGTAAATGACATTGGTGCATGGCGGTAGATCTTTGAAATGGGAGATGAAATGAGTCGGATGGGGAGTATGGAGAGAAAGTGTCACCCCGATTTTCGGGTCACTTCATGATGATTGGATTTACACAAGTACATAGCCGTTTTAAATATTACAGAGAAAGTCTTAAGGTCCAAAATTTTCATTTACATTTACATTAATTCCACATTTATTAGTGCCAATGTAATCATTTGCCAAACAGCCAGCCAATGCCTTCAAACTCGCCGCACAGCTCACAAGAGTTAACTACTTTCTTACCTGAAATGCATACTAAAACAAGTCAGCTAACACTGGTAAGTTCTAAGTTTAATTACTAATGACAAAACTATCTGAAATGACCTGTTATTGAGTTCATAAAAAAATTGTCAAACGATTATGAAAAATAGTCCTTCTTATAATATCATCTTCATGAGATATAAAGCATTGGTTTATCAGGCACGCTTGTTCAAAAACACTTGTACACAAGAAAAATACTTGTAAAACACACTAGCACATACCATACTAGGTTAATATTTTAAGCCACATGTAATATATAGTTTTGCCATGCCGTGCGATATGATGTACTCGAGATAATGGTATAACGATCATAGACTAGTTAGGTACTATGAGTAACTTTGGTCATAAGTCCATAAACACGTCGTTATTATAAACTCCCTTGCAAAAATATAAAACACGTCGTTGCCCCACAGCAGTCCAACACATATAAACTCCCTCGCAAAAATCCTGACCGGAGCAACTGATCGCAAGAGCGGGCCCTTCTAACTCGATAGATCTACCAATATAGTCTGTGGCCTCCCCGAGGCTAATGATCATTAGGGGATTTATGGGCTTAACATTATATAAACATATTGCTGACCTAAATTATACGTCATAACTTTATACATGATCCCAATTACCTATAATATCACCATATCATGCTTTTCCTAAAAAATAAACAGTTACATTAAACATTTATTTAAAACGGGGCCAAGAACTCACATAAGTTAAAACAATTTAACATAAAATCATCACGGGTATGCATTCCAGCCCAAAACCTAATTAGAACGATTTAAAGGAAGGGCTTCGTAGAACTCACTTTATGTAAATAGTTACTTAGTACAACCTTTATAAGTAGGCATCCCGCCCAAAATGTCTTAAAAACAATTTAAAGAGATGGCATCATAGAACTCACAAAAGTTAAAACAGTTTAACATAAAACCATGATGGGTATCCATTCCAGCTCAAAACATATTTGAAAATCATTTAAAAATAGGATTTCATAGAACTCACATTATGTAAATAGTTCACTCAGTAAATCTTTATTAGTATGCATCCAGCCCAAAACGTCTAAAAACAATTTAAAAGGAGGGCTTCATAGAACTCGCATAAGTTGAAACAGTTTGACACAATATCATTACAAGTACGCATTCCAGCCCAAAACTTCTTAAAAACAATTTAAAGAAATGACGTCATAGAACTCACCTTAACCATGCACTTAAGTATTTCCTATTTGTTTTCAGATGGCTTCTCGTTGAATTATCTGAGTCATCAGTCTTAAGTCCCTGATTGATAATCACGTACATACAATGATAAAAAGGAGGGACCAACTATGATCATATGCGACTATTTAGGCGTCTAACGCGTCGTCTCACATGTTATAGTTTTATTCGAGATTTATTATTCATGTACCATGGTTTTGGATTATTGTATTAAACTTACGAAATTTGTTTCGATTTTAACTTGGGTAATATGTAATTATCGAAGTTTGATAATTAATGTTATTTATGTATGTTTATTTGCCAAAAAGCCAATTATACCTATAATATCTCTGGTACAATTTATTGTTTTGTTATTATTTCAATTGTCTTGTATTCTATAATTATACTTTAAGACAAAGACATATTTTAGTTATGTATTTTTCCAAAATAAATTCATATGTAGTCCATGACCTTTCAAAAAATGAAGTTTTCGGATTTTATATTTGTAAGTCATCCAAGTTATACAAAATTTACACAAACTTATTTATCCAAGAGTCCGTCAAATTCATTTAAACATACTTATGTAATACATATGAAAATATTTTGTTTCATCACTTTCCATTTTTATTAAAGTTCAAAAGTTGGCTTTTGTGTTATAAAAATGAATCTCCAATATTCAATATATATAAATATATGTATTTATTTAAAAATTCATTTTATTTATTTGATTGTTTTTATATAATAAATATCTTATTCATTAGTTTCATTAGTAAAAATCCAACTGTTGGTTTTACTTTATACAATTACTATTCTAATATTTCGTATTTATATAACATTAGTTATACTACCCATTTAATCAAGTTTTTATTAAATATAATTATTTAATTATATTTATGTAAGTATATTTATATTCCGTCTCATTGGGTTTATATTTTATAAGTTTTATAATGATATTAATCATTAAATTTTACTTATATAATTCGCACTCGCCCCACTCGTTTACCATAATGCAAAATTATTAAACGCTCAATTTATAGCTTTCGCGTCCGTTTCGCATATACGAATCTTCTCAAATTCGACATGCACTGAGACCCAACTACATCATTGTGTTCGTTTTTCCATTACGAACGTTTCTCCGGCCTAAGATTGCCTACGCAACCTTATTTGACCCACCATGTAACACCAACAAGTTCCCTGTGTTCATTCAAGAAACTGTTACAAACTAATCAGTATAAAAACAGACTTCCGATCATCTTATCATAATTTCCTTCAGTGGATGTGTTCACATACCTACAAGGAACTTACAGTCCAGATTTCGTTAATAACCAACGGTCGGATCTCCAGCAAAATAACGATCTTTAAGACTGGTTTTACTGTGACTGAAATTCCAATCACGTTTTTCGAGATAAAAACCGTACCTCTGTGTAAGATCCTCAAAAACTAAATAGTAGATGTTAACTTATATGTGTTAAACACAACCCATCCAAAATTAAAACGTATCCAATGGCTAGATCTTCCGGAATCCGTCTTAGAATACAACTGCGTTTTTGGAAACAGAACATGCAACCATATTATAACGTTTCTCACGAGCTTAGACGGTTTTAGATAAGGATTCAGGCTAAAAGAAACTTACCATCGCATTCGGGGCGTCGAGAAATGGTTCCGGGTCGAAAACGACATCTCGGGCTGTCGCCGGACCATCGCGGAATACCGGCGGCCATCGCTGGATTACCACTGGAAGATGGCTGGAATTTCAGAGAGTTGTCTAGCTCTTCTCTCTTAAACACACTCACGTGTGTGTTTTTATGAGAATAGTTGAAGGTTTTTTCCTTTATATAGCGGTTCAGTATTTAGCATGTTGCTCTGTGCTAACTCGTATTGCATACAAATCTTATTGACATCGCATTTTTATTTAATTTCTTTCGCAATGTTAATTACAAATAGATATAATAAATATTATTGGAATATTTATTTCATCAATTTTGACGTGTATGTCGATAACAGCTTGAAACGTGTTAACATCGCGTATTTTGCAAGCTTAAATGTTTTAAGCCTTTTCTCACACCTAACGTCAATATTATATTTTCACCACTTATATTGAATCAAAATAAGTGTATAATATTATTTTCACTTCAATTTAGGCGTCTAAACTGCTTCAGCAAAAAATTTAACGTACGCACGTCTAACGCGGTTTTATCGGTTCCGCACACGAAATTTGCATTTTGGCGTTCGAATTGGGTTTCCGAATGATTATAAATGAGAATTATGATATTCATAGTCATGACACCCGGCTTTTGTGTTATAAAAATGAATCTCCAATATTCAATATATATAAATATATGTATTTATTTAAAAATTCATTTTATTTATTTGATTGTTTTTATATAATAAATATCTTATTCATTAGTTTCATTAGTAAAAATCCAACTGTTGGTTTTACTTTATACAATTACTATTCTAATATTTCGTATTTATATAACATTAGTTATACTACCCATTTAATCAAGTTTTTATTAAATATAATTATTTAATTATATTTATGTAAGTATATTTATATTCCGTCTCATTGGGTTTATATTTTATAAGTTTTATAATGATATTAATCATTAAATTTTACTTATATAATTCGCACTCGCCCCACTCGTTTACCATAATGCAAAATTATTAAACGCTCAATTTATAGCTTTCGCGTCCGTTTCGCATATACGAATCTTCTCAAATTCGACATGCACTGAGACCCAATTACATCATTGTGTTCGTTTTTCCATTACGAACGTTTCTCCGGCCTAAGATTGCCTACGCAACCTTATTTGACCCACCATGTAACACCAACAAGTTCCCTGTGTTCATTCAAGAAACTGTTACAAACTAATCAGTATAAAAACAGACTTCCGATCATTTGATCATAATTTCCTTCAGTGGATGTGTTCACATACCTACAAGGAACTTACAGTCCAGATTTCGTTAATAACCAACGGTCGGATCTCCAGCAAAATAACGATCTTTAAGACTGGTTTTACTGTGACTGAAATTCCAATCACGTTTTTCGAGATAAAAACCGTACCTCTGTGTAAGATCCTCAAAAACTAAATAGTAGATGTTAACTTATATGTGTTAAACACAACCCATCCAAAATTAAAACGTATCCAATGGCTAGATCTTCCGAAATCCGTCTTAGAATACAACTGCGTTTTTGGAAACAGAACATGCAACCATATTATAACGTTTCTCACGAGCTTAGACGGTTTTAGATAAGGATTCAGGCTAAAAGAAACTTACCATCGCATTCGGGGCGTCGAGAAATGGTTCCGGGTCGAAAACGACATCTCGGGCTGTCGCCGGACCACCGCGGAATACCGGCGGCCATCGCTGGATTACCACTGGAAGATGGTTGGAATTTCAGAGAGTTGTCTAGCTCTTCTCTCTTAAACACACTCACGTGTGTGTTTTTATGAGAATAGTTGAAGGTTTTTTCCTTTATATAGCGGTTCAGTATTTAGCATGTTGCTCTGTGCTAACTCGTATTGCATACAAATCTTATTGACATCGCATTTTTATTTAATTTCTTTCGCAATGTTAATTACAAATAGATATAATAAATATTATTGGAATATTTATTTCATCAATTTTGACGTGTATGTCGATAACAGCTTGAAACGTGTTAACATCGCGTATTTTGCAAGCTTAAATGTTTTAAGCCTTTTCTCACACCTAACGTCAATATTATATTTTCACCACTTATATTGAATCAAAATAAGTGTATAATATTATTTTCACTTCAATTTAGGCGTCTAAACTGCTTCAGCAAAAAATTTAACGTACGCACGTCTAACGCGGTTTTATCGGTTCCGCACACGAAATTTGCATTTTGGCGTTCGAATTGGGTTTCCGAATGATTATAAATGAGAATTATGATATTCATAGTCATGACACCCGGCATATCACGTTTCTGATAGATATCGATTATCTACCGTGTTATCCATTTTTTAGTATGACTATTCATTTGTGAGACTTAAAAATTAGTGCTACGACTTTTTACATAATAATTATTTATTGGACTTGAGCTTATCGATTTGGGTTTTATATGAACCTAAAATCTTTAATGGGCCTTACTGGGCTGTGTGTGTCCATTTCGTTAGGCCACACTTTAATTACCGAATTTGGAGGGGTGTGACAGAAAGTGTGATGGATGTGGATGAGATAATGGAGATGTGAGATTTAGTTGTGTTTGTGATAATACATGTGTATTCATATAGCACCAACATATCTCGTGTAACAAACTAAAGACTGTAAACACCTAGTTATTATATTTTCGGAAACCATCACCTAACATGGTAACCACCAAAATGATAAAAATATATTTTTTATATAAATAATAAACCTCTAAATCAACTATTACATTGAAAATTTAGGAATGAAATTTAACTAGATATTCTAAATTTTGTACAAAGTTTAAAAAGTATTTGTAAACCTTAGATTTAGACATAACGGTTGAGATCAAATTGTAGGAGATTAAGTTGGTGGAGATGTATTTTAGCAAAAACCAGTTTATAGACTTTTCTTCTCCACATATAAGACACATGTCAAATCCTCAACTTTTTTAAACGTTCATAATTTTTTATATACGACAATTTAAAAAAAAAATTAATTCATAAAAAACGAGCGTTTTAATATTTTTAAAATGAGTATCATTGTTGTTATATAAAAAATAACTTAATTTTACCCTTTTCACCACCTCATTGTGTCTTTTGTCTGTCATTGTGTCGTTCTGCTCATCATTGTGTCTTGTGTTCGTTATTATGTGCCTTTTTACTCGTCATTGTGTTTTTTGTGTTTCAAAATTGTTAGAAATTTGAAAGTTATAGTAGTGAAAGAAACTGTTGTACTCTAATAAGTAAATATAATAACAAAATAGCAACAAGTGTATTAATACATAAAACACACAGGTGAATACATGTTACAAAATGAGTTTAACGTAAAATATAATAACGAATGCATATTATACAATAACTTGAAACACAAAACACAATGGTGAATACATATTACACAATGATCTGTGAACTTAATACTTTTTTTTTCCTTAAATGAAGTGAATGGCATACGTTAATGAACCGAACAAAAGACAACGAATGTAATACACAACGAATAAATCACAATGCTAAAGAGAAAATGACAAGTAAAAAGACACAAAAACATACAAAAAGTGACAATGGCGAGTAGAAAGTCACAATAGCGAAAAAAAAGACACAATGACCTGACGAACAAAAGACATAATGACGAGATGAAAAACGTAAAAAAAGTACTTTATATAACAACAATGGTATTCATTTTAATCGTTAAAACGATTGTATTTATGATATATTTAAAAAATATGGTATAAAATTATGAACTTTTAAAAAGTAAAGGAGTCAACATATGTCTTGAAGAAAAAGTCACGACTAGCACTAAAATATGTTTGCTCTATCACTTAAAATTTTAATTATTTACACTTATCTCATCTAATCTTGTTAGATTTAAAATTAAGAGCCTTACAAAGTTACAATTACGTTTTTTTCAAAACAATCAAACGAACATTATTATTAGAGAAGATAAGGTCAATTATTAAAGAGTATAATTATGGCTATGACTATAATAAAAAGTGCCCTTAGTCCCCATATAATTATTTTCTCTTTTGATCATAAAGAATATTAATTAACTAATTAAAAAATCCTCTACCTTCACCCACGCAATAACATCCATGTTACACACTTGGTGGCATATTTCCGTCATACGACACGTAACAAAGGTACAACACACAATTAATATCCGTGCATACCGTATTTGATTCTACACCAAAAAACAAAAGTTTTTTCCTATATTCCACCTATGCTTTTTAACTAATGACTTAAAAGGTCCTTAAGCATATAAAGCTACAAAAATGACCACAAAACATTACATAGTACTATGTTAGACGGACCGATGAATACGACGCCCTTCCAACCCATAGGTTTGATAGTTACGGGTATCATTTAGTTGATAACTTTGCGTTATGTCACACTAATTATCTTTTATTAGTTCACATACTCACGTTTTAATTATAGAAAGGCGATATTCTATATCTTATATAGTAAAAAACACACTAGGTTTAAAAGTATATACTTTAAATAAAGACCACTAATATGGTTATTCCACGACTACTTTTTAAATAAGGACCAAAAAAGTCCTTAGGCATATGATGCTACAAAACTAACCATAAAACTTGATATGTTAGACTAACCGACGAAGATGACACTTAGTGAACCCATGGATATGATAGCTACGAGTATAAAAGTATTTATAACTTCCTAGTACATCAGCTTAATGATCTTTTACTAGTTTTACACGCACACAATTTTTTTTTTTTTATAAAAAATGTAATATTGTCTTATATAGTATACAACTCATTTAGTTTGAAAGAAAATTTCATTAAATGATATAACAAATCATGATCTAATTCTCACCGTTGAAGGCTCAAAAGCAAGTTTTAAATAACATTAGTTAGCATTAAATAAACATACATCATGCGGCAAAATATACTCGGTTAATGTGTTTAACTCATAGTTGACTGAAAGTACTAACTAGTTTTTAGTTTAAATTAGTGATTAACTATTGAATTTAACTTTAAAACTACTGAAACTAAGAAAAAAAATAAGGAATATAATTTTAAGACGACTCATGTTCTCCTAATTTCTTGGTCCTTTAGTCAACACGTCAAAGTTTGATGAATTTATTGCTAACACCTTTTATGAACTCAAAAACAAATATATTATTTGACGGGATTTAAATCCCAGCATACCGTAGATTAATAAATTAATGTATCGTCATATAAAAAATACTCAGATTTGAAAAGACAAAACTACAAAAGAATAAATTTCATTTGTGTTAGGACATATTTAATACTTTGTGAAACTAAAAGGGTTAGAAACATAAAACAGAAAAAAATTGTTTCTTTTTTTTTTTTTTTCTTATTGGCTTTATTTCATTGTTCCGTACCCCAATTCTCTGATTGTGACGGTAGCATCTCTCTCTTTCTCTCTCTATACATATACAACTTTGTGTATGTATATATATTATTCTCTTTATTTATTTGCTTTAAATATTATTTCCCAACTCTTTGATTGTTTCCTTTTCTTGACTTTTTTTATTTAATTTGTAGAAACATCAACCATCATCATCATCACCAACACCACCATCATCACCACCACCTCTTTTCTATTAAAGATCCAAAAGTACTTGTTACTGTTTAGTCTATGTTCTTCAATTTCTCTAAAAAGACTGTTTCTTGGTGAGAGAGTATATATATATATATTGAGGGTTTGATTTGAAGTTGGTTAATTGCATGCCACTTTTTTAGGTCATAGATCCTTCACAAGACATAGAGTTATATACCCTTTTGGTAAGTTTTGATTTGATGGTTTGTTTATGTAACTTTGGGCCCAAATGGTTGTCTCCATTCATGACTGTTTCTTGATTGAGATTGTTTGTTTATTTAATTCCAATGACTTTGTATGTTTTTTTTAATAAGTTGATTGGGATTGTTTGTTTGCTTATTTATTTATATTTATACTTTGTGGGTTGTTCAGGTTTGAAGCTAGGTGTTTGCTTGACTTTTAAATGTCAAAAGTCTCCTACTTTGATCAAGGGGTTGTTGGTTTCATATTGTCTTGATTTGTTTCATCAAGATCTGTCTGCAATTGATCAAAGGTACTGTGTTGTTGAAACTTTCAGTCAATTTTCAAGATTTTGTTGTTTCTTGAACAAGTGTTGTGTAGTTGATGATATGTGGTTGGTTTGATATAGGGGATAACTTTATATTTGATTCATCAAGATCTGTCTGCACAGGTTAACTTTATAGTTTATCCCCAATTGATTGATTGTGTGCTTGAAGCTTTTAGTAAATTTTCAAGATTTGTTGAAGAACTGTTGTGTAGTTGATGATATGGGATTGTTTTGATATGGGGATGTATGTGTATATAGAGTCATCTTGTTGATAAAAGCTTGTTGCTTTTGATCGAATCGAAGACCATAATAGGGTAGTTGAATTTAGAGGGCAAGAATGGAACACGAGGCTAATTCTTGGATTAGAAGAACGAATTTTTCTCATACGGTTTGTCATAGATTAGATTCCGCAAGATTAGCCTCATATCTAACGGATGTTGAACCGATACGACTCTCGGGTGTGAAAACTAGACCACCAAAAGCTCTTGAAGACTCTAAACAGGTTCAAATCCATATGAACCCCGTTACAAACAAGTATAGAACCGTTACCCCGCCACCCAAAAGCGTTGTTCCCGACACCTTTAAGGAAGCTAGGACTAGTACAAAGCGATTCTCGACTCCTCATCCTCAAAGGGTGGAAAGTGAAAAAGGGTATAAAGGGAAGAAAATGTTTCATAGGAACATGACAACGGTTGATTTGAGGTCTCCCCCGAATGGTACTAGTAGCCCTTTGAAACATTTTAGTTCCATGAAGATTAGTAGTAAAAAAAAGATTAAGAGGGATTATTCTTGGTCGAAGTTGTTTGATCACGGTGGAGGTAAAGTTAATTCGGTTGAAATGGTTGATGATCATTTGGTTGATCTTTCAAAGCTTTTTCTCGGCCACAGATTTGCTCATGGTGCAAATAGTCAACTTTACCATGGAATTTATAAGGATGAACCCGTCGCAGTTAAAATAATTCGCGTTCCTGATGATGACGAAAATGAAGAATTAGTAATTCGACTCGAGAATCAGTTTGCAAGAGAAGTCAATCTTTTGTCTCGTCTCTACCACCAAAATGTCATCAAGGTATGTGTAATTTTACATATATATTTATGCATATTTATCCTGTTTGCTTTTGTCTTGTGATGTATGTCTGAATTTTTTGTTTTATATCTAAATGTATGCACCTGTTAGCTGCGTAAGTATTAGGACTAATGATGTTACAGTAATCAATTTCGAGTCTTTGGCTATACTAATTAGGATTATGATTATTTAAAAGTGATTATGTGATAATGCATAATTAGAATCGGATAAACATGGCCATATAACAAGTTGTGTATAAGATAGTGTTTTGCTAATGTGGTTTGAAGCTCTAATAGTTACATCCTTTTTTGAGTATTTTTTTGACAAATTTCAGTATCTATTAAAGTAATAGATAAAATTAAGTTAAACAAATTAAACAGGTCAACCTGTTTATTTAAATGAGTTAGATAGGTTGGTGAGTTGACCTATTTAATCAAACAGGTCAACCTGAGCATGAGACATTTCTGAAACAGGTTGTATATGACAACCCAAAACCTGATTATTTTTACGTCGTGTTAGGAACTACCACTTCTAGTGTAACCTTACTCGACTTTAGTATTTAGTTCTGTTAATTATAATAGTTTGTCGGTAACAAATAATAATTTCTTTTTTGTGGTGATAGTTTGTAGCGGCTTGTAGACAACCTCGGGTTTTCTGTATTATCACCGAGTACCTCTCAGAAGGTTCGTTAAGGGCGTACTTGCATAAGCTCGAGGATAACACAGGAAAAGAAAAAGAATATCTTCCATTAGAAAAGCTTATTAAGATGGCGTTAGACATTGCCCGTGGAATGGAATACATCCACTCACAAGGGGTTATTCATAGGGATCTCAAGCCCGAAAACATACTCATAAATGAAAATTTCCAACTTAAAATTGCTGATTTTGGGATTGGTTGTGAGGAGGCATATTGTGATTTTTTAGCGGATGATCCTGGAACGTACCGTTGGATGGCCCCCGAGATGATTAAACGGAAATCGTATGGTCGGAAAGTTGATGTGTACGGGTTTGGGCTCATTTTATGGGAGATGGTGGCCGGGACTATCCCGTATAAAGATATGACTCCCATACAGGCTGCATTTGCTGTCGTTCATAAGGTAATATAACGTCCTGCTATTATTGTATTTACTGGGTATGTTTGTTTGTTTGTTTGGTTTACGTTCTCTCTCAAAATTATTAATAATTTTGGCATTTTCAGAATTTACGACCATCTATTCCGGCGAACTGTCCTTCGGCAATGAGAGCGTTAATCGAGCAATGTTGGTC
The DNA here is from genome assembly GCA_030867185.1 of Tagetes erecta. Classification (NCBI taxonomy): domain Eukaryota; kingdom Viridiplantae; phylum Streptophyta; class Magnoliopsida; order Asterales; family Asteraceae; genus Tagetes; species Tagetes erecta. The sequence continues at coordinate 73,397,343 of CM061490.1, read as the reverse complement.
TTCACATCCCGAGAAAAGGCCCGAGTTTTGGCAAGTGGTGAAGGTGTTAGAGGAGTTTGAAACATTAGTCGCTCGCGATGGAAACTTGAATCTTTTACAACACCCGACATGTTCAGATCACAAAAAGGGGCTTCGTCATTGGATACAAAAACTCGGGCCTCATCATCAACATCATCATCATCAACAATCCAACTCAACCATTCTTAAACCAAGGTTTTCATGAAACATTTTGTGATGTAATTAAAGGAGTGTTTGTTTTTGTCCTCTGCATGCATTTTGTTATGTGAATGATTAGTTTTTACGGTACATTGTTGTTAAAGATTGGTTACAGAAAACACAAAACGTATCGATTCAAAGTGTGAATATGATTATGGAGATCAGATTATGGTATGTAGCATGTTTTGCAAACTTGCTTCTTGTTTGAAGCTGCTACTTGTGTCATTTGTGTTGTGTCAAATGGGTTTGTGAGGAATGAGGATTTCAACTTATAAAAATAAGTTCACTGTCTCTTGTTTTGTCACCAACTGTTTAAAACGAAAACATATCTATGACAACATACGATATGCTTATAGTAGGTGTTGACAACATACACAACAGCTTACCAATTAGTTGGTGGTTTATTGGTAAAAACAAAGTCTTTAAAACACTTAAGGTCATGGGTTCAAGTCTTATTTTGTTAGAAATTTTGCCGTTAAAAAACAGGAAAAACTTAATTGAAATTAAACTACAAAGAATGGAGTATTGTATACTAGTTTAGTGTTTGTGTTACGTTAGGGTACATAACACCCAAATGGTGGTTTTAATGATATTCATTGGGGCATGGACGGTTTCATTCAATTTTGAGATAAAACCGTGGTAAAACCAGAACACAAAAGTTTTTTTTAGTTTTTTTTTAGTATAATATTATTATACTCAAATTAAAGACAATTAAACGCTCGGTTTTACGTTGTAGTTTTTTTTAATAATTTCGTATAAAAAAGTTATGTATGCTTGAAAAACACCAAGGTCTTTAACTGTATATTATTACCAACTTATCTCCAAGTTTCATTTTTATACCACATCAAATACGAACGGATTTATCTACACCCCTAGTGGAAGAGGGTTGAAAACGAAGTACTCTTAAACTTTTCGAAATTCTCATAAATATTGTGAGATCAAAATGTAAATAATGTTATTATAATATATTTAAATACGAAAATCATTATTGTGATAAAAAAAACTCTCAAAGAATGACTCATAACGAAATTTGATTTTGCAAACTAGGTTAGATACCCGTAACACAAGAGTTAAATAAAATATATTAAAATAAATATTTATAAAATCGTGTACTTTTTTTATTAAATAATTTGGTGTTAAATTTTGAGATATTAGAGATAGAAACCAAAACTTGACTCAATTATACTATAATCAAATGTTTAGAGATAAAACAAAAATTTAATTTCTTAAAAAGTTTTGAGGTGTATAAATATAAAAAAAACTAATGTAAGAGTGAGATACGATTTAATAAGATCTCAGTGAACATGCGGTTAAAAGTTACTCCATTATAATTAGTGTAGAAATATAGAACATTACAGTAGACACGAAGCCCGCCTCCTCTATTCTTCATAGGTAGACTTTTCCTCATTTACTAGATAGCCCATCACCTTCGATCCATAAGTATTTAATAAGCCCATGCAACATGCAAACTAAACAAAACAATAACAAGTTTCTTAAAAAAACAAACAAACTTTAATATTTGTAATCACGGTTGTAAACGAGCCAATACGTTCATAACTATTTGAGATTGGATCGATAAAAAATTGAAACAAATCGAGTTTGACCGGAGTCGAACCCAAGCCTAAAAAATCCATTAAGTTATCGAGCATGGGCCCATGTTTCACATATCAAGCTCAAGTAGGCTGCGAGACTTAATGAGTTTTTTATAAATTTTTTTATTGAACTTATTAAACATATATTTATGTAAATACTAAAATACATATAAAGTTATGATAAAAAAAAGTTTAAATAATAAGTATTTTGTTATATATAAAACTAATAGTTATAAATATACACAAAATTAAATATAAAGATAATAATAAATACAATAGTTAAATATCAAACAAGCCAAGCCCAGACTGAGCTTGAGTTTGTAAAGTTTCTAGCGAACTGAAAACCTTATAAATAAATCTTGAAACGAGCTGAGATTGAGCTCTGTTAAACTAAAATGAGTAGAGCTTGAGCATATACGAACTCGGACTTAGCTCGTTTGAAACCTTATTTATAACTTAACAAGATTGAATGTAGATAAAACTGTATCTTTTAACAACCATTATATTATACATACTACTACTTTATATCATACGCTCTAAATTTGAACCCCCCCCCCTTTTAATAAATTATAATTTGGCCCATCAACTTAAGCTTAACATATTTACGACTTTAATCACATCTTTAACTTATTATCGTTTTGACCCATGATGACTTAGGGGGTGTTTGTTTTTTCTTCAAATATCTTCAAGGGGGTGTTTGTCTGTAGGCGCAGACATTACCCTTGAAGACTATTTTTTTTCTCTAAAACAGATCTTAATATATCTTTTTTTATTTAAAAAAAAGCATGGGAGATCGACCACTGCCCTAATCCACCTGTAACATCTTCGTCGCACCTGCTCTACCACCTCCTCTCCTGCTCCGACGCTTCCTACTTTGTCGCACCAGGTATGTAATCGATTTCTTTAACTCTTTTACACCATGGTTGTGGTGTTATGAAATTGATTTGTTCTCTGATATGTTGAATTTGGTTTGTGTGATTTGTTTTTTCTTCAAATATCTTCAAGGGGGTGTTTGTCTGTAGGTGCAGACATTATCCTTGAAGACTGTTTTTTTTTTCTCTAAAACAGATCTTAATATATCTTTTTTTATTTAAAAAAAAAGCAAGGGAGATCGACCACTGCCCTAATCCACCTGTAACATCTTCGTCGCACCTGCTCTACCACCTCCTCTCCTGCTCCGACGCTTCCTACTTTGTCGCACCAGGTATGTAATCGATTTCTTTAACTCTTTTACACCATGGTTGTGGTGTTATGAAATTGATTTGTTCTCTGATATGTTGAATTTGGTTTGTGTGATTTGTTTTTTCTTCAAATATCTTCAAGGGGGTGTTTGTCTGTAGGTGCAGACATTACCCTTGAAGACTGTTTTTTTTCTCTAAAACAGATCTTAATATATCTTTTTTTATTTAAAAAAAAAAAGCAAGGGAGATCGACCACTGCCCTAATCCACCTGTAACATCTTCGTCGCACCTGCTCCACCACCTCCTCTCCTGCTCCGACGCTTCCTGCTTTGCCGCACCAGGTATGTAATCGATTTCTTTAACTCTTTTACACCATGGTTGTGGTGTTATGAAATTGATTTTTTCTCTGATTTGTTGAATTTGGTTTGTGTGATTTGTTCTCTGATTTGTTGTGACAATCAAAACTGATTAGTATTCGTTATCCAATAATCACTCTTTAATGGAACAAAGCACGAAGATTATAACACAAACATTCCAGCAAAGAAACAAAAGTGAAAAACCCTAAAATTGATTATTAACTCTTCTCTGATTTTGTTGAATTGGATTTGTGTGTAGTGATGGTGAATTGAGTTATGTGTTTAATTTGTAGTTATGGTAAACAAGTTTAGATTATATCGCGGTTGAGAGATAGGTGTTGTTCATTGATTTGGATTTTGTTTGAGTAGATGTGAGTGAGTGAATAATAATGGTTAACTAGAAGAAAAAGATTACTTTTGTTACTTGCTTGCATTGTGGTGTAGACCATGTTTTATGATGTTTTTGATTGGTGATTCTATATTGTCTTGCATGTTATGTGTAGTTTAATTGTAGATGGAAGCTAATGATGGTCGACAACAATGGACGGATGATGCTATAAAATGTTTATTAGAAACATGTCTTGAAAAAATAGAGAGGATATGTAGAAATGGACAAAGCTTGCGCAAGGAGTCTTGGGCTATATTAGGTAGGAAACTCAAGGAAAACTTTCACATGGATTTGAGTCAAAAGCAAATTAGAAATGCTTTTGATACTATGAAATCAAAATATGTAGGATGATGCTATTTAAGAAACAAGACTGAAAATCTATATAACCAAGAAACAAATATGTTCACTTTAACGCCTCAAGAATGGGAAGATTTTAAGAAGGTGTGTATTTGTTTAGGTTCAGTTTTATGTAATATGTTAAAGTGAAAAGTATTTATTATAGTCACTATTAATTTGACGCAGGGTCACCCGAGGGTAATGCCATTAAGAACACGTCCATTGTCCCATCTTGACCTTCACATAGCTGTTTTTGAAGGACTTAGTGCTACAGTGGTAATCAATGGACATCTACTCAAACATCTGGAGTTTCATCATCCCCACAAGTCCAAATACTTCAGATACAAGATGGTAGCTTTCATAATCTAGAAGATGATTGTGGAGACTCTCAAGACCAAAGTTTTCAAAATGATGATGAAGTTCCTACCAATAATAAGGCCTAATCACCTAATGATAATGAAGCTAGGCCAAACAAAAAGGCTAAAAACTCTAACACCACATCTGTATGATTTATTTCCGTGTATATTAAAACTCTATATAGGGAGCGGTTGGTGCATTTGATGGAACTTTGATACATGATATTGTCCCTGTTCAAAAACAACATCTTTATAGAGGAAGAGGAAAAGGCGAGTGTTATCAAAATGTTTTGGTCATATGTGACTTCAACATGGTATTTACTTATCTCGTGGCCGGATGAGAAGGAGTAGCATTTGATTCTAGAATATTGTCTAAATCTTTAACAAATGCTAATGCACCATTTCTAATTCCTCCTCCGGGTATATATTTTTACAATCTCACCTCAACTTTATTATTTATATTACATATATAGTTGTAAGATGATGCATGTATTGTCTGTTTTAGATAAATATTATCTATGTGATGTTGCATATGCACACACTCGTGGATTTATGGCACCATATTGAAATGTGAGGTATTGGCTTGGAGATTTTCGCCGAAATCGTGCATTGACCGACAAAGAAAAATTCAACCACGCACATGCAAGACTTAGAAATGTTATTGAACATTCTTATAGGGTATTAAAGGTACACTTTCCAATATTAAAACTGGCCCCTTCTTGTTGCTTACACAACGAAATTTTACAATTGCATGTTTTGCGCTTCACAATTTTATCTGGAAAGAGGGCTTAAGTGATGAGCTTTTTGATGAATATGATTAGCCAAATGTGCGCCTTCAAGATGAAGATGAACATGCACAAGTTGTGGTGAAGAAGAAGTAGCTCGATATGGAAGTGCAGCGGACCGTGAATTCATAAGTCAACTTCGAGATCAAATTGCACAAGAATTAATGCAAAACAATGTACTTTGAGTTTATTTCATTATGTTTTGTGTTTTTTAAACTTGGTTGTATTATTATATTTTTTTATGTAACTTGAATGTGTTAAATGACTTCTATCTAGTCAAATAAGTTTGACAGCCACATATTTTTAGTTTATACAGACAGTATCAAGTTTATAAAAACAAACAGACTTATATTTTCAGATTGCAGAGCTTCAGACCACATCTTCAGTTGCAGACATGAAAACAGATGAAATAAGCTTGCAGACAGTTTATGTCTTCAAAAATAAACAACACCTTAGTCAACATATAACTTTGATCCCCTACTATTGTTTGATATATTTATGACTTTAGCTCCTTAGCTTTGACTATCATTTTAACACCTCTATTTGGATAAATCTTCACCTTTTAACATGTGACGCATTATACTTTACACTGTAATATGCGAGACATGAAATATTTGTTAGTCAAAATTTATCATAAAGTCATCCTATATTAATGAAGTTTTTTTTTTGAATGACAAACTACATCTACTATTACATTACACCACTCCTAACTAAATTACACAAAATTTCACCTTGCCAAGGATAGAACTCATGACCTTCCATTTAAAAGGCAATGCTTTTACCAAGTGGGCTAGCCCCACATTGGTTATATTAATGAAGTTATTAATCATATCTAACTAAGTTGTCAACACGCAAAAGATTTATGATTGTCATTTTTTCAAAAGTTGCAGATATAGATATAACAAGTCATTTTATTTCTAAATCTATTGAAACATTGGACAAAGAATAAATATTAAATAATGCATTTTAAGTTGTAGTGCGCCAAAAAAATTATGAAGTTGCAAAAGAACAATAACGATAAAAAGGAATAATTCTATATGTGTTATATTGAGGTAGCTTTTGTAGAATGTGTACAACAAAGCTTTAGGGGTGTTCTAATAAAAAAATCGTTTTAAGAGTTTTTTTATTTTTCTTTCTATATCAATACTTAAAACGATAAAAAAAAGAATATCTTTTTATTTAAACCGATGAAAAATTACACTTCATAACAAAAGTTGAAATATATGTCGAGATACCCCTCAACATTTTTAGTATGTTCAAATATCATTATTATTAACTTTTTTCTCCTCTATTCAAGGTTGAGGCCGACGCTAACAAACAAAAATATTTGTAGTTAGAGTTATAAATATATTTTTTGATTATTAATATTTTAAAAATGAGCCGTTTTCTTTTTTTAATTGAGTCGTCGATTTGTTTAAAGATGAAAGTTGAGAAAATGACTAAAATGACCGACGTTGAGAAAAATAAAAAAAAATGACAAAAGTTAAGAAAGGACCAAAATGATAGAAGTTGGGAAAATGACCAAAATAGCATAAGGAAGTTTGGAAAAGGACCAAAATAGCATTTAATAAATAAGGGTATTTTCGTCATTTAACATAAATCTAACAGAAAAGGTGACGGAATGACCAAAATGACAATTTTTTAGAAAACCAAACACCAAAATGGCTAGAAATAAACATAAGGACCAAAGTGGTCGAATCGGTACAGACCCAGGAACCAAAATGACATTTTACTCTAATAAAAATAAATTATTTTCGGGTAAAAAGTATGTGGTTTCGGGTAATCGGGTCGGGCGTCACCAAATCCCATACCAGTCTCATACCCGTAATTTTTTTAAAACAAGCCTCATACCCGTTAGGCTTCGAGATATCCGTCTCGGATGTTTCGGGTTTCGAGAATACATGTCAGGTTCGAGTTATTTTTCCATCCTTATATTTTATCTTGCAAGAGTATTCACAGTAGATTCTTTATCCTCATCCCTATAACTATAGTTTAAAATCATTATAGTCTCTCTCCTTTTTCATTAAATATTTTTATCATGGGGCAATTGCATATATCCCCTCCAAACCTTATAAATTGCATATTTACCCAATCCCTACTTTTTATTGCATATTTCCCCTTTCTTAACAAAATATATTACAAATTTACCCGTTTTGAGTTATTTAATTAAACGTAGTTTGTGCACGGACTATTTTACCCTTATTTATATATAAGAATCCAAGAGTTCAAGACAAAGTTCTATCCCCTGCATTTTACAAATTCTTGAAATAATTTCACTCTAACATTTAAAATCTCAATTAGTGTTTCTAATTCAAGAACACAAAAAGTGCCTCACTCCCACGAATATCAAGCAAGCAGCCAGCAGCATAAATTGGAGCTAAATTATTTTCAATTTTACATTGAAGGTATACGTTCGATAATGGTTCTGGGTTGTTCAAAATAGGAGAAGCTTTAAAACTCTAAACTTTGTGATCTTTTACTAGTCCAAGTTCAATTTATGGATGGTTATCAAATAAAGAGAATAATCAAATAAAATCAATGTAACTCTCCTCGCGCATAAAGCTGGGGCATGGTTTAGTTGCTTCAGTTAATGTCTATTACTCGTTCATTTGAAAAAAAGGTTTGAATGGCTAGAAGATCGAAAGAATAGAATAAAGGGAGAAGGTGAAGGCTTTGTATACAACTGATGCTTGTTTATCAGAATTTGTTAAGGGTATTAGGGTTTATAACATTTTAGAAAAAGGGTAATTTTGTCATTATGATAATTATTATAAAGGATGGGTATATATGTAATATTAAGTTTGAGCTGGGTAAATATACAAATAACAAAGTTTGTAAGGGGATATATACAAAAATCCCTTTTATCGTTATCTTTTCTCTCATCATTCACAATTAGTTTCAAATTACGCATATTTTGTTACAAGCATATTGTGTCTTTGATACGTTTGGCTTCCTAGCAACTAGGCCAATGTTTTGTTTTCAGTAAGCTAGGTTTTCGTATTTAAAAGGGGTTGCGGCGCAACTTATTGTCCGTTTACGTATCATTTTATTGTAAATTCCTTGGGGTTATAAAATTATCCAGTTTATTAAAAAAAGTTTTAGATATAATAATTAAGTTTTTTTCAAAATCAATTATTTACCTCAGTAAAATTTGAACCTATGACCTCCTCAGATTAGGACTCCTCTATCACTAATCTACAAATCGTAATAGTTAAAATAAATAACTAAATAAGAACATTTGTTAAATGATCAACTTCATCTAGTTCCGGGTGAATTATCTTCATAGATAATCAAAATGGAGTATATTTTTTTTTCTATAAAAAGTTGCAAGGAACATGTTGAGCATAAACGAACATGGATTGTATGTATATAACATGATTCACCTTCGATTGCTTTCATGTTGTTGACAATTAATGATGACATCGAATGCTTCATATACAATATAGTCCAACTAAACAAGTGCTGTCATACCATCCAAAATTCATTATCATTGAAACAACTCATCAAAATGATTGGTAAAATACTTATATTTTTATTGTTTTCTTAATAAAATCTATTTGAATAATACATGTACTTCAACAAAACCTTAAAAATATTTTATTCAATAAAAAAATCTGATGGTATATTTTCAGTTTATCATACCCTTCATTATGCAATACAATATATAAAATCGTCCGCATATTTACAACAACTTTAAAGGTTCTTTTAGGTTTCATGTTTTGTTTAACCAGGTATATTCACGTTGTTACGCGATAGTTGTTAAGCGGGTTATTACTTCTTGCAAACCCTACCAACAACTCACAAACAAAAATGTAACACAACACAAAAAAAAAAATACAAAAACAATACACAAAATAACAAAAAACAACCAACAAACAAACACATACATAACATCAACCATATAACAACACAACACCTCAAACCATCAACCAATAACAATAGAACACCGCAAGCCACAGACAAAACATTATTTCATGACATCAACCAATAGTAACACAACATATCAGTCAATCAACCAATAGCAACAAAACACATCAGTCAATCAACCAATAGCAACACAATATCTCAAACCACACACAAAACAATATTTCATGACATTAATCAATAGAAACACAACACCTCAATTCACCAACCAATAGCAACATAACACCTCACAAAACACACAAAACACTATTTATAATGTTTCTCTTTTAATATAGTTAAACTAGATTAGTACCCATGTACTACACGGATTTTAGTTTTATAGGTTTTAACTCAATTTATATATCAAACTTATTTTTAACATATCTCTTATTAAATCGATTTGGATATTTATAAATATATTCATACTAGTTTAGTGCCCGCACAACGCTCGGGAACACAACATTCAAGTGATGCTTTTAAGGATATTGATGAATGTTCCAATCAGTTTTGAAACAAAACTATGGTAAACCGGAACACATGATATAAAAAATTAGACTTTTAGTATAGCAATATTATACTTAAATTTACTACACCATAAAGTGCTCAGTTTTATGGTGTAGTTTATTTTTTTTAAATCGTATAAAAATGTTATGTATATTTATAAAACACTAAGGTCTTTAATTGTATGTTATTATTAATTTTATCCATAAGTTTCATTTTAAACCCTATCAAATATAAACCGACTCATGTACACCCCTTGTAGTAGAAGGTTAAAAATATAAATACTCTTAAATTTTTCAGAATTCTCCAAAATATTAGGGGACCAAAAATGTAATTAGTTTTATTATAATATATTTTATATACATATTTTAAATAAAAAAATCATTATTGTGAGAAAAATTCTCAAATGATGCCACATAAGCCAGAAGCTTTAAAATTTGCCACATAAGCTTTTTTTGTTTTCCTATATTATATAAGGATAAAAAATCATATGTTACAATAAAGGATATGATTTATAATAGTTGGTAAATTTTTATTGGAACATATCCGGTTATAAGGAGATAATTCATGATAATTGTAAATTTTTTATTTGAACATATCGAGTTATGAGATAATTAATGATAATTGGTAAAACTTTAATTTGAACATATCGGGTTAAGATAAATCATAATAATTGACAAGTTTTTTATTTGAACATATCAGGTTAGGAGATAATTCATGATACTTGGTACATATCGGGTTAATATATAGATCATGATAATTGGTAAAGTTTGTATTTGAACATATCGGGTTAGGAGATAATTGATGATAATTTGTGAATTTTTAATTTAAACATATCGGGTTATTTCGAATATGGAGCATACCATGACCCGTCTAAAAATTCTCCATCAAATTAATTAGAACATGACACCTAAACAAAATCCTATATGGAGTAGTTAAAATGGTGACATGTGGATGTGTTACTCAATTATTAGAATAGGTAGATTTTACACGTTTTCATAATTTGTTGCATTACAAGTCCGTCCGAGTAAAGTTATTTTTTACTTTTAAAATTAGTTATCAAATTGAATTTTAATAATTAAAATTATAGTTTGTTTGACCGATAATAATACACACTCATAATTTAACTAGTGACACCTTAATTTTTTACTTTTATTTTCATGAAAAAATATCACTTGTATATTAATCATAAGGTTTATTGATTTTTAACGGTCATAATTATCATTTTTTGGTCGATGATAGTTTCAACTAATGAAATAATTGGTAATGGTTAAAATTTTATCATTTTGGGCCACCAACGGGCTGTCAGTATTTTGTTAACGACATTAAGTTTTTTTTCAAACTCCTGACCGGCGTTTTAGGGTTTTTGATCGGAACAAGAATACAAATCGATTGATATAAAATTTACCTCGAAACAATGCTCTAAACGACGCAACGATGCTCCACTTGGGTGTTTGAACCTAACAATGCTTTAATCAGATGTAAATTTCATCGTTCGTAGCACCGTTTCAAGATAACTTTTACATCAATCAAATCGTATTCGTATTCTAATCAAAAGCCCAACACATTAAAACTGTTAAAAGTCAATAAACCTAATCATAAATTCACATGTGAGTTCTCTTTGACTTCACACACAGTTTCATTATAAACAAAACTAGTAAAACTATAAAGAGTGAAATTCAATTAACTTTTCATTTGATTAAAGTATTACACTTATCTTTTTTTTGAACAGAAGTAAATATTAAATTAATACAACATTAATATCGATTAGTAACACTCTTATCATCAAAACAAAATTTTCAATCAAACATTTAAAACACACATCAACCTTGGTTTTACTTTCATTTAATCTCTCACATAGTCACATCCCAAAAGTAAAAAAAAACACCAAAAACAAGAATTAAATTCATGAATGTAATGATAGGATCTTAGGATTAAAAGGTTATGTAGATTCACTAAAATCTATACATATCTTTAAAAGGATCTTTTACAACCGAAAATAACCGAGGATCGACCTCAAATATGCTCTGCACATCTTCTTCACCTTCATTTTCATTTTCATTTTCATTTTCATTTTCATTTTCATCTTCTTCTTCACCATTTCCCCAAATCACAACCGACTGCTAAATCAATCTCCATCAAACACCAAAATCTTTCAAGGGTTTTTGAATTAATCATCAAGAAACCAAGAAACCGATCCAGATCTGCAAAACCCAACAATTTGAGGCTGCAAATGAGGTAAAGATTATTGCTTTTTTGTGTTTGTCAATTGGGTTTATAGTTTGTGTTAATGAGATGAAAGAGGAGTTTAAGATATTGAAACAACAACAACAACAAGAACAATGAGTGGTGGGTCATTGGGTTTAAGATCATCAAGCTATGGATCTTTGATACAACATCAACAACAGTTTCAAAATGGGGGAGTGTTTTTGCAACAAAAACCAAACCAATCAACACCACCAAATGCTTCAAGGAAGACTTCAAAGATGCTTCTTGGTAAAGAAAAGGAAAATATGTTCATCTGGATCTTTAAGTTTGTGCACAGGAAGAAAGTTGGAATGATGTTCTTGTGTCTTGTTTCCATTGCAGCTATGTTGTGGGTGCTTTATGTTGGCAAAGGTTTGCATTCAAATCTCTTTTTACTTCATTCATTTTAGCCTCACTTCACTTTATGCTTTGTGGCTGTATCAGTATCACATTTTGTTCATTTTCTTAATCTTGATTTGTTTTGCTCATTTTCAGCTTATGTTGTAGTTGTAATTCAGTTTTATGACTATTAACTTTATTTGAATTTGTGTCCTCATAAAATGGTCCATACTGTACAGTTTTAGCTCAATTTCATTTGTGGTCTGTACCAACATTTAATCTATGTTAACTTACTGTATTTAGATCACTTTTGGGCTCAATTTCATTTATGAGGCTTTAACTTGACTGCTTTTTTGTACACTTTTTACTTCAGTTTACCAATCAAAGTTCTACATTTTGATTAATTTTCAGCTCTATTTGGTTTCAGGGACATTGTACATTGTACTACATTTTGTACCCTTTTAGCTCAATTTGCAGTCTTGATCATAATTAATCACCATTTAACCAGTATTTGTTGGATCTTGAGCTTAATCTAAACTTGGATTTTTTATAACCTGATGGTTTTTCACTTTGTTTTTTTGTTGGTTGTTGTTGAATATGAATAGTTTAAGTTTAGTGTTATTTTCGGTTCTATGCAGGCGAAGTTACCCAAGAAGTTCACAATGTCCAAAGTTTAGAATTCAAAAACAATTCCATCACAAAACTTTCACCAACGAGTGCTGATGAACAGGAAGTAAATTCTATTAATTCTTCGTTAGCGAATAATGAGATGAAGATCACTTTGAATAATGATAATACATTTACAACCATCTCACCACCACCACCATCACCATCACCGCCATCACCACCACCACCACCACAACCATCACCACCACCACCACCACCACCACCCCCACCCCCACCACCTGTTTATTTCACCGGATACACCCTTCCTGAAGGCCATCCTTGCAAAAACTTCCCAATGCCACCACCACCCGCAGACAAGAAAAGAACAGGCCCACGTCGTAAGTTTTCATAATCTCACACTTCATCTTAGACTTTTATATCCTTTAATGTTTTCTTTTTTCATTTTTGCGACGTGCCAGCATGTCCGGTGTGTTACCTTCCTGTGGAAGAAGCTATTGCAATGATGCCAAATGCTCCATCATATTCTCCCATTCTCCAAAATCTAACATACATTCATGAAGAAGAAAATCTAACCAAAAGTGAATTCGGTGGTTCTGAATTCGGTGGTTATCCTTCCTTGAAGCAAAGATTTGAATCTTATGACATTAAAGAGTCAATGAATGTACATTGCGGGTATGATTTTCCTCGAAATGGGTCAAGCGGGATGAGTAACGGGTCAAAATGGGTAATTTGTTGGTACGGGTCGGGCCAATATGAGTAACTTGAGTACTTTACCCGGAACACTTTTTGTCCAAACTTTATAAGCTTTTTATGATGAATTATATAGCTTCAGTAATTATCAAACTTTTTCTTGAACATATGATTTAGGATGTTTTAGGAACTAAAAAAACACAACCAACCCGTTTGCGTTTCAGATAAATCTATTATTTTACATGTTTGACCAGCTATGATAATACATAATCAGAATCAACCCCTTCATAAGTAAATGGTCCGAAAAATATTTTGTTTAGTTTCATTGATTCTTCTTTGGTTTATGCAACCATGCAAGCAGATTTGTTAAAGGAGATAAGCCTGGACGTAACACGGGATTTGATATTGATGATTCAGATCTCTTTGAGATGGATCAGTGTCGGGGAGTGGTAGTTGCATCCGCCATATTTGGTATCATGTTATAACACTCTTGCTCCAACTTTCCTTTTTTTTTTATTGTCAGTTTTCTTTAAAGCTGGTGTTTGGCAGGCGCTTATGATTTAGTTAAACAACCCAAAAACATCAGTGAAACCGCAAAGAAAGATGTATGCTTTTTCATGTTCGTTGATGAAGAAACCGCTAGTTTTTTGAGAAATTCAAGTGATCTTGATGATAGCAAACGGATTGGATTATGGAGAATTGTTGTTGTCCGTAATTTACCGTATGCTGATCCAAGACGCAACGGAAAGGTATTTGCATATTTTAACACAGCTTTTCATGGTGAAGAACTGCTATGCTATCTTTTATTTCCTCCATGTTTTATCTTATACTTCTATAGTTCTATGATCTACCAAGAAGTTACCTGAGTTTTGCATTAGTTTTACCCGTTAGTTATGAACGGGTCCATTTGGGTTGTGTTTTGATCTCAAATGTTGCTGATAATAATATGATCCACGTGTCAAACAAGTAGAATGGGATGATAGCCATTCATTGTCTATTTATAAACCATACGAGGTCCTAAAGGTCACACTTTACGTTATTTGGATTTCTATACCGAACATACAAAACAAAACGGGTTTTTAGAGCCGGGGGGGGGGGGGGGGGGGCTTAACTGAGAGCAACCTCTCTATCCCCTAGGTCGGGATGTAGCTTCTACTGTGATTGAAATTTTACTGGGTATGTTTGTTTATAAGTTCCTAAATGACGTTGTATACATTTTGTTTCTTGATTAATATTAATACATTTGCTATTTATAAAATACATTACAAGATGCACAAACAAATGTTTGTGGGTCATCGCAGCCGAATCGAACTCATTTCAATCCCTACCCGCTTATCTTGCCACTTCTAGTTTTTAACAAAATAGAGTATATATATTCCTAATAAATTTGTTGCATATTTGCAGATTCCAAAACTTCTATTACATAGGCTCTTCCCAAATGTTCGTTACTCGCTATGGGTGGATGGGAAACTCGAGCTTGTTGTGGATCCTTTTCAAGTTCTTGAAAGGTGTCATCTTTTATCTTCTTATATGAGATTAAATGCCAATTAACATAGGAATTAACCTAGACTCACATTATTCTTATAAATATAAAATGAGAGACTTCATTACAAGATCTTGCAGAACGTATCTGTCTTGCATGTCTATGCCGGATTTAGATCCTGCTAACATTTTAGTTCATAGAAAATCATTGCAAAGGCGGTTGGTTTCTTTTAAAAACAAATATAAAAGTCTAATCTTCATAAACCTTCAGGTTTTTATGGAGGAAAAACGCTAGTTTTGCCATATCTAGACATTACAAGCGGTTTGACGTGTTTGTAGAAGCCGAAGCTAATAAAGCGGCTTCAAAGTATGACAATGCTTCCATTGACTTCCAGATTGACTTTTATAAAAATGAAGGGTTAACCCCATATTCAGAGGCGAAGCTCCCTATCAGAAGCGGTATAATACATTCTTATCATTAGTTTGCATAGTTTTATGCTTCGCTTGTGTTAATTTATTTTAATTATGCAGACGTACCGGAAGGATGCGTGGTAATTCGGGAGCATATTCCTATCTCGAATCTTTTTACGTGTCTTTGGTTCAATGAAGTTGACCGTTTTACTTCAAGAGATCAAATTAGTTTCTCGACGGTGAGGGATAAGATCACATCTAAAACGAATTGGACTGTTCATATGTTTTGGGATTGTCAAAGACGAAATTTTGTAGTTCAGGTAATTATTCTATGCTGAGACCTGTAAAGTTTGACTTTATCAAGTCAAAACATGATTATTCTAAAGCAGTCTTGATTAGCATTTAGTTTCAAACTTAGCATAAGGTGTTATTATTTTGAAAATTTTTCATATAATTTCAACATGGTTGATATTTTTTGTCAAGATTTCATAGATTTTTATATGATTTTGGATCCAAAAGTTAGTTCTTTTGTTCTCAAAAGTCAAAGCTTTGCTAGCTGTCTGATCTCCCTTCCAATTCATAAGACTTTCTTGATACAGTTTGACTTTCATGATCAAATTTTTTTTTTCTTGATGAAGATTTACTTTTTAACATGGTTACATAATGTTGTCAAGATTTTGACATAACTTTCCATTGACTTCAAAAGTCATTACTGTGCTTGCTGTCTAATTCTTGATCTTTTTTGTTTCCTCTCTCTTAGGGATACCATCGTGATATTCTCGAGCATTGGCCTCCACCGCCGCCACCACTATCGCCACCACCTCCGCTACTGCTGCTGCCTCTTCCTGGAGCACCTGCAGTTTTGACACCGCCACCCTCCATCCCAATAGAGGAAACACCAAACGTTTCAGCTATAGAAACACTCACAGAACATAATGTAATTAATCCCACAAAGATCTCATCAGCAAGACGCAGAAGAAGAGTCGGTTCAAGACGGCACCGCAAAGCAGTTGTCGGGACAAATCAAAATTAAAAAGATTTGTATATGAAAAAGAAATCATCAGTTTTTTTTCCTTCCCTGTTTAGAGAAATCGTTTTCGGGCTAGGAAAGATTATGCAAGACGAGTATTTTCGACACAAAGGAAATGATCTTCATTGTTATATACGAGTTAGTTTTTGTTGGTTTATCATTTTTTGGTGTATATATACTTATTAAAAAAAGATCATGATGATGAATTTTATCTCCCAGTTTTGCTTCACTTATGTAATTCGAATATGCATTTTTGTTATTATTATAACTATTATCATTTCTTGTTTATACTACAAAATTTAAAGAAGAAAAATAGAAGTTTGAAGGTGCAGCCAATTATTTGATTTGGTTGCTGTTAGCCTGTTAACATGGCAATTGGCAACATCGCCAAAGCAAGCACTCAAAGAAGAAAGAAAAAGAGGCAGCAAAATTAGAACCTTCAATGAAGGCCCAAAATTCCGGTAACTTCATATTTCGTAACTAGTTATACAACTCAGGTTGCGCGATGTGACGACCAGGTCATACTTGACGCGTTTTTTATTTTGACATGTGTCGTTCGTTTGTGACTTCAACATGTGTCGTTTGTTTGAGGCGTTTGAAAGAAATCATATTATAGCACGCTTGTGAACCGACCGGTCTAGTAGCTCATTTGAAACTCATGTTGAAAGATAAGGTATACTGTATAAGAACATTTCATATATTTGGAAAAAAAATTAAAATTCCTAATGTGCAATAAGCTTGCGCCATGTGGCGGCCGGTGGGATGCCCCCACCAACGGATTTTAGTATATTAAAGAATATTCCGGATGAGATTAATGAAAGAGCGCTTATCGAGGTTTTCAAACCCTTTGGAGACCTTGTTACGGTTCACATACCATCGAAAAGAGAAAGATTCGGGAATCGTTTTGTCTTCGCAAGATACATTGATGTAGATGACAAGATCGGTTTTGCAAAAATGCTTGTTAACATTGTGAGACCCTAAACCAAACAATAAAAAAGAAAAATAAAAAAAATAAAAGAACAAAAATTACCGAAATCATCATCTACGTGATACGCACAAATAAAGGCTTGGCCTGCGCCTAACGCATAGAAAAAAGGTTACCGGGTGCCAAGATCAGTGGGTTGCGCATGGTTTTGCTGAAATCATCATCTACGTGATACGCACAAATAAAGGCTTGGCCTGCGTGTATCGGGCAAGAAAAAGGTTACCGGGTGCCAAGATCAGTGGGTTGCGCATAGTTTTGTTGAAATCATCCACCTACGCGATACGCATAGATGGATGGGTTGATCTGGGCGTATCGCGTAGATCATGATTTTCGGCTATATAAACCCGGCTCGACTTCCAACCATTTTACACCAAAATCTTTCTCTCTCGAAACTCCGGCCATAAAAGTCAGCTAAAGCTCCGGCAGATCTCCGACGAAGTTTCGGCAAGGATCGGAAGCACGGTTCAAGCTCGTTTTCGCTCTCGAAACGCCTTTGGGACATCTCCAGTATACGGTAAGACTCGTTTTAAGGTCTTTTCGAGTTAAATAATTTAGGTTCATGGGTAGACCAAAACTCTAGAATAGAGTCTTCGTAGTGGGATAATAATGATCTTTTAAACACAGAATGTTCTAGTAAAACCCATGAGAAACTCAATGATACTATACGATGGATTTTATAAAAGAATAAGATTGATAACGAGAAAAAAAGCCTGACTCAAATGCCAAGGCATCATGAGTGAGATGAACTTATTAAAGAGCAGAAGCCCTTGCCTAAGTCACAAAGCACTACTAAGGTGATGGATATGAATAGAGAAATGCTGATTGGATTATTCCGGGAAGAATGTGTTATGACAATATGACTTAATTACATGGTTATGTTGATTATTCGCTTAGCCATCGACTCGTGATTTATTTCAAAGACTAGGTTAGAACCCGTGGGTACCCACGAGGTTTAACGATATAATTTATTTATATGTTTTAATATATAAAATATAATAAAGATACATAATTGGACATATATTATAGAAATAAAAAAATTAACAAAAATATATTAACATGAAAAAATTGACAATGATGAAAATATACTTATAATTAAAAGTATGATTACATTAAAAATGTTGAACTACATGTTTTTAAAAATTTTCATGTTTCCAAAAATGAAGATGAATGTGGTAGTGACAAGTGACTTAATGTGAGAAGTTGGGTTAGCAATTTATTATAAGAGAGATTACACCAAGGTGAGTCTAACCGCCTCACGTTTATATGTTTTATATTTTTGGGGCTATATCTGAGCTTATTGAAAAGAATGAAATGTTTTGCTAGAATTGTCTTTATCTATATTTGTGCTATAAGTTAGATCACTCATGGTGATTCAACGTACCTCAACTCCAAGTTCGTCGGGTTGTGGTGGATGTTGGTCCGCGGTAATAAGCTTCGAGTTAAGAACCGGTCCATGTTACGTACCATAAGGAAAGTCTTTAAGGTGGGGCTTCGAGCTAAGAGGTGGTTCCAAGGAAGGAACATCGGATTCCCCTCCATGATGTGTATGCGTATAGTTGGATCCTTCTAGGTAGTAAGTTTGCTCGCTGACAGATACAACCGCATGCTTAGTGGTCATACCCTACGGGACAAGAGGTCTGACAAACATAAAGATGGGAGGTGCTACTCTTGGTGTAAATCTGTCTAGGTATTATCATTTGGAACTACTAGCATCCCAAATCCCAACTCCTAAAAAACACTCTCACCCAACAACCGCATCCTATTCGAACCACTCTAAATCCCCACTCTCCAATGATGCACCAACTTCACAACCAAATCAACGGCCTCATCTACATAACACCAGTTACACCTAACTCGGTCACTTTAGGGACATGCTTACAAAAAGATTCAACTCCTTTAGGATGTCCCCACGTTTTTTAAACATCTATAAGTTTTTTCATATGTTATTTATTAAAGAGTGAATTGCTTTTTGCGTCCCTGTGTTTTGTTAATTTTAGCGATTTACGTCCCTACGGATTCAAAACCGTAACCTGCACCTTATTGTTTCAATTTTGACTCCATTTGCACCCACAACACTAACAACGTTAGAACCTACCGTTAATATGTCCCCACTTTCTCTCTCCTCTAAGGGAAAATCTGGAATTATTTTTGATTTGGCCCCATACATACTTTCAACGGTTGGAATTTGGTCTTTATACACACACACACACACATATACATACTCATTATATCATCCCCTTCATCCAAACCTTCTCACCATTGTTTCACTCTCAAACTAGGGTTCGACTGAAGACGAAGTCAAAGACCAAGACGATGGTCAGATGTACATGTGGATCTGGTACTGTACTTCGCACCTCATGGACCTCAAAAAATCCTGGCCGGAAGTTTCACTGTTGTGCTAGAATGGTAAGAAGTTGATTTAAATTAGGTTTCATAATTCTTACCTATTTCTTGACCATACTTACTTGAGCAGGTATCGAGCTGTGGTTTTGTAAGTTGGGCTGAACCTGCAATATGTACAAGATTTACAGAAATGTACAACATGAAAGATCAAAGAATCAAGAACTTGGAGATTAAAGTCAGAAGACTAATAAAGTGTTTAATCTTTAGTTGGGTTTTATTTTTGTTTATTTCATGAGTAAGTAAGTTTAATGTAGATGTTATTTTGGTACCAATTGACCTACTTTTGCAGTGAATGTTGTAAAGGTCAATTAGATGTTGCATGTACTAGTATCTTTATTAAATAAAAAGTTGTTGGGTACTACTTGTATTGGTTGTTATTTACTAAATGCAAATTGTGTTGGTTTATTGACCTACTTTTGCAGTGAATGTTATTTACTAAATGCATTTTGGTACCAATTAACCTACAGTTGCTACTACTTCAACTACCTGCAACAAACATTGTTTACTACCAAATGCAACCTTATAAACCACACACACACACAAAACACAGATGCAATCTGATAAACCACAAACATAAAACACATAATGCAACCATATCAAAATATACCATAAACATACACATCCCAAAATCCATTAGATAACATACCATATGCATACCATAAGCCATAAGTCGTTGTGACATTGTTTAAAAGACAGTTACCATTCAAAAGACATACCCAAACAAGGAAACAAGTTCAAAAGACAGTTACCACCATTAATACAAGTTCGAAATACAAGTACAAATAAACATACAACTTTCATCAGTTTTGTTGACTTGTTGCTTGAGCACCTTGTGAGACTGGTTGTGAAGAACCTGCTTGTGAAGTACCTGCTTGTGCAGAACCCTGTCCCTTGCAAGACCTTTTGTTGTGTCCTTAATTCTTACACAAACCACACTGCACAGTATATCCCTTCCTAATCATCTTTCCATCCTTGTTAACACTATTTTCAGTCACCTCATGAACTGACTTCTTCCTTTTCTTTTTGGGCCTCCCTACCGGAGTATGATGCTTTGGTGCAGTTAATGTAGTTGGGCATCTAGATGGTATCCACATGGGTCTCCCATTGATAGCTTCAAGTGTGTTATTGTATACTCCCTTCCATGTTTCTAACCAATACACCTTTGATACCCAAGCCTCAGGGATTGCATTCTGTTTTTCATCCTTTGTCAAATCCCATATACAAACTACTGCATGCTTACAAGGCATCCCTACAAGCTCCCATTTCCGACATGAGCATGTTCTTTTCTGTAAGTCAACAGCAACCTGATCTCCCCATGGCCCATTTACTTGGTACTTTCTAAACCCTGCCATAATAATATTGTATTCACTTGCTTTAGACTTAATAATATCAAAGACTTTGGTTGCATAAGGTGTAAGTTGTCACACCTGGGGCCAGGGGGCTAGACGTAACGACTGGTATTTAATAATCAAAGCAGCGGAAACATTATTATTCATTAAGGATTTAATCTAATACATGCATTTGTTTGACTAAATAATGGGATTTACATAAATATTTATCCCAAAAATAGAACTTAGATGTTGAATCTAACTTCTCTTGTAGCGTTTGATGTCTACGACTTCTAGGTTCCACTCAAGTCTTCTAGAATGTACCGTCAAAGCAATAGCAAGCTCTATTCCGATAATTACATCTAACGTATCAAAAACTGCATCTGAAAAGCATACTAAAAGATGTCAACTATAAAGTTGGTGAGTTCGCAGGTTTAAAAATAAATGTGAGTTTAACAAGTATGATGCAAATTAGATAAGTCCACAACCAAACCTGTACCCGGTCACCCCATCCACATCTAATATGAATTGAGTTCCCGAATATTAACACCCAATAACTGTGACACCCCGCCCGGTGGCGGAAAACACCGGGCTGTCATAGAATTGGATATCCATAGTAAACAAAGCACATGGTATTTATTTATTACGTTTAATAATGATATAGTAAGTTTAGAACATCAGTCTTAAATGGATACGACAAAAGTAATAAAACCGAAACAGTAAATGCAATCGTCTTTATTAATTAAACTAGGTCCAAGGCAATCCTATGTCTTGGCAAAAGCAGCAAAATAATCATAAGCATCACCTGAAATATGTGAAAATAAAGTTAGCTACACAAGCTAGTGAGTAAAACCCAAATTGAATAGTAATAGTATTGAAATCCGAGATCAACAAGATATGCTGCGCAATCCCATATGTATAGTAATTTCGTAATATCACCCTACCAGGACCCCTGGAATAGAATAGCACACCAACCACAATAGAAACCATAGTATCTCGTTTAGCCATTTGTCATGAGAACCACTCATGTAATAAATAATGATAACTTTTAATAACCGTCGTTTACCGTCTCGATATATAAGTCATCATTTAGCAATTTAGGGGCATGGCATAGTATAGCATCATAGCATAGCAACATAGTATAGCAACATAGCATCTCGACATAGTAAACATGGAATTAGAAAGGCCGGGTTTAAATCACCTATCGATGTTGTACAAGCAGGTGGGTTTGTCAAACCATTAGCGCTAACATTGTACCGGTGGGATTACAAAGCAATAAAACTACTTTTAACTAACACATAAGATTGCATCAAGCCGCGAACTAGATTAACATATTTGTATGATCTCTTTTAGAAAATGAATAGAAAACGCAATATAGTAAAAGACATATTTCAGCCCCAAAATAGTAAAATGGAAAAAGGGGAGTGGGTTTACTCACCTGACCAATATAGATAATAGCAAACGCAAGAAAGTAACTAAATAGAATCGAGGATCGCCCAGATATTAGAACCACCTAATTAACCGGGAAAACCTAATTTAGAAACGAGACAAATAATATAGTAACTAGAATCAAGAACTTAGAAATTCTAGGGTTTTGGATTTGGGGTTTTAGGGTTTTAAATTATAAATTGAAAATTAGGGTTTCAAAATATAATTTGGGAATTTAGGGTTTTAAAGTCCAATTTGGGGATTTAGGGTTTCAAAATCCAATTTAGGGCTTTAAAGTCCAAATTGGGGATTTAGGGTTTCAAAAACCAATTTAGGGTTTTAAAATCCAATTTGGGGATTTAGGTACGAGATGTAAATATATATTTTTATAATAGTCAATTTCTAGTTTTATAATTGATATATTATTTATATACAATCTTGAGAAATATATATATGTGACTTAGAAGTAAGGGGGTTAAAAGGATAAAAATTAATAAAATGTATTAAAATCAATAAAACATAAAGGTTTGGGGGAGCCTAGGTTCGAACCCGGGTCACCTAGTTCACCAACACTGGTACAAACCAGACGCGCTATGTTTCAATGTTGTTTAAAAAATGGATCAGAAATGATTTTTAACAAGTTTTAGATAAAACCCCCATTTAACACATAAACCCTAGAACACAAATCCTCAAATTGCATCAGAATCACACAACGAAATTAGAAATTGATAGAGGGGTTTTGATCTACACATGATAAGGCACAATTCATATATAAAAACTTACTCGTTTGGTGATGAATTGAACCAAAGAGATGAAGAACAAGGTGCGACGGTTTGAAGATTTAAACTTGAATTCTAGGTGATTTTGATTGGAATTGCTTACCCAGAGAGTGAGAAAGACCTCACATGAGGGTTTTACGATAACTGAATTAGATTAACTTGATTGAAAACAAGTCGAACGGTACCGAGTTTGATTACGGAGTAATTTGGATTGATTGGTGTTTAATTGGGAGATTAAAACTCAATTAAATGTCGCAAACAGATTCTAAATGTTATGATAATCGTTTTAGTTATCTCAATTTATTGAATTGATACGTTTTTACTCGAGTCATTATTTGGGTATTGTAACCGGTTGATAAATTGGATTAGGACATGGATTCGATCGAGTTATGGCCAGATAAAAAGTGGTTATGGGTTCGACATGCGTAGAGGAGCGTTTTGTATAAATTCGATTGGACAAAAAGGAGCTAAATCGCACGATTGGAACTCGCCGGAGATGGAGGATTCCGGCAAGGGTCGCCGGAAGTGGAATCGGGAAAACGGGGCTTAATTTGGGGGGTGGGTCAATTAATTGAAATGTTACACTTTAGGTCCCTAGAGTTTGAGTTACTTTTAGTTTTTAATTAAAAGTTTAGTATAGGTTTTCAAGGTTTACATAAATGGCCCAAGTTAATTAATATATATATTTTAACTAACCAACTTAACCACGTTAACTCGTAACGTCTATGAGATTGACGTTTTTATATATTTACTTTGCGGTTAACGTTAAACGGTTACTTTGAGACTTAATAGTATTTATCATAAATAATATTTATAAATACTCTTTTTTTTGTAAAAATACAATATATATATATATATACATCTTGGGGATTTAATTATTGTAAATGGTAATTAATTTGTAATCGTTGGAAAATAACTCGGTCGTTAATATTAAAAACGAGAAATAACGTGAGGCTCGAGATATATATTTTTAATAATGAAGCGTATTTTTTAAAGAGAGATAAATACGAATGCGAATAGAATGGAACTAGATGACTTCGGGTTCGAGTCGAGCATTCGGGTTTGGGTTTGGGGCAGATGTTACAGTCTCCCCTCCTTATAGAAATTTCGTCCCGAAATTTGCTCAAACCGAAGTAGAAGAAGATGAAGCAAAAAGGTGCGGATACCTAAACTTCATTTGATCTTAAATTTATGTTCACATTTTGAGCTTTAACTATCATTAACGATTGATATTTGATTACGCTTGAGTTGTTTGACTTCACGGTCCATACTTTCCAATGGCCGTTCAATAAATTGCATTGATTCATTGTCAATATGCACAATGAGATATTTTTCCGGATAAGTACCTCTTTAGGTTAGAAACATGAAACACGGGATGAACACTGCCCACTTCCGTAGGGAGTTTCATCTCACAAGAAACTCTTGAGAATTCGATCAATGGAGAGATAATCATTTTGATTGAGACACGATTTTAAATAACGAGATTATTAAGTTATTTTTTTTATTATTTTTTTTTTTTTGCTTCGTCTCATTGAGAATTGTTCGTTTAACTCTTTTCACTTATAAGAGTTCGGTTGAGCTATTTGTATGTAGATTCGAATAAATTTTATTTGCTACCCAATATAGAAATAGAATAGGATACCAACTTGCAAATGAAATATTTTAAGTATATGAATTTAGAATTACTTAAATGTTCATCGAAAATAGTCGTGATTAATAGAAATGTTGAAATGAATGAAGTAATCTTACACATAATTAAGTGGCTTATATGCAATTAGTAAAACGAGTAGACAAGTCAAGCGAAAATAAGATGATTAAATATGGCCCAGCTCCACAAGACAAAACTTACTATGCTTCCCATGCACCAACTTTCATAATTCCGTGTGCACCCGTAATTACTTTAGTTTTTGCATGGACTCCACAGCTCATTCGATCACGTGCGAGTCGGAAGTACACAACAACTTTAGGTTAAAATGATGATACGTATAGGTATTGATAACATACTTGATAGAAATAGTACTTGGGAAAAATCATATTAAGATGGTAAGTAGATTGATGATTCAGAATAAACTAACGTCCATTAGGTAGACATTGCCCATATAAATAACTTCGTTCAACGATATAGATAGTCAAATTCAGGTACTAGGATAGTAACACTTAAGTTTCAATTGGATTTAGCTTTTAAGGTGTTTATATTTACATGACCGACAGCTTTAGGTAAACCAAATGTGTTGACTATGGAGGTAAACAAGTTTATAAGAGATGATACCGTTTTTATATAATGTAGATTTAAAAGCTAACTAAAAAGTTGAAAGTTTTGGTCTTTACCATAGATAAAAGGATTGATTTGAAAATAAACGGCACAATTTAAGTTATAAGTACTTGCTATTGGAAAAACAGAAGACATGATGGTTGTTGGCAAGTCTTTGTGTCATATCTGAGAAAACGGGAAATGTTGGTGTAAATATTTGGCCGACACTAGAATGACCAATCACTTTTTAAAGAAACCATTTATCACGAAATTTATATGTATATATATATATCTATATTTTTTTTTCAGGATACTAAGACCAAAAGGTTATTAAAATATATATTTTTTTTTAAATATATATATGTATATATATTTGTTTGGGAAAATAAGAAAATTATTTTAATAGAATCGAATAACGTTAGTTTTACAAAGTCCATTGATTACACGTTGTGTTAGGGTAACGAGTTTATAAATGAAACACATTGGGTTTGGATTAGTTCATGAAGACTAGTTGCGTAGAATTTCGTTGGTGGTCATATGTATAGTTGAAAACATTTAGTTGAATGAGTTCGGGAATAGTTGTGTAAGGAGTTCTCGTTAAATTTGGATAACGAATTCATGGATAGCATTGTCTAGTTGATTAACGAGTACTTGTTTTGATGGTTAGTTCATAATTTGGTAGTAGATTTATAGTTGTAATGATAGATTAGAAATTGGATTAGAATCTTGTAGTTAGATGAGTAGTTTTGAATCTATTTGAGTGTAGAAGTCAAGTTGAAGTATACGTTCGATTCAAATGCATTAGCTTATAATTTCATTAACGATTCAAAAGTAAAAAATAATATTCAAGAAAATATAATTTAACTCTCCTTTTAATTACTAACTTATGTTACATAACCATATATTTTTGTATTAAATTAAAATAAAAAGGTGTATTTATAAACATACTTATGAATATTCATTTTGTTTACAAATAAATAAAAGAGTAAATTACGGTTTTCGTCCTTGTGGTTTGGGCTTTGTAACGGTTTTCATCCAAAACTTAAAAAATGTTCAATATAACCACTGTGGTTTTAGATTTGTACCAATTAGATCCAAACCTCTAACACCGTCAAGTTTAACCGTTACTCAGCCCTCACTTGCATCTTACGTGAGGGGCATTTTTGTCATTTAACTCCACCATTTGCATATATCAACCAAGAAACCTAACAAATAGTGGGGTTAAGTGACAAAAATGCCCTCACGTGAGGGGCAAGTGATGGCTGACTAACGGTTAAACTTGACGGTGTTAGAGGTTTGGATCTAATTGGGACAAATCTGGAACCACAATGGTTATATTGAGCATTTTTTAAGTTTTGGATGAAAACCGTTACAAAGCCCAAACCACAGGGACGAAAACCGAAATTTACTCTAAATAAAATAAAATAAAAATGATGTTCAGTTACATTATCGGATTAAATAAATATTATTATTAACTATATATATTCATTATAGTTTTGTATTTTTAGCTCAATATGCATTAACTTGTTAAATATATGTAAACTCGGAAACGAGTGTACCTTTCCACTCGGTTCACGTACTCGAATTCACTCGTAACCCGCTCGGTCTCATTTTGCTATCGGTGCTTGTTAACGTTTGATCATTTGACTATAGTTTTACCTTTCCACTAGGTTTCATCCTTTAAAACTTTGTTTTTTGATGCACTAGATGGCTTGATTTATTAACAAAAGGCTAGAGAGTTTAGTGAGAGCAAAAGTGGTGGAGAGTTTATATATACACTACTAGAAAATGAGTTTTTTTGCTACAAATACTTGTGACACATTTGCCACAAGATAGTATTTGCCACAAAGTTACAACAACATATCAACAAAAGTTAAAGAGAAAATAAACCCCTGGTAATTGATACATAATTCTCACAAAGTAGATACAAAACCGAATATTGTTGCAAACTCGTCACAAAGCTTAAATGGTTTCTCACAATTTATCGACAATATATTAACATAATATATAACTCTACATGCTCGTGACAAATTTGTAGCAAAACTTGAAATTTTTGCCACATTTTTGTGACAAACACATTCAAATATTAAAAAAATTTAATTTGTGGCAAGTTAGTTGCAAAGCTTGTGTATTTTGGCTACAATTTTTTGACAAACATATATCTTTTCATACGAAATAATTTTTTGTTGTAAGATTGTGGCAAGCTTAAGACAATTTTGACACAAATAATTTATTTTTATCATTTAGTTTAATATATTCATTAAATCTTAAATTTAAAGAATAAAAAATACTAACCTGTAGCAAAATTGTGGAAAGATTATAAATATTGAGACAATTTTGCCACAAATAATAAAAATATTAATAATAATATTTATTTGTGGCCAAGTTGTGGCAAACTTATCCATGTTAGCACAATTTTGCCACAAACCATAGTTTCCATTCACCCCTTAATATCTCCACCTACTTTCAATTTTAACCCCTATCTTCATTCCAAAAGTCCACAGTAAATCCGCTAAACATTTACAAAACCCTAAATCCTTCATCTACGTTCCAAGCTCCACCGTATCGTCTCTGTCGACGGAGATTCCTCCGACGGCTCCACCTTCGTCTCCGACGGCTCCACCTTCGTCTGCAACATCTTCACCGGAGATTCTTTCAATCGTCAACATCTTCATCTCCGTCCTCGTTCACAACTTCCGATTTGAAATAATTAATGGCAGTATTTCCACCTTCGCCTGCAACATCCGTTTTGAAGGCAACATCTTCTCCTTCGTGTTCGATTTGAGCTCGTTAATAGAATCCGATTTGAAGGCATCATACTTAAACTTAGCGTATTCGTCTCAGATTCGGCGTTTCATCTTCGTCTTCGTCTTTGATTAAATGTTCAATCAACTGTTTAATCAACAATAACATCTTCAACTTCATCAATCATTCGGTTAACGGGTAAAATCTTCAGCTTCGTTCATATAGGCTTTATGTTTTTATTTACAGTACCTTTTGTGTTCATATAGTGAAATGGTAAAGCTCCTGGAACATTTTGAAATAAAAATGAATCGATGTGTATTGGAAATTAGGATCTATAAGTAAATGTTTTGAAATAAAAATAATCGATGTGCGTGGATTATACTTTTAGCTCAAATCTGGACTAGATTTGAGGCAAACTTAGACTACATAAACCATTCTTTTTGTTTATCATTATTAAAGCATCATCATACATCATGTTAATTGTGAAGATGAGATTCAAACTCATGATCATGATAATCTGAATTTGGGTTCAAGTTTCGTGGTTTGATACCTTCAGTTCCATAATCATGATCAGCTACTGTATGTGTATGAACGATCTTCTCTCTTGTTTATGATCTTTAAAGTAAAATGACATCAAGTACATCACACCTGCGAGTGTGCTAATGATGAATGTTTTAACTTTAGGCTATAGTGATTCAGGTTTAAAGGAGGCTTTTGTAGTTGTGCCTAATATTTAGTTTAGTTTTGTGATTTTATGCCTGAATGTATCTAACTGCCTATTTTCTTTATTTGTTTTATGCGCAGAGTTAAGTTGAACTGCTGGGATTTGAGGTAGCTTATCTTCTATCAAGTTTATTTTTTATGTCATTTTTATGTGTATTTATGGTTGGAATATTTTATCTGGTGTTGACATCATGACTCTGCTAATGAGAGAAAATATTATGTCTGAGGATGTTGCTCGATTTTGTATGGCTGAAAATATCTTTCTTGCTCATTTGTATTCACCATAATTACATACATAGGTATTATATTATACTTTATGATAAAACATTATGTACTTGACCCAATTGATGGTTTCAACTGCAGGATGGATATACATTGAAGCATGTGACTTGTTTTTGGATCAAGTAATAAACAAAGAGGATTCTTATAACTTGCTACATTAAAATCATTTTCCCATTAAGTCAAAATCAAACAACACTGCAGCAAGTATTGCCATTGCATTATTTACTTATATCCTTCATGTTATAGATCTTGCAGCTTCAAGGATACTTTCTTGTGCTTGATGATATCATTGATTGTCTTATACACGAAGAGGTCAACCGGGTTGGTTCAGATTACCCAAGCATACAAAGGATTCAACATTGCGTGAGGTGTTGCAAAGTCATGAATTGGTATGCAAAAGACCAGTTGATTTCAGGAAAAACTGCATTTCTGCTGAGATGTGTCGTCTGAAGCTGACCTGGAATAACTCGATGACATGGAAGCAAACGGGAAGTAGGCTCCAGTGCAGGGCGATTGATGTTGAGAATAGTCGTGTTTTCTCGAAAGGGGAATTGTTTCAACTTGATGATGCAATTGAAGCACAACAGTTTGATAGAGAGACTTTGAGTGCTATATTTGAAGTGGCGCGTGAAATGGAAACGATCGAGAAAAACTCACGTGGAAATCAGATCTTAAAAGGTTTTTTAATGGCTACTTTATTTTATGAGCCTTCAACAAGAACCAGGCTTTCGTTTGAGTCGGCGATGAAACGGTTGGGTGGTGAAGTTTTGACAACAGAAAATGCACGCGAGTTTTCATCTGCTGCAAAAGGAGAGACACTTGAAGGTAACTTTAAGTCTGTAATGGGCTAATTTTAGTACATGCTCATAATTATTAGTTTCTTATTTATGATACAGGAAGTGAGAAACAGTATTAGTACAACTATAATACGATATGAAAATGATTTTAATCTTATGTCAAGAGGTCATTTTATTAAAATATTTGTCATTACATTTCATTATTAAAAAACACCATAAGATATGAAAATGATTTTAATCTTATGTCCATTTTGACGCATTGAAGAATAGTATTTGGATTTCTCATTTTGATATTATTTTGTGATAAATTTAATAGGCTCTTCTTGATGTGTACACTATTGAAAGAGAGATAGGAAAGTTGGATGGAATAAAAGTTGGTCTAGTAGGGGATCTTGCTAATGGGCGGACAGTTCGGTCCCTTGCATATCTTTTGGCTAAATACAACGATGTGAAGATCTACTTTGTTTCTCCAGAAGTTGTAAAGATGAAGGTATGCGCTTACTAGATCATGGACTTTTTTGAAAGCCACCAGTTGTCAAAGGCGTGAGCTTTTGACTCAAAGGTCAAAGTCTTTTTGTTAAGTTTTTCGGTCGATAACCACATTAACCCATAGTGATTGCAAGATTCAACAGGTTTCTTATACCCAAGTATATTGTCCATTAATCAAGAAGGGGTAGGCATAAAATGGAAAGTGTCAAAGTCAGTTCTGGCCATGTTTCATAACGCTCCAACAAGTTAAATAAATAATGTCCGTAAAGGAAGTTGGTAAAATAATCAAATGGGGACAAAGTGTTAAAGTCATTGAGTCGGTATTTTCATTGAAACAATATATCATCTTTAATCATATTTGACACTATAATTATTCACAACAAATTTGGATAAATGTTCATGGTCAACCCAATCGCTTGACCTGTACCAAACTATTTTTCTGTTTTGACTTTATTTTTTAGATTCTTGAATTATATTCTTATTTATATGTTTTCTTGGTTTCAAAATGGGCCCATAGGAAGACATCAAGGAGTACTTAACATCAAAAGGAATCAAATGGGAAGAAAGTGCAGATCTAATGGAAGTGGCATCCAAATGTGATGTTGTGTATCAAACTCGCATCCAACGAGAGCGGTTTGGGGAAAGAGTTGATCTTTATGAGGAAGCCCGTGGGAAATACATTGTCAATCGTGATGTCTTGAATGTCATGCAAAAGCATGCAGTGGTCATGCATCCTCTTCCAAGGCTTGATGAGGTAAGCATAAAACCAACTTGTCATAAAAATAACAGGCCGTATGTTTCTTAAAGCTCAAATTTCTATTATTTCTTCTTGAATTTCATAATGTCATATACACAAACACACCCTTACAATAAGCTGCTTCCATGAAACTTTAAGCTTCCAATCATAACTCATAAGGTAATAGGACTATAGGAGCAAAAAAAAATTGTGCCCTAACGCATCATCTAGGTAATGTGAAACCTAAAAATTGTGCAAGAATAGAACAAGAATGAAACTTAAGAGACAAAAAAAGATTGAGTGACAAGTGACAACAAATGAGAAACTTAGTTAGTACTATGCAATGTATATTATTAACTATAGTCATAATGATAGAGGTGGCATTCAGGGGCTGTTTGTTTCTCTTGGTCTAAGTACCTAAGAGAAATGTAAGCTTTATGGTTGGAATTTGGGAAGAATGGTGAGTTTTGTGGCCAACTACAATTTTAGGTGAAATTTTGTATCAAGAATTTAGTTTATGAAATATTGTATGAAATATTGTTAATATGTAGTGTTTGTTTGTAGTTTATAACATGGGTTGTATAGGAGAAACAAAAAGGTGGAGTGGTTGGCTTTAGAGTGTGTCACTGAACAATCAAAAGATTCACATGTAAGTATAAGTTATCAAAAAAAGATTGCGGGATGGTGAAATCACTATACAAGACTTGGATGAATTAGAGTGTGTCACTGAACAATCAAAAGATTCACATGTAAGTATAAGTTATCATTTATATACATGGAACAAAAAAATGTTTGCATTCTCCTATGTGTATGAAACGATGATTTAAGTAAAAGCTTGTGTGTTTTTAAAATGTAGACATTATTTTAAAAAGAACTTGAGAAGGACTATGAGCCGAAAATTTATGAGAATCCGGATAATGATGATGAGGTTGTGTGGAAGCGTATGCATCCGGAGAGTGGCCGCCACATATTTCGGATAGGATCTTCCGATTCATCTTTCGTGTTGAACGGGAGATACCCATCATTTTGCGGTAGTAGTTCATATGGTGATGCCCGACAGTCTCAAGAGGTATTCTTATTTTTATTATTATTTGTATTGACCCGTTTGAATTAAAGTAGATAGCTTTGGTTTCTAAAGTGAGTTTAGATCACGTTGTCATCATTAAACTGAAGAAAATAGATAGTTATAGTCTTATAAAGTGGGTTTCGGTAGTTTTGACCCGTTAAATTTGATAGTTATAGTTTAATAGAGTGCGTTTGGGTACTTTTGATCCGTTTGAATTGAAAGTAGATACTTTTGTTTTTAGTGTGTTTTGGTACTTTTGATCCGTTTGAATTGAAAGTAGATACTTTTGGCTTTTATAAAGTGTGGTTCGGTCATTTGGCTCATTTAATATATTTTTTTATAGTTTTGGTTTAATAAAGTTGGTTTGGGTAGTTTTGACCCATTTGAGTTGAAAGTTGATTAAGTTTCATAAAGTGAGTTTAGGTCATGTTGACCACATTAAATTGAAAATAGTTAGTTATAGTTTCATAAAGTGGGTTTGGGTAGTTTTGACCCGTTAATGAGGAAAGTAGATTGTTATAGTTTTATATAATGGACTATGATCATTTTGACCCGTATAAATTGAGATTTGATTAATTATATATGTTTTTAATAAACTATAGGTTCAAAGTATCCGATTAGAACATGAGAAAGAACGGGCAGCTCGAGAAAACTTAGAATATCGCTTGGAACAATTGGAAAAGGATCGAGAAGAAGAGCGAGAACAAGCTTGAGTCGAGAGGGAAAAAGAGCGGGCCGAGCGTAAGAAATTACAAAACCGAATGGATAATATTTTAATAAGAATAGGGTAATAAGTAGGTCTTTGTTTTTAATATTGTAATGTGTTTTATATATTTGATGGTTGGTTGTTAAAACATTGTTATTTTGTGTTATTTTGCAAAAATAGTTTTTGGTTTTTTATTTTCATTAATACGGAAAGTTTTGTCAAAATTTTGATAAAACTAAAAAATTAAAAGTTGTGGCTAAATTGTGAAAACTATAAAATTAGAAGTTGTGGCAAAATTGTTGCAAAGTAGAAGTTCTATAATAATAAGTTTTGTGGCAAAATTGTTACAAAACAATGTTATTAAATATTAGGTTTTGTGGCAAAATTGTGCCAAAACAAAATATATTAAATATTAGGTTTTGTGGCTAATTTGTGGCAGAACTTAAAAATAACTATAATTATGGTTTGTGAGAAATTTGTTACAAATTTAACAACAAACACATTTCGTGGCAATTTTGTAACGTGCGTTGTGGCAAGATTGTTGCAAAATATTTTGCAACCTACTTTTTTACCACAAACATATTTTGTGACAGATTTGTTGCTAAATGCGTTTTGCCACAATTTTGCCACGGATATGTATGTGGCAAAAATATTTGTTTTCTAGTAGTGATATAAAGAGAGAGTGTTGCGAAGATGAAGGTTTTGGAAGTTGGTGTTGTGGTGGTGGTTACAAGGGGAGGAGTAAGATGATGTTATTTGATTGTATTGAATTATGTATGTTATAGTAATAGAGAGATTTATTTGTTTTATTTTCTTTTTGTAGGTATAATGTAAGATGAAAGGTATGGAATTCAATTTATAGTTAATGCGGATAAGGAGGATGACAAGGTAATGATGACTATATGATGAGTAAGAGTTAGGTGTTGTGTTTTCATGGTTATGGTGTTGAGAAATTGGCAAGTATGCATATAGATGTGCATGTATATGTTTATCTCTATCGTATGGATAATGATGGAGATATAAGGCTAGTTTTCTAAAGATTTTGTAGGGTTGATATATATATCATTTGGTTAAAGTAAGTTTATATATTTCAATTTGGTTAGACTTGGTTTAGTTTGACAAGTTAACGAAGGTGAGTTTTTGTCATTTAAGAGGGTATTATGATTAGGTTTTATAAAAGTTTTGGATTAGAAATTAAGTTTGTCAATTGCTATCATTTAACAGTTTTATAAAAGTAGTTAGTCTCAACTTTTTAACTTATAAGCTCTACTAATGATGCTTTTGTTTGATTTTTTGTTAATTTGAAGTACAAATAATAATAAAGTCTAAATATATAAAGTTAGCAAAGTAATATTTTAGAAATTATAACATGTGAAGTTTACAAGCTTTAATTCTTATGGTTGTCACATAAGCGGCCCTTCACTAACTGAAATCAGCTTGCGAACCACATTCAATCTCTTCATCATGTACTCTCTCACATATTCCAGACATGAAATTATGGGTTTGTCTCTCTCATCAACCAATTGTTTGTTAAACACTTCACAAATGTTGTTTAACAAAATATCACATTCAACCCTACCTGTTTTAGATACATTGACCAACATACATATATGAGTTTACTTTTCTAAAGTAACATAAAGAGTAAACATACAAAAGAGTATTCTATACAAAAAGTCAAAACACATACCACTAAAATAGTCCTACTCTAGTGCTGAGCAGGGATTTTGTTCAACCAATCATACAGATTTGTGTCTTGTGTTCTTATTGTCTCCATGTGTTTTTGAAATTGAGGTATTGTGGTGGCACTTGCACATTTCCATAACAGATCCTTATACATATTACCTCTCCAACCTGCTGTCTTCATGTTTTCGTGGATATGTCTCAAGTAATACCTGTGCTCAGCAGCTGGAAAGATATCCTTAATAGCAGGTAAAATGCCCTGCAAAGGATAAAATATAGTCTAAGTTGTTATATTTAATTTATAAAACTAAACAATATAATTAATAATACATTACCTTTTTTCTGTCACTTATGAAAGTGAAGTTTGAGTCACTTGCCAAATTCAGGTCATCACCAAGAAGTTCTAGGAACCATTTCCATGAATCAGTTTTTTCAGCCTCCACCACCGCATATGCTAATGGGTAAATTCCACTGTTTGAGTTCACTCGAACTGCAGTCAACAATTGTCCTGTGTATGGTCCCTTCATAAAGGTCCCATCTAAACCTAACAGATCTCTCCCACATGCTTTAAAACCAGATTTCATAGCAGCAAAGCAGACATACATTCTTTTGAATTGTCTGGTTGGACTGCTAGGGTTACACTCCCTTTCCACATCTACTTTAATAGTTGACCCAAGGTTGGATCTCAATAACTCTTCACAATAATCCCTTAATAACCCATATTGAGTCTTGTAATCTCCCTCCATTTTCTTAAGAGCCAAATTCTTTGCCTTAAAGATTTTGTCTAGAGATATTTCTAGCTGATTCTTCCTTTGTAAGATGTCTTGAAGTGCCTTTATAGGTATATTAGGGTTAGACTGTAGTAGGGGTTCTACTTCTTTAGCAATTGCTGAAGCTGTGTACAGTCTAAGCCTTCTTGTTTGCATACACTTGTGTTGTTCTATGAAAGTCTTCACAACCCACATCTGATTTGTACTACCTCTAGACACATGCACTGCCCATGGGCAAGTGGGTGGTGGGAATCTAACTTTTTGGGTTTTGTTATTTATTGCACTACTACCAACACCACTTGATGCCTTTTCTTTACCAACCCTCCTGGAACCACTTGTTACTTTTTCTTTCCCCTTTTGCCCTTCACTACATACTCCTTCTGGATTTGTTCCATGACATACTACACGAAACCTTCAACAGATTGTTCATTTACAACCCCTTCAACAACTTGTTCATTTACAACCCCTTCAACAGCTTGTTCATTTACAACCCCTTCAACAGCTTGTTCAAGTACAACCACTTCATTCACTTGTTCATTTGCAACCCCTTCAACAACATGTTCAAGTACAACCCCTTCATTGACATGTTCACTTACAACACCTTCATCCACTTGTTCAAACCACTCAAGTTGTAATCGTCTACTGCAAGGATAATATGGTCCACTATCATCTATCTCTTCAATTATCACACTGGAACCTTGGTTAGGTGACTGAAAATAGGTCTTAAGTTTTGTAACCTTGTGCTCTATATACAGTTCAATCAACTTGAACTTTTGCACATAATGCAGGAAGTTATGTACATCCATGTCCCCTGCAATAGCTTTCATTCCTACATCCAAGTCCTTATCTGGAATCTTATAACTGTAGTACATAACCTCATCTGGTAGATAACCTAACTCTTGCATCATTCCATCAACTTCATGAACAGAAAAAGTATCGCTATCTACTAGGTCTACGTATGAAACTTTACCTTTAACATATTTCCTTCTTGGTTTGTTAACAAACTCCCCACCATGGTGAATTTCAAGTGAGAAAAGGGTAGGCTCATTAGCTGAAACAATCAATCAATGAATGGGTTTAATGTAAAAAACATATCAACATCATAAAAAAGTTAATAGTTGTAGATTTAGGGTTTAAAACATTACCGTAAACTTCTACTGAATCAAACACAGGATCATCTGGATCACGAAATTCCCACATTTGAAGAACCATGTTCCCAACTTAAAATTACAATATATCTTCAGTTGAGATTGATGAAAGGGATAGATGAAGATTTTGGGATTGTTTGACAATGAAATATGAAGGTGAAGGGTTTGGGTTTGGGTTTTGTCAAAATGGTTTGGGGAAATGGAGCCAAATCAAATGGAGAGAGAAAGTGGGGACATATTAACGGTAGATTCTAACGTTGTTAGTGTTGTGGGTGCAAATGGAGTCAAAATTGAAACAATAAGGTGCAGGTTACGGTTTTGAATCCATAGGGACGCAAATCGCTAAAATTAACAAAACACAGGGACGCAAAAAGCAATTCACTCTTTATTAAAAGCATACACCATAAAACAAACATTTTATCTTCTTTAACTTGAGTAGTATTGTTGCATTTTTTATATTTAATTTTTTAGTAAACTGCAGTTTTGGTCCTTGTGTTTTGATATCATTAACAGTTTCAGCCTTACCTTAACAGTTTTGGTTCCTATGTTTTTGTTTTCCAACAGAAATGGTCCCGAACACTAACTTCATCCAGTTTTCAGTTAAGTCTCTCACACGCGCCCCGCTTTTTAGAGGTAAAAATGTCATTTCTCATCTTCCTTTATCTAGGTTATTATGTAGGTTAACATTTTTATTCGGTCGCATGTCAAAAAGAGTGAGAGAAATGACATTTTTACTCTGCATGTGAGGAAGACTTAACGGAAAATTGGATGGACTTAGTGTTCGTGATCGACCATTTCTATTAGAAAATAAAAACTCAGGGACCAAACCTGTTAATGGTATCAAAACACATGGACCAAATTGCAATTTACTCTTAATTTTTTTACATAAAACGTAACTACTATTTTTTTTATGATACAACATGGTAGATAAAATTATGTTGTTTAAATTTTGTATTTCCTGTTGCATTATGCGAGCACCCATCTAGTTTAAAATAGTTCATAACGTTATAATTTAGATAGGAGCAAATGCCAAAAGAAGTCAATATACAAGAATTTTCACAAAATTTACTACTATACCTTCTAAATTATTGTGATGTTGAATAACTTTTTAATTATATGTATTAAGTAGGAATGAACCCGCGCGTTGCGACGAGATTGTTTTGAAACTCTTAAAACAAATACTTATAAATAATCTTAGTAAAAGTCATTAAATTTTTTTCAAGTGGCTCAGATTAAAAAAATGAATTATCATTGTTGTACTATGGGTTTCAAGTAAGGAATCCCTACTTACCATCTAAGTTAATACAACTAAGAAGCCAGTTTTAGAGACATCATCAAGCCACATACTTGAAAGATAAAAACATGACCAACGAACATATCATAGCCAATCAAAAAATAAGATCATAAATGATCTACAACAACACAACAAACAACCACAACATGCACCATAATCCAAAACCACAACCGTCTGACTACAACGGTAACCAATGTTAAACAGCCGGCAACGACAACAGAATCGCCATCGCGAAAAGCAGACGACAACGATGGTGAAAGGGTTGAGTGTGAAAGGGTATCATAAACCCCAAACACAAAAATCAGATCATAACAAATCTACAACAACACAACCAACAACCGCAACATGCACAACAATCCAAAACCACAATCGTTTCAGCACATCGGGAACCACTGTCACACAGTCGGTGGGCACGACAGAAGCGCCATCATGCAGCCGACGGAAAAAAATGGTGAAAGGTAACATAAACACTAGACCTGGCAAAACGGGTGGGTCGGGTCGGTTGCCCGAGTCAGAACGGGTCCAGGTCGAGATGGGTTGTTATAAAAACGGGTCAGAACGGGTTGGGTTAGAATGGGTCTAGGTCAAAACAGGACGTGTTGGGTAAAAAAAATCAATTCACAAATAATAAAAATATTTAAACTTCTAAACAACAACAAAAAAAACCTTTCTAATTACAAAGATCCGTTTTTCAATTAATTCACATATGCAGATTATTGCAATGATGATTCTCTTTTTAACTAATTACCTTAAACTCATACCTACTTCAATCTTTACTTTATACTTTGCTAAATATATATTCTAACTTGAATATAGATTAGATACTTGTTAAAAGTTCTTGTTCTTGTTGCATTTGGTTGATATCATTCACAATATGATACTAAGCATGTAGATCAACATATCAGATACTCAATTAACACTGAATTGTTTGTTATAAGCTGTAACTAGTTAGATGAAATTAGATAACTTACAAAAGAAGAAAAACCTGCACACTAGCGGACAATTCAAAGAAGAAGAAGGGGAAGGGTTTGTCGGAGACGAAGAATGCTTTAAATGGTGTCGTTTACTCATAGCATCACGACGATGAATCGATTGAAATCATATAACAATCACTAATGAATCGATTGAAACCATATAACAGTCACTTATGAATCGATTGAAACCATTTAACAGTCACTTATGAATCGATTGAAACCCTAACCCACGTTTAAATCACTTATGAGAAGAAGAAGGGTTCGCCGAAGACGAAGATGGGCTCACTGGAGACGAAGAAGATGAGTTCGCCGGAGTAGAAGCCCTAAAACCGTTCAAATTGACTGATTCAACTAATGAGATGAATTTTTAGGTCTAACCCATCCTGACCCGTAGGGTAGTTTAACTAACCTATTTTGACCCGTGCTTTTTTTTTTTAGCCCACTAGGTTGAGTTTTGATCCGCTGATGGGTTTTAAAGGGTCCAAACTAACAAAAATTAACCTAAAGTGACCCAAAATTATTAATATGAGTCAGCTTTGCCAGGCCTAATAAACACTAATAATCATATCATAATTGATCTACAACAACACAACCTCCATCAGCTCACCGACGATCATAACATATCTACAACAACACAAACCCCAAAAATCGAACATGCAAACACAATCAAAACCTTATACGAATCATGCAACCCCATTCAGATATATCCTTAGAAACTAAAAAACAAAGAAATACAACCTCATCAAAGCAACTTCTGGTGTTCTCCGGCGAAAACACAACACATCAGTACATAAACATGAGCAGAGCAAAAGAAAGAGGATGAGATACCAACGTGGAAACTCGGAAACAAAATAAATGAAACATAAGATATATATACAGAAAAAAGAAAAAAAATCCAGCAACACACTGTTGTACTAAGGAGCTGTTCGTTTCACCTCTTAATGGTTCAGTTTAGTGCTTAATAATTCAACATTTAGTATTCAGAGTGTTTGTTTCATTAAAAAAGCCTCTGAATGGTTCAGTTAAATGCTGAATGGTTAAGAGACAAAGATATGCTGAATGGAGCATATACCAACTTTACTCATGAAGTTTCTACTTCTACTCCAGCATCCCTCCCATTGATAGAACCTTTTAATGATTCATACCTTTTAACCATTCAGCACTTAATGATTCAGAATTTGCCAGACACCCCCTAAATGCATTAAAAATAGTATCAAACAAAAACACTTGTACCATATGTTTAATTGTAAGCACCATATGCAAAATAATAAATACCACACGCAATAGATGTTTTAAACTACTATTAACACAGGTTTAAAAGGTATATATATTATAATTATAAACTTTATCTTTAAATAACGTAATATTTGAATTATTTGTTATACTTGTGTATAAATGGATTAGTATTAACAAAATAAAATGACTTAAGTATATTACCGAAGACATTGTTAGAAAAGAAACAGTTTTATATTTGTAAATGTTAAAACAATCATATAATCATATACAATACACAATAGTTACAAATGTGTCATTCAACCTATTTATGATGAATGCAAGTTTATGTTCTACATGTAAATATATCTAAAATCTTTTAAAACTAGCTTCTAAAATGAAACACAAAATACATATATTATCATATGCTTATGTTGTTTGGCACACCTCTACCAGTAACTCCAGGTTCTGAAGTTGGTACAAGCAGCTGATAAGGTAAAACACCAGCACCACATCTGTTCCTAAGCTTAGGATCCTCATTCCTCCTATGTATCTCATTTTCAATCTTTTTAACTGTCACTGAAAATCGATAAAACGCATTAATAACCTCCGGTTCACCCGGCCATCTTGTGTACACATCTTTCATCTCCCCAATATACTCCTCTTCGTGTGAATGTGCCGAGATTATATCAATTACGGCCATGTATTTTGTTGAGTCAAATAAACTAGGCAAAGATGCAAGAAAAAAGGCTTGAGGATCAGCCATAAAGTTTTGATACTCATCATCATGTTGTTGGGGTATAAGTTTTTGCATAAGTGGTGGCCTATTTGGAACATATCCCCCATAGTGGTACTGCCCAAAGTTAAGTGCCGCATGTTGTGCTGATGCGGTCCATATTAGAATGGTCAGTATTTCGGTAAGAGCAGCGGGTGTAGTTAGTTTAGGCCACCAATTTGCCTCACGAAGATCGGCGTGTCCCACATTAATGGCTTCCGAATACCATGATTGAAGTTCAGTGTCATATATAACAGTATTTTCATCGGGGTAGTAATGGTTAACGTATGTATGCACGAGATCTTGAATTGCCGACCATATAAGAAGCCCGTCGTTGGCATATGGGTAATCTTCAATAAGCAGTCTCAGTCCGTGGGGCTTTGTTTCATCAGGCACCGCCATCCCTCTATAACCAAGTTCAAGTAAAATATTTGCTTAGAACATGTTATATGCAAGCTAGCTATCATGGTTATTTTAAAGGAAATGACCAAAATTAACATGTTAGATCATAAAACTGCAAAAACACACATTGACTTTTTATGAGTATTGTAGGATCATGTATACCTTCGTATCAGATCCGCAGGAAGGGCTTCCAAGTCGAAGCGCCACCAATCACGATAGGCAGCAGATACCATCTCGATGCTATACTTTCCAGGAGAAAAGCCACACTCTATAATCCCATCGGCAGATATAAGGTTCTCACGGGCCATGGCATTTATAGCAAGTGCATGTTTCATGTGAACACTAAGAAGCTTGAAAATCGGATGCAATGAGCTCAAGTGTCGATGAGTGGCTATTATAAATGGTTCCATACACGCATGAACTCGTAACCTATATATATGTATAACCATTACATGAACTCATAATTAATTTGTTTTGAATTTTAACAAGTTATATCTGATTTGACATACCAATGATGGATAAGTTGGTGAGCACCATTGTCATTAGAACAAACATGAGCTTTGCCTAGTTTCCACAACCAATTGGTGGTTGCATCAACTGGAGGAGTGAGGACTTGTTTTGATGGGACATTGTTGTCATTAGGAGGAAGGCTAAGCTCGATTGCGATCGGCTTTAGAGTTCCCACTTTCGTCAAAAAGAAGATTGTGCGTGTTGCATACGCTTTTCGGTCTTCTTGACTGTTTATCCTCTCCAAAAATGGAAGGTAAATGTCATGATAATCCAATACAAAAAGCTTGTTTTCATCCAAGGCCTAAAAGTTGAAAAAAAAAGTTAAAATCCAAACCCAAAAAACAAACACTAGCTAGACATTTCAATCATTCATGCTGCTCATTAGTTATATTTTACCTGTTGTACGGACATCCCATCAAGGTGCCATATAATATGTTCCTCTTTAAGTTCTGAATCTAGTTGTCCATATATTGAAGGATCAAGTTTGCTCACAGGAGGATACACCTATAGAAGTTAACATTTATAAATTTTTAATAACGTTCTAGCGCGTATAAGTGTATG
This sequence comes from Tagetes erecta, assembly GCA_030867185.1. Lineage (NCBI taxonomy): Eukaryota > Viridiplantae > Streptophyta > Magnoliopsida > Asterales > Asteraceae > Tagetes > Tagetes erecta. The sequence goes on along the minus strand of CM061490.1, from coordinate 73,354,859 downwards.
TAATAAATATTCAAGTTATGTTAGTTTAGTTACCTTCAACCTCTCTAAGCTAACAGGGTTCATCTCAGCAAGGGTTTGGCGGCCGAGTTCATAATCATCTTGTTCATAGCTTGTTGCATTCCCTGAAATGTCGAACGTTTATTATATTTTTATGATTTGTAAAGATAAAATTGGATATGATGGAGTTAGTGTTCATGACCATTTCTATTAGAAAATAAATCTATAAGGACCAAAACTGTTAAGTTGAGACTAAAACTGTTAATGATATTAAAACACATGGACAAAAACTGCAGTTTACTATTTTTATGATTTATAAAGATTTGTGAACTAAAAAGAAGTGACACTTACAGGACAAGTGTTTTGGAGTTTCAAACTTGAAAATTTCTTCAATAGATCCACGTATATCCAAGAACTTTAATAGACCATGCATATTATCAACTTCATGTTTTGTGTTCCTATAAAGTTCAGCAAAATCCCTACAAACATCCTTCTCATTGTACAAAGTGGACACCATGGGTGGAATATTGTGCAACACTCCCTTTAAAATTCCCATGTGGATATCGTTGCGCCTCGTCCCCTCCATAGCTTCATCTCTTGGCACATATGTAGATGATATCATCGTATTCACGTGTATTTCAGTAGTTTCATCTGCATGCATGCATAGTATATAGATGCATAAGTTATTTTACCTTTGATCTTCAAACTGGGTGTATGTATGGTTAATTAAATACGCAAAACAAACTCAACTCACCAGTGAGTGATGAGGGTCGTCCTGTACGACAACGTCTGGGGCATGGGTATTGTTCACCTCCTAGTGTTGGCCTAGCAAATTCAGCTCCCTTATCAGGATTTCCAAGATCATTGTATGTGTCGTAATCATATATTCTGTCGGAAGCTAATCTTTCTCCCGTTCCATCACCTCTTTTATTTTTTAGTTCCTTTGCTCTTAAGTACTTCAGCCCCTTTGGTGTTTCACTTGGTAAATACGCCTATTCGATACATAACTAAAATCAGTATACAACGAAAATGAAAACGACAAGTGTACGTACGCCACAAGTCAAAATGTCAGTATGTTACAACCAATTTGTCATAGTTTCACCTTGTTAGAAAAGAATATCCGTTGCTCGTTGCTAATATGCGCCGGTTGAATCCAAGAATTGCATAAAAAATGGAAAAAACTATCCAAAGAGATAGTCTCCACATACAACTCCTTATCATAGTTGTTTCTAATAAGGATGGCTCCTGGTTCTCCAAAGTTAGCATCAATTACAAGCTCAACTTCAAAGCTGAAACATCCGGTGCCATGTCCTTTGCGAGTCGTACATTTGTACCAATCTATTACACATTCCTTGCTCACCTTTGGCTTCATGGTACCTTAATTTCATGCACACGTTGAAAGTTTATCACACAACACAATGTATATGTAAAACCAACATAAAATAATAATGAAAGTTTCAAAAACCTACTTGGATCCAATTGAGTGCTAACAAGCTGAAAACCGACGCCCTCCTCCTCACGCTTCATATCGTTTTGTGGATATAACCATGGGATCTTCATCATTGACACCTCATTGCTTACCTTATTAATGGTAACCGTTGCTGTTACTTTCAACACTGAGGACAATTTAACCTTAACTTGCTCGTCTACGAAATCCAAAGCCAACGTAGCTTTTACAACATTTAGAGACTTTGACTTCTTCTTGGAAGAAGAAAGAAACGACGCCATAGGAACTTTTGACGTTGTTCTTTCTAGATAATACGCGATCTCTTTTTGTGTAACCGTGGAGATTGGATTGGTGTTTAGTGTGTTCTTCACTTCATGAGAAAAATACAAGGAAGAGATCATGTTCTTCATTGCTGCCATTTGTTGTTCACGTACAAATTAAGAATTAGATTTGTGGTTTCATTTGTGTTATTTTGCATCATATATATAGACAATTTAATCTTAGGACCAAAGTTAATTAGGACCACATACGTACGTACATATTGATCACTATTCACATGTGTTTTTTGCGGAACATGCATCCTATAAAACATTGATATTGATAGTCATGCATTTTCCTTCGATTCTTCTTAAGAAAGATTAGTGGTACGTAGCAAAAATGAAGACAATGATATTGATAGTCCTGCATTTTCCTTCAATTCTTCTATAAGATATTAGTGGTAGCAAAAATTAGTGTCGAGTACAATTTGTTTAATGGATCAAAATGGGTTTCGTTTGAAAAAAAGTAGGTAGGTGTAAACGAATTAAGCCGGTACGAAAGCTACTCAAAATTAGCTCGTTAAAATTACGATTCGAGGCGAAATAAAATAAAAGATTGACAAAAACTTTTTAAAATTGGAAAAAGAATTATGAATTTTTTTTTATAAATTTGTAAAAAATCAATCTCCAAAAAATGACGAAACTTTTAGAACTTGCAAATATAAAAATGTGAAGTTTTTTAATAATTTGTAAAAATATTTACTTAATAGCAAAATAAAACACAAAACGCTCAAACGGGTCTAAAATTCACATAAAACATTCAAACGAGTTTAAAATTTACCTTAAACGTCCAAACAGGTCTCAAATTCACCTAAAAATCAATGTTTACCTATCATACAAGTTAATTACCTAACATCAGAACATTTTTTTAGAATTAGTTTATATAATTGAAAAAATAAAGTTGAAGTAACCTAATTTGAACAAATTTAAAACTTTGTTATGATCATATGACATTTCCATTATATATATTTAATACTAAGTTTACTACCAGGTTGTTACACATGGTTAAATAACAATATTTTAACAAAACGTTATAAGCATTATATATAAGAAATTGTAAATATTTAATATTTTAGAATTTGTAAAAAAAAAATTTAGATATGATAGTAATCACAAATATTTTGCTCCATCATTTCATGGAGAAATTTCCATTCGATTTCCCTCCCAAACTTTTGTTTATAAAACAAATATTTCTTCCCTTTAAAAAATGAAACCTAAAAACCTTAATTTATTAGGTTACTAGGTTTAATACTCATGTGTTACACACGGGTTAAATAATAATATTTATAAGGAAAATTATAACCATTATGTTTAACCATTTGTAAATATTTTATATTTAAGAAAGTTTACTCTATTAACTCATGCATGCATGATTAATATTTTCATTCAATTTCTCACCCAAACTTCCTGTCATAGAAAAAATATTCACCCTCAAAAAATATCCCCCTAAAACCTTGAATTATTAGATAAATTAGGTTTAATACCCGTGATACACACGGGTTGATATAATCTATTAACCATTTTAATAAAGAGATAATATTTAACTAATTATAAGTAATTTTTTTAAATTACACATCAATAAGTAAATAACATCAATAATTTTAAAAAACATTGATATTGATAGTCATGCATTAATTTTCCTTCGATTCTTCTTAAGATAGATTAGTGGTACGTAGCAAAAATGAAGACAATGATATTGATAGTCATGCATTTTCCTTCAATTCTTCTATAAGCTAGATTAGTGGTAGCAAAAATGAGTGTTGAGTACGATTTGTTTAATGGATAAAAAAGGCTTTGGTTTGAAACAAGTAGGTGGGTGTAAACGAATTAAGTCGGTAAGCAAGCTACTCAAAATTAGCTTGTTAAAAGTACTATTCGAGGCAAAATACAATAAATTTCTTGTAACACCACTATGTTTATACACTCATTTTTATTTGAACGCTAGTATAGTGAAAGAACAACAATCTAATTCTCATATTTCTTGTATAACACCGTAGTACTAGTCTTTGGCGTTTCTTAACATTCTATCATAATTCATCACATCGAACGGGGTTAATAGGGCTATTAGTGTTACTCCACTATTCTACATTGTACTTTTATCCATCTTCAACTTTGACATAAAACGTATAACCATTAATATCATACCCTTGGTAAGATATTACTGTAAAATTTGGACCCCACACCCAACTTTTCCATTGTTATATCAACATTTGCTTGGCCATATGATGTTAAAAGGTTTAAGAAACTAGATTATTAATGACTTGCCACATTCCTTCTTATGTGACCAGAGACAACCACATGTTTATGATCTTCATCAAACTTTGGCTTATAATCATTTTAGCTATTGAAGACTTTGTCAATTTACTATTTTGATCTTCTACACTACTTTGACATATTTACGACACTGACACCTCAACTTTGACTTAGTTATTATTTTAGCATCTAGTTTGAATATGTTATTGTCTTTTAATGTAAGATGGATTAAGACTTTGCACTGTAGCATGCAAGCGTAAAACATTTGCTATCAGTTAGTGTGACAGTCACATACTTGAGATCCAATAATTGTCGTACCGCAAGTGCGAGCCGGTCTTGTAACTAGTTACAATACTAAAACCCACATTGCTAACCATTAACCAATTAGAAAATGATAAAGTAAAAACATAAAAGAAGATAATCATATATATATATATAGATGAGCTTTTAGTACCGAGTACCAGTATCAATGCCGGTATCGTCCCGGTATCGTATCGATTGAACAAAATCGGTACCGCACCCACTTTTTCTAAAATTTGGTACTGGTACCGATAAAGTACCGGTTAGTACCACGTTGGTACCGATTACATAAAAACTTTTTTTAATGTATTTTAAATAATTTGGGATGTTATAAATGTTGTGTATTAAATATTTAATGTTATAAATGATTTTCTCTACAACTTTGAGTCATTTTGTAATGCTTAGATTATCAACTTTTAAATTGAATAAATTTAATATTTTAAAATTAACTTTTACCATATTTTATTTAATTTATATATATTATATTATAGTTATATTAAAAGGTATAAAATTAAACCGAAATAAGGGAATAAATTTTATTAAAAAAAGATAAAACATGAAACCGGTACCAACGTGATATTGGTACCGAAATACCGGTACCGATACTGGTACTGTACGTCCCGTTAAATTCAGTACCGGCACCAATACCTACTTTTCCTGAAAATCGGTACTATTTGATCCCGATCTCATATTTACCTTTACGTATATATATATAAGAGATAATCATTAACAAACTTAAATAAAAGATACATAAGGTATAATCATACAAAACTTAAATAAAAGAGATAATCATGCACATTGAATTCAAACCGCGTCTAAAGATAAACTAGAGTGAGATAAATAAACTAGAGTTGCGTGTAAAGTGTGGTTTAACTTTTGTAGCATTTTAGTCGCGGTTTTTTGCCGCGTCTAAACTTAAAATCCAACCGCGTCTAAACTTCAGTTTTCTACTAGTGAAAAGATTGATGAAAACTTTTTAAATTGAAAAAAAGTTGTGAATTTTTTTTATAAATTTGTAAAAAATTGATCTCCAAAAAATATGAAACTTTTAGAACTTGCAAATATAAAAAATGTTAATTTTTTTAAAAAAATTTATAAAAATATTTACTTGATAGCAAAAATAACACAAAACGCTCAAATTAACGGGTCTAAAATTCACATAAAACGTTGAAACGTGTTTAAAATTCACCTTAAAAGTCCAAACGGGTCCCAAATTCTTCTGAAAATCAATGTTTACTTATCATATACAAGTTAATTAACTAGGATTAGAATACTTTTTTAAAAATTAAGTTATCTAATTGAAACAAAATAAAGTGTAATTAATCTAATTTGAAACTTTGTTATGTTCCTATGACATTTCCATTATATATTTAAAACTAAGTTAATGGTATATTGGTTTCCACTAGTCTAAATTCTCACCTTTTGGCTTCTATCGGTCCTAACTATTGATTTGGCTGTCAACGGTCCCAACTTTTATTACTTTGGTAACCAACGGTTCGTCGTTAATTTTTTTTAACGCTGTTAAGTTTTTTCCAAATTCAAGACCGATTTTTTAAGCGTTTTGATCGGAAGGATAATACAAGTCGATTAATGGAAAAGTTACCTCGAAATGACGCTCCGAACAACGAAACGGTGCTTCAACCGGGTGTTTAAACCTAACGGTGCTTCAATCGAATGTAAAAATTTTGTCGTTCAGAGAGCCGTTCGTGCAAACTTTAACATCAATCGAGTCGTATTATCCTTCCGATTAAAAGGGCTAAAACATCGGTCTTGAATTTGAAAAAAACTTAACGACGTTAAAAAAAATTTAACGACGGACCGTTGGTAGCCAAAGTGATAAAAGATGGGACCATTGACAGTCAATTCATTCGGGACGGTAGAAGACAAAAGGTAATAGCTGAAACCAGTAGAAACCAATATACCAAGTTTAATATATCAAGCTGTTGCACATGCTTAAATAACAATATTTTACCAAAACATGGAGGTATGGAGCCCCATTGGCATTTCAACTGTGATCAGATACGTTGAGATGTTTACATAGCTTGAAAACTCATCAAGCACTTCAAAATAATTTAATGGAACGTATATGGTGAGTAGGGCAGTTTCTTTTAGTGTTCTTGTTTCCTTAGGTGTTAGGGGTCTTTGTGTATGGAGTCACTCTAACTAAAAAATAATTTCTCCGAAGATACACAACCTAATCTAATTTAATTTTTCATGCGCTATCATAACCTGACATAACCCAACTTTTTAATAAGTAAATAAATATGTTTTATGTATATTTATAATATTAGATGTTATATTTTATAAAAAAAATGTGTCGAACTAATATTATAATGACCTATGGCTAATAAGATAAATATTTAACCTTTTTATATAAATTTTTTTCGAAACAACTCCATATTTATAAAAACTTAATTATACCAACATGTCCGTAAAGAAAAAAACTAAACAAGACACTGATAGATATGACAATTTGTCTTGATACGTGACAAGTACTCTTTGATAGATATAAGGTTGTAAGCCATGTTTCTCTCATGCTTGTTTAAATTATGTCTATATTCCATTTTCCCTAAACTAAATCTTATAAATAACTAGGTTTAATACCCGTGTGTTACACACGGGTTAAATAGTAATATTTATAAAGAAATTATAACCATTATATTTAACAATTTGTAAATATATAACATTTAAGGAGTTGGCTCCATCAACTTGCTTGGTGAAAAATTTAGCTAAATTTTACCTCCAAAACTTCCTATTATAGAAAAAAAAATCCCTTCAAAAATTGCCCCCTAAAAGTTTGATTTATTAGATAGATAATCTTACATTCCCTAAACTATACTAGCAACTTTGCTGTGATGCTTAATCTTATAATAATCTTACAACATTATAAAATAAAAGATAAAATGACTATAAAAGTTGCATTATATGCATTTGAAAGCATGTTATATATACGAGTTATCCTAACTAAACTAATTAAATGATTTTTTAGACACAATACAAGTAAAAAATAAGACAGATTAAAAAAATTTATAAATCACAATCTAAAATGAATTTTTAAAAGTGTCTTAGAAATCTTCTCTTTCCGTTGTCTTTCTTAAAAAAAATTAAACGAAAAGTTTCAAAAATAAAAAAATTAACATTTTATTTTGTCTTTTTTTACTTTCATTGTGTCTTTTATAAATTTATGACACAATAAAGGTAAAAAAAAACACTTAAAATTTCATGTAGGTCTTTGACTTTGAATGCGTAAATTAATAAGTTGAATCCTGCACCATAAAGTGCCAAACCATATTAGCGATGTTGTTTTAAACAAGAAAGCTACAACAATGTATTTCAAACCAATCGTCAAAATTCACGTACAACGTTATTTCCATGTTTGCATTAATTTATCCGCCTCATGTTCCTAATTCCCGCAACTTGGTCGGGCACCTTTCAAATTTTTTGGCCCTTCTTTTAATCGCCAACCAGGTAGATGGTGGGTTTTGTTTTGTATTTGACAACGCCACTCTTTTCTGGCATCATATATTGCCATGTAAATCATATCTCTAGTTTCCATGGGCAAGCCAGGCCTAGGTGTAAACCAACAACTAAGTTTAATATAAATATATTGGTTTTTAACGGTTTAACTATCACCTTTTAGTTTTTACTGGTCTCAATTATCGAATTTACTAGTAACAGTTTTAATTTTTATCACTTTGACAACCGAAACAAAAGAAGAATAATGAAAGTAAAAAAATATTTGTTGTGGTTTTTAGATTCTTTAAACGAAGAAAAAAAAAGAAAATGAGATGAATTTTTTTTATTCAAATTAGAAGGAAAAGAAAGAAATTGAAGAAAGAAAAGGGAAAACAAAGGAAAGTGAAAGGAAAATATTTTCTTTCCCTTTTCTTCATCGATTTAAGTGAACTTGGGAGCACGGCTTCCCTTCTAAAAAATCACTCGTGGGATCGTAAACATCATAAACATTTATCAAACAGTTCATGATCTTTAACAATTTGGTCGAAAGTTCATTGATGTACGCTCGTGATAAATGAAAACATTAACACATTTTTTTTCCTTCTCTGTTTAGAGATATCGTTTTCGGGCTAGGAAGATTATGCAAGACGAGTATTTTGACTATTTTCGACACAAAGGAAATGATCTTGATTGTTATACACGAGTTAGTTTTTGTTGGTTTATCATTTTTTTGGTGTATATATCCTTATTAAAAAGATCATGATGATGAATTTTATCCCCCAGTTTTGCTTCACTTATGTAATTCGAATATGCATTTTTTACTATTATAACTATTATCATTTCTTGTTTATACTACAAAATTTAAAGAAGAAAAATAGAAGTTTGAAGGTGTAAGACTGCAGCCAATTAGTTGATTTAGTAATTGCTGCACTCAAAAGAAAGTAAAAGAGGTAGCAAAGAACCTTCAATGAAGGCCCACAATTCTGGTAACTAGTTATACCGGCTGAGTCATAGCTGGCACGTTTTCTATTTCGACATGTGTCGTTCTTTTGTGACTTCATTAAACACTCTACGATGATGACATTAATGTGTGGCGTCTCACGTTACGCTGATAACATTAACATGTTCTAGTTGCTCATTTGAAATCTATTAGAAAAATAAGGTATACATGTAGAAAAACATTTCATAAGTTTTAAAAAGTAAATCAAAATTCCTAACGTTCAATAAGCTTGCGTCAAGTGGCGGCCGGTGGATGCCCTACCGACCTTCAGTTTTAGATGAGATTGATGAAAGAGCGCTTACCAAGTTTTTAATCGTTAGAGACATCAATCGTCTGTATTCAACACCTTGGAAACTCGAACATAAATTTTGAAAACGCATCAAATGAATCGACGGTTAATGCTCCAGTTTCCATGAAAACTACCCACCCATCAATCACAGATATATACGAGTGACTTCCTTAATGCATCATCCTCAAATAACACAAAAAAGAAATTATTCTCCTTGTTGGACCCATGTCACTTACCACCCTTTCACGTTTGTAGAAAAGGCCAAGAATTAATGAACTTGATTATTTGGACTTGGCGTATAATGTCCCATCTCACAAACTGATGTGTCGCAAAACACATCATGTTTGTAGAAGTTCATTATCGAGTCATTTTGTTAGTTTTTAGTTAGTTTATCTAATTTGTGTCGAATTTTAATCCGGATGTGTGTTTTGTAGGTATTTGGATGCGGAGTAAGCGTTGTAAGACGAAAGGAAATAAAGATCGGTGAAAGTTGAAGATTTAGAAGTTGCAAAGGATGAAAAACAAGAAAGCACACGTACTGGAAATATTATTCTACGCGATATGCGCAAGTTAAGAGACCTATTGCGAGTATCGTCTGGCTTAATATTTAGGTTTTTATATAAATCTTATTCTAGGCGATACGCGCAGGAGGTGGTCTCCTATTGCGCGTATCGCGTAGATGGTAATTACGTTTTTTTAAAACTTGGTATTTAAGCAATTTAAAGAATCCTAATTGCCATAACTTGACACTAGCCGTTTCTAGAGCAGAAGAGAGACGATTTTGAAGATCATTGAAGATTTGGAAGCTAGAGATCAAGCTTTGGATCATTGGAACGGTCACGAGCATCGGTTTCGGGTTTTTGTTCTCTACAACTTTGTTATTTTTACTTTGTTTTGATCATATTTTTCTTGAATTCAGTAACTTATGCCATGTTTCTTGCAATTATCAGTAGCTAAACATATCATACTACTTAGATGTTGAACGTTTGTTGATTGTGAACTTGAATTCGGTTACTTTTATGTTGATGAATTGATTATTACTAGTTTAAAAGTTCATGTTTTTGTTTTATTGAATGTGTATGATGATTAAAATACTGATTTTGTTACTTTGTCATGTTCTTACGTGAATTGATTGGTTGAATGATCATAGAGATTCATGTAGCTAAGTCACTTACCTTGCATTTACAAGTTTTGGCATAACATGATAATTAAATCAATCATTTTATCTATTATATATATGTATGCAAACATGTGTTTACTCAACTGCTAATTCATTATCTGATCAAATACTGTTCATATGTTTTCAGGAAATGAAGCTAGGTTGCTATTTAAGATACTTCATATGTAGGATATGCTTTGATTTACTTAATAATGAACTATCTATCATTGTTGTATTGTTTTGACTTATTTGATTCATTTTACACATTTATGAAATTGGACATTAATGTCATTTAAAATATTTTAGTACGGCTATGATCAATGAATTCAGTTTTGTCTACCCTGATGATTCTGCCATTAGTTGAGATGCGACATTAATTGTTTCTGTCTTGTTAGCTGTGGCTTCTACATCTTCTAAACTCCCAATATCTATTTACCTGATATCACTGTACACACTAGTGTTCTACATTGTCTACCATATAACATCTCATACAAGGGCATCCTAATACTAACATGATAACTTGTCTCTTTATCCCATGCCACCGATAATCTTTCTTCAAATCTTGATACGTCTTTGTAGCTCACTGATGGATCGAATACCTAGTCTTATGAGCTTCACTTTGAATATTTACTCTCAAGTCCTCATAACGAGGGATCTACATTCTTCGAACTAACGATGACGCCATAAACGTTTTCCACTAGGGTGGACTTGTGTCATACTATTTTTTCCCTTTTAATCTGACCATTCGTCAACGTTTCCATCTAAGCATCACTGATTTGTTTCATAAAGTATGGAGTTACAATCAACTGGCATGCTCTAACCCGAATTGGCTTATAACTTTCTCTACGGCTTAAGGCATTAACGTCTATGCTATGTGTAAGATTGCACATTTGGTACCGTAGAAGAAACGTCTTTATATTTTTAGGGCAAATACCACGATTGCAAGCTCCATATCTTAGTAAGATAACTGAATTCATGAATATTTAGTTGTATGGAAGCAAAACTGAGTTAACTTTTTCTTTAATTCTTGAAATGCATCCTCTTGATTTTTACCCCATTCAAACTTTACATCTTTCCTTATTAACTTAGTCAGTTGTGAACTTATATTGAGAAGTCCTGGATAAACCTTCTATAAAACCCGCCAATCCAAGAAGCAACGGATCCTAGACGACGTACGTCTTAGAAATTTTGGATAAACCTTTTATTGAAGACTCAAAGCTTCTAAGATTCAGTGAGCAATGTAAGAATGTAGTCAATAATGCTTTTTATGTTGGGTAGATCGATGAAAGTCAAAGTACACTCATGTCATGTTAAAAAACTACAAGTTTGCAAGTGTCAGCTTTTAGACGGAGAACTATAAGGACACAATCACGTTATGAGTTGTTGGTCCATGGGTTGTGAACGGGTAACACTAAAGTGTCAGCTTATTAACAAAGAACCATAAAGGCACAATCATGTTATAACTTGTCGGTCTATGGGTAATGAACTATGGCAATATCGTGATATGCTAGTTTGTGGGCTGAGAACCATAAGGAGACAATCAAGACACAATTCTATGTTTATGACAAAAAGTGCTCGTTGTGTGATGTTGTGTAAATCCAGCTGTAAAGTTTCCTGAAAACACGACGTTACAAAAAACTAAGGTCATATATTATTTATCTTTATATGTTTGATTAGACTACTATAGTCTTAGGTTCGCATGGCCACCTAATGTACACATCCTTCATCTCCCCAAGGTACTCTTCTTTGTGTGAGTGTGCCAAGATTATATTAGTTACAGCCATGTAATTTGTTGATTCAAACAAACTAGGCAAAGATGCAAGAAAATAGCCATGTGGATCAGCCATGGAACTTGCAAACTCATGGTTATGTTGTTGGGGTATAAGTTTTTTCATAAGTGGTGGTCTACTTGGAACATATCCACCATAGTGATACTGTCCAAAATTAAGTGTCGCGTGTTGAGCTGATGATCGATCTCAGCTCCATATCAGAATGCTCAATTTTATCTTGGTAGGATTTTCAGGAGTGCTTGGTTTAGGCCACAAATTAATTCACTTCACGAAGATCAGCGTGTCCCACATTAATGGCTTTACTATACCATGATTGAAGTTCATTGTCAAATATGAGAGCATTGTCATTCGAATAGTAATGATTCACATAGATATGCACCAGATCTTATTAGCTATTATGACTATTTTTTTTCTATCTATGTCTTTTTTAGGTATTAATGTATTTCTACCTTTGTATCAAATCTGCAGGAAGAGCTTCTAAGTCGAAGCGCCACCAATCACGATAGGCACACATACCATCTCCATGCATGTGTCATGTGAACACTAAGAAGCTTGAAAATTAGATGCAATGAGCTCAAGTTTCTATGAGTGGCTATTATAAATGGTTCCATGCACGCATGAACTCGTAGCCTATATACATCCGTTACATATATAGATTAGAGCCTACTAGAGAAATTAGCTAAGATAGAACGTTAACAAATACGTTTAATTTGACATACCAATGATATGATGGACAAGTTGGTGAACACCATTGTCATTAGATAACACATGAGCTTTGCCTAGTTTCCACAACCACTTGGTTGTTGCATCAATGTGCCGAGGTGTTAAGACTTGTTTTGATGGGGCATTGTTGTCGTCAGAAGGAAGGCTGAGCTCATTGCAATGGGCTTTAGAGTTCCCATTGTTGTCAAGAAGAAGATTGTATGCGTCGCATATGTTGGACCTTAATTGTTTAAAGTCTTGTTAGCAAAGTTCAAGGGCTCATGTGTATTTAGTCTAAAGTTGTATTTAGGTGATTAGTTATATCACTTATATAGAATAAGGACTAGCTAGACTAGTAAATATGGATTTAGGTTTAAAGACACCATAGCATGAAGGAACGGCATACTCACAGCAGAACATCACGATGGTTCACAGAGAAGTTCCCGGCAAGGCTAATAGACACGATTGTTGAAGAAGACGGTTGTAACAGTTAGTTGAATAACCGTCATAGATTAGTATAAATAGATAGATAGATTTCAATTGTAAATTGTGTCTTTGTTAAACATTATTATTATGAATGAAATCAAATTCTTGGTGTTACTCTTGTGTTGAATTCGATCCCGTGGATATGAAATCCTGTTCGAACAACATATTGCGGGCAATTCCCAAACATGATCATGCTTAAAAGGAATGTTTTTTTCACGTCGAAGACATTTGAAAGGTTAAAAACAATCTAACTTTAATACCAGTAACTATTGAGGGACGTCCTGTCTGACAACGTCTAGGATGTGGGTTTCTTTCGCCACCTCCTAGTGTTGGCCTTGCATATTCACCTCCTTTGTTAGGGTTTAATTCCAAGATCATTATAAGTGTCATAATCATATAACTGTCTGAAGATAACCTATGACCATTTCCATCACCTCTCTTGTTTTTAAGTTCCTTATCTCTCAATTATTTCAGCCCCTCAGGTGAGGTAAATATACCTAACATATTGAACACATTATCAATTACATAAAATCAGTAAAATGTCACTAGTCAAATTGTTAGTATGAATTTGTATCGTGTAAGTCATAGTTAATTAGGTTAATAGGTTATTATATTTTAGAATGTATATGTATATGAATTAATGTATAATGTGCACCTTGTTGGAAAAGAATATTTGTTGCTCGTTGCTGTTGCTACAACAAGATTATGGAGAGGATGGTACTAACGATATGTCTAAGTTCAGGGTTAGATTCGGTTATGACTCTAAGTGTTTAAGGTTAGAGAAATGTTAAGTAAAGTTAGGAGATAAGAGGAGTGAGTGTGTGTGTGTTTTGAGAGTGGAGTGCAAGAGCCAATGTGAATGTAAGTCAGTTTGTCTTCAGATTGCAGAACTTATATACACAAGATATTGTGTATTGCCCAAGCAAATCTGATTCAAATCTGAAAGGTTCAGGAGCTCCTGGCTCAAGGCTGCCCCTCGACCAGTGCACCTTCCATTCTTGGCAGCCTGCAGCACCTCAGGTCTGAATAGTGGAATGTGTTTTTAGCTATTTTTGTGTAAAGGTTTTTGCCTGCTTTAATTGTATTCAGTCTTGCTTTTCCAAGGATATCTTTTGAAGATATTGTGAGATGTGTTTGGATATTTGTTGTGGAAGCAAGTGTCAGGTTACTGTAGCGCTACTGTTCACGTACTAGGCTTCTGGCTCCTGGCTGCTGGCTTCCGGCTGCCCAACCAAGTGGTTATATGACCTACGTCATCAGCCCCCCCCAGTCATAAGCGCTTGTGATGTTTATCATAAGTGGTTGTGACTTATATTTTTGTGTTGTCGTTTTTATTTTTCTCGAGCTTCCAGCTTCTGGCTGCCTTGTCCCTCGTTATTACTCAGCAGGTGAAGTGATGTGGTCTGGCTGATGGGACGTGACAAGACCTTGTAGGTCTGCTGCGCCTGATGGGATGGGCTTCTAGCTCCCATCTAACCGTCCGTTTTTTCTTCCCCTTTTTTAGGGATTTGTGATAACCTCCCTTTTTTACTTTCATAACTTCCTTTCTTCTTCCTTTAATATCTTTTCTCTTTTACCTCCATCACCGATTTCTTCTAGTCACCATTGCTACTTTCATTGTTGCTTCCACCATGGCTAAAAATGATATGAACTCTCAATTCTCTCGATTATCACAAAAGAGGTCGACGAGTTTTGTAACCAGTTTGGCATTCCCTTGTCGCTTGATCCTATAGTTCCTTCGCCAAAATCGTCGGTTAGCAAATTGGTTCTCGGAAAAGTGACGCTTTACACTCGTCACTTTGAACATTCTAACTTGAGGTATCCTTTTTCCAAGTTTTTTCTGAATGTTATTGAATATTACCGTTTGTCCATCTGTCAAATGGCTTTGGTTGGAATCGCACGTATCATGCATTTCGAGATTACTTGCCGTGCCCTAGGCCATGAGCCAGATCTATTGGTTTATCGCCGGTTTTTTTAGTTGGCGAAAATGGTAATTGGTTCACCATTGAGAAGACACAAGTGGAGAATGCGTTGGTGTCGTCTCAAATTGGTCTATCGGCGTCATGGAAGGATAGATTTTTTCTTGTTTCGGACGAGATTGTTTCTTTTGCCATGCCATGGAGAAAGCCTGAGGATCCTTTGAATGAGAAGGCTCCATTGGTTGGTGAAGTTAACGAAGTCTTGCTGGAGAAACTTCGATCTTCTGCTTCTCGCCTAAGGACCTTTCCCGAGGAGTTTTTGGTGAAACTTGGTTTGAGTGACAGGTGGTCTGGCCCACATATGGAACCGTCTATGTTTGTGGATGATGAAGGTATGCTTTTGTATACTTTTTCTTTTGTTACTTGCTTCTTGCTTTGGCTTCCACTTATTTTGCCTTTTTTCGTACTCATTGTAGTTGTCCGGGTGTTTGACTGTATGCTTTTGGAAGATTTTTCAGTTGTGAAGTTTAAGGCTTCAGTTGTTCCTCCTGGTGTACCTGGTGTTGTTTTGCGTACAAAGGCATGTAGACATTATTTAGGGGATGCTTATGAAAGTGTTGTTGGTGGGTCGTCTTCGAAAATCGTGATCAAGCCGAGTGTTGCTGCTCGTCGGTCGAGTAGGAAACAGTTGACCCTTCCTGTTTCCTCGCCAGGGCATGAGGAGGTTGAGGAGGTGCCACAAGTTTCTGGTCTTTAGGGTCTTTCATCTTCTAACACTGTCGATGTTGACTACTATAACTTTGTGGCTTTTCTTATTGGCATTGATCCCAAGGTCAAGGTCGAGGGGATTAAGGATGTGGACCCTGCTGTTGAGATGGACCCTTTGCTTGAAATTTCAGGTTCTGCGTTGAGGGTGTTGCTGAAGTCGGTGAGTTGCCAAGTGTGAAGAAGGGTGGGACTAGTTTATCTAAGAAGCTTTCGGCCAAGGTCAAGGGGAAGGCTGTTGAGGATTCCGCCTCAGTCCCTGTTGATCAGGACCCTGATGTGGATGATCTTTATATCCCCAATTGGCAGGTTAGTGTTCATGATACATTTTCCAAGGCTTCCGTCTGTCGCGAAGCTATTCATGGTTTTGCCCCTCCTGCCGAGAGGGAATAGAATGATTGTTTGGAAAACGTTGAGTTATTGAAGAAGTTTTTTACCAACGGGGCAAGGTTTATGGCGCTAGTGCCAGAGATAACTGATCGTTGGAGGGACACATATAAAGATTTCACTGATTTGTCAGCCGCAAAGGGGGAGGTGGACAAGATTTCTAGTGAAAGGGCTGAGTCAATCAGGAAGCTGACCCTTGAGAAGGAGGATCTCACCTTTAAGCTTTCCACTCTTCAGTCCCAGATAGCTTCCGATCGTGAGGAATTGGAAGCTGGAAGGAAGGAGGTGGAGGCTGGGAGGAGGGAGCTAGAGCTTCAGGTTGAGGAGCTAAAATCAGGGAAGGCTGCGGCGACTAGGGCAATGGAGGAGAATAGGCGTCTGGAGGAGACCAATAAATGGTTAGTTGAGGAGGGCTTCAATCAGGTCGTGACTTACTTGCTGAATAGTGCTGAGTTTAAGGAACCTCTTTCAATGATATACATGAAAGCCGTTGCTTATGGACGCCATCAAGGATTACTCTCTGGGTATGCCAACTGTCTGAAAGGCGTCCCCAAGGAGGCCTGTAAGGAGTACAAGCCGGATGCCGCGGGTGAATTTGCTAACTCTGTGAAAGTGCTAAAAATTACTTCTTACCCGTTTTTGCAGGCACTTTCTGGATGTTCTGGTCAACCATTTTCTTTTCTCCAAAGTCTTGAACCAAAAGGTTTGAGCAAGGAGGTGGCTGATAGGGTCCTTGGCAAGAAGCGTCCGGCTCCTACCTTACTATCCCAAGATTAGGCAGACCTCCCCGTGTTTCCCTAAAAAGGCTAAAGTTCGCAGAAAAGAACGTTGACGAGGTGCTGAAGGATCTTGGTACTCCTTCGACTCCAGCTAGTGACCTGGCTTCTGAGGACCTTACTCCAGCTAAAAGCTCAAGTGAAGCCACTCCATCCGATGCTGATTCTCCCGAAGATGCTGCTGCACCTGGCTTCTCTGCTCCTGGTGACTCTCTCGACCCCCAGTGATTTTATGGTATGCTGTTTTGTGGTTCTTAAAACAATGCTTTTTATTCGTATTTGGCTGTATGTTGGCCTCTAAACAATTTACATTTGGTCTGCTTGGTCATGTTTTGACCTGAAGACAATAGGCTTCTTATCTTGGTAGCCCTTTGTGGCTATGTTTTATGTCGTCCTACTGGTTTGTTTGACGTTGTGATCGATGACTTTTGTGCTATGATTATCGTGCGTGTTGTTATTTTTGTTGGTTGTTTTCTTAATGTTATGTTGTGATGTGATGCTGCAGACACCAAATCTTACATAAGCGAGAAAGAGTTTTTACCAACTTATCCTATCTGTTAGACGCCACAATATCTTTTTAGGTTTGTGGACTTTGTTTTCATAAGTTATTCTTTTTTTTTTGTACTTATGGAGCCGTTTCGATGTAAGGGGCTCACCCTTTTTCATGGATCGATCTTGTTACAATAATTTCGAACCCATGGAATTTAATTGTTTTAGGAATTCACCCTTTATACAGGAAGGTATGGCACCTTGTTTCCTGTTGAGCAATATGGCCTAGGAGCTCATCCCTTTTTCATGGAGAGGTGTAGTTCCGGACCCCGTGGAGTTTTTATTATGAGGGACTCAACCTTTAATAGGATAATTTAGAGAGAAAGTTTTTTGAAACAAAAGATTCATTTCGATTTCAACACATGATTACATCAATAATAGGCTTTTACAATGTTTCGTCACTTAAACATAGAAGTGTTTTAAGTGTTTTCCGTTCCAGTGACGAGGGATCATCTTCCCTTCTTGATCTGTTAACTTGTAGGACCCTCCCTTATGGGCTTCTTTGACGATGTAGGGTCCTTCCCATTTGGGCCCGAGCTTCCCGAGGCCCTCTTGTTTGCTAGCTTCATTATTTCGAAGCACTAGATCTCCTGGTTTGAACATTTCCTTTTTAACCCTTGAGTTGTAGTAAGCTTCTAGCTTCTACTTGTACCTGGCTTCTCCGATCAGTGCATGGTCTCGAGCTTCTTCCAGGAGGTCTAGGTTTAATAGGATCTCCTTGTCGTTGTCATCCCTGCTTCTTTTCCTGCTGCGTCTTGTGTTGACACCAATTTCAGCTGGGATGACAGCCTTAGAACCGTATACCAAGCTGTATGGCGTTTTAAGATGACTTGTTTTCTCGGTGGTTCTTATGGCCCATAAGACGCTTGGAAGCTCTTCCAGCCAATTTTTCCCGTACCTTCCCAACCTGGCCTTGATACCTTCAACAATACTTCGGTTCATTCGTTCGACTTGGCCGTTTGATTGAGGGTAAGGTACGGAGCTGAACACTTGCTTGATTTCGAATTCCTTGCACCATGAGCTGAATGGTTTTTCTGCAAATTGACGACCATTATCCGTAACAATTTCCCCTGGTAGTCCAAACCTACAAATTATATTCTCCCAAACAAAGTTAATGACTTGTTTACCGGTTATGGATGCAAGTGGTTTGACTTCGGGCCATTTGGTGAAGTAATCGATGGCCACGAGCAAGAACTTGACCCTTCCAGCAGCTTCTGGGAAGGGACCCACGATATCCATACACCATTTGATAAATGGCCAGGCAGCCATGATCGGGACTAAATCATGCTTAGGGTTTGTTTTGACGGGAGCGTGCAGCTGGCAACCTTCACACTTGCTAATTTCTTCAGAGGCATCTTTGTGCATTGTGGGCCAATAATAACCTAAATTCATTAGCCTTGTCACGACTGAGCGAGGTCCAGCGTGTGCACCGCATACCCCTTTATGAACTTCTCGAATAAGATAATTACTCTACTCTGGACCTACACACCTCAAAAGAGGGGAGAGGTACTATTTTTTCTATAGCACATTATCTTCTATGACATAGTGTTCAGCCTTGGACGGGAGCCTGAAGGCTTCTGCTTCATTGGGGGGAAGCTTCCCTTCTTTGAGGAAATTGATAATGGGCGTCATCCATGTCTCTTAAACTTCATCAAATATATCTTGCACTTCTATCTCGCTGATGGATGGAACCTTTTGGACCTCGACCAACACCTTCTTAGTCAGGTGGGCGAAGGTCAAGGATGCGAGTTTGCTTAAGGCATCAGCCTGTTTGTTCTTTGACCTTGAGACTTGTTGGAGGGTGCAGCTTTTGAAGTCTTTCATCAAGTCTTTGACTTTGGCTTTGTATTTGATCATTGATAATTCTTTTGCCGTTTACTTGATTGGCTACTAGTCGGGAGTCACCGAAAGCTTCTAGCTCTTCGACCTTCATGCTTCTAGCTATCCGTAGACCAGCTAGAAGCGCTTCATATTCAGCCTTATTGTTTGTGCATGGGAATTCAAGGCGAAGCGCGTAAGTGTATTCGGTTCCAAAGGGATCAGTTATGATCAATCCAGCTCCGGAACCTTCTACACTGGACGCTCCATCGGTGAACAAAGTCCATGCTGATCTTGGCTTGAGCTTCTTATCTTCTTCAGCTGCCACTTCGTTTACTTCTTTGGTTTTTTCTGGGATCTCTGATAAGAAATCAGCCAAGATTTGGGCTTTGATGGCTTTCCTTGGGGAGTATTCGATGTTGTGCTCCCCTAGTCCCACTTCCCATTTGGCTAATCTTCCTGAATTTTCTGGCTTTTCAAGCACGGATTTGATAGGCTGGTTGGTCAACACCCTGATGTGATGAGCCTGAAAGTATCTTCTCAATCGTTTTGAGGTAAGTACCAGGGTGAGCACCAACTTTTCCATGGGGGTGTAGTTGATCTCAGCATCCCTGAGAGCCCTGCCGACATTATTTGGGGGGCTGATGAAATAGATTGGCATTTCTACCTTGGCTCGTTCCACCACAAGTACCGCAGTTATAGCCTCCATACCTGCATGAAAGTAAACAGTGATAAGCTCTCCCGCCACAGGGGCGGTGATGGTTGGTAAGAAGGCTATTTGTTTTTTGAGATCTTGGAAGGCAGCTTCTTCCTCTATTGTCCACTTAAAATCTTTTTTGTCGACACAAATTTTAAGAGTTTTGAAGAAAGGTAGTGATTTTCAGCCGAATTTGGCAAAAAGCGCTTTAGTGCAGTGATTTTGCCTGCGAGACTTTGCACTTGTTTTTTGGTTTGTGGAGATTTCATGTCAAGCACGGCTTGTATTTGACTAGGGTTAGCTTTGATACCTTGCTTATCTACAATGTGTCCAAGGAACTTACCCTCTTCAAAGCCAAATGAACGTTTTGCCGGGTTGAGCTTCATGTTGATCTTTCTTAAGTTTCTGAAGGTTTCCTCCATATCATCCACGATGTCATCTTCAGTTTGACTCTTAATCACCAGATCGTCGACATAGGCTTCCATGTTCTTCCCAATCTGCTCCGCAAAGGCTTGATCTATCAATCTTTGGTATGTTGCCCCCGCATTTTTCAGGCCAAAGGGCATCTTTGTGTAACAAAAGATTCCTTTGTCCGTGTAAAATGCAGTTTTCTCTTCATCCTCTTTTTTCATTTGAATCTGGTGATAGCCCTTGTAAGCGTCTAGGAAACACCGGTATGGGAAGCTGGCAAGAGAGTCGACCTTCCTATCGATTTCGGGAAGGGGGTAGCAATCTTTTGGAGAAGCTTTATTGAGATCTTTGAAATCTATGCACATTCTCCATGATCCGTTAGGCTTTTTGACCAGCACAGGGTTTGCTACCCAAGAGTGATACTTGACCTCTCTTAAAATACCTGCTTACAAAATCAATTTTTGATAGTCATGTTATCAAAAGATATGTTAACTATTTTTCTGAAAAAGACGAGGGGGGAGCTAGCAGCCGGGAGGTGGAAGCTGGAAGCTGGAAGGTACCTGCTGTAAAAGCTTTTCTACCTCCTCATCAACAGCTAAGCTTCTTTCAGGAGCCAGGCTTCTTTTCTTTTGAACAACCGGCTTGTGACCGGGGTAGATGTTCAGTGAATGTTCAGAAGTGTTCCTGGGGACTCCTGTCATATCTTCCGGGCACCATGCAAAAATGTCTTGGCTTTCCTGCAACAACTTTATTATTTTTCTTAAGATGTGACTAGAAAGGTTGTTGTTAACCTTGATTGTCTGTTCGGGATATGAAGCATTGAGGCTCACTTCTATGACCTGTTTTTGCTCAGAGTCTGAAGCTTCTTCAGCAGAGGCTATGAGAAGAGCTTCTGCTGTAGGCTTCAGGGTGGCGACTCCTCCTTCTGTTAAAAACTTCATCATCCCGTGACTTGTCGAGACTATGGCTTGGAAGGCACTTATACCCGGTCTCCCAATTATGATGTTATAATGAGAAGGGTGTCGTACTACAGCGAACGTTAGCTCTTCAACCCTGGAGAGGTCCCCATCCCTAAGGCAAACTTCAAGAGTTATTTCACCTAAGGGGTGGATCCTCTCCCCTGCAAATCCAACCAGTGGTGTCCCAGATGGTTGTAGTCTCGCCCTTGTTTCTTCACTAAGCTGGAGAAAGCATCTTTCATACATGATTTCAGCTCCTGCCCCACAATCCATATAAACCCGATCTATCAAGGAGCCATCGAGTTCAGCTTCTATGATGATCGGTGTGGTAATGAATGTTTCGGGATCAGTCGGGGGGAAGTCAATGCTCTGTCGGGTCTAGGCTTCTGAGCGGGGTCTCCCAAAGAGCCTGGCTGCCGTGTGTACCATATTGCATTCTGCCCCCTTCTTGCTTTCTTTTTTGTCTTTGAACTCCTTCACGACCGTGCTGGTGAAATTGGTCAGAGCACGACCGTGCGCAAGCCCAGCACGACCATGCTCAAGTCATTTCCGAGATCGTCTTCAGCTCGTGCCGTGTATGTTCTGGTCGTGCCCGTGATTTTGACTCGAGCACGACCGTGCTTGGTCTAAGCACGGTCGTGCGCCTGCTACCTCGAGACGGGAATCGAGATTTTGCTGAAAATGGAAAATGCGAAATGCCGGGGCGAAAAGAAATCACTGTAGCTACCAGCACGACCTGGAGCACGACCGTGCGCCAGGTAGTGCACATCTGTTGTTTGCTATAAAAAGCCTTGTGTTCATTCATTACGGGTTGTTGAGTTTTTGGAGCAAAATTACACTAAGTTTCACTGATTTTGAGTGTTTTGGAAGCCATTGGAAGCCATAGAAGACTCAAGAATCATCAACCAACCATTTTCCTTCTCCTTGCTTGTTTTCGGTTTGAACGTTTAATTAGTTTAATCATGTTTTTAGCTAGTTTAATCATGTTTCTTGTAGTTTTTGTAAGCCTTATGGGCTAAACACTCATATTATCTAGATTAGGATGATACTTATGCCTTGATGATGAATGAAACTTGAATATTTTGGTGATGTTTTATGTTAAGATCAATTATGAAATTATGGTGATATTTCAATGATGTTGTATGCTTGTCCAATTTTATTGTCATATGATGTTGATGAATGTTAGGAAGTTTGACATGTTGAAAAACCCATCTTCTTGATATTTGTTTGTAAATCTTATAAATGAATTTTGTAGGATTTATGCCATGATATTAGAAATGATGATTGGAATGTTAGATGACATGAAATTAGACAAGTGTGCTTTCTTTCACAAGATATTTGAAAAGATGATTGTGATGTTGTAATTTCTTAGACATGTTAGATGTGTAGGTTTGGAATTGTGGCCACAATATCTAGATTTGCATGACTTAGTTTGAGAATTACATGTTGGAATATTTCATAATTTTGTCTACTTTACGTAATTATTGGTGATTAGGATGTGATTATCGTTCTAGTTTTCCTTTAGTTATGAAACTAGGACATTTTAGCGGATGACTAGTTTACCTTTAGTTCTTGACATAAAAGACATCAATTGGACTTAATTGTATGATTTTAGGTGATTAGGATGTGTTTATCGTTCTAGTTTTCCAAAGAATCATTTTAGTTAGATTTCCTTAATCGGAGTCTAGTTATTCCTATAAGAAAAATTGACTTCACCATTAATAGTTTTCATCATCAAGGTTAAGTGGATTCTTAGTCTAGATAATATCTTAATTTCATAGTTTTATTCCTCTAGTTTAAATTCTCTTAGTTTAATATTTTCCTTGTATGCTAGTTTAAGAAAAACCCAAAATTCGCTCTTTATTCGGACAAACATTAACAAATGTTTAGTATCGAGAGCTACCGTGTCCACGGATTGATATCCGGTTCTTGCCATTTTTACTATATTACTAGCCTATAGGTACACTTGCCTTTCTGTGTGTGATTTAGTATTTTTAGGTGAAAACCCCTTTTAAAACTAAATTTGTGTGAAAAATCTTTATTAAAAAATATATATATACTTTCACGCACATGAAACGTCATTGTGAAAGACACAAAACTTTCCTGAGTCTCGCTTGCTGACTGGCTTGGTGAGAGGTCTTGGAGGTCTGAAACTGTATCTAGCCTCCTCAGTTGTGAAGACCTCCAAAGGTGTTTTTGTTAGCACAGTAAACACATGTTTTTCTTTGTCTTGACCTTTACTTGAGCGTGGGGAATCTCATCTGTCATCCCTTCTTTTGTGGTCATAATGGCGGTGAGATCGCCGTTCCACAAAGGGTTGAAAGTGTGGCTTCTTGCTTGGGGATGAGTTTCCCCTCCAGGGTTGACGATTTCGCTTCCTGGTCTCCCTATTGTCAAGTGCCTCCTCACCCCGGAGGTAGGCTTCAGCGCGCTCAAAGGTTTCTTTCATCGTTTGAGGTATGTTTTCATGGAGGTTTCTCAGGAGCTTCTTTGGCCTTACGACGTTCATGAAGCCGGAAACACGCATTTTTTCCGTGGCTCCGTTGTAGCTCAGCCCTTCTTTTTTGTACCTCTCCATGAAGCTTCTCAAATCTTCGTTGTCTCTTTGTTGGATCTGGTATAGAACTGCCGCATCTTTGGTGTACCTCCTTTGCTGTGTGAAGTTCATTAAGAAGCTTCTGTGCGAGTCATCAAAAGAGTGTATGCTCCCTTCTGGGAGGCTACTTAACCAAAGTCGTGCAGATCCAACAAGTGTTTGCATGAACATGTGACAACATTCTGCATTAGTCCATCGTTCCACTGAGGCTGCTCCGGTGAACACTTGGAGGTGGTCCTCTGGATCTTCTGTCCCATCGTATGTTTTCACGTTTGATGGTATCTTGATCTTCGTCTGGAACTCGAAGTTAGCAGTTTCTTCCGAAAAACAGGACAAGGAGCTCGACCTGTAAAGCTTCGAGGGCTCGCTTGGTGTCGTTTGTCTGGAAGGTCCTGCCTCGTGTGTGACCACCGGAGGTGATACTTGCTGAGTGGTCACAGGAGGGTTAGGAGTGGGATGACCAGTGATGGAAATATTTGAAGCCTGAGGAGCCGTTAGGGGGGAGCTGGTAGGCGGAAACAGCCATGGATAAGCCCATTCCCACTGTTGAGCAGCCTGGGCCATCATGAAGGCTGCCATCTGGGGATGCATGTAGTTAGGATATGCGAATCCTTGAGGTGTGAATGGTGAAGGATTTGGACAGCTTGCCGGGACCGGTATGGGAGAGACCACACTTTGGAGCAAGGGTAGTGACCTCAAAGCCTCTTTAAAAGATGTGGCTGTAGGAGGTGATACCGAAGGTTGGTGGAACATTTGATCCATAGTGAGCTCTAAGTTTCTTGGAATCATGGCTGGTGGAGTCTCTTGGTTCACCCTTTCAACCGGTCTGTTGCGAGTTTCTCTCAGAGTCCAACGAGACGTAGAGGGGGAGGTTGTTGAGTCAAAAGGTGGTGGTGGTGGAGTGAGAGTTACCTCTAGCTCATCACCATACGCAAGTCTAACCCTTACCCCTTTTGCTCGTTCTTCACTAACGTACCCATTCATCAATTCTCTAAGTTGCAAAAAATGTCTCCTTACTCCTTCAGGGGTTAGATCTATCTTTTCCACAGGGAAAAACAAATCGTCTCTTGGTGACGACAAACCCATTCGCGAAGGAGTTGGAGTGTGAAAAGATTGCAAATCTTGGAGTGACGGTTCGACCTGAAGTCCGTCCGTTGTCGGAGTGGTTTGTCCAGCCATTTCAGAAGATGTATGGCTAGAAGCTGACACATGAAACGTCGGAGACGATCTGAACTCAGGGGGATCATTATCCTCAGCCATAAAGAGAAATACTTAGGAACAACATCGAGATCTAGTGGGGATCTGTTCTAAGCAGCGCTGCCCCACGGTGGGCGCCACTTGTTGCTACAACAAGATTATGGAGAGGATGGTACTAACGATATGTCTAAGTTCAGGGTTAGATTCGGTTATGACTCTAAGTGTTTAAGGTTAGAGAAATGTTATGTAAAGTTAGGAGATAAGAGGAGTGAGTGTGTGTGTGTGTGTGTGTTTTGAGAGTGGAGTGCTTGAGCCAATGTGAATGTAAGTCAGTTTGTCTTCAGATTGCAGCAACTTATATACACAAGATATTATGTATTGCCCAAGCAAATCTGATTCAAATCTGAAAGGTTCAGGAGCTCCTGGCTCGAGGCTGCCCCCCAACCAGTGCACCTTCCATTCTTGGTAGCCTGCAACACCTCAGGTCTGAATAGTGGAATGTGTTTTTAGCTATTTTCGTGTAAAGGTTTTTGCCTGCATTAATTGTATTCATTCCAGTGGCGGACCCAGAAAAAAATTTCATGGGGGACGGAATTTTGTTTGGGTTCGTTTGACTATTGCTATATATTAATTTTTTCAGTCGAATCGGGTCAGGTGATATGAAACTTGAGCTAGCTTTAATAAACAATATACAATTACAGATTATAATAATTTAACTCCTTTTTACCCTTTCATTATTATATTCATTGATATTTACTAGCTAGTGTTAACATTACGATGGTTTCGAGCTGCTTAACTAGTAAAATCTCGTCAAACCAAGTTTAACTTGGCCTAAGTCTTCAAGCCAAGTTAGTTTTCACCCAATCAGCTTTAACTTCTTTCCTTTTCAACTTTATAATTTTTTTATTTTCTTATTCTTTTGTTACGACTTTACGCCGCAATATGTGAGACAAAATTTTACGGCGCGACGAGATATAATACTATTTCACGTCTATACGATGTGTTACGACAAAAAAAAATCAGAAACAACAACCCAGCTGTCGCAACACGCCACCATGTGTAATACCTAGTTAAAATTAAACGTTGTGCTAACATTACATAAAATAATATGATTATGATTTAATAAAACAAGGTTTGCATAAGTTAAGTCTATATGTAGCCCTAATAAATTTTTAGCCTTTAAATATTTTAAAATTTTTATATCATATTCTCTTTCTCTCTCTTCACTTATTTCTTTTTCTTCTTCTCTTCCACAACCAAACCACCATTGTTGCAGGCAACACAAGAGTCAAAGAACTTTGATTTTGCTTCATTTCTTCATCCTTCTCTTCTCTTTTTTTCATTTTAGGGGGTTCATTTACAAAACATTATGGGGGGCGCACGTGATTTTTACGTATGTATAACATTAAAAACAATTTTCTTAAGGGGTGCAGGTGCCCCCCATAAACGAACATAAAGAAAATGAATACGAAAGAACGTTCATGAATGAACATTAATGATCGAATATAAACGAATACATTAAGATTCATGAACATGAAAGAGTTTGTGTTCGTTCGTTTAATTAAACAAACAATTTTTTTGTCCATTTATTAAAAGAACAAACATAAACGAATTAACTTTCCACCGAATGGTTCACAAATTATTCGCTAAGCACTCGGTTCGTACAACCCTAGCTAATAAAAAATAATCATACTTGTATCTAGCTGACTGCTAACAAGTTGAAAACCAACAACCTTCTTCTCAATCTTGATTAAGAAGTTTTTTAACCATGGGAGCTTCATCAACATGATCATAATCCTCATATGCATCATCTTACCCACGTTAAGTTCATTCCTGATCTTGACACTGACTTTTGCGTTTAACTTGACAACATCCACGGTCTTCACAACATTTAGGCGACACCTAATGTTAATCTTCTTTGTTGGGGAATTTTTGCAAACGAAAACACTTCGGATATATATCTAAGAGTCGTAATGCACTTTCAGATCAAAACTATTTGTGGTTCACAAATGCTTTGATCGGATAAAACTCAGATTGAATTGTAGAATTAAGTATGAACTTGAGAGAATTTCTTGAATCAGAACTCGAAAATTATGATCAAGAGGATAACAACAGATACACAACTGCTTTTGCAGTTACTAAGTGGTTTTGGAAGTTTTATTCATTAAATATGTATATGAATGGATGCCTAAACGGGATGCAATGGGCTTTAGAGTTCCCATTGTTGTAAAGAAGAAGATTGTGTGTCGCATATGCATATGTTGGATTTAGCAAAGTTTAGGGGCTAATGTGTATTTAGGTGATTATTTATATCACTTATATAGAATAAGGACTAGACTAGTAAATATGGATTTAGGTTTAAAGACATCATATCATGAAGGAACGGCATACTCACAGGAGAACTTCAAGATGGTTCACGGAGTAGTTCCCGGCAAGGCTAATAGACACTATTGTTGAAGAAGACGGTTGTAAGAGTTAGTTAAATAACCATCATAGATTAGTAAAAATAGATACATTTGATTTTACATTTACATGCATGCTAACTGGATGAGAGCGTACACCATCAGACTCAAGAATTATAAAGAATGCACTTAATAGAGATGATAACCTTGTAATTTCTTAACCCGTATATATTTAATTGCATAATAATTCATTATAATACTAACTACACATGTTTATAGGTAGATATTGTTTAGTAGGCGTAAGATTTCCTAATACACGCACCCTAATGACCCCATATAGAGGTGTTAGGCATCATTTGAAAGAGTACTCCGTTCGTGCCCCTGAGAATGCACAGGAGTTGTTTAACCTTCGTCATGCATCACTATGCAACGCAATTGAACGAGAATTTGGTGTCCTAAAAAGATGTTTCCTATTATTAGAAGTACTCAAGAACCATTTTACACTTGTGAAACATAGTTTGATATATTTTTGGCATGCTGTATTATACATAACTTTTTGCTAGAGAAAGATCGTGATTCTAATCTTGAAGATCAAGTATTACACGAGGTATTAAATGAACCACACGAAGAAGAAAGTAAAAATACAAGACACACATATATACCCACTAAACCCACTTCATTTTCTAATTAAAAAAACAAAAAAAACATACATTTCTATAAAATCTAAAACAAGACACATTTCACTAAAAATATATAAAAATATAAAAAGTACACGAAATAAAAAAACTACAAACTCTTTCAAATATAAAAAAAAAACTTGCATTAATACTGAATAAAAGTTACAAAAAATTACAAGCCCGTCCATTTTGGTTTGTGTTTTTCCGTTTCTGAGCTAGCACGACTTCCAAGTGCGGCTCAGTCAAGTCTTCATGTAATTTTTTGAAAGTTTGGAATCAATGATTTTTTGACTTGTGTTTTTCTTCTCCTCCTTATCACTCGTCATCAAATCTTTGTAATGTGTGATGACATCGAGTATATTTTCGAATGATTTTTTGGCTTGAAGTATCTGTCGGTTGCTTTCCTTTTAAAGGTCGGGTCTTGAGAGGGGGGGGGGGGGGTTGAGTCTTCATTCAAGTGGGGAATGCATTAGAGCTCGTGTAGTGTCCAGGACACTCTCAAAACGTTCCAAATTTAAACCCTTTGTGCTTGTGCTTGCCATCTTGCTGGCACCACCGGTGAAGCTTTATAGAGACCAAAGGGGGTCACGGCCCTCTCACTTTTTTCCGTTTGAAGTGTTGTTTTGTTGGTCGGTAGTTGATTTTTTATATATATATTAGGTTTGACCCCCCGAAACAAAGCGTTCTAACTTTTGGCCCCCATTAGCCTAAAATCTTGGCTTCGTCACTGGCTGGCACTCTAAAAACTTCCCAAACATGATCATGATTAAAAGAAATGTTGTTTTTTGCACGTCCAAATTAACTTGTGTTTTGCTAATTTCACCAAATCCTCATGGTTAGCTCCACTAATTTGTTGTGAAACCTTAAACAATTACAAAAACAATAACAAAAATTATTTAAAACAATTATAAAAATAGTACATTATACAAAACAATTATAAAAAAGTAATATATAAAAAATGTATATGTCAACTTTGGTAAATCCTATTGAAACAAGTACATTTAACGTTTAAGCCTTTTCACTTCAGATTGAATGGATGGACACTTCAATTAGTGTCGCCTATTAACTTGGCAAAATGAAGCAAAATCATTTCTTATTTTTTTGCCAATGGAAATATGAAGATTATCCCTCTCTAATGCTTCCTCTTTGAACGAGATCCATGTCTTCTTTTTAGTATGGTTCCTGAAGTTTTTACCCGGCTATGGATCGTAACCAACTTTCTTTTTCTTCTTGTTCCTCTTCCTCTTCCTCTTCTTCTTCTTCATGATGATGAAACTCTTCACCCCGGTTTATAAAAATTACCAAAACCGTAATCCAAACTGTAATCCACCTGGTCTTCATCGTATGTGAAATAACCCATTTGGGTTGGTAATCTTTGGGGTTTTGTTGTGGTTAATATCTTTGAGGTTGTTGATTTTGGGGGTGACGGGAAATTTGTTACGGGGCTTAATAAAGTTGAAATTGTGATGAAGATTGGGGAATTTGGGTAAATTAGTGTGATGTGGATTTTTTGGTGGTGTTGGTTTCAGTGCCATTGTGAGAGAATGAGAGAAGTGATTAAAATTTTTTTTTGGTTTAGATAGTAGAGAGAATGAGATAGATGTTATTTTTGTTGTAAAATGGGTATTTATATAAGTAACTAGGTTAAATATCTGTACGTGTAGCGATTATATCTTAATGACGACACGATCATGTTAAAGCTCAAACCTAAAATGAAATGAAATTAGTACGCGAGTTGAATCCACCAGGCTCTGTTCCTGCAAAATGTTACACAACATCAAATTAAACACATGATGGTCATAATAAATCATTTGATAAAGAAGAAGATGACAAATAATATGAAGAAGAATCTTTATACCCATCTAGGCTTCACTAATGAATCGGTTATAAACTCTCATATAACTAAAACTTACTACTCAAATTGAACTATATTAAGAAGTAAATAAATCCCATATTTTAGTTTTGAGATTGATACTCTAAAGGTGAGGGAAGTCTATTTCTCACCATCCCACACTTTTTACTCCACCCCACATTCACCGCAAATCACCCGATATCCATCCCACATCACTCACATAATTTTTAAATTTTTTTATGTCTCATATTTTTAACACTTTTTAAATAAAAGTTAATTAAAACTGAAAAAACGATTAAATTAAATAAACTAAAACTAAATCCGGCTTCGTTGGTCGTAAATTGAGAAAATACGGTGCGTTGGGGTTGGTTGGGTTGGGATGAGCCAATACGGTCGAAATTTTCAGGGTATAGGTCGGGGAAGACACCCCAAATCCCACCCCAAAGTTCAGGGCCGCATGGGGTGGGGCGGTGTTCCCGCTCGGGGCCGCGCCCACCCCGATACCACTCCGCAAGCTCTAAGCAATTCAGCCTTGTAATACATATAAAAAAGGGGAACGTAAGTATGTGGTTGTCACACGTGTAACTTACACGTAAAACTAATCAAAACGACGTAGTTTTGATTAAATACAATTATTTATTTTAACATGTTATCTCAATCCCTTCATCAAAATCATTGTCCATTATAATCCTAATGTTCTTGCTTGACAATTTTTTTTTCAAATATGAAGCTTTTCACAAATTATGTATTATATTCATCAATTCTAATGTAAGTATTTATCAAAATGCACTGAGAATATTATCATAAATTGATTGGTTGAAACCTTTATTTATTTGACAAGGGAAGTGAAAACTAAATCGGCCGATCGATCTAAATGCATTGCGAATTGCTATTGATTAATTTGAACTTGAGTTATTTGAAAACGGAAGTGAAGATTTAATCGGCCGATCTAAAGGTTAAAAATCAAAAAGAACAAGAAGAGATAACTTTGATGTAGTTACCCTAGAGTCAAATTAGAGATGTTAATCGAATTTATTGATTAAAACTATGTAGTTTGTATGTTTATTTAATTAAAACTACGTCGTTTTGATGAGTTTCGCGTGTAAGCTGCACGTGTGACAGCCGCGTACTCACTTTCCCCATTATATATAGAGAGTTATGTTCAAATGAAAACTAAGGTTTATATTTGAAAACATTAAAAACCACATAAACTTGTTTTTTTAGTTTTCTTTTTAATAAAATAGAAAAGGGTATAATGGGGAGGTTATATAATTTAGAAAGTGTATCCTTATATTTCTCAACATCTTTGATTATACATAACCGACTTTCAACCCAATCCAAAACCGCCATCGCCATTCTTTGTGAATTGTGATCGTGTTCAATCGATGCAATACGCCAATCCAACATTCCAACCACCATGAAAACCAAGTTTTGTAGTGCTCATTCTCTGGTAAGCATGAGTTCACAGTCGAACCGCAATGTTCCGACATGTTTGAAGCACCCAAAATAACCATGCTCGTTGTTCATGCGTGGATTGATTCAATGAGATGATCGCTTCTTAATTTACGTTTCATGGTAGAATCATTAAACGATTTTGGAATGCTAACAAAATAGAAACACTTGCAACAATTTTTCTAAAATAAAAAAAAATAAAACAGATTTTTTACAGCAAATGAAGACCATATTGGATTGCATACACACAACCTAGCTAGTAGGTTAGATACATGTATCTCTCTTTGTTAAGCTAGAAATGGATAACATCTTTAAATACATATATATGTAACCCGACCTGTAAAATACATATATGTATCCAAGGATACATACTATAAGAAGATGATGCATATATGTCATACGAAATTTGATTTTTTATACATGCTTTCACTTTTTAGCTTTATTACTAACTTTTTTTACTTTAAGATGAAACATGTTTAGATGATGGTCGAAGAAGACGATACTATTACGGATGTTATGTAAACGTATGTTGTTGTTACGTATACGTATGTGTATGTTTCTGTTACATATACGTACGTTTCTGTTACGTATAGGTACGTTGCTGTGAAGATACTATCATGGATGTTATTTGAGATATGTTCGGGTACAACATGATAAACATGAAACGAAATCAATGATGAACTTGGAGATGATGTATCAAAGATGATGACAAGTCAAGCAATTATCAAAGCGTCTAGTTTTAAACATGACGGACATTGTTCTTATATAAATGTAACCCTATCATTACGTATACGTAACTGTACGTACTTTTACGCAATTGTTTGTTTATTTAATATTCTTATGTTTGGTGACACTTCATTTGTATTTGCATTGATTATAACCTTATTTCATGTCATTTTTGTAATAAATCTACATATCTAATGCCATGCACTTCTTATACGTAATTTAGCAAATTTAACGTAGTGATTTCTGTAAATCAACTGAACTTTAAATACGTATATGTAACACAATGAAAAAAAGATTAAGAGTGAAAATCATGAGAAAGAGAGAGAAATGAAAGTAGGAGAGATAAATGAAATTAGGGAAAATTATGAGTTTTTTAGGCCTGGTCTATTCAAACACCATAAATATCTAACCAGCCACCATTATAACGTCCGTTAAATTGCTAACGGGCGTTAGTTATTAAGTAAAAATATAACGGCTGTTATTAACCTAACACTCGTTAGCATTCACTTCATAACGACCGTTAAACTTATCACGGGGCGTTAATAAGTTCGTTAGATTGTTAATATAATCTTAATGCTCGTTATATTATTAACGATCGTTAGAAAATAATAATAACGTTTCATTTCAAAACTAACGACCCGTTATCATCCTAACGGGCGTTATCCGTTAATTTAAAGAGCATAACGGCCGTTACAAGCCTAACGAGCGTTATATATTTATAACGGGTTATAAGTCACCCGTGTATTCTTCACAACGCCCACACAACAACACACACTCCCAAATTAACGGGCGATTTCGATCTAATAGGGACGTTTCCGACAGCCAACAGATTCTCAATTTAGCGGTGTTTCCGACCACTCAAGCTTTCGGGTATGTTTTCTAACTTGTTTTAGTTTTAGATTCGTTAAGTTTTAGTTGAAAACACATTTTGTAGAGATCTATAACTTGATTCGGATTCGTTAGGTGTAGTTGATTTGTATTCGTTAGTTGATAAGAAGCTTTGTGATTGTGTGGTTAATGGGGAAGAACAGGGGAGACTGTCGTTAATGGGGAAGATGCAGGATAACGGCCGTTATATGTCTATCGGCCGTTAGATAGTTTTGATTTTTGATTTTATATTTTTTTTTAAATTTTAATTGGTATAATAATAATTAAAAATTATTTAGAGTATTTATTTTGTTTTATTATTTAAAAAATTAGATTGGTTTTTAAACTAGTTAAAAAATTGAATTGTATATTATTAAAGGTTATGGGCCCACGCAAGCGTTCACGTCCTGATACTGAGCCTGAGGGTTCTGCTGAGTTTCTAGACGGCCACCCTTATTTGCGGTTTGGTAGAGGTACTGAGGCGCGGAGTCGTCTTTGGAGGTTGGTCGGTAGGGAGATTAGACCGACACGCACTATCGATTGGAAACTTTTGAGAGATCTTCATGACGAAGATCGAGCAGTGGATCTTGTTGGTTTAGCTGGTTCTACTCCGTGGCGACGGATGTTTGACTCTGGGCACAGGAGGTCATATAGGGAGATGTGTCTAGAGTTTTTGTCCACATTTTCATTTACTCCCCCATCTCGTGATCCCACTTCATCTATTGATCGCACCACCCACATTGTTGTTTCATTTTATCTTAGTGGGGAGCTTCGACGGTTTACTTTAGCCGGGTGGGCTACGGCTCTTGGATTTTACACAGTGGATGAGACGTTAGACCCTCGGTTCTATACTGGTGAGATTGAGTCGGAGCCAACGCCATTGGCAGCATGGTGGCCGTCGATCAGCGACAAGCCACCCGTGAGAGGTATCTTTAGATCGACTGGCATTAGGGATCCACTTATTCGTTATCTGCAGAGGGCGATTGCAGGTTTGTGTTTAACCATTAATATATTTTGTTTTTTTAATAAATATGAGTTTGTAGGTACGATTAATGGCCGTGAGCTAAGTACCGAGCAGGTTAGGTACGACGACATGTTTTATTTGAGAGCGTTGATTG
Source organism: Tagetes erecta (assembly GCA_030867185.1). NCBI lineage: Eukaryota > Viridiplantae > Streptophyta > Magnoliopsida > Asterales > Asteraceae > Tagetes > Tagetes erecta. Next base: position 73,320,495 of record CM061490.1, on the reverse strand, counting down.
AGCATAGGAGGGTGAATCTGGCTCATTGTATGGCCAGCTACTTCTCGAATATTTGGTCGGGAAAGGTAATATATAATTATTTAATTATCTTTTTTATAGTTTGTTTTATTATATGTTTCTAACAAAACATTGTGTTTTAGATGGAGAGCCCTATTGTTTGTGGGGCATATGTGACGGTTATTGCCTCTTATCTTGGGTTACACACTGACGACTACCTTGTCCAGCAAACGGCTGAGGCGTTTCCCAGTATTCTTGGGGAGTCTACTGCGATAGCTATGTCGATCGTCGGTAGATTTGACGATGGTATTCATTGGGTTACATCTGACGGTGCCATTTGGACACCCCGAGTAGAGGGAGAGGACCTAGACCAGGACCAGGACCAGCACCAGCATGAGGATCAACCTGGGACTTTAGGAGGTGCACCGTTGTCATCTCAGAGAGTTATTATTAGACGTGTCCCTATGACGGCTGATTTTATGGCTGAGACCCTTCATTTGACCCGACAGATTGCTGATTTTACCGTCTGGCAGGCAAAGGCAGCGGAGAGATGGTATATATCTCATGGTGTCACTGACTTGCCTTCGTTACCTGTCATAGTACCATGAGTGCCTACAGATCATGGTGCAGGAGATGGGCAGGATGGTGCAGGTGATGAGCAACATGACGATTGATTACCTTATCTGTTGAAATTTATTTTGTTTATATTTTGATGTTGAAACTTAAATGTGAATGTTCATATTTATTTTGTGATGTTGAAACTTATTGAAACTTATATTTTGTGATGTTGAAACTTATATTTTGTGTTGTTGAAACTTATATTTTGTGTTGTTGAAACTTGTATACAATTAGAATAACCACCTGGCATATATGATTGGGTAAAACAAATTAAATACATAAAATAAAATAATATGTTTGAAATTTACATAAACAATTAAAATAAAGAAACATATTCGGGATCTACATTTGGTTTCAAGTTAACATATCTTTGTAAACGTTCACCGTATACGTTTTGCCATTCCTTTGAGGCAGATGAGCTGAAATTACGCCAATAACCACCTGGCAACGGCATCGGGCTGTCATCACTTAATACAACGTTAATAAAGTGGTTATTATGAACATAAGTGATTGTAATTATCTGGTGATTGGCAATATCGAAGGGAGAAATAAAGAAAGGAAAATAAGTTGAACAGTTCCCGTGAGATAGTAAAATTATGTTCACGTTAAACCTGTTAGCCGTGAAGATCAAACTGTCCGGGACATTCATCCACTTGTCTAGAGGAGCTGTACCAATTCCAAACCAGTCTAACTTTTCCCGAACTCTAGTCAAATCCGGCCAATAGAATGAATATATCTCGGCCTTCTCATCAAGTTCTTCAATTAGTGACCTACGAACGTAAGGCCACTTTGTCTCATTTAACCCCAATCCAACAGCTATTGAACGAAAACCACAATTACCATCCGGGAGTACATTCTGCATGCCAATAATGAACGGGTGGAACAATTCTGGAATCCAACTTAGATAGTCCTCTTTGCAATTTTTATGTTCATCTCCCGGTGTAAATGAATACTTAGCATTTTTCCCTTTAACTTTAGAAAACACTGAATTCTGTTGGTGAGACGGGTCGGAAGACTGCGAACCCACCATAGAGATTGAGTGTCTGGAAGGTGGATCTACGGAGGTTTCTTTTGTTTTTTGTTTTTTTGGCCGACCACGAGTATTTGTCTCAACTTTCGGGGTTTTTTTATCGGTTTTGAAAGGAAAAACTATCGACATGATCTTTTTTAGCAAACTCTTTTGTACTGACTCCGGTTGGGCAAGTACATGTTTTGTCACCTTCTTCATTTCTTCTCGGACGTCTATTTTTTCATCTGGAATAATGTAAGCAGGTGAAAAATCAAGCTTCCTCCAAAAAACATCAACCGCATCCACCGAAACTTTTTGCCCTGTAAAAAAGTCCAGAATAAGGCCACAAAATAATCAAATTTATATAATATATATGTATATATATTTATATAATATATAAATATAAAATCACCTGCTTCCAAATAACCGCTCAATTGACAAGCACATGGCAACCCGCAAGTTGTGCTAAGATGGTGTCCACATACTGAACGGTGATTAAATAGATTATCAATCTTCTTCTTCTCATAAAAAATCAAATCCATAGCAGCAATAGAAACTTTACCCCCCGTAACAATTCGAAGAGTGGATGATCATGTTGATTCATCAACTTAATCTTGCTTAAGGTAAAAGATTCTTTTATAGCTATATCCTGCGTGTTTAATATGGAATTGATGAAAGGGATAAACCGATCCAGTGTGCTATTAGTGGCGTTAAGGTAGCTCTTCAACAGGGCGTGTTGGCTCTCCACACGGTTTGTTGTGTGTTGACCAAAGTTATACGTTGTATTAATCCACGCCGAGACAAACTTGTCTTTATATGGCATAAGCCAGTTGTCATTTAAGTATCCTAATACCCCTGGTAATTTTTTTAAAAAAATTATAAATTTATACAAAAAATTATAAAGATAACAAAAATAAAACGATAATATTCGAGTAATTACTTGAATGGTTTTGGATCAGTTGCCTATACAAGCGGTCGTAGTAGTACTCGTAAAGTTGTATAGTTCCCGAGTTGATCAACCTAGACCACTTGTGAATAAAAGTTTCCCACTCTTTCGTAGTAGCAAAACTAGCCTTGCAATGTTTGCTAATATTTTCTTGAATATGCCATCTACAAAGTAAGTGTACGGCGTCTGGAAATTCTTCCTTCACAGCATTCACAAGAGCAAGGTCTCTGTCTGTTACTATAACACGTGGCCTAAAAGACTTGTCTTCTAGTGTGCTATTTAACTGCTGTAACACCCATCTGAAGTTCTCCTCACACTCTAAATTAATAAACGCGTAGGCAACCGTGAAGGACTTGAGGGTAGAAGTCACACCGACCATCTGAACAAACGGCAGCCTATATAGGTTTGTTTTATACGTAGAGTCCATCATCAACACATGCGGGAAAGCACGCCACAATATTTTTGATTTTTTGTGAATAAATTAACAGTATTCGATTCATTATCTACAGAATCAATATAATCATAATCGTTTTGAGCTAGTTTTGAGTAAAAAACCTGCATCGGAGTTTTACTAATTTGGGCGGACCTTTTAATCTTATCTTATACGTTGTATATTGTTTTTAGTCCGGGCCTGTTGTCGGGGTTCTGTTCCCTAACTGCCCCCAGTATCGTACGCGGAGGAATGTTTTGCTGTGAAAGTTGTTTCACCAAACCCACTTCTTTTTTAGACAGCCTCATTGCGTACACATGCCCCTCGAGATGCTCATCAGCGTCATGGTTGTGGGTATCGTTAATAATAACTAATCGCCATCCACCGTCGTTTAAGACGTATTTACCTTGTAACTCAAACGGGCAATTTGTTTTCTTTGTGCCGGTCTTTCTAACGGTGGATGTGTTCTTGTATACACCACTACGATTACATACAAGCCATGTCTTAATAATAACTTTAAGAGAGTTTTTCTTAGACCGTTTCATGACAATAACATATCCATTGTCACGTCCTATCTTTTGAACCCACTCAACCAACTCTTGGAGACTTAAAAAGACTTGACTGGTTTCGTATAAACTCTTCAAAGGGCTATTACTAGAGATATCCTAACCTTCATTACCTCTGTTATCACCGTCGTCACCGCCACCGTTGACTGAGTCGTCAGCATCAACTTTGTAATTTTCTTCACCACCAAAGTATTGATAACTATCACCCGAGTAATAGCCTTCACCGCTGTAACCCTGATTGTTCGGTTTATAATCCTCGCCAACATAAGAGGCAGAACTATCACCGCTAAAAATATAATTACTGTCCCAGAAAGACATTTTTTAACTATTTGTGAAAGAAGCTAAAGTAAAAAAGCAAAAAAGAATGAACTTTTTCGTGTTTTGTTGCTGTTATATAGTAAAATTGACCTAAATAACGAATACAAACGGCGGCTGAAAAGCTGCGCAACTTTTTTCGTACCTTTAACGGGCCGTTATGCTTATAACGGGCGTTATATGTTAAAAAAAACGACTGATTTGATTGGTTACAGTTTTGCAGGCTTTTTTCATTCAAACATCAAGCTTAACAGCCGTTATATCCGTAACGGCCGTTATGCGTGCCTGTATAACGGTCGTTATGTCTATAACGGTCGTTACTCTTTAAATAAGATCTAACGCCCGTTAAATGACTAACGGGTCGTTATATAGGTGGCTGGTCAGCCAAAAAGGTGTGGGAATAGGGGGTCTCGTTTTTTATTTGGACTAATATATCATTTTATATTAAAAAATTTCATTTGTCAATAAATATCTAATTTTTAGATTTCTTTTGGTTTTTTAGAGTTTTCATTTATAAATGAGTTTTTAATAGAACTCTCCCCATATATATCTATCTAATATTTCAAGGTTTTAGGGGACAATTTTTTATGGGGAACATTTTTATGTTTTTATAATAAGAAGTTTTACAGGTAAAAAATTAAGTGGAATTTTTCACCATGCATAAGTTGATGGAGCCAAATTTTTAAATATTTACAAATCTTAAACATAATAGTTATGATTTCTTTATAAATATTATTATTTAACTCGTGTGTATCACACGTGTATTAAACCTAGTATATTAATAAAAGAAGGTTTTTAAGCCGTGTGTCAATTATTGGACGGTTCTGGAACCAGCCGCTCAAACCTATTTTAATTATAAAATCTTTCGATTCCCTTCTATTATCAATTCTCAATCATTCCATATTTACGTTACTTATTTTTTGTAATGATTTAGATAATTGATCTTTATTTATTTCTTTTTGTTCAATTATCAATTCCAACTGTTAGCAAATTATAAGTTTTAGAAAACTGTTAATAATATGTGGTGCTACTTCTTTTACTTGAAAAAATCTGTAGCAAATTATGTTACAATCACTAATGGATATATACATTATGCTAATGTTTAATTACACGTATGCGAGCAAAACCAATAAAATAAAAGTAAAAACCTTTTTTGAAAAGAATTTAATAAATTTAGTATTAAAATCAAGAAAACATGTTAGTTTTTTAGCAACATTAAAATCACTAAAGTTATGTATCATTAATTAGGATCTCCATTCTTTGTTAGTGAGTTTGTGTGTTTTTGTATTGTGCATGACATAGTGTAACTAGAAACATTAACATGACTCGTTTCAATTTTATTGCTTTACATGTAATGCAATCAAAATATGTAATCTATATCTATATCTTCTAATAAAGCAAGGTTTTTAAGGACCCATGGCAATCAATCTAACAGGTCTTAGATAATTTTCCCGCTTTCCACTCTTGGGCAAAAGAGAAAGCACGCGGATTAATCCGTACCCAAACCCGTACCTTGATTTACACATGTGTGAGCGACGTATATAATGTCAAAACCTGATGGAGAAACATGTTTTTCTCAAAATTAGTTTTCCGACAAAGCCCTAAAATCCGTGCATCGTAGCTTCTTACTTTTCATTTTCGTCCATCATCGAACCTTAAGATTCTGAATCCAAGGTATACAAATGTTGTGCAATAATCACCTTACATCATTTTTTATTCAAGATTATGTATAATTGTTTCTCATGACCTAATATTTATATGTTTCAATTCTCCGCTATCTTCAACTATTATTCTTTCAATGATGCAAATTTCATGTTTTTATAGATTTATAAGTATACATAAATGATCTATTTCGTTATTTAGGTTGTGGATTTTAAAAAAGGTGACTCATGGATTTGGTATCCACATACTTAACCCTTCTTCCACTTAATTATGTGGTATGTTGTCAAATATCTTTATGCTTTGTAAACTGTGAGTTTATTAAATTAAAAGGTATAGATGATAATGAAATACTTTATGTTTGATTGTATATTTTGCTTTTAAGATGACTAAATGGTATAATTATTGCATGTCTGATTATTTTTTTGAATGTAAATGTTTGATGTGTAAACTAATTATATGTATGGACTATGGAATATATTATGCATGCTTAATTTCAGGTTTATGCACGAGTTCCTATTAAATTTGATGGGTAGCTTATGTAGTGGCTTTGATTCTTTTATTATGATTACGAACCGGGTATGATTTTGATTCCAAATTTATTGATTGTTTTTATTGTTTTGAATTCAGAGTTTTAATAACTTCAAGTTCAAAGTTACCACAATTAATAAAGAGCTTCATTAGATTATTGATAACTATGCAAGCTAGATCGCTACTAAAAACCAGAACCACATTAGGACAATTTATAGAGCAATTTGTATTAGAGATATATATGGACTATATCTTTTTTATGTATTTGAATTATTAGTTATCTTTTCCTATTTATCATGATTGTATTTCTCCTTATATAAGGGGTATTTTTTTAATGAGAATGACAATCAATTATGATACTATAAACACTTTTATGGTATCAGAGCCAAATATCAAATAAACCCTAAAATCCGTCGTCCGTCTCGCTATCCATCTAGCACCACCGATCACGATCGGTCACAATGGTTGAAAGTGACAAACAATCTAGCCGTAAAACACGTGGCAATGACACAAAAACCCACTTTGCACCATGCATATACTGTTACAAACATACAGACGAAGATTCGTACTCTTGATGGTGTCAAGGTCACCTATTCTCAATGGACCAACCTGTTCGAACTCTAGACCAAAGCATTTAAGGTGCTCGAGCACATTGATGGCACCCCACCACTCGCCAAAACCGATGACGATTACCTTGAATGGCAGAAAATTGACTCTTTGGTCTTACAATGGATTTATAACACTGTTTCAGATGAACTCTTTGCTAGAATACTGGATCCGACCGCCACTGCTCGGAGCGCGTGGCTTAAGTCCAGACCATCTTCACTAATAACAAAAATTCCAGAGCAGCAACACTTCAATACGAGTTTTCCAACTTGCAGTTCACCTCTTACCCGTCTATGGACGTATATTGTCAGAAGTTACATGACCTTGCGAATCAATTAGGGGACGTGGGTCATCTAGTTAGCGAGGCAAGTCGTGTACTGTAGTTGGTACGTGGGTTGCCGAAGGAATACGATGTGGTGGGCGTCATGATTAATCAAGGAGCCCCCACATGGGATGATGCACGAAACATGTTACACTTGGAACAACAACGTCAAAACCCGTCATCTACGGTCTTGGCGGCGCAAGGAGAGCGCCCTAATAACAACAACAAGAACACTCGGACCACCCGGTTGTCAAGGACGTAATTTTGACCCCAATTATCATGCTAATCATTGTCGAAACTCAAACAATAGAGTCGTGGCAACGGTCGAAATCAGCGTGGTTGTTGTGGTAGGGGTGGTCCAAATCAGTCGCAAGGATCTAATAATTGGCACTCAAATTAGAATAATAACAGTAGTTGGCCTTCATCTTGGAACAACCAGTGGACCCCACCCCCATCTCCTTACCCTACCACCACCAACAACAATGTTTCAAACACCGGCCCACCAACCCAACAACAACATCGATGGCCCACTGGATCAACACAATTGGCAAGTCAAGGTAATATGGGCCCATTCGCAACTAGACAGTTTAATGGACACAATCATATTGGCCCAAATGGAAGTGGATAGTTTAACGGTAGCATGACATGTGGCGGGCAATTATCGGGGTATACGGATTGTAGTCCTAACGATTTGGCCCAGGAACCAGTCCCGAGCAAAACATGTTTTAAATATTATATGGTTCTCATTGACAATTTCACCCACTTTGTTTGGATCTACCCTCTAAAATACATATATGACGCTTTTCCAAACTTTGTCAAATTTCACAAATATATCCTTACCCAATTTAATCGCAATATTAAGGCTTTTCAATGTGACTTAGGTGGGGAATTCGATAACAATGAATTTAAATTATTCGCCGAGAAACATGGCTTCGTCTTTCGTTTCTCGTGTCCCCAAACGTCACAACAAAATGGTAGGGCGGAAAGAATGATATGCTAATGACATTACTGGTACCCTTTTGTCTCACGCACATCTACCACCCCCATTTTGGGTCGAGGCGTTACATACGGCCACCTACCTACATAACATCTTACCCATCAAACGTCTCAATTTTGCCACTCCTCATTTTTCCCTATACTGTCGTCACCCTGATTATGAACACCTTCGCGTTTTCGGGTGTGCATGTTACCCAAATACCTCTGCCACCATGCCCCACAAACTATCACCTCACTCTCTGCGTTGCGTGTTTCTTGGGTACCCACCTGACCATCATGGCTATCGGTGCTTCGACCAAAGCACCGGAAAGTACTCATCTCTCGGCATGTCATATTTGATGAAACATCATTTTCATTCAAAGAGTCACCTCCAACACAACTGTACAACTTCCTTGATGAACTTACACTTTACCTAACATACCCCACCCACACGTTTCCTCCAACAGTCAACTCCATACCCAACAACCAACCACCAACAACACCTTCTCCAGCTTCGGCCCAATCCGCTACTCACCCTATACCAAGCCCACTGCCACGTGACTTACCCATACATCCAAGCCCATAAAGCCCACTTCAATCCCCACCATCTCACGACATCCCATTCACCACCGTCGGCCCAATCATCACCTGATTTACCAACACCACCACCACCCCAACATCCCATGACCACTAGATCCCGTACTAGGATACATAAACCCGTCACCCGCCTAAATTTACACACTTCCTCAATCTCACTGGTCCCCATTAACTACCATAAAGCCCGGTTGGATCCAAATTGGTTTGACGCTATGCATAATTAGAGCTTTACAGGTTAATGATACGTGGGAATTGGTAGCACGACCAAATAACCACCTAGCTATTAGATGCATGTGGTTATTTAAACATGAATTTAAGGCGGATGGCTCTCTTGAAAGGTATAAAGCGAGACTGGTTGTTAATGGTAAGTCTCAAACAGTAGGAGTTGATTGTGATGACACACTTAGCCCCATCCGCACTGTGTTGAGTTTGGCTATCTCTCAGTCGTGGCCGATTCACCAATTAGACGTTAAGAATGCGTTTTTACATGGGGATCTTAAGGAGACAGTTTTTATGAACCAGCCGCCTGGATTTGTTGACTCACAACACCCGTCGCATGTTTGTCGTCTAAAGAAATCCTTATATGGTCTGAAACAGGCACCCCATGCATGGTACAATCGGTTTTACAATTACATTGCAGCACATGGTTTTCAAAAGAGCACCTCTGACAATTCTTTATTTATCTACAATCCTGGTAATGCACGTGCCTACCTGCTCCTTTATGTGGACGATATTATTCTCACTACTTCTAGTTCACGCTTGTTGGCAACTATTATTGATACTCTATCACGGGAATTTGCAACGACGGATTTGGGTCAACTACATCACTTTCTGGGTATTATCGCATCTCGTAATAGCAAGGGGATATTCTTGTCACAATCCTCTTATCCGAGTGACATTTTGAATAGGGCAAATATGAAAAATTGCAAACCGTGTGTGACTCCCGTTGATACCAACTCCAAACTCAGTGCAATAGACGGTACACTTCTTCTAGGGGTGTAAACGAACCAAGCTACTCGTGAGCTACTCGAGATCGGATCGATAAAAAGCTCGAACGAGCCGAGCTTTTTCGAGCTCAAGCTCAAGCCCGAGCCTAAGAAAAAAGCTCATTAAGCTATCGAGCCCGAGCTCGAGCTTTACACATCGAGCTCGAGCCGGCTCGCGAGCCTTATCGAGCTTTTCATTTATATGTTTTTTTATTTATTTTATAAATATATATTGTTATTATTAGTTAAAATATATATATAAATTATGATTAAAAATATATAATATGTATTTTGTTATGTATAAAATACATACAATTAAATTTTATATAAAATTAAATATAAAGAATTAAAAAAATACATAAAATTAAATATAAATAATTAAAATTAAATTAATAAATCAACAAACGAGCCGAGCCCGAGCCGAGCTCGAGCTTCAGAAGTTTGTGACGAGCTCGAGCTCGAGCTTTGAAATTAAAACTTGAATCGAGCCGAGCTCGAGCTCGAGCCTGGTTAAACTTAAACGAGCCGAGCTCGGGTTCGGCTCGGCTCGTTTACACCCCTAGCTTCTTCTTGATGGCTCTTTATATCGTGCCCTTGCGGGAGCATTGCAGTATCTTACATTTATTAGGCCAGATATTACCTATGTTGTTCAACAGGTCTGTCTTTTTATGCACGCCCCTCGGGATTCTCATTTTGCTTTTATGAAACGCATCTTGCGTTATTTGAGTGGCACTCTTGACTTTGGAATATGGATCACCCCCTCTACTACTTACTCTCACATCTTATTCTGATGCTGATATGTGAATAAATATACATGTTAAAGATGCATATTATCTCTCATTTTAAACGTTTTTGGTTGCAAAGTCATCCGGATACTCACTTAATTGTGTTTTATTTGGATTTTGTAGTTTTTGATGACAACTTGGTGATTTTGGTGGAAAACTCAAGAAACAAGTGAAGGTTTTCAAGTTCTCAAGTTTCGTACATGGCTGTGTACTTTTCTACATGCCTGTGTAGCTTTTAAACATGCTTGTGTAGCTACACACCCGAAAGACTGATCTACACGGTCGTGTACGTATCATATGCAGCCTGTATAACCTAAATTAACCCTCATTTTTTGAGAGATCACTTTGAACGAAAAACCCTAATTTCTCCCCACCATTGAGGTCATTTTGAAGGTGATTTCACGAGACAAGTAGCAAGGATTGAAGATCAAGCATCTCAATGGAAGATTCATCACTACACAACCCACCTATACTCATTTTGGTTTGAAAATCTCTAGATCTAGTATGTTTTCTTCCATTTCTATGAGTGTGGTTGTGGTTTTTGTAAGCTGCATGAGCTAAATACTCTATATCACTTAGATTAGATGAAGTTTAGCATACTTTGACAACTCGTATGAAACATTTGGTGATGATTATGTTAATGTTTATTACAAAGCTATGAAAATTCTTCAATGACTATGTGTGCTTGTTTGGCTTGATGAAATATTGAATCTTGTGGGTGTTATAACCATATTATGTTGGAAAACCGTATGTGTTATTACATTTATTCATGAATTGCATATGCTAGTATATAATTTATGGCATTTGACTAGGAATGGTGAATGAGGGTTGGATGTTTAGGAAAGTTGAACAAGTGTGCATCCTTATACATATGTTTGGAAAAACCATTGTGTTTGTTATGGATATCTCCTAATTTTGTGTACGTGTAACTATTGATAATGCGCAAATCTATGGTTCATGTATTCATGTTAGGACATTCATAAGTTGAAGAAGTTGAATAGCTATTGTTACATTACGTGGATTGAGGTGGTTATCATGTGTTCATCGTGTTAACTTTCCAAAGATTTATGGGTTTGGATAGCCTTGACGGGAGTCCAAACCACCTTTCACATTGACTTAATAGTATCATTAGTTCTTCATGGCTTAGCTTTAGGTGGCTATTGTGTGTTTATCGTTCTAGCTTTCCGAATGGTTATATGATTAGATAACCTTGACAGGAGTCTAATTTACTTCCATGTATCATATGTAGAAAGTGATCTCACCAAAGGTTCGTACATGTTGTCATTGTTTTGCTAAACGGATTCGAAATCTAAGTGATACCTTCCTTTGATTGATTATCTTCATTTGTGTTAACTTGCCTCAATTAGATTAATTATTAGCTAATTTAGTTAGTTAAAATATTTACAACCCATCCTTATTTGACCGGTTAAATAGTAATGAAGGTTTAGTATTGTGAGACATTGTGTCCACGGATCGATATTCGGCTCTTGCCTAAAGCTATACACTTATACGGTAGGTACACTTGCATATTGTGTGTAGTTAGTCTTAAAGTAATTGTCGTCTTTTATAAATTTAAAACCCAATTGTGTGAAAAATCATTGTTAAAAATCTATACATTTTACACACATCAAGTTTTTGGCGCCGTTGCCGGGGAAACTTTAAGCATAAAAAATTCATCAAGCTATAAATGATGCATCTGATGCAGCCTTTATAAGTTGATGAATAAATATACATGTTAAAGATGCATATTATCCCTCATTTTAAACGTTTTTGGTTGCAAATTCATCCGGATACTCACTTAATTGTGTTTTATTTGGATTTTGTAGTTTTTGATGAAAACTAGGTGATTTTGGTGGAAAACTCAAGAAACAAGTGAAGGTTTTCAAGTTCTCAAGTTTCGTACATGGCTGTGTACTTTTCTACATGCATGTGTAGCTTTTATACATGCTTGTGTAGCTACACACCCAGAAGACTGATCTACACTGGCCGTGTACACATCAGATGCAGCCTTTATACCATAAACACTTTAATTTGTATGCAAGTTAACAGCATCATTTTAAGAATATAAAATGACGATTCATCATATGCCTAAATACAACGTCAAATAAGCACAGGAAAAATTCAAACAAGCAATCGAATCCCTAAGATCAGAACTGAATATATAAAAAAGAATGAAGTAAGCCACTGCAATCAATAAATTTAAAAAAATGACGATGACTCTTAGTGAAATCGATTTTTAGAAGGAAACAAAAACAAGTCGGATGTAAACTACGACGTCAAGGAGCAGAACTTGAATATGATCTTGATTTTGTGTGTAATCGAACAACGAAGATCAGAGAAAACAAAACATAAAATACATAGAGCATCAGTGTCTTATGTAAAATGATTTGATTGAGATGAAGAATAGATGGTTTGATTTCTTGATTTTTCAATGGATCACGAAAGGGATGACCTCCGGCTGAGAGCAAAATGTTGGTTAGGGTTACGTATGAAATATAACTGGGTTTTCATTATATATGATCCAGATAGGTTTAATTGACCCATAACTCCACAAGTAATATATACAGGCCATCTGAAATTAAGAGTAAATATTAGATTGACTGTTAGATTAAGAGGGATGAGAGTCTATCACGTGTTCAATTAGAACAGATGCTTAATGAGAAACTAACACTTGACAAAAATTGGTTTTCTTTATTAAATTTTATAGATTTAAAAAAAATATTTTTATTAAATTCACTCAACTCACCCGGCCCCACAAAAATACTTGTTACAAAGGAGCCGTTATGCTCAACAGTCACAAAACAATGGCCCCCACCTCTTCCATTCAGCGGGTATAAATCCTCCCCATATCCGTCCATCTATCGGACATAACCGTGCGACAATGTACCTGCTTGTGGACCATATCCGAGGGAATGAATTGGTGCGATCATGGTTGTTTGTGGTTGCCGATAGGCTTGAAGAAGATGGAGGATAATTTAGTTTCCAATTAAATTACGTGAATTATATAATTGTAAATTCAATAAAATTAATTTTACATTAAAACTACGTAGTTTTTATGGTTTTTACGTGCAACCTACATACGTATGTAACAACCTATTATTCAATTTCCTCTTTTATATTTTAATTTCCCGTCTTTATTTTAAGTTTCTAACTTCCTATATATGCATGCTTTATTCAGTAGTAGTGTTAGCTTTATTAGTAGTAAGTTAGTAACCAATATTTCAATTCTCTAGTGGCTTAGAAGTTAGAACGTGGCATCTTTAGGTCTTTTTATGTACCGTATCATTTTCAATAAAGTGTGGTGAATGTTATGATCAATTTTTTTAATGTGTTTTTCTTTAGTTAATAATAAGTTTTCTTTCATTGGTAGCATAAAATTGGATATTTTTATGGTGTTCTTTGGATTCTATTATTACATTTTGGTACTGTTTATGTATTCTTAATTCAATTTTAGACAGCGTTACGAATTCTAGAGGGTGATCTTGTATCTCTTTGATCGTTGCTTATCCATTTCGTTTTTGAATTCCAAATTCTGTTCGTTACCAATTTGATTACTTCCATTTCCCTTTCAAACGAACTTCCCCACGGTTTTTAAATATCTACAAACTTTTTCATATGTTATTTATAAAAAGCATATACCATAAACAAGCATTTTATCATTTTATTTGAATATAGTTATGTTGCATTTTTTTAGTTTAATTTTTTTTTAAAAAAATACGTAATTACTGTTTTTTTTATGAAATAATAGTAATTACTGTTTTTTTTATGAAATAATAGTTCGTAGATAAATTTGTAAGTAAAATTTGTGTTGATTAAGTGTTGTGCTCTCCGTCGCATTATGCAAGCACCGATCTAGTTTAAATTAGTTCAAAACATTATAATTTAGATCGGAGCAAATGCCATAACATGCAATAGGTCACTATATAAGATTTTTCACAAAATTTACGTACTGTGTACCTTCTAAATTAATGTGATTTTAGATAGCAATTAAATTACATGTATTAATTATAAACATTATCTTTAAATAATGTAATATTTGAAGTTTATGTTACATAGTTTAGTATATATGATTTTAGATAACATTTATCTTGGAATGTAATATTGATTTAGATACGCACTTATCTTTGAATGTAGATTTAAGTGTAAAATGCATAATTGTGGTTTACACTCAGTAACACTTTGCTCAGTAATACTTTGCAACCCCGCTTGAATATTTAGACCTTTTGCAATCCTATGTTTTCTAAAGTGTGTCATTTGCATCTCCCGTTAGTTTATTTGTTAGTTGATCGTTATTTTTAACTGTAAAATAGACTATTTATATAAAAAAGAAAAAAATTAATAATTTATAAGATCTAAAAAATATATACTTTTGAGTGAAATGCATTAAAAACACAAAAAAATCATACCGAGAGACGATAAAAAAAACATAATCATAACAACCCACTGTCGGACAACCATCGGCACCGACGACGTATACACTCCTTAAATATTTTTTAGATCTCATAAGTTATAAATATGTTAATTTTTTTGGTAAACGATCTATTTTACCTTTGCAAATAACGATCAACTAACAATCCAACTAACTGGGGGATGCAAACGACTCACTTTAGAAAGTCTTAGGTTGCAAAAGCTCTAAATATTCAAGCAGGGTTGCAAAGTGCTATTGGATGTAAACCATAAGGGTGCATTTTGCACTTAACTCTTGAATGTAATATTGACTTAGATACACGTGTAAACTAAGAAACCATTGATTTATATATCTGTAAATTAAGAATCATTGATTTACATGTATGTAAATTAGTGATATTAAAATAGTTAATAAGTTTATAAATAAAAATTTTTTTTTTTGCGATAAAAAGATGTTTCTTAACAATCCTGACCCTGTGGATTAATATTAAAAAAATAAAGCTCTGTAAGCTCCAATGACTCAATTATATGACTGAACATACTCTTAGAAAAGAAACACTTTTATCTTTGTAAATGTTAAAACAATCATATACAATAGTTACAAATGTATCACTCAACCTATTTATGATGAATGCAAGTTTATGTTCTACATGTGAATATATCTAAAATCTTTTAAAACCAGCTTCTAAAATGAAACACAAAATACATATATTATCATATGCTTATGTTGTTTGGCACACCTCTACCGGTAACTCCAGGTTCTGAAGTTGGTACAAGCAACTCATAAGGTAAAACACCAGCACCACATCTGTTCCTAAGCTTTGGATCCTCATTCCTCCTATGTATCTCATTTTCAATCTTTTTAACTGTCAATGAAAATCTATAAAATGCATTAATAATCTCCGGTTCACCCGACCACCTTGTGTACACGTCTTTCATCTCCCCAATATACTCCTCTTCGTGTGAATGTGCCGAGATTATATCAATTACGGCCATGTATTTTGTTGAGTCAAATAAACTAGGTAAAGATGCAAGAAAAAAAGCTTGAGGATCAGCCATAAAGTTTTGATACTCATCATCATGTTGTTGGGGTATAAGTTTTTGCATAAGTGGTGGCCTATTTGGAACATATCCGCCATAGTGGTACTGCCCAAAGTTAAGTGCCGCATGTTGTGCTGATGCGGTCCATATTAGAATGGTCAGTATCTCTATAAGAGCAGCAGGGGTAGTTAGTTTAGGCCACCAATTTTCCTCACGAAGATCGGCGTGTCCCACATTAATGGCTTCAGAATACCATGATTGAAGTTCACTGTCATACAAAATGACATTTTCATCTAGGTAGTAATGGTTAACATATGTTTGCACAAGATCTTGAATTGCCGACCATATAAGAAGCCCGTCGTTGGCATATGGGTAATCTTCAATAAGTAGTCTCAGTCCGTGGGGCTTTGTTTCATCAGGCACCGCCATCCCTCTATAATCAAGTTAAAGTAAAATATTTGCTTAGAAAACATGTTATATGCAAGCTAGCTATCGTGGTTATTATAAAGAAAATGACCAAAATTAACATGTTAGATCATAAAACTGCAAAAACACACATTGACTTTTTATGAGTATTATACGATCATGTATACCTTCGTATCAGATCCGCAGGAAGGGCTTCTAAGTCAAAGCGCCACCAATCACGATAGGCAGCAGATACCATCTCGATGCTATACTTTCCAGGAGAAAAGCCACACTCTATAATCCCATCGGCAGATATAAGGTTCTCACGGGCCATGGCATTTATAGCAAGTGCATGTTTCATGTGAACACTAAGAAGCTTGAAAATCGGATGCAATGAGCTCAAGTGTCGATGAGTGGCTATTATAAATGGTTCCATACACGCATGAACGCGTAACCTATATATATATATATGTATAACCATTACATGAACTCATAGTTAGTATTGGCAGGCGGGTTAATCAATCGTTTGTAATTAATTTGTTTTGAATTTGAACAAGTTATATATGATTTGACATACCAATGATGGATAAGTTGGTGAGCACCATTGTCATTAGAACAAACATGAGCTTTGCCTAGTTTCCACAACCAATTGGTGGTTGCATCAACTGGAGGAGTGAGGACTTGTTTTGATGGAACATTGTTGTCATTAGGAGGAAGGCTAAGCTCGATTGCAATCGGCTTTAAAGTTCCCACTTTCGTTAAAAAGAAGATTGTGCGTGTTGCATATCCTTTTCGGTCTTCTTGACTGTTTATCCTTTCCAAAAATGGAAGGTAAATGTCATGATAATCCAAAACAAAAAGCTTGTTTTCATCCAAGGCCTGAAAGTTAAAAAAAAGTTAAAATTTAAACCAAAAAAACAAACACTAGCTAGACATTTCAATCATTCATGCTGCTCATTAGTTATATTTTACCTGTTGTACGGACATCCCATCAAGGTGCCATATAATATGTTCCTCTTTAAGTTCTGAATCTTGTTGTCCATATATTGAAGGATCAAGTTTGCTCACAGGAGGATACACCTATAGAAGTTAACATTTATAAATTTTTAATAACGTTCTAGCCGTATAAGTGTATGTAATAAATATTCAAGTTATGTTAGTTTAGTTACCTTCAACCTCTCTAAGCTAACAGGGTTCATCCCAGCAAGGGTTTGGCGGCCGAGTTCATAATCATCTTGTTCATAGCTTGCTGCATTCCCTGAAATGTCAAACGTTTATTATATTTTTATGATTTGTAAAGATAAAATTGGATATGATGGAGTTAGTGTTCATGATCATTTCTATTAGAAAATAAATTTATAAGGACCAAAATTGTTAAGTTGAGACTAAAACTATTAATGATATTAAAACACAGGGACCAAAACTACAGTTTACTATTTTTATGATTTATAAAGATTTGTAAACTAAAAAGAAGTGACACTTACAGGACAGGTGTTTTGGAGTTTCAAACTTAAAAATTTCTTCAATAGATCCACGTATATCCAAGAACTTTAATAGACCATGCATATTATCAACTTCATGTTGTGTGTTCCTATAAAGTTCTGCAAAATCCCTACAAGCATCCTTCTCATTGTACAAAGTGGACACCATGGATGGAATATTGTGCAACACTCCCTTTAAAATTCCCATGTGGATATCGTTACGCCTCGTCCCCTCCATAGCTTCATCTCTTGGCACATATGTTGACGATATCATCGTATTCACAGGTATTTCAGTAGTTTCATCTGCATGCATGCATAGTATATTGATCAATAAGTTATTTTACCTTTGATCTTCAGGCTGGGTGTATGGTCAATTAAAGACACAAAACAAACTCAACTCACCAGTGATTGATGAGGGTCGTCCTGTACGACAACGTCTGGGGCATGGGTATTGTTCACCTCCTAGCGTTGGCCTAGCAAATTCAGCTCCTTTATCAGGATTTCCAAGATCATTGTATGTGTCGTAATCATATATTCTGTCGGAAGCTAATCTTTCTCCCGTTCCATCACCTCTTTTATTTTTTAGTTCCTTTGCTCTCAAGTATTTCAGCCCCTTTGGTGTTTCACTTGGTAAATACGCCTATTCAATACATAAATAAAATCAGTATACAACAAAAGTGAAAACGACAAGTGTACGTACGTCACAAGTCAAAATGTCAGTATGTTACAACCAATTTGTCATAGTTTCACCTTGTTAGAAAAGAATATCCGTTGCTCGTTGCTAATATGCGCCGGTTGAATCCAGGAATTGCATGAAAAATGGAAAAAACTATCCAAAGAGATAGTCTCCACATACAACTCCTTATCATAGTTGTTTCTAATAAGGATGGCTCCTGGTTCTCCAAAGTTTGCATCAATTACAAGCTCAACTTCAAAGCTGAAACATCCGGTGCCATGTCCTTTGCGAGTCGTGCATTTGTACCAATCTATTACACATTCCTTGCTCACCTTTGGCTTCATGGTACCTTAATTTCATGCACTCGTTAAAAGTTTATCACACAAACACAATGTATATGTAAAACCAACATAAAATAATAATGAAAGTTTCAAAAACCTACTTGGATCTAATTGAGTGCTAACAAGCTGAAAACCGACGCCCTCCTCCTCACGCTTCATATCGTTTTGTGGATATAACCATGGGATCTTCATCATTGATACCTCATTGTTTACCTTATTAATGGTAACCGTTGCTGTTACCTTCAACACTGAGGACAATTTAACCTTAACTTGCTCGTCTACGAAATCCAAAGCCAACGTAGCTTTTACAACCTTTAGAGACTTTGATTTCCTCTTGGAAGAAGAAAGAAACGACGTCATGGGAACTTTTGACGTTGCTCTTTCTAGATAATACGCGATCTCTTTTTGTGTAACCGTGGAGATTGGATTAGTGTTTAGTGTGTTCTTCACTTCATGAGAAAAATAGAAGGAAGAGATCATGTTCTTCATTGCTGCCATTTGTTGTTCACGTACAAATTAAGAATTAGATTTGTGGTTTCATTTGTGTTATTTTGCATCATATATATAGACAATTTAATCTTTGGAAGCGTGGAAGCAAACAAATAAGTTTAATCAACAAAAATTAAGGACCACATATATACGTACATATTGATCACTATTCACATGTGTTTTTTGCGGAACATGCATACTATATATAAAACATTGATATTGATAGTCATGCATTTTCCTTCGATTCTTCTTTAAGAAAGATTAGTGGTACGTAGCAAAAATGAAGACAATGATATTGATAGTCATGCATTTTCCTTCAATTCTTCTATAAGATATTAGTGGTAGCAAAAATTAGTGTTGAGTACAAATTGTTTAATGGATCAAAATGGGTTTGGTTTGAAAAAAAGTAGGTAGGTGTAAACGAATTAAGCCGGTTCAAGATAAGCTCGGTAAAAGCTCGATTCGATGCGAAATAAAGTAAAAGATTCACGAAAACATTTAAAAATTGAAAAAAAAATTGTGAATTTTTTTAATTTTTTAAAAAATCACCATATATAAAATGACGAAACTTTTTAGAACTTGCAAAAAAATAAAAAAGATTGTGAAACTTTTAAAATTAGTAAAAGTATTTACTCGATAGCAAAAAAACACAAAACGCCTAAACGGGTCTAAATCTCACCTTAAATGTCCAAAGGTCCTAAATTCACCTAAAAATCAATGTATATATACCTTCTAAACAAGTTTTTTAAAACACTGTTTTAGAATTATGTAATTGAAACAAAATAAAGTTTAAGTGACCTAGTTAGAACAAATATGAAACTTTATTATGTTTCTATGACATTTCCATTATATATTTAACATTAGGTTTAATATTTAAAAAAAATTTATAATCATTGTATTTATGAATTTTAAATATAATAAATTTAAGATTTGTAAATACTTTAGCTTATTAGGTTACTAGTTTAAATCTCGCGAGTTACACATGTATGTATAGTAATGAAAAATATGAAAAACTTACGTATAAAACAAAATTTATTTGATTGTGTGTTACATGGTGGAATCATTAAGAATAAAAAATTTCAAAATTTCTACAAAACTTATATTTGAAAGAAAATTAAATATTACATGAAATAAATGCTTTATAAAGTAGAAAAAACGTTTAATATGTTAATCTTTTATTCTAATATTATTTATTTACAAATGTCTCTGTTTTATATTCTATAAAGTGGTAAACACAATTTACATGCGTGGAAACATATTATTTATAGTACAAACAACTGATAAAAATATGATAGAACTTATGTATAGTTACGATAATAAATATCAAAAAATTTATTTCCATATTAATTAATAATAGTAATAACATATTGCTAAAGTAGTAATATTTGAAAATACAAAAAGAATTTAATAAAAATCTTTAAATCTTCTGTTGACTATTCATAATTTTAATTAAAAGTTATTTATTGGAGCGAATGTAGTAAGGTACTTAATTAAAACAGTGGTTAACTTTGTTACATTTCTATAATATATGACTTTGAAAATAAAAAAAAAGAAATTAAGAAAAATCTATAAATACTTTGTTGCCACTATGTAATTTTAACTAAAAGTTATTTATTGAAGCGAATCCCGTAAGTTAGTAAGTGTATTTGTCCGTGGATTATAGAAAAGATTTGCAAATCTTTTAATCAAATAGTTTAGGAAGTGAATTTGAAAATTCATTATTTATTAGAACGCATATATGAAAACTATATTTTATAGATCCTTTAAAAAGTTATTATGAATAGTGAAATGAATGTAGACATAAATATGAGATCACACATATTTTGACGGGGATTGAATGCTAATAGTGGTTTCATTGAATGTCATTTGACATTCAAAACTTTATTTCATTAGAATGTATAGATATTATCTATAAGCTACTATTGTTATCATATATAAAACTGCTTTATAAAATAATAATGAATATAAATATATATATATATATAATATAATATAATATATATATATATATATATAGGGAGATTCACTTACATAGTATTAAATATCTAAGAAGGCTAAGAAGCAATAAGAGATTGACATGTGGCATCTAGGAAAATATGAGAGGGGGTATTTTAGTCATGCCCACTTTTTTAAATATTCTCTCTCCACATGCAAGTCACATGTCAATTCCCCCACTTTTTTAAAATGTTTATAACTTTTACATACGACATTATTTTTTAAAAAAAATTACACCATAAAAACGAGCATTTTTTTCTCTTTAAAACGCGTATAATATTGATATATAAAAAACGAACTTTTTTTCACATTTTTTCAGCTCATTGTGTCTTCCGTCAGGTCATTGTATCTTTCGTCATGTCATTGTGTAATTGTGTCATCCGTATGGTTGTTGTGTCATTCATCGGGTCATTGTGTAATCTTATTTGACAAGTATTACACAATGATCTAATAATAATTACACAATAACAAAAAAATATTTCAAAGATCTTGCTTTCACATCATCCTCCTTTAAAAATAAATATACAAAACTTAAAAAAACAACTATTTTCTCATTGTGTCTTTTTTCATTGTGTCTAATTTAAAAAATAAAAAAAACGGTAATTTTTTAAATTTTTTTTAATTTTTTGTTTATTTATTTTTTGAAAGAGGAATACATGAGGAACAAGGTCTCCGAACCACTTTTTAAAATTTGATTTATATTGTGAGTTAGAATTTTTTTAAAAGTGTCATTGTGTCTTTGTTTACAATTGTGTCATTCTCACACTTTGTAACAAAAATGATTTTGTCTTTGAACATTTCTCAAACACATATTAACAATTTGTGACACGGTGATAATTTCTAAACACATAAGATGACACAACAAATATTTAAAATAAGATGATATTACATAATGACTTAAGAATGATCCGATAAAAGTGATATTTCACTAGTTATAATTTAGGCAAATTGGCCTAAAATAATCCCAACTAACACCTATTGGCCGAAAATAATCCCAACTCAGTTTATTCCCTCCAGTGGTCCCAAATCCAACTTTTTTGGCCTACAGTGGTCCGCCGTTAAGTACACTTAACGGTCGTTAACTTTTTTTCTATTTTTTTCGAATTTCAAACCGATATTTTAGGGATTTTGATCGGGAGGAGAATACGAGTCAGTTGATGTAAACCTTACTTCCAATTGTTGCTCCAAATGGTTTAATTTTGATATCCGGTTAAAGCACCGTTAGGTTTTAAACACCTGATTAAAGACCGTTTTGTCGTTTGGAACACCAGTTCAAAGTAAAGTTTACATCAATTGAATCGTATACTCCTCCCGATCAATATCCATAAAACCTTGTTTTGAAATTCGAAAAAAATCAAAAAAAAGTTAACGGCCGTTAAGTGCACTTAACGACGGACCACTAGAGGCCAAAAAAGTTGGATTTGGGACCACTGGAGGGAATAAACTGAGTTGGGATTATTCTCGGCCAATAGGTGTTAGTTGGGATTATTTTTAGCCAATTTGCCTATAATTTAACACAATCACATGATATTAGACAAGGACTAGACAAGTGCCGGATTTTTTTTTTTATATATATCAATATTATACGCGTTTTAAAGATAACAAAACGCTTGTTTTTTTGGTGTAATTTTTTAAAAAAATAATATTGTATCCAAAAGTTATGAACGTTTTAAAAAAAAGTGGGGGAATTGACATGTGCCTTGCATGTGAAGAAAGAAAGTCAACGAAAGTGGCTACGACTAATGTACCCTTCTACCAAATTATTTTCCTACAAATTGATCTCAACCATTAAAAGAGAGATATAAAGGTCATAAATCCTTCTTAGCCTTCTTAGATTTCCAACCCTATGTCATAAATCCTACAAATTGATCTCAACCATTAAAAGAGAGATCTAAAGGTCATTAAAAGAGGGATTTTTTTAAAAAGGCTTAAAACACTAAAAAGGCTAAGAAGTAATCTGGGATGTCGGATTATGGTGTTTTACGGCCCAGATGGACGCGGTGGCATTTTTGTAATTATTTTGATGTTTTAGTCACGCGCAAGATGGATTTGGGGGTATATTTGTCATTGTGTGTTTTTAACACAAAATTCAAACGCCATGGTGTTTCTTAGATCTGTGTGTTTTTAACACAAAATTCAAACGCCATGGTGTTTTTTACGTTTGAACTTCGTAATTAGTAAACGAAAACGTCAAAACAAACAAAAACATCATCGCTTATAAAAAACACCATGCATAAACTGGCTCCATAAAATAACACCACTCTGATGAAAAAAATAACTAATAAAAAACGTCATGCATGATCGGATGTTCGTAATTAATAGACGTAAAAAAACGTCATAAATTAACATCGAGAGTGATGGCCGGGATTCCCAAATCAACGTCATATGTATAAAGACGACGCTGCCCCTCCGCGTTTTTTCACTCTCATGGACACGTGTTTGTTTGTGAATGCTTCCTACACTTCTTAGAGTTTTAACCCTTTTTAGAAAAACCTCAATCTATATATATAGTATATATATATATATTATATATATATATATGGGGAAAGTGAATACGGGACTGTTAAGCGTGTAACTTACACGTGAAATTCATCAAAACAACCTAGTTTTGATTAAAAAAAATCTAAAAATTTATGATAACATGCTTAATTCCGCTTAATTTGTTTCATTCCACTTAATTCCGTGCTCTTCTGTATCACAACCCAACAAGATGAAAAGACACAAAACAATCGATTTAGAAAAAATAAATAAATAGTTGGTATTGAACAAAATTTGCCATCATTTTTCTAAGCTCCATCTAATTGTTTATTTGCGCTGATTCACTTATATGTGAAACAAATAAATAATTCTTTAATTACATCTTAATTTAAAGAATATACAATCAAATAAATAGATTAATCTTATGTTTTTTTAACATTGCTTCTACTCAAAATATTTAGAATATATCTTCGTGAAAAAAGTATATTGATTATAGCTTTGAGCCTGCAACAAAGTTCTCGTAATTTAAAGGCACGATGGAGAAGATAAAGTTGGAAGAGAATATATTTTTAGGTTTTTTTAATCAAAACTACGTCGCTTTAATGAGTTTCACGTGTAAGTTGCACGCTTAACAGCCCCGTATTCACTTTTCCCTTTTTAAATACAATGATTCATTTTGAACCAATAGATTACAGCATATATATTGAAATATAGTATGCATATTATAAACGTAATTGTGAACCTAATAGACGAGAAAGATACGTGATAATATGGGAGTAATCTAATAGAGTTAAGGAATTCTAGTTAAATCTAATGAATCTATTGGCTGAAACTACGTAGTTTTGATGTTGATTTATACAAAACTACGTAGTTTTAGAGTGTTTCGCATGTAAGCTTAGATGCGTTACAGCCTCATATTCACTTCCCCCTATATATATATATATATATATATATATATATATATATATATATATATATATATATATATATATATATATATATATATATATATATATATATATATATATATATATATATATATATATATATATATATATATATATATATAGGTAGGTTCAAATGAAAACATGATTTATAATTGAAAACACTAAAAACCAAAGAAACTAATTTTATTTTTATTTTTATTTTAAAAAAAATGAAAAAGGGTATAATTGGCAATGTTTATCATAATATTTTAACTTCCTTTTTAATCTCAATCCATATTTTTCTTAATTATAACAACTACCATTCAGTTTTATTCATATACCAAATCCATATTCCACATTTTAAACATCAGATACATATACTTATTCACCTACAATCCTAAATTTGAATAACAAACTATATCCATTAATCAATTAATCCGTATATGACAATTTAAAGACCAAATATAATCGACATAAAACAGTTTAACTAACATATACACATACGTATATGACATTATTATACACCCAACATCTTAATTTTGGAAAACAAACTACATCCCTTAACCTATACACATGTTTTTAATAGTTATACAATTATTTTTGTGAACATAAATACCAAACTTTACAATCATACATCTAAATATATTCATGATTTGTCCATATACGAAAGTTTAATGAACATATACACATACATATATGACTTACTTATAGAACTACAATCCTAAAATAGATTAACAAACCGTGTCCATTAATCCATATAGGTGTGTGAATATAAAACATGCTTATATGACAATTTAAAGACCAAATCTATTCATATTTAATCCATATACAACTGTTTAACGAACTTATACACATACGTATATGACAAAATTATATGCAATTTATCTATGTGTTAATTTGTGATTTTAGTAAAATATTTTATACTTATTAGATGTGATATATATATTTTATCAAAAAAGTTAGAAAACGTCGATAACCATTTATTTTACGTATACGTATATACATTTTTTTCTACTCTGATGGAGATACCTGACAATTAATTTATTTCCCTTGGAATTTAAAACAAGTCAAATGCTAATCATATATTACATTATTTTAATGTAATTGTATAATATCAAACGAAAAAAAATATAGGTTTAGTACTTGAGGATAGTTGCTGATTTTTAGGGATTTTTAAATTGGATGGTTACCAATAATAATATCATGTTTCCTATTTTGCCCCCATGTATGCAATTGGTTATTTTAATTACTAAATATTACAAAATTGCCATTTGTAATGGTTTTTAGTGTTTTTAACTATAACATTGTTTTCAATGGATCTCACCCCTATATATATATATATATATATATATATATATATATATATATATATATATATAGGGGAGGGTTCATTTGAGAAGAGCAAATATTACGAGAAGAAAAAGAAATTACTAAATTCTTCATTTTTTCAACAAAAAACGTTTTTAACTTACAAAACAATGATAGAAATGCAACATTTATTCATTAACTTTGATATTCAATATATAAAATTTAATAAATTTCGTTTATTTGTTAAACCTACACATGTGGAAGTCATGTGTATGTTAGGTTACTTACACATAACCTACATGTGTGTAGGTAAATTTAAAACGCTAAAAATACATACGTAAAAAATATTTTAATGATTTTTTTTAGTTTATACCTTACACATTTGTATGTAGGAAGTGAATTTATTAAAAAAAATTAAACAAATGAAAAGTTTTTTTAGTTATTTAGGTTTCTTCTTTTTCTTCTCGTAATATATGAGTCTTCTCAAATGAACCTCCACCTATATATATATATATATATATATATATATATATATATATATATATATATATATATTGAGGTTTTTCTAAAAAGGGTCAAAACTCTAAGAAGTGTAAGAAGCAATCACCATTAAAATACATGGCCATGAGGAAAAAAACGGAGGGGCATCGTCGTCTTTTATACGTATGACGTTTATTTGGGAATCCTGGCTATCACTCTCGATGTTCATTTATGGCGTGTTTTTTACGTTTATTAATTACGAACATCCGATCATGTATGACGTGTTTTTGTCTTTTTGTTTTAATTTTGAATCCATAATCATTCATCTATGGTGAATACTGAAAGCGATGATGTTTTTGTTTGTTTTTGACATTTTCGTTTACTAATTACGAATATCCAATCAATGTATTTGACGTTTTCGTTTATTAATACGAACATCCGATCATGTATGGCGTGTTTTTGACTTATTAATCATTGTTATGACGTTTTCATTTGACTTCAGTGTTTACTCTATTACAGGTAAGTTATGATGTTTTTTATTAGTTAGTTTTTTCATTTGAGTGGTGTTATTTTATAGAGTCAGTTTATGCATGGTGTTTTTTATATGCACGACGTTGAAAACGCATAATAACAAATCTACCCCTGGCACATTCTCGCGTGTCAGGAAAACATCATAATAATTACAAAAATGCCACTGCGTCCATCTGCTTTCATCTAGGCCGTAAACACCATAATCCAACGCACCAGATTGCTTCTTAGCCTTTGTAGGGTTTTTTCTATTTGTAGAAAATCCCTCCTATATATATATATATATATATATATATATATATTATGTTAAGGTGACTATCATTACAGAATACCCTTTTATTACGAGAACAAAAAGAATAATTTTTTGCCCACGATCAAGTTATTGACTATTCTAATATCACTGTAAATCTATTGTTTCTTAATTTACAAGTATGCGAATCAATAATTCCTTAATTTATATATATGTAAATCAATAGTTCTGTAACTAAGATTACCTAACCCTATTATGTTATATGTAAAAAGTAATTATAAAAATAAAGATTTAACATTTAATTAATAAAGGAGCCGAATTTGAGTTTTAGAAATAAAACTCTAAATGAGCCTAGCTCAAGCTATCTTACGTCAAAACTAGTTGAGAGACCTCAACTTTATCGCATAGTTTACATCCCAGTAAATAAGTTGTTTCTAACATTGTGGCTTGTTCGTGTGTTTGTTAATTAAGTAGTTTTTAAAGGACCGAATTTGTTTCCATGAAAACTAAAAGGTAAAATTTTTAACTAGAAAATATTTTTATAGATAATTAAGCTAGTTAACTCCTCATTGGCCGGGGGGTATTTATGAACATGTGGATCCTACCATGTGGGTTTTTTTTGGACACGATAAGTAATTGTACGAAGAAATATTACATCAAGGGCTAGACGGACCCATGTTTTCTTTGAGAAGAACAAGACTGAAGATTTTGTCAAGGTATCGACTAAAGTCGTTTATTGGTCTTTTTGCCGTTTTTATATGTATTTATGCGTATAACGTACGTAAGAGGATGGATTTTGAATGCATGGTTATTTGCAAATAACATTTATATCACAAATGTTTTTTTTTTTAACAATATATCATTTATTAAAGGGTTATTAGATTTTAATACTACAATTATGGAATATTGGCTGTTGTCATCTCCATCTAACACATTTACTGTAATCACTTCTAAGTTAACATTTCACTTGTCGTGTCACTCCACTTTTATCCACATCACATTATTATCTTACGTGGTATGCTTATGAGCATAAAAGCAAAGTGACAAGACAAATGAATTGTTAAGTTGAAAGTGAAAATGATGACAGTAAAAGTGTTAGTTATGAGCTAATCAATTAAAATCCAATAACTTTTTTTTATTAAAATACACAACTAGCAAAGAGCTAATCAATTACAAGGAATTAAAGCATAAAGTTACACAAATTAATTAGACGTGAATCAATAATTCATTTACTCATATTTTTCACCCATAAATATAATCACTACTTAACTCAGAAGACGTAACTTTCAATGTGATATAGTGGTAAGAGGATTGGATTCATCAAAATAGACCAAAATTTTATTCCTACTAGTACCACTTTAAAAGGGGCAAATGAGGACAATAAAGGGAGATTTGTGGCATCACAAATTCGATCACTGAGCCAAACGGGTTTTACCGCTAGTTTGTCGTCGTGCCTACGGACGGACGGGTTAGTGGGTTTTCCCCGAATTGGAGTCGGGCTTTCCCCGAAATAGGTGGGCTTCGGTTGTCCAACGTTGTCTGTGTTCGCAGAGCGTTTGGGGTCGTCTTTTGCTGTTGGGTTACCCCAGATAGTCGGACTTTATTCGTTTCACTGTAAAAAAAACTTAACTCAGAAGACGAAGGCGTATTAAGTATTAACCCCTCTTGATTAAGTTAACTTTCAAAACAATTCTATCAAGCCCCGCACACTTAAAAAAATAAATCTTTGAAAGAACAAACTTTGATCACGGCATCAAGCAATCCGAGTAATAAACATGGCACTTTCAAAATCTCTAATTAATTACCATCTTGACTGAAAATTCACCCGCGCCCCATGACCATTAATCCAACAATATCAAATATGTTCTATTAGAGTGAGGGGAGTCCACACTTCACGGCTCACCACCCCATACTGTTTCACATTTTTTTACTGATCACTCCACACTATATCCATCCGAAAATTCCACCCCATATTACTAGAAGTCTACCTCATACAACCACAATCCTTTTTTTTGTTTTTCATTTCTTACTTTTTAAACTTTTAATATCTTTAATAATAAAACACAAATTACAACTAATAAATGAAACTAAAAAACTAAAATAAAATTAAAAAAACGCTTACAAAAAAAAAATAAAAAACGGTAAAATAAAAAAACGAGTAAAAAACACAAAAAAAACTAAAATTTCCAACCCCAATGTGAGGCGATTTCTTGTTTTCTAGCCAACATGTTTTGTAACAACGTTCTTGATGAATCTATTTTATTAAATGAGGGCGTGGTTTATATTTGATTTGGTTTAGTACATATAGTATAGAATGTGTAAATAAAGAAAAAGTAAATTTTTTCTACAGCTGTTCAAAAAATAGCCATTTGGGGGAGGGGATGAACCTTCAAACGGTCACAAATCACGGGGAGTGACTCGAGGAGAACACACAAAATGAGACATTGATTTGCGAGGCCGAATGGGGTGGGGCGGTGTGCCCGTGCGGGGCTGATTTAAGGCCGCACCCACCCTACATCCCATTCTGTCTACTCTTAGGAACATTTTCCACAAGGAACATATGAAAAATCAACTTTCTCAAGACAAATTGGTCTATAATAATCCCTACTACGTCTTATTGGTTTTAAATAATCTCAACTGCGTTGTTTTTTCCATAGTGGTCTCAACTTTTCACTATTTTGCATATATGAGTCATGTGTTGTAAAGCTTAACTAGTGCTCCAAATAGCGAACGACCGCTTCAGTTGGTGTACGTTTTATCGTTTTAGGGCTTTTCGAAGCATTGTTACGTCGTTTGAAGCACCGGTTCTAACTAAGTTTTACATCAATTGATATGTATCCTCTTCCAGATCAAAAGCCCTAAAACATCAGCTTGAAATTCGAAAAAAGTTAACGCCGTTATGTGTTTTTTTTAACATGAGACCATTTTAGGAAAAATAGTGAACGAAGTTGAAACTCAAACTATATTCGACCAATAAATCGTAATATGAATTATTCTAGACCAATTTACCTTTTCTCAATCTACACATTTGCTTTTTAAACAACAAAAACAAAATGTATTTTTTTTCTCAACAAAAAAGTTGGCCACATGAACACAAGAGAAAATGATGGCTTGCCAACTCTTAAGATGAAAATATGAGCGATCAGAATTCTTTAGGTGAAAAAGCAGAGAGTCAAATGTTTTTATTCTTAAAAGTGTTTCTTTTAATTTCGTAACACTCTGAGAAAGTTCTACATCGGTTGTGGGCAATAGAATCATTGGGTCATAAAGAATGTTTAGTCTTAAATACCAAACGTATTTTTGGCTTAGTGCTAGTACGTAGATGTGAGAACTCTATAGAGAGTCGAGTGTTTTTATTCTCAAAAGTGTTTTCTTTAATTTTGTAACACCCTAAGCAAGTTCTACATCGGTTGTGAGCAAGAGAATCATTGGTTCATAAAGAATGTTCAGTCTCAAATACCAAACGTATTTTTGGCTTAGTGCTAGTAGATGAGAGAACTTCATAGTTAAGCGTGAACGGATAGCAGTAATAATCAAGATGAGTGATCTCCTGGGAATTTTTTACCTGATCAACTAAAAGCAAATCAGTGAGCTATAATGTGACGAAATAGACAATAATGATGGTATAAGAAACTGGATGTTACAAATTTAATCATGTGATGAGCACGAAGAAGAACCACCAAGTTATGAATTACATGGAGGCATGGAGCCCCATTGGCATTTCAACAATGATCAGATACGTTGAGATGTTTACATAGCTAGAAAACACATCAAGCACCTCAAAACAATTTAATGGAATGGCCTTTGTTATAATATTCTTGTTTCCTTTGGAGTTAGGGGTCTTTGTTTTTGGAGTCATTCAGACTATTTACTATATTGAATTAACCCAACCTTACCTTTAACTAAAAAAATAAGTTTTCTCTTCTAGATACACAACCTAATCTACTTTAATTTTTCACACTATCACAACCTAACATAACCCAATTTTTTAATAAATAAATATATTTTACGTATTTATAATATTAGATGATAAGATTTTATTTAAAAAAAAATGTGCTGAAGCAATATTATAATGACCTATATATGGCTAATAAGATAAAAATTTAACTTTTTTATATTTATATTACATATAGAATATATTATTTTCGAAACAACTTCGTTTTTAATAAAACTAGGATGCAAAACTAAATATTTACTACGATTCATCAATTTAATAAAACAAAACCCATAAAGAAAAAACCAGGATCGAACCCAAGCACCACAATACACACATGCGATTTAACAACTCATTAAACCCCACAAACCTATCATTAATTAAACACAATCATATAAAAACATCACTAATCTCTAGAAAAACCAAAACAAATAACAAATGACAACTTGACACGTAGGTGGCCCACTTCATGTTACTATTCAAAAACATCGAATTTCAATAAAAAGGAGAATATATACGGATATCACGTTTCTCTGGTGTTGTTTAAAATATGTCTATATTCCATTTTCTCTAAAGTAAATCTTATAAATCATAATCTTACATTCTCTAAACTATACAAGCAACTTTGCTGTGATATCTTATAAACTAGATTTAATATTCGTGTGTTACACACGTGTTAAATGATAATAATATATTTATAAACAAATTATAATTATTATTTTAACCATTTGTAAATAGTTTGTATTTAAGAAATTTATTTATCAACTCATGCATGCATTGTTAAAATTTCTATTCATTTTCTCACCCAAACTACATATATTCTAATAAGCGTCTACACATATATATAATTTTACCAACACATCTATATCTCTTTCTATACATATTCAAATCAAATGCCTACACATTGTCCATTGTTACCTACACAAAATATAACTTTCACCAACAAATCTATAGTATTTTTACACATATTGAAATGAATGCCTACACATCTTTCACTTTTAACTACACATAATATTTCTTTTACCCACACATAATATTTCTTTTACCCACACATTTGATTATGACACGTGTCAATAACACTTTTCTTGACGTCATCACTATGGTCCATGTCACTCGCCACGTCAACCGCCACGTCACCTGCCACACACACAAATGTAATACTTTTACCCACACATAGTAATAATCTTTAGCTACACATATATGAGTAGGTATTGCGTGTTATATACCTACACATGACTGATGTGTGGGTAATGACCTATATCCACAGGTGTGAGGCAACACATCACGACACTTAAATCATGTGTAGGTAAAGAAAATCTCTCAACACATATGATGTGTGGGCAAAGGCCATGATTTCTTGTAGTGATAGTAATATAATATAATATCATTAATTACATTTTGCCTCCTTCTATTTAGGAGAATCTTGACAAAAATTAAGATTAGTTACATTTTCAACCCTCTTCTAATAGGGCGTGCATAAGTAAGTTTGTATTTGATAAGATATATAAATGAAACTTACGAATAAAGTTGGTAATAACACATAATTAAATACCTAAGTATTTTTTTAACCATATATAACTTTTTTATACGACATTATTTATAAATACTACATTATAACCCGAGCGTAGCGCGGACACTAAACTAGTGGACTATTAAAGTTGAATTTAAAAGTACGTTGTTTAAAAAGTCATAAATTGATGTAAGCTAAAATATCTTGAGACATAATGCAAGATTGGATACGCATATGTTTGGTAAAGAGAAAAAATCTTCTCCTTTGAGAATAAGTAAAAAAAAAAAGACAGATTGAAAATTTTATAAATAACAAACTAAAATGAATAAAGTTGGTAATAACACATAATTAAATACCTAAGTATTTTTTTTAACCATATATAACTTTTTTATACGACATTATTTAAAAATACTACATTATAACCCGAGCATAGCGCGGGCACTAAACTAGTGGACTATTAAAGTTGAATTTAAAAGTACGTTGTTTAAAAAGTCATAAATTGATGTAAGCTAAAATATCTTAAGATATAATGCAAGATTGGATACACATATGTTTGGTAAAGAGAAAAAATCTTCTCCTTTGAGAATAAGTAAAAAAAAAGACAGATTGAAAATTTTATAAATAACAAACTAAAATGAATAAAGTTGGTAATAACACATAATTAAATACCTAAGTATTTTTTTTAACCATATATAACTTTTTTATACGACATTATTTAAAAATACTACATTATAACCCGAGCGTAACGCGGGCACTAAACTAGTGGACTATTAAAGTTGAATTTAAAAGTACCTTGTTTAAAAAGTCATAAATTGATGTAAGCTAAAATATCTTGAGACATAATGCAAGATTGGATCCGCATATGTTTGGTAAAGAGAAAAAATCTTCTCCTTTGAGAATAAGTAAAAAGACAGATTGAAAATTTTATAAATAACAAACTAAAATGAATAAAGTTGGTAATAACACATAATTAAATACCCAAGTATTTTTTTTAACCATATATAACTTTTTTATACGACATTATTTAAAAATACTACATTATAACCCGAGCGTAACGCAGACACTAAACTAGTGGACTATTAAAGTTGAATTTAAAAGTACGTTGTTTAATAAGTCATAAATTGATGTAAGCTAATATATCTTGAGACATAATGCAAGATTGGATACGCATATGTTTGGTAAAGAGAAAAAATCTTCTCCTTTGAGAATAAGTAAAAAAAAAAGACAGATTGAAAATTTTATAAATAACAAACTAAAATGAATATTAAAAAAGTGTGTTAGAAACCTTATCTATCAGTTGCCTCTAACACCAATAGATGTTTTTCGTCGGCATTGGGGCTCCCCCATTACTGCGAATGCAGCAGAAGCTCACCACAACCCTCTTTACGTGCCAAGTTGATCGGAGTCGAAACTCGTCAACCAACTGTTCCAGGAAAAAACCAGACAGGAACCTTTAACCATGCCATTAAAACCCTTAGGCTCAGACACGAAGCCGGGTGGTAACCCGGGACGAACTTCATTGCCAATATCCACCAAAAGTGACACTAGTGGAGATAGAACTTGAGTCTCCTATGAGGTTACTTAAATCATCTTACCACTAGGCCACAAGTGAGGGATAAATAGTGTTGATAACTTGATCTATTTTTACTCGAATATCTTCTCGTTTCTAGCTGACATTTCATAAACTCTAGCATGTATTAAGTATGATAGCCTGAATAATCTTCCTTTCCCTCTTGAGCCGTCGATTGATTTATGAATTTCAAGAAGGTCTTTGACTTTGAATTAGTAAATAGGTTGAATCTTGCATCATAAAGTGTCAAACCATATTAGTGATGTTAGTTACTCAACATTTTAGGGGTATTCATTTGAATAGAATACGAATGGAGCGAATTGGTCGAATCGAATTGGTCAAATTAAGACTTTTAAAAACTGTATTCGTATTCGATTCACATTCGAATAAAAATCCATGTATTCGATTCGAATAAGTTATTCGAATTCGAATGTATTCGTTTTAAAAAATATAAATAAACAAGAACATCAAACAACAATACAAATGTAACACCAACATAACATAAGTCTAAGACATCATCCAAACAATGTGCAAAACATCACCCAAATAGTATAAAAAATATTAGAACACCAACAAGGCTAAAACATGCTAAAAAGGTCAAAAACTGCAAAATGAAGCACAAAAAAGACTCTAAAGATGTTCAAAACCTATGAAAACAACAATTAAGCATTTGTCACTAGGGGTGTACGCGGTCCGGTTTTTACGGTTTTTGGATAAAACCGTAACCAAACCGTTACTTGCGGTTTTTTACCATTAAAAACCAAAACCGAACCGTTTAAAGTAAAAAACCAAACCTAAACCGAACCATACGAGCGGTTTGGTCCGGTTTGGTTTCGCGGTTTATAATCAAAGTTTAAAAGCTCTAAAAAACATCCTAAAATCTTGTCAAAATCTAATAAACTTTCAAAAGTACCGGTATTAAAAATTTTATTATATATGAATATTACAAGATTACGTGTGTTGTAAAAATATAACGATAGATACTTATATTATACGGAGTATTATTTATATATGTAATGATAGATATAATAATATTATATATATGATCGATATTGTTGTTAAAAAAAATATATATATATGATGGATATTGTACTATGACCTATTTTAGCACCAACAAACTAATAGATGTTTTAATAATTTACTTGCAAGAACTCATATATGAGATCTAATATATATATACACACACACGTGCGCATACGGTCCGTGTGACATCTGCCCTAAACCCGAACCCGAATGCCCGACTCGAACCCGAAGTTGTTATGCTTTAAATTGTAATCGTATTTAATTCTTCAAAATCTAACGTTTATTATCATTATTATGAATAGACGCATTGATTCTACGTTATGCCCGTCTTAATTAAATTTCATCGCAACATATTCCCGCATATCAAATAATTATTATTTTGTGACAATAAAACTCAATATATATATATATATATATAGGTTATAAAAGAATATTATTGAAAACATTAATCAAAACCGTTTCTAAGTCCAACATTAGTCACTTACGGTCAACAACAAGTTAACAATAATAAAACGTCAATCCTGTAAACGTTACGTCTCAACCCGGTTAAGTTAGTTAGGTAATGAGATATATATAATTAACTTTGGGTAAAAATTGTCATTTTACAAACTTAGATTGAAACTTGTAATAACTAAATAAACAAACTTGTATCTACAAGGACCTAAGTTGTAAATATTTTTAAAACCAAGTCCAACCCCCCAGCCCATCCCCGTATTTCCGATTGGGATAACTCCGGCCACTTGGCCGGAAAACGGCGTAGCTCCGGCGAGCCCTTTTTCTTGCGTTTTAAACACTTTTTGACCAAATAGATTATATATAAAATCGTCCTAGCTTCATTCTAAGTGTGTTTCGAACTCCGAATCGCTTCCTAAACATCAATTTACCACTTTAATTCTTGTTTAAAACCGAAACAATAAAACCCATTTTCTCAAAACGACACAAAACGCATCAATCAATAAATTGAATTAATCAAAATATTCATTACGACGATTTGAGTCAGCCTGCACCATTCAATCGAGTTTTAATCATCCAATTAAACACCAAATTAATCCAATTTACTCGTAATCAATCTCAAACGCGTCGAACCGTTTCTAAATCGAATTAACCAAGTTCAATCTCTGTAAAACACTCCATCATTATCGTATTCTCTAACTGCAAAATCAATTTGAAACAAAAACCTCAAGAGCACAGTATTTGATAATCTTTGGTTCGACTCCTGCAACTCGTCGAAAGAGCATCTGGTCGTCATTATCATCTTAGTTTCTGTTGGGGCTTTTACTCAGCATGTCATCAAGATTGTTTCTGGAAGTGGAATTGCACTTTAACAGTTTCTAGTTCCCTTTTCGATTATCAAACCGAGCGCTTTTATTCTTCATCTTCTTTGATCCAATTCGTCTTCAATCTGGTATGTTTTATATGTTAAAATACTCTTGATTTAACGCTGATCAAAAGCCCTAACCTGGATTGGGATTTGATTATCAAATTCAGGTTCATTTTGGTGATTTTGTTTCTAGGGTTCATATATAATTTGGGGTTTCTCGTCTAATCTAGATAAAATTATTTTTGTTCGAAATCTATAACAAATGATCACTCAGCGCAACTGGTTAATGTGTTGGGTTGTGTCTTCGAGGCCTCGGGTTCGAGTTAGGGGCCTTCACCATTTTTATTATTTTTGTTTAATCATTTCTACTTACCATTTTTACAATTACCTAAAACCTAAAATCAATACCATGATATAGATATTATAAAATCTTATGAAATGTAACAAAATCATGAGTTTATATAAATTTTGTTTTATAAATTTGACTATTATCAATACTATGTAATACTTTAAAAATCCTATAAAATATACTTTTAAAAATACTATAAATATGGATTTAAAAATCCTTATACAAATATGAAACATGCTTTAAAGTAGTTTTTCTAGATATAGAATATATTTCCGTCACGTTATATAGTTTTCGTTAAAATTTTATTTGTGTTGCTATCGTTAATTGGAAAAGTTATCATTCATAACCTTATACGTTTTTAATCGTTTATTGAAAACCCCCAAAATCCAAATCCAAAACCCTAGAATTTCAATTTTCTTAGACTCCTACTGTTTCAATCCTAGTTTTTCTATACAATATGTTTTGCTAAGTTAGGATTCTCATTTACTTAGGTGAATCTAGTATTTGGGAAATCTTCGGTTCAATTTGAGCTATTTACTAATTGTTTCGTGCCCGAGTTTCAAGGTGAGTAAAATCACTCCCCTTTTTACTATTATGTTTTGGGGCTGAAATATGTTTCTAGTTACTATACAATGTTTTCAATTTTCTATTTGTTTTCCAAAAGAGATCATAAAATGTGTTAGTCTTGACTCGCGACAAGATGCAATCCTTATGTGGTAGTTTAAAGTAGTATATTACTTGTAATTTCCACCGGTACAATGTTAGCGCTAATGGTCTGACAAACCCACCTACACTTTACAACATCGATAGGTGATTTAAACCCGGCGGTTCTATACTATGGTTACTAGTTACTATACTGTGATGCTTGTTGCTATGCTACTATGTCCCTTCGATGCTAAAACAATTTTTGATAACTTGCACATCGAGACGGTTAAATGACGGTTAAATAACAGTTATCACTAATTGTAACATGAGTGGTTCCTCATGACTTGTTGCTAAGGTTACCCTGCGGGGTCTATGATTCTTGTTTCTATGTGTTCTATGGTCAAAGGTTGAGTAATATGATGAAATAGCTATGCATGTAAGATTGCGCAGCATATTATGATGATCTCGGATTTTCTATACTATTATTTATCAATTGTGGTTTACTCACTAGCTTTAAATAGCTAACTTTATTTTCACATATTTCAGGTGATACTTGATATTGTTTTGCTGCTTTTACCAAGACATAGGATTGCCTTGGACCTAGTTAAATAATAAACACGTTTGTAGTTATTGTTCTGTTTTATTACTTTTGTTGTTTCTATTTAAGACTCATGTCCCAAATGTATTAATCATTATTTGGCTTAATAAATAATTACCATGTGCTTCGATTACTATTGATATCCAATTCACTTGACGCGCCCGGTGTTTCCGCCGCCGGGCGGGGTGTCACAGTCCGGTCCGGTCCGGTTTTTTACAAACGGTTTTTGGTATAAACCGT
This sequence comes from Tagetes erecta, assembly GCA_030867185.1. Taxonomy (NCBI): domain Eukaryota; kingdom Viridiplantae; phylum Streptophyta; class Magnoliopsida; order Asterales; family Asteraceae; genus Tagetes; species Tagetes erecta. The sequence goes on along the minus strand of CM061490.1, from coordinate 73,282,158 downwards.
AAACCAAACCGTTCATAATGGTCCGGTCCGGTTTTTTTACGAACGGTTTTTGGTATAAACATAAACCGACCGCGAAACCAAACCGATGAGCGGTTTGGACGGTTTCGCGGTTTGAAACCGAACCGTGTACACCCCTATTTGTCACAACACCAAATCATGGTCATATATAGAAACAACAATTAAGATTTGGTGATGGGTACGTTGTGTTTGAGTATTTTAACTTTATTTCAAGTAAATTAAGTCATATTCATATAAAACAATTAAGTAGATATATTAGAAATATATATTAAAAAATAAAGTTAAGGGCAAAATGTACTCTGTGGTTTACATCTAATAGCACTATGCAACCTCACTTGAAACGTTTAGATATTTTATAACCTTAGGCTTTCTAAATAAGTCATTTGCACTTCTCGGTTAGTTTAACTTTCAGTTAACTGTTGTTTGTAAGGATAAAATAGACTATTTACGTCTAAAAAAACTTACAAATGGATGGTTTGTTTTTTGTTATAGAAAATAGAACACAGTAAATTAATTAACTTAAAATGCAACCGTGACCATCATCCTCATCATCAAACTCACCACTTTCACTGTCAACATTCATCACCACCATTATGCATTAACAGAACTCGTCATTTGATTCATTAACAAAACTCGTCATTCGCTAGTTCGTCTCTGAGATCTGCAACGTAAACGATGGTAGATTCTCCGTTTGTTCCCTCGGTAATGAAGGCGTTGTAAATGTGTTGAAGTTTGCTTCTGATGTGACGGTGCCGAGTGTTGATGATGATGATGATCAGTTTTTGGTTAAGATTATTGCTGCTGCTCTTAATCCGGTTGATTTAAATGAAGCAAGGCAAGTTTCAGGCCACAGGTTCTACTTTGCCAATAATGTTGATATGTTGATATTAAAATTAGATTGAGTATAGTGGTGTAGATGTGTTGAATTCAATTTGTTTCATTTTCTATACCACAAACACAAAACAACCACCCTTTTGAAAGTTTTTTTTTTGTTTTTTAATGTAAATAGTCTATTTGTAAGTTTATATATATATGTAAATAGTTTTTTTTAATGTAAATAACCACACATATGTAGGTAAATTTAAAACGCTAAAAAGACATACGTAAAAAATATTTTAATGATTTTTTTTAGTTTATAACTTAAACATTTATATGTAGGAAGTGAATTTATTTAAAAAACCAAACCATTGATAAGTTTTTTTTAGTGATTTAGGTTTCTTCTTTTTCTTCTCGCAATATATGAGTCTTCTCAAATGAACTTCCTCCTATATATATATATATATATATATATATATATATATATCCTTATATAATATAGGAAAACAAAAAAAAAACTTATGTGGCACATTTTTAAAGCTTCTGTCTTATGTGGCATCATTTGATAATTTTTCTCACAATAATGATTTTTTTATTTAAAATAAGTATATAAAATATATTATAATAAAACTAATTACATTTTTGGTCCCCTAATATTTTGGAGAATTTTGAAAAATTTAAGAGTATTTATATTTTTAACCTTCTACTTCAAGGGGTGTACATGAGTCGGTTTATATTTGATAGGGTTTAAAATTAAACTTATGGATAAATTAATAATAACATACAATTAAAGATGTTAGTGTTTTATAAATATACATAACATTTTTATAAGATTTTTAAAAAAATAAACTACACCATAAAACTGAACACTTTACGTGATAGAAAATTTAAGTATAATATTGCTATTGCTATACTAAAAGTCTAATTTTTAAAAATATATCCTGTGTTCCGGTTTACCCCGATTTTATCTCAAAACTGATTGGAACATTCATCAATATCCTTAAAAGCATCACTTGAATGTTGTGTTCCCGAGCGTAGAGCGGGCACTAAACTAGTATATATATATATATATATATATATATATATATATATATATATATATATATATATATATATATATATATATATATATATATATATATATATATATATGGGATGGCTAGAATGGAAACCCACTATTATTGAGAAAACCTTGAAAACTCAATATAGACCATTGATTTAGGTTGATCAATGGCTAGGATTGCTTCTTGTTTTATGAGCATTATTTTATAATTTGTTTGTACTTGAAAAGTACATAAAGGGTATAATAGGAAAGTCACATAACCCACTCACTTCTCTCTCTAGTACATTCTCTCTCCTACTTTTTTTATTTAATATAATTTCTCTCTCCTACTTTTCAATTTAATATAATTTCTCTCTCCTATTTTTTTAATTTCATTGACACTATCTGATCCGTGTGTTAACATTGTTACACTGGTTGATAGGTTTGTTACATCTTGTTACATATTAACAAAAATGAATGGACTACGTGTCACTCAAGACATGTTACGTTTGTTACATCATGTTACACATGTTACAACATGATACATATTATATAAAAACAACTCCATGGATTATGTTTGTTACATCATGTTACATATGTTACAACGTGATACATATTTTATTAAAAACTGAAGGATTACATTTGTTACATCGTGTTACATACATTTAAAAAAACAAAACTGTATGGATTGCGTTTGTTACATAGTGTTACACAGTTTTAATCATGCTTCATACATGCTTCGTTTCTTGATAATCTCTTCATCTTTGATACAAAAGTTCATTTACCTACAAAAAAGAGCTAGATGGATTAAGTGCCAATCCGACAAGTTACATATGTTACATCGTGTTACATATTTTATTACATCGTGTTACATATTTGGATCTTTAAAAAAATCAAAGTTACATATGTTACATCATATACATATTTGCATAAAAAAAAGTTACATATTGTTACATAGTTAACTTAAATTTAAAAAAACAATAAAGCAAAATCACATAAGTTACATATTGTTACACATTTAACTGAAATTTGAACAACTTGTTGAAAACTAACCAGCACGTATGTCAAGCACTCGAATCAGCAAAGACAAAACTAGATGGTTAAAAACACTTGTAGTACATTTGTTACATCGTGTTACATATTTTATTAAAAAAACTAGACGGTTAAGCTCCAATCAGACATGTCACATCGTGTTACATATTTTATTAAAAAATGGAAAACATTATATGTCAATTCTGACATAGTATGACATATGTTACATTGTGTTACGTATTTTAATTGGAACTATATACTTATGGAAAGTTGTTATAAAATCCGATACATGAATAAAAAAATCAAAGTTACATATTGTTACATATTTAAGTTAAATTTAAAAAAACAATAAAGCAAAATACATAAGTTACATATTGTTACATATTTAACTTAAATTTAAAAAAGCAATAAAGCAAAATCACATAAGTTACATATTGTTACAAATTTAACTGAAAATTGAATAACCTGTTGAAAACTAACCGGTACGTATGTCAAGCACTCGAACAACAAAGACAAAACTAGATGGTTAAAAACACTTGAAAAAATAACTAGTACATTTGTTACATCGTGTTACATATTTTATTAAAAAATAAAAATATTACATGTCAATTCTAACATAGTATTACATATGTTACATTGTGGTACGTATATTAATTGGAACTATTTACTTATGGAAAGTTGTTATAAAATCCGATACATGAATAAAAAAAATCAAAGTTATATATTGTTACATATTTAACTTTAATTTAAAAAGGCAATAAAGCAAAATCACATAAGTTACATATTGTTACATATTTAACTGAAAATTGAACCACCTGTTGAAAACTAACCGGTATGTATGTCAAACACTCGAACAGCAAAGACAAAACTAGATGGTTAAAAACACTTGAAAAAATAACTAGTACATTTGTTACATCGTGTTAACAATAACACAAAGTTACATATTGTTACATATTTACGTTTTCACACATAAAAACTAACCACATAAAATTTACAATATATAAATAAAAAAGCCATTTCAAAACTACAAAAGTTTAATCCCAAACATCAAAATCTGATTATGTTTTTAAAATTAAAAAAACAAGTTAAAATAATAATAATTTATTTACGACTCTTAGTAATTTTTTTTCTTCTTTTTTGATATTTTCCAAAATGATAACAATTAAAATAATAATTATTATTATAATAATAAAACATTTAATAGTACCTAGAACTTGTAAATTAACTTATTCACGGCTCTTAGTAACCGTTTTTTTTCTTCTGTTTTGATATTTTCCATAATGATAACAATTAAAATAATAATTATTATTATTATAATAATAAAGCATTTAATAATACCTAAAATAATAATAATTATTATTATAATAATAAAGCATTTAATAATACCTAGAACTTGTAAATTAACAGCAAGAACAAAGCGTCGCACTGTTACTTCTTTCAACTAGCTGTTTCCTAAGCGCGTGCATCAAGTTTAGAAGATGATTGGAGCCAATCAACACCGGCGGGATGAAGAAGCCATGAAACAACGGCGGGATGAAGAAGCCAATCAATATCGTCATGCTCTGTTTTGGCCAGAGAAACAGAAGAGGGTTTGTCGTTTTTGGTATCGTATTCGACAAAAGCGGCGTGTGTGGGGGAGGATAGTAAGTGTTGAATAGAGAAATCGTCGGCGGAGAGTTCATTCACGGGGGAATCTTCTTATTCGGACCATCCTTACATGAACAACAAAACAGCTCCACACGATCCATGTTGAACAAATTGTTGAGATCCAGAAGTTGTTGAGATCTGAAAATTATTGAGAGTGAGTTTGTTGAGAGAGAAGATAATCTATGAAATTTGAATTTTTGAAATAGAGATGATGAAGATATAGGTCAGATTTTTGAAGAAAAAAGAGTGTGGAATCAAATGACTATTATGTCCTCAAAGACAAAAAGACAAAAAAATGAAAATGTGAGATGTGGCATCATCTCAACCATACAAAAGGGTTTGTTGGGTTTTTTTTAATAAAACCAAGTTTTCAAAGCATACATCTCCATATATATATATATATATATATATATATATATATATATATATATATATATATATATATATATATATATATAGGAGATGTATGCTTTGAAAACTTGGTTTTATTAAAAAAAACCCAACAAACCCTTTTGTATGGTTGAGATGATGCCACATCTCACATTTTCATTTTGACTAATATATATATATATATATATATATATATAGGGGTGAGATCTATTGAAAACAAGATTATAATTAAAAACACCAAAAAAACTAAAGAAAATCTATAAATTTGATATTTATTGTCAAATAATATTTTTTAATACAAAAGAGCATATTAGTCAAAATAAAAACTCATTTTCCATTATTTTCATTTCTTTTTCATCTTTCTCTCTTTTATTTGTATTTCTCTCTCTTATTTGTATTTCTCTCTCTTATTTTCATTTCTCTATTTTTCTCTTGATTTTCAATCTTAACTTTATTTTATTGTGTAACATGTACGTATTTAAAGTTCAATTGGTTTATAGACACGACTACGTATATTAAACTTGCTAAATTACGTATAAAAAATAGATTATACGTATACGCATACTATCAGATTCTACAAAACGTTGTCAGAATCGACCCCCAAAGCATGTACTAGAATAGGTTTACAAAGTAAAATAACACCAAAGTTAGTTTTACTTGATATTGATTTCCTAAATTGATACACACAAATTGCGTCTCAACGAATCGTCCCCCAGACTACTTGAAATCCGACAAAAAAAAAACAATTCATAACATGTTACTAGTTGTCTTTAATAGCCTCTTTTATCACTATACAAAAATATTTCTAACCTATATTTGAACTTGTAGATGATTGAAACCTGTTAATTCAAAGTGACTATTAACCAAATCGGTTCATTACAAGTAGGCTAACAACATATACGCATACGTATTCAACATTAATTAAACACAATGTAAACACAACACCTATTACAATTTCATCTATATTTGTTAACAATTACACATAACTGCATTGATACCATAAACACTTTTAGTAACAACGGAGTTACGTATACGTTACAATCGTGTTACGTATACGTAAGTAACAACCGTGTTACATCTACGTGTTTATCATGTAAAAAAACCAGATTGAACTAACTATAAATCAATGGTTCGTTTGATTAGAAACTTATACAAATTAATAGACATAGTAGAACCTGTTCATAAAGCAACTAGACCGAAACGAAAAAAATCATTCAATCAAAAGAATTGTACAAAAAGAACTTCATTTGTTCACCTTGTTGCCTAGATTTTGAAGCATGCTCACATGTAAATACTAGCCGGTACCACATTACATAAACAAGTTCACTAGCTTTCATATGTTAACTTCATCATGTTACCTAGCTCTTTGGCAGGCCATGTGATCAATTCCTTACATTTCACATGTAAATGCGTACCAAATAATCAATGATAAATTGATATGAAGTATGAACCTAAACGAAGTTTTAGTCTTGTAGAATTAATCAATGGATTAATTTATAACTACGAAACTCACAATTGATTTCTACCAGTAAATAAAGAACATATAAAATAAAAAATAGAAGATACAATTAAATTAAAAGTAAAATAAGTTGAATAGAAATTAAATCACTAGCTAGGTGGAACATACTTCCACTTTAACTTCAACGAGCCGAATAATTGAAAGTGATATCATATAATCTTTAGTAAATCGATAAACACATAAGCGTAGTTGTAAATTTAATTATTTAAACCTACAAAACTCAATAATTAGTTATAAAAAAGAGAAAGAACACATGCAAAGTTTAATGCGTAGATATTTTGGATGCCGGAAACTGAAATAGAGGACGGTGGGTCAGATTATAAAACGGATGTTTTTAAGAGAAAAGTCAAAGATCTTGAGATATTCTAGGATTTTTATTTGAAAAAAAAATTCCTATTGTACCCTTTTTCATTTTCTAAAATTGTAAATTAGAAAAAATATAATTTCTTTAGTTTTCAGTGTTTTCAATTATAAAGCTAGTTTTTAATTATATATATATATATATATATATATATATATATACTAGTTTAGTGTCCGCGCTATGCTCGGGAATATAACATTCAAGTGATACTTTTAAGGATATTCATGAATGTTCCAATCAGTTTTGAGACAAAAGCGTGGTAAACCGAAACACAAGATATACTTTTAAAATTAGACTTTTACTATAGTAATATTATACTCAAATTTACTACACCATAGGCATAAAGTGCTCAGTTTTATGGTGTAGTTTATTTTAAAAAAATAGTATAAAAATGTTATGTATATTTATAATACGTACAGCGAGGTCTTTAATTGCAAGTTATTATTAACTTTATCCATAAGTTTAATTTTAGACCCTATCAAATATAAACCGACTTATGTACACCCTTTGTAGTAGAGGGTTAATAATAAAAAAAACTCTTAAATTTTTCAGAATTCTCCAAAATATTAGGGGACCAAAAATGTAATTAGTTTTATTATAATATATTTTATATACATATTTTAAATAAAAAATCATTATTATGAGATAAACTCTCACATGATGCCACATAAGCCAGAAGCTTTAAAAATGTGCCACATAAGCTTTTTACGTTTTGCTATATTATATAAGGATATATATAGGGAATGGTTCATTTGAGAAGAGCAAATATTACGAATTCTTTATTTTTTCAACAAAAAATGTTTTTAGCATACAAAAAATTATACAAATTCAATATTTATTCATTAACTTTGATATTTAATAAATAAAATTGAGTAAATTTCGTTTATTTGTTAAATCTACACATATAAAAGTCACGTGTAGGTTATGCTACTTACACATAACCTACACATGTGTAGGTAAGTTTAAAACGCTAAAAATACATACGTAAAAAATATTTTAATGATTTTTTTAGTTTATACATTACACATTTGTATGTAAGAAGTGCATTTATTTAAAAAAACTAAACCATTAATAAGTTTTTTAGTAATTTAGGTTTCTTCTTTTTCTTCTCGTAATATATAAGTCTTCTCAAATGATCTTCCACCTATATATATATTATGTAAATAGTTTATTTTACCCTACAAATAACGGTTAACTAACAGTCAAACTAAGCGTGAGTGCAAATGACTCACTATAGAAAGCCTAAGGTTGCAAGAGGTCTAAATATTTAAGTGGGGTTGCACAGTGCTATTGTATGAAAATCACATGGATGCATTATGCACTTAGCTCTGTTTTTAAATATATACATTTGTTATTCGAATTGAGCGAATCGAATGCTGAAAATCATATTCGTATCCGATCCATATTCGACAAATTATTCGAATCGGATTCGAATGACCGAAAGTCGATTTCAGATAGCCTTAATTGAATTTGATTCGAATCGAATTTCAAATAATTCGAATCGTATTCGAATAATGAACACCCATACATAACTATGCGAATAATGTCCGTCAAACATTCAAATTTACAACCTTGCCTCCATCTCACATAACGTCTGTCATATCTTGCCATTTAAGTAGGGGTGTAAACGAGCCGAGCTACTCGCGAGCTACTTGAGATCAGATCGATAAAAGGCTCGAACGAGCCAAGCTTTTTCGAGCTCGAGCCCGAGCCTAAGAAAAAAGCTCATTAAGCTTTCGAGCCCGAGCTCAAGCTTTACACATTTAGCTCGAGCCGGCTCGCTAGCCTTATCGAGCTTTTCATTTATATGTTTTTTTATTTATTTATAAATATATATTATTATTATTAGTTAAAATATATATAATTTATGATTAAAAATATATAATACGTATTTTGTTAAATATAAAATACATATAATTAAAAGTTTATATAAAATTAAAAATATATATATATATATATATAATTAAATATAAATAATTAAAATAAAAATAATAAATCATCAGACGAGCCGAGCCCGAGCTTGAAAAGTTTGTGACGAGCTCGAGCTCGAGATTTGAAATTAAAACCTGAAACGAGTCGAGCTCGAGCCTGGTTAAACTTAAACGAGCCGAGCTCGAGCCTAGACGAGCTCGGGCTCGGCTCAGCTCGTTTACACCCTACATGTAAGTCATATCTCTAGTTTCCATTAGGGCTGTTATTGAGCCGAGCTCGATTTTAAACAAGCCAGCTCGGCTCGGCTCATTTTTCTTATCAAGCTAAAAAGTCGAGCTCGAGCCGGCTAGTTAATTTTTTTATTTTTAATTTTTTTAATAATAAAAAAATAAGGAACTAACATACTTATATATATTATTTATGTTTTTGTTTCATGTTGTTATATGTTGTGAGTTAATTAAACTAAAAGTTTTAACATTTTAACAACCTGCCACCTATTTTTTAAACTTAATACACTTTACTAAAACTTATATATATATATATATAATATAGAGAGAGGTTCACCTACATAGTGGTAAAAAACTAAGAAGGCTAAGAAGCAATAAAAATAAGACATGTGGCATTAAATTAATTTAAGGTGGAAGGGTATTTTAGGTATGTTTTAAACATATATATAAAGGTTTTTTATGCCATAATTACAATTATTAGATTTTAAATTTCTTAAACCTTCACCTAATTCCCTCACAACGGTTCTTCAATTTTCTTCTCCTTCACCCTAATTCACTCAACTGTTCTTCAATTCAATTATTCGATTCCATCAATTCTTCAATTTCAATTCTGAGTGCTTATGATCTGATTTCACATCCAATCCGTTTTTTACTGTTAATTTGTATCATATTATTTCAAATCATAAATGGCGATGATAGATGATCCAGGAGGTGAGTGCTTATGATCTGATTTCACATCCAATCCATTTTTTACTGTAATTTGTATCATATTCTTTCAAATCATAAATGGCGATGATAGATGATCCAGGAGGTACGTATGATATTTTCTTTTTTACTTCTACTAGGTGTTTTTTGTATCATCAATTTTGTCTAGTAGGTTATATGAATCTACTAGGTGTTTTATATTCATCCTTTTCATCATTGATTTGTTGCGATATGTCTTATGTATCATCATTGTGTCTTACGCATCATCATTGTGTCTTACGCATCATCATTGTGTCTAATGATTTATTTGAATGTATATGTGTATGTTTAATTGTTTATCATTTGTAAGTGTTATACGTATCTTTATTGTGTCTAATAGTTTAATAGAACTCAGACATTCTATTATTTGATTTCTGTAATTAATGTTTGACTGACATTGTGTTATATTGTTTTTTTATGTGACATTATGTTTTTTTATGTAGGTGACCAATTTTACAAAGAAGTTGGTGTGGTATATGTATCACCAAGTTCTGGAAAGAAGTATTACACACCTTGTGTTAGTGATTCAATTAAACCTGTGCTAGGTATGGTTTTTGATTCTATTGATCATGCCTTTTCTTTTTACAAAAGGTATGCTACTTCTTCTGGCTTCGAACCTAGGAAAAGCACAGGTAGTTCGTCTAATGGAGTTTTGAGGTGGAAGTATTTTGTTTGTGCAAAAGAAGGTTTTAAAGATGGAGTAGTGTTTGATACATTAGATGATGCAGATAATGGCAAGGTTAGGCGTAGGAAGCCATCTAAAAGAGTGGGATGTGGTGCACAAATTAGGTTACAGATTAACAATCGCAAGAAGTATGAGATATATTTTATTGAAGAAAAGCATAATCATAGTTTTGTTGCCAAAGAAGATGTTCAGTTTATGAGTTCTTCAAGAAATGTTGGTCATTTAAATGAAAGTGCTATTCAAGCATTGTCTTCTATAAACATGGGTCCTTGTATAGCATTCAACGTTATGAAGACTTTGTGTGGTAACTATGAGGATGTAGGTGCTACAAAGACTGATTTCAAGAATTACAAGAGAGATTTGAATAAATATATTTGGTGATAATGATGCAGAGTTGGCAATTCAACGTCTAAAGAATAAACAAAAGCATTTGCCAAATTTTTCTTGTGAATATGTTGTTAAAGAAGATGGGAGATTAGGTGGTTTGTTTTGGGCTGATGAATATATGAAGACAAATTACTTTACATTTGGTGATGTTGTAGCATTTGATGGGACCTACCGATCAAATAAGTAAGTATAATAAGTTTATTTGTTTGTACTTATTTCATTGTGTTTATTTTTCATTGTGTTTACTCATTGTGTTTATTTTGCTCATTGTGTTATTTACTCATTGTGTTATATTAATGGTTTGTAGGTATGATATGATCTTTGTTCCTTTTACTGGTGTGGATAATCACAATAGAAACATCACACTTGGTGCTGCCATTCTAGGAAATGAAACTGCTGAAATGTATAAGTGGTTATTGCGGTTGTATGTCAAAGTATTTGGTTTTGCACCTTTGGTCATTGTTACTGACCAAGATGCTGCCATGAGGAGGGCTGTAGAAGATGTTTTACCAACTAGTCGTCATAGACTCTGTATGTGGCACATTTGGGACAAACTTACTAGTAAGGTATCATTTATATTCATCATTGTGTCTTTATTTTTCTTTCTTTTATTATTGTGTTTTTTATATATGTAGTGTTTGTTTATTTGTTTTCTTAATATTTTCAATTACAAACTTTTGTAGGTTGGATCAACTTTGTGTAATACTACAGATTTCAAAAAACGATTGGCTAGAATAGTATGGACAGATGCTATTACACCTGCTGAGTTTGAGAAGGAATGGCATGCTATTCTTTCTGATTTTGATTTAACTGCGCATAGTTGGTTGATTGAAATTTATAAGATTAGAGAAGATTGGATACCTGCTTATTATAGAGGGGAGAATTTGTCTGGCCTTATGCGTACCACATCCAGATCAGAGAGTGAGAACAGTTTCTTTAGTCAGTTTTTTAATCCAGAGTCAACCTTATTTGAGTTTATTGGTCATTTTGAGGCAGCAATGGAATGTCAAAGATACCAACATAGGAAGAATGATCATGAAACCAGATACTTTACACCTGACATATGGAGTTCATTTATTCTTGAAAAACAAGCCGCAAAAATTTTCACACGAGCAATCTTTTTAGATCAACAGTTGGAGATTGATCATGCAATTAACCAATGTGCATCTGTGAGTGTTTCAGTAGTGAATGATTTTAAAATGTATGAAGTTAAGGATTTTTTGCAACCATGTACAACAAATTTCAAGGTATTAGTTTATTCATTGTGTCTTTATTATTTTTGGTTGTGTCTAAGTTATTGTTTCTTTATTATTGTTTCCTCGGGTATTTATTGTTTTTAATAATAGTATCTTAGTTCAATTTCTTTTGTAGGTTATGTTTCGAGAGGAAGATGTTACTATATCATGCTGCTGCAACAGATTTGAACAATATGGATTACTATGTAGGCATATCTTCTACATTCTTAGACTTGGTGAGATTAGAGAGTTCCCAAGAAAATATGTGTTAACACGTTGGACAAGGGAGGCCGTTCCAAATAACTCAAATTCAGAATTCATTAGCTATGGGGTGTCTGATAGTAACTCGGTTGATGTTGAAGCTATTATTCGGGAGATTAGGATGGACAATGAATACAACTTGAATCGATTGGTTGCAAACAAAGAAGAGATGTGTCGTTATAGAGATCATGTGAAAGGTTACAAGACTAAAGCTGATGAGATTTTAATCGTTAACCCACCTTCTAGCAGGAAAGAAAAATTTAAATCACAGATTCAGATGGATGAACCATTCAAGGGGAAAGTCATTGTTCCTATAAAATCTAGTACAAAAGGAAGTGTCAAGTTTAAACGTATGAAATCTGATCGTGAAATTGCAGTCAGTCAAGCAGGGAAAAAGCAAAGGGAATGTGGTCATTGCAAAGGTTTTGGTCACAATCAACGCACCTGTGTTTTATACTTACAAAGTATTGCACAAAAAAATAAAGCAAATAGTTCAGGAGAACAGTCTATGCAGGATTAGAAATTGTGTCATAATGTTCATTGTGTCTATGTTGGTTTGTGTCTATGTATGTTTGTGTCTATGTTGGGTTGTGTCTATGTTGGATTGTGTCTAAGTTGGATTGTGTCTAAGTTGGGTTGTGTCTAAGTTGGGTTGTGTCTATATGGATTGTGTCAATAAGAAATATTGTGTAATGCTAATCACTCTTTTCAAAGTGAAAAAGTTTCATGTGTCATTGTTTCTAATTGTTTCAAAGCATTTGATTTTTAACAATCGAGAATTATCTTGTATGTGATGTGTTGTTTATTTGAGTTAAATGTAATATGTTGGGCGCTTTATGTAGTGTTTTAATGGAAATAATACAATCTAGGCATTGGGTAATACATTGTAGATCGTGTGAAATGTAATATGATATGCATTTATGATTTACTATTGCGAAACTAATACAACCTAAGTTTTGTGTAATATAGTGTAGGATGGCAAACTTTTTCAAATAAAACATTATATCACATATAGTTTCAAACAAAACAGCCATAGAGTTTCACAAAGTCATAAACAACCAAGCAAAATATCCAGGTATCAAACCAAAACGTGTTAACAAAACAACCATTGAGTTTTAAAACATAGCAACCAAACAACCAAACCTTCAAACCAATTGTTTAATCAATGTTTAGTTTCAACCTGCTTTCAATTCTTTGTTTGGCAGATCTTTGAATCTTACGCTTGTCATTAGCTGTTAATTCCATGTACTTCTTCACAGTTTTTGTAACCAGATGTTTATTTTCATTTATATCATGCAGAAGAATTTTTGCAGTGTACTTCCTGCGTAGATCTTCAAGTTGTACCTGTTGATTACCAGCTTCCTCCTTCCCAAATCCACACTTCCAGTCTGCTGCTTCCTGACCCATAAATGTCTCCATGTGACGCATGGTGAATATCCCACAATCAATAACATTTGTTGTTGTTCTCCAATTCATTTTTAGTCGATCTATAACTGTTTGTTTCATCTTCGTTGCCTTTGGGTGAGAAATACTATCAAGGTATCCGACAAAAGCTTCTTTCTGGAAGAATCAAATTATCATTGTGTTAAATTTATAACTCTGTATTGTGTCTAATTAATCATAAAGTTTGATGTACTTACTGTTTTTTCTGGCCACCCAAGGTACTTTGCTTCATACTCTTCCGATGCACTGTTGTCTATCAGAAGTGTTTTTGCATCCTTTAAGTTGAAGCAAATGATATAAAAGTGATGTGATTGGCTGATTGGTACAAATACTTGATCAATGTTTTTTATATTTTTAAGTTTTTCCTTTCTTAAAACTTCATTCATGTTCATTGTAAACTGACTAATCATTTCATTCACATCATTCATGTATGTTTTCCTGTGCTGTACATAAATTCTTCAAATTAGTATACAACATATAACACAATAAACATAATAAAAATACTCATTGTGTCTAAGCTGAAAACTTACAATCATTGGAGTTGTGCAAAACAAACGATAAACAGATTCTCTTGATCTCTTCTTCTCTTCATAGTTCAATATATGAGCCCATGCACTTATGATATCTGCATGTATTTCAATTCCTGGTCTCAAACTTTCCATTATCACTCTTGGAACTGTTATAACACTTGAAATATAAAACAATGGTTCCCTGCAAAGGAAAAAATTAAATTAGTGTTTCTAAAAGAGCTTTGTTATAGTAGTTATTTGCAAATTTTGTAATAAAAGATAATATACTGTACCAAATATTTCCAATGCCAGCATATACAGCTGTAGAAACGTTGTTCTCATTAGTTGTCCTTTTTTCTGCCATCAAGACTTGCCTCTCTATATAAGGTGAACACATTTTTTCTGGCAAAAATTTTTCTCTTTCAGGTCTCTTTTTCTTTTCAAGTTCTGGTTTAACACTTGTAACTGGTTCAGCACATATGATAATATCCTTCACAGGTGTTATGTATTCATCTTTTTCATTATTCAAATTGGTTTCCCTTCTTTGAACATCAATTGTGTCTACAACTTCATTGTGTTTTAACACCTGCTCTGTCTCCTTCTCAACATTTGGGTTTTCAGGCCCTCCTATGAACACCATTGTGTTTTCTGATCCCTTTTTCATCGTGTCTTCCTGATTTTTCATCTCTCTACCCACGGTTTCTTCCTCAACAATCATATTTTCCTGGCCTTCTTGTGTGCTTTGTGTTAAATCAGGAATTTGTAAATCAAATGTCGGTGCATCTGAAAAACAAAATTTGTTCTTTGTAGATTCTGCGTTTTCCTTTGTTGTGTCTTTTGCCACAGAATCTACATCCATTGTGCCTTTCTCAACAACTTGGCTTTTAGGTCCTCTTTTCAATGTGTCTTTCTCAACAATCAGGTTCTCAACAATCAGCTTATCCTCACTTGTTTTATCTCCTTTCAACGTGTCTACAACTTCACGTAACACTTGCTCTGTTTCTTTCTCAACATTTGGGTTTTCATACCCTCCTTTGAACACAATTGTGTTTTCCGTTCCCTTTTTCATTGTGTCTTCCTCATTTGTCTTCTCTCCACCCATGGTTACTTCTTCAACAATTATATTTTCCTGGCCTTCTTGTGTGCTTGGTGTTAAATCAGGAATTTGTAAATCAAATGTTGGTGCATCTGAAAAACAAAATTTGTTCTTTGTAGATTCTGCCTTTTCCTTTGTTGTGTCTTTTGCCATAGTATCTACATCCATTGTGTCTTTCTCAACAACTTGGCTTTCAGGTCCTCTTTTCAATGTGTCTTTCTCAACAATCCAATCTAATGAAGTAGGATCTGAAAAATAATCTTTCTTACTTGTAGCACGTTCTTCATATTTTTCATACTCCGTCATAAATGTATCCGTCACATCAAATGGTGTGTTTTGGAAAACATTTTTTTCAGTTCCTGCTGCATCATTTGGGATTCTTTCACTCTGTTGTTTCTCTATTGTGTTGTACTTGTTTAACAATAACAGCCACTTCCTTTCTTTCTCTTCAATTAGTTGACTTCCTGGGAAATCTTTTTTTGCTTTTATTAGCAATGAATGCATCTTTGTTGCATGGTCATCAAACAAAGACAACTCTTTCTCTAACATGTTTGCTCTAAGTTGCTACATAAATTTAAAAGTTTGTTATGTAATAAATAAATATAAGATAACAAGTTATAAACATCCTAAATTTCATACCACTTCAGTCACTGTTGATTTCACAATTTCAGCAATCTGATCAGCAATTTGATTTTCAATGTTCTTGTCAAGATCTACAGTTGTATCATCTTCACTAGTTCCATCAGCATCTTCTGCACCTTAGAAAATTAGAATAATAAGAAATAATTCTAACTTTATTTTGTGTTTTTATTGAAGTGTAACATATATCATTGTTTTAAATCAATCAATTGTGTAATATCTATCAATTGTGTCTATGTTGGATTGTGTCTATGATAGATTGTGTCTATGATAGATTGTGTCTATAAGGGATTGTTTCTATAATGGATTGTGTTTATAAGATATATTTTGTCACACTAATCAATTTTTCCTAAGTGAAACAGTTTCATTGTGCTTTACCTATAACAACTTCCTTCTCCTTTTCTTTGGGCTTTTTAAGTCTAATCTTCAAACTTTGTTTCTTTGTGTCTTGTTTAACTCCTTTGTTTTTCAGACTTTTTATTTTGTCTTTTGTTTTAGACATTGACATGAAAAGTTTTTCTTCACATTCCACTGCTGCTGTGTAATCAAACATCTGAAGCATCTTGGGCTTCTTAACAAAACTTTTAATGTTCTTAAGCTTTTCTTTTTGATAAAGATATAAAACCTACACACAAAAAATGACACAATAGTAAACAAGCTATATTGTGTTTGTTTGTGATTAATATAAATTTGATTAAACTTACTGAAAGTATTAGTAGAGGACCATTGAAGAGTTCTTCCTCAGTTTCTTTCCAAGCTTTTCTTGTTTCTCTCAGACATTTTAAAATGTACTCACACCAGTTAAGTTGTTTAACATCTGTTGCTGTTGTTACAGATGTTAGAAACCGTTGGTTAACTGTGTTACTCATCATTGCTTCGACATTTATTGTGAAAAACAACACCAAGAAATTAAGTTTGAAGATCCTCCCTGTGTCTGTTTTACCTTCCAGGTATTCAGCAAACTGATTGATAAAGATTTTTATAGATGTGTCACCAAACTGACTTCGCCACTCTTTTACAACTGGATCAGATGCATTTGGTCTAAACTTTGTGTGGACTGTCATTGTACCATGTGGTATGCCAAAGACTTCATGGATCATAGTGGATGTCACTTTTATCTCATCAGTGCCATCATTCAATATGTCTGTCGTTGGATCAAAATTCTTCAGAACCCAATAACCGAATGCAGTTGGTATTGAGTGTAAATTTAGACATAATATTTCACCAAAACCCATATTACACACCACCTTTTTCTGTTCTTTGGTTAGATTTTGCAAAAAAGAATAGAGGTTTGATGGCGAACACCTCAATGATATCCTCAGTCCGGTAAAATGGTAATAAACACTATCTGTTTCACTGTGTCTAACTTCAATCTTTCTTTTTTTATTGCTAACATATTTCTCATTGCCATCCTTGATGCTTTTCCTCTTTATGTCTTTCAGTGTCTTTCTAGGTTTTTTAGACATAACTTATGTTTCCTCATCCACCTCTTCAACTTCATTTCTAGACTGTAATGATTGTGTCTTTTTTAGACACAACTTCTTATTCCTCATATTTGATACTTGCTTTTCTGAAACCTTCATTTTCTTTTTTGATTTCACTTTAGAAACAAGTTGTTTAAGTGTCTGATTTATATCATCTTTGTCAACAACATGTGTTCCCTCATTACCTATTAAGACAATGAAGTATTTATTATATAACACAATAGATATAAGATACTATATATAAGTAAAATAATAACAATTTGCTATACTAACATTGCATGTCTGTATCTTGATCATCAATGATTACTGGACATGACTCCACATTAGTGAATTTACTTTTCCAATTCGCTTTTAATCTTTGACTCTGTCTTTGACCTCTTGTACCTATATGTTTTAAATAGAGCTTTAGTGCCCAATAAGTTTAACACAACAAAATCAAGCAACAGTGATTGTGCATTTACATATTCTACACATTGATTTTACTATAAAAGTATTGTGTATTATGTGTTAAAGCATGTACTTAGACACAATGAACAGCTGTTTGTTTCTTATTTTCATCCATCTCAAACTCTTCATACACAAAAGTATTGTGTATTATGTGTTAGAGCATGTACTTAGACACAATGAACAGCTGTTTGTTTCTTATTTTCATCCATCTCAAACTCTTCATACACAAAAGTATTGTGTATTATGTGTTAGAGCATGTACTTAGACACAATGAACAACTGTTTGTTTCTTATTTTCATCCATCTCAAACTCTTCATACACAAAAGTATTGTGTATTATGTGTTAGAGCATGTACTTAGACACAATGAACAGCTGTTTGTTTCTTATTTTCATCCATCTCAAACTCTTCATACACAAAAGTATTGTGTATTATGTGTTAGAGCATGTACTTAGACACAATGAACAGCTGTTTGTTTCTTATTTTCATCCATCTCAAACTCTTCATACACAAAAGTATTGTGTATTATGTGTTAGAGCATGTACTTAGACACAATGAACAGCTGTTTGTTTCTTATTTTCATCCATCTCAAACTCTTCATACACAGCACAGTTTAACACAACAAAATCAACCAACAGTGATTGTGCATTTACATATTCTACACATTGATTTTACTACAAAAGTATTGTGTATTATGTGTTAGAGCATGCACTTAGACACAATGAACAGCTGTTTGTTTCTTATTTTCATCCATCTCAAACTCTTCATACACAAAAGTATTGTGTATTATGTGTTAGAGCATGTACTTAGACACAATGAACAGCTGTTTGTTTCTTATTTTCATCCATCTCAAACTCTTCATACACAAAAGTATTGTGTATTATGTGTTAGAGCATGTACTTAGACACAATGAACAGCTGTTTGTTTCTTATTTTCATCCATCTCAAACTCTTCATACACAGCACAGTTTAACACAACAAAATCAACCAACAGTGATTGTGCATTTACATATTCTACACATTGATTTTACTACAAAAGTATTGTGTATTATGTGTTAGAGCATGCACTTAGACACAATGAACAGCTGTTTGTTTCTTATTTTCATCCATCTCAAACTCTTCATACACAAAAGTATTGTGTATTATGTGTTAGAGCATGTACTTAGACACAATGAACAGCTGTTTGTTTCTTATTTTCATCCATCTCAAACTCTTCATACACAAAAGTATTGTGTATTATGTGTTAGAGCATGTACTTAGACACAATGAACAGCTGTTTGTTTCTTATTTTCATCCATCTCAAACTCTTCATACACAAAAGTATTGTGTATTATGTGTTAGAGCATGTACTTAGACACAATGAACAGCTGTTTGTTTCTTATTTTCATCCATCTCAAACTCTTCATACACAGCACAGTTTAACACAACAAAATCAACCAACAGTGATTGTGCATTTACATATTCTACACATTGATTTTACTACAAAAGTATTGTGTATTATGTGTTAGAGCATGCACTTAGACACAATGAACAGCTGTTTGTTACTTATCATCTTATAACATATACTATATTTGTGCTTAACAGTAAAATACAGAAGGAAATATGTTAGACACAACGATGATATATATTACACAATGAAGATGAAATGTTAGGGTTTTTAAACTGTACCAATGGTGGTATGTATCTCTTTCTTCTTCTGATCTTTTTTACTAATTTTTGACGACTTTAGAGCTTGCTCTTCGATTTCGGAAACATGAACTGTCTCCGATGATAGTTGTTCAGTGGAAAGGATTTTAGAAGTTGAAGGTTCAGAAGTTCGTTTCGCCGGAGAAGAAGGTGCATTCATCAGAGAAGGTGGTTCCATCGGCGATGAAGACGCCATTTTCTGTGTGCGTTTGAAGGTTCAGAGGTGTGTTGTGTGAAATGAAGAAGATGGACTAGTTTTTTTTAAATGAAAATTAAGTTTATTAACTGCCACCAAATATTGATTTAATTACACCTATGCCACCGCGTTTTTTAGGGCCCTTGGATCAAATTAAAAGCTGATCTGATGGCCAAAAACCCTTCTTAGCCTTCTTAGTTTTTAACCCCTATGTAGGATAACTCTCCTCATATAATATATATATATATATATATATATATATAGATAGATTAAGCCCCGTGTGTTACACGGGTGGAAATATAAAAAATAGAATTCTAAAACTTTACGAAAAATATAACATTTGAAAATAAGTTACACATTACATGAAAGATATACGAAAATAGAAACACAAGTTGTTTAAATTCTAATTTAAGTCTTGAACAAATATGTGTAAACTATAAATACACTATTAATACCAAAGTAGATATCGACGCTTTTAAAATTGGTGTCTTATAAATCCTATCAAAGTATCAATTAACTAAAAAAAGAGTAAGAAAAATAGGCATACAAATATTTCAGATGATAAATATCCGGCAAAATTCATGGGTCGAGCGTACGGGTCGACAAACATGAGTGTAGGTCGTAAATTGTGATGCGTTATTTGTTATATGTTGTTTATTTTTCGTTTTCACATTGATTTTAGAGACGTAAATAAGATAAATTGATAATTTGAAAGAGAATATTTTGGTGATTTAATGTATTTGATTTCTTTCCATACATAGCTAAGTATAGAAGATTCTTAGTTTTGAGCGGGAAAATATTTCAAGACCCTCTCTAATGAATGATATGTGTTCTCTAAAACCCTCTTTTATTAGAAGGTATAGATATATAGATATAGAAAGCATATTTCGAGCTTGTTCGCAAACTCACGAGCCGAGCCAGGCCTAGCTCGAGCTCATTGATGTACGCTCTGCGACTCTAGTGACAAATGAACAAACATTAACAATTTATTTTAACTTCTTCAGTTACTGATTGAACGTACAATAACAAAAAGAAGTTGTACCCATTCACTTATCGTCACCATCAGTAACGTATTCATATTCGTTTATGTTCGTTCGCTTACATCTTATTCTTCTTTGTTTGTTGGTGAACTAATGAAGAACTTCAAGCTTAGATATTTGAAACTAGCTAGCTAGCTCGTAGGGTCCGTTAACGGTCCTAATCAATGCATCTTTCATTTAAAATGCTAATGAGTGCCGAGTTCGTAGGATGTTTGTGAATAAAATGTGAAAAATAATGTAGAAAGCTGCATTTTGTCCACTCCTGTTGTGTGTTGTCGAAATGTTGTATGCCAAGGCTTATCATATGCGTAATACGTTTCACGTGCATAAGTCATTAAAATTGAAAGGAAGTAAATCAGGACCTCATATTATTAATGTTAGGTGCATAAATTGTCTCATCTATATATATATGTGGTCCAAAAGATTGAAAACAACTAAAATTGTGGACACATAATTTAACTATATTAAACAAAACCAGGCATGATATGAATAAGTGGCGGATCCAGAACGTTTATAGCACTGAGTGAAAAATCACAGGATGCATAAGTTGTATTTTAAACGGGAGCAACATCAATATATATATATATATATACATATATATATACATATATATATATATACATATATATAGATTGGGGATTTTCTAAAAAGGCTTAAAACTCTAAGAAGTGTAGGAAGCATTCACAAACAAACACGTGTCCATGAGGGGGAAAAAACACGGAGGGGCGTTATTGTCATTTTACGCGTTGACGCTAAATGAGATATGTTCTTCTGAATCATGGTGTTTTTAACACTGCGTTATCGTCATCTTATGTTGTTTTTTTGACGTTTATTAATTTTGAATCCATAATCATTCATCTATGGTGAATACTGAAAGCGATGATGTTTTTCTTTGTTTTTGACGTTTTCGTTACTAATTACTAACCTCCAATCAATGTTCTGTTCTTCTGAATCATTGTGTTTTTAACATTCTTAGTCATGGTGTTTTTAGTGATCAGTTCAAATGTTAAAAACGCCATGATCAGAAGACATAGATCCCATTTGATAGTGCTAAGAAACACCATGAGAAAAGTTAGGAACGCCATGAAAAGATGTGTGAAAATAAAACACCAAACATGCCAACTGTTTTTACTGTGATCAGTTCAAGTGTAAAAAAACACCATGATTCAGAAGACACGGATCTAAGAAACACCATGGCGTTAGAATTGTGGTGTTAAAAACGCACAATGACAAATATACCCCCAAATCCATCTCGCGCGTAACCAAAACATCATAATATTTACAAAACTGCCACCGCGTTCATCTGGACCGTAAACACCATAATCCGACGCCCCAGATTCCTTCTTAGCCTTTTTAGAGTTTTGGCCCTTTGTAGAAAATCTCTCCCCTATATAGATATATAGGGAAAAGTTCAATGGGGAACCCTTTTTTTATCGGGGAACTAGGGAACCATTATGGGCCCTTGGATCATCTTGATTTAATTTTGGGTGGGGAACACCTACACCCTCCAATCCTATGCATTGCACCTCTATTAAAAAAAGAAAAAAAACGGCGCTGAAGGGGGTTCGAACCCCTGACCTGCGCGTTCACAGCAACTTGGTTTTACCAGCAAGCTGCACAACATTTTGTTAATAAAAGCGACATTTAATTTATTTTAATTGACTTAGACGCGGTATTTTTATGTTTTTTTTGCTTCATGGTTAATTATTGTTTAACTTTAAGGGTTAGTTTTAGGGCTATAATTTAACATTTAGATTTCATCTAAATTGATATTTAATTTAACTTTTTACTTTACATTTTTGTCGTAACTTTTTTTATCGATTTTGTTTTAATATTTTTTTAGTTTCACCTATTATTTTTTTAACTTTATGGGTTATTTTTAGGTTTAGATTTTAAGATTTATATTTTAGCTACTTTGATGAGTGTTTATGTTATTTTCTAGCTTATATATAACATCATGTTTTTTCTTAACCACAAAAGCTTTCGGTTTTCTTTTTAATTAATTCTTATTTTTTTTAAGTTTATTTACCATTTAGTTTTTAGGAATTTGTGTGGTACAAAGTGAATCTAATACTCAAATACAAATTACTTAATTAATCGTAAAACTAAAAATACATAGAAGATGAATATAATTTGAGATTTGTCTTCATTAAAATTAGTTGGTTCTTAAAAATTAAAAAGTTCGTTCCATTAAAAATAAAAAAAATAAATCCAAAGAGTTTCATTGACGTTATAAATCTGATTACGGTCATCAGGGATTCAAATTTCAAGGATAACAACATGAATAAAAAGGCCAATGATCTTGTTTATGTAAAAAAAATTAAAATGCCTATAAATGATTTAAGACTTCTAAAAACCAAATTCATATCGGTAGATAGTAACATAGGTCGAAATTAGACATGTAAACAAAACTAACGAACATGAACATCATGATGTTCATTTTCATTCATTTAACTTTAACCGAGCACGAACACAAACAGATAATCAAATACTACTTTTGTGTTCATGTTCATTTATTAAGAAAACCAAAATGTCCGTGTTCATTTACGTTCGTTCATTAAAAAACTAAACAAACAATTCATGAACATAAATAAATAAACATGATTGAATAAACATTTAAAACACAAAATACCTATATTATTATTAACAAACACAAAAATGAATTTTGACTTCTACTAAAACTAGATTAATGTTCTGGGCCGAACGTTACGGCGGCTAGATCTCGCATTTATAACCTCGTCACACATGTTGATAAAGAATGTTTTATGACTCGCATGTTTCGGTGCAAGGTCATAATGCTTGACACGTTAAAAGACGAAGCAAAACGTAAATGTCAAAATGTAAACTAAATCAAAACCGGGGAGTCAAAGCCGAAAATATGACAAAGTAGAGAGAGGGGTCAAAGACGTTAGCCTGTCAAATTTGAGCTGGAAGGCTAAAAGTGTTAAAAGCAAAGAAAAGAACAAAAAAATACCAAAAATTCTGCTAACAAATGGACTCAATCCTGGGTCACATGGAGTTTCAACAGTATAATTAACTAAATGATCTAAAAAGAAAAACAACATATATAATTAAAAAAAGTTCAAATTTTGAGAAAGAAAACATTAAACCGACCATTAGGAGCTAACATGTGGCCAATAGTGATTGGCCGATACCACCACCAACTTTCCTTAAGGCTAGTTCTAGGATTTTAGCACATGTAATTTGAGGTTTAGCACATGTGATTCTAGTTTTGACACATGTGATTCTAGTTTAGCCAATGTGATTTGAGGTTTAACATACGTGATTCTTTAGCACATGTGATTCTACTTTTAGGCGTTTAGCACATGTGATTTGAGGTTTAGCACATGTGCTTCTAGGTTTAGCACATGTGATTCTAGTTCTAGCACATGTGATTTTAGGTTTAGCACATGTGATTCTAGGTTTATAACATGTGATTCTAGTTTTAACACATGTGATTTGAGGTTTAACATATGTGATTCTATTTTTAGTACATGTGATTCTAGTTCTAGGATTTTAGCACATGTGATTTGAGATTTAGCACATGTGATTTAAGATTTAGCACATGTGATTCTAGTTTTAGCACATGCGATTTGAGGTTTAGCACATGTGATTCTAGTTTTAGCACATGTGATTTGAGTTTCAACACATGTGATTCTAGTTTTAGCACATGTGATTTGAGGTTTAGGACATGTGATTTTTAATTTTTGGCACATTAATTTGAAGTTTTGTAAACTTGTTAATTGTCTTTGGTTGGAAGTTTAGCACATGTGATTCTAGTTTTAGGCGTTTAGCACATGTGATTTAAGTTTTAGCACAAGTGATTTAAGTTTTAGCACATGTGATTTAAGTTTTAGCACATGCGATTTGAGGTTTAGCACATGTGATTCTAGTTCTAGCACATGTGATTTTATGTTTAGCACATGTTATTTGAGTTTTAGCACATGTGATATGAGGTTTAGCATATGTGATTCTAGTTTTAGCACATGTGATTTTTAAATTTTAACAAGGTGTTGTAAACTAATTAATTGTCGTGGTTGAAAGTTTATCACGTGTGATTTGAGATTTATCACATGTGATTTGAAGTGCAACACATGTGATTTAAGGTTTAGCATATGTGATTCTAGTTTTAGTACATGCGATTTTTAATTTTTAGCACATTTATTTTAGGTTTTGTAAACTTGCTAATTATCTTTGGTTGGAAGTTTATCACATGTGATTTGAGGGTTTAGCACATGTGATTCAAGTTTATCACATGTGATTTGAAGTGCAACACATGTTATTTGAGGTTTAGCACATGCGATTCTAGTTTTAGCACATGTGATTTTTAATTTTTAGCATATTTATTTTAGGTTTTGTAAACTTGCTAATTATCTTTGGTTGGAAGTTTTGCACATGTAATTTGAGGTTTAGCACATGTTATTTTAGTTTTAGCACATGTGATTTGAGGTTCGCACATGTGATTCTAGTTCTAGCACATGTGATTTAAGGTTAGCACATGTGATTTTAGTTTTTGCACATGTGATTTTTAAATTTAACAAGGTGTTGTAAACTAATTAGTTGTCGTGGTTGAAAGTTTATCACATGTGATTTGAGGTTTAGCACATGTGATTCAAGTTTATCACATGTGATTTGAAGTGCAACACATATGTTTGAGGTTTAGCACATGTGATTCTAGTTTTAGCACATGTGATTTTTAATTTTTAGCATATTTATTTTAGGTTTTGTAAACTTGCTAATTATCTTTGGTTGGAAGTTTATCACATGTGATTTGAAGTTTAGCACATGTGATTCAAGTTTATCACATGTGATTTGAAGTGCAACACATGTGATTTGAGGTTTAGCACATGTGATTCTAGTTTTAGCACATGTGATTTTTAATTTGTAGCATATTTATTTTAGGTTTTGTAAACTTGCTAATTATCTTTGGTTGGAAGTTTTGCATATGTAATTTGAGGTTTAACACATGTGATTCTAGTTTTAGCACATGTGATTTGAGGTTTAGCACATGTGATTCAAGTTTATCACATGTGCTTTGAAATGCAACACATGTGATTTGAGGTTTAGCACACATGTGATTCTAGTTTTAACACATGTGATTTAAGGTTAGCACATGTGATTCTAGTTTTAGCTCATGTGATTTGAGTTTTAGCACATGTGATTTGATGTTTAGCACATTCAAGATCACATTCAAGTATAGCAAACGTAAAATATATAAATACTTAGCTTTAAAAATGTAAAGGTTTGAAAATGTAAAAGTTAAATTTTAAAAAAGGTAAAACGTAAAATTATCCTTAAGTGTAATGTATAGGATTATGAGGGTGTAGGTGTTCCCCACCCTTGGATGATCTAAGGGTCAAAAATTGTTCCCTAGTTCCCCAATAAAAAGAGGTTCCCCATTGAACCCTCCCCTATATATATATATATATATATATATATATATATATATATATATATATATATATATATATATATATATATATATATATATATATATATATATATATATATATATATATATATATATATATATATATATATATAGGGTAGGGTTCAAGAGAGAACTCATTTTAAATTGAGAACTAGAGAACTAATTTTTGACCATAGATCTTGGGTGATCAAGGGCTAAGATTTAAAGATGGAGATTTAAAAAAAAAGGTGGAGATTTTAAAGGAAGGGGTATATTGGGAATAGGTTTTTCTATCATTCCCAAAACAAATTGAACCACTTCATTTCTCTTCTCGTCACTTCAAATTCTCGTCGGTTCCATCATCTTCATCAACTACTCTCGCGACATAAACAATACCTAGGGTTTCAGTTCAAGTAAATCTCAAGAGAAATAGAGGGAGAAGTTGTTCAATCGGTGGTGATAAACGAACCAGTTCAATCGGTGATGGAAAACGAAGCAGTTCAATCAGTGATGGAAAACGAATCAGTTCAATCGATGATGGAAAAGGAAGCAGGTAAACAATCGTTGATAGAAGATAAACATGTAAACAATCGTCTTCCACGAACTATATTACACATATGTAGTCTGCAAATTTTAGGTTTTAAAATGTTCATCTAAAAATGTATCTGAATTGATACATTTTATGCCTAATGAGCTGTAGCACACATATCTAGTCCCATAAATTTCTAGGTTTTGAAATGCTACAATAACCATAGGTTTTAAAAAATTGTTATGGATTGTTTATATGAACTGCATATATCTAGTATCCGAATAGATGTTAATGTTGATGTTATTGTTAAAGTGTTTGTCTACTACCTACGAGTAGTATGCTAATAGAATGTTGATGTCAATGTTGTTCATTCCAATAGTTTTAGGTGTTTATGTGAACTGCATACAAAAGATAAACATATTGTTCTTCAAGTGTTTCTGTGTGCTGCATATGTATAGTAGTTAAGTAGATGTTAATTTTGATGTTGCTCATGATATGTGACAGTAGATAAGTAGATGTTAATTTTAATGTTCTTCATCAAGTATGTTTATGTGTATATCTTAATACATGGTGATCTTGGATGTCGTTATTCATGTGTTTACTTGCACCGCATATGTGTAGTATCTAAATATATGTTAATGTTGATGTTGTTCTTAAAGTGTTTATTTCTACTACATATGTGTTGTATGTTAATATATGGTGATGCTAATGTTGTTCATTCCAATAAGTTTAGGTTTTTGTGTATTGCATATATGTAGTCTACTAAAGTTGTAGTATGTTAATAGATGGTGATGCTAATGTTGTTCATTCCAATAAGTTTAGGTGTTTTTGTGTATTGCATATGTGTAGTTTAGTATAAGTTGTAGTATGTTAATAGATGGTGATGTTGTCCATTTCAATAATTTTAGGTGTTTATGTAAACTGTATATGTGTAGTTTACTAAAATTTGTAGTATGTTAATAAATGGTGATGATGATGTTGTTAATTCCAATAATTTTAGGTGTTTATGTGTACTGCATATGTGTAGTCTACTAAAAGTTGTAGTATGTTAATAGATGGTGATGCTGATGTTGTTCATTCTAATAATTCTAGGTGTCTATTTGTCTACTAAAAGTTGTAGTATGTTAATAATGGTGATGTTGTTCATTCCAACAATTTTAGGTGTTTATGTGTATTGCATATGTGTAGTCTTCTAAAAAGACATGCTTATATATATTCTAATGTTTAAGGTTAATTATCTAAGAACTGATCATATGTAATCTATTATAAAATGGAATATTAATGTTTACGCATCTTATAATGTATTTTTCCTGCAGAAACAGATGTTTTTTGATTATTTGATGAGTGTTAAACATCCAAAAGCAATGGCGATTTAAGCTGGAAAGCTAGTTAAGATAAAGATATATTGAGCTACAAAAGATGATTTTAAAGATTGTGGTGTATATGCTATAAGGCATATATGGAACTATTCAAAGGAAAATGAATAGATTCTGATTGTGGTTTAAGTGATGTACCAAGCAAGAGGAGCAAGCATATAAAACAAAATATAAAATGAAATCTGCCACTAACATTTTATTGTCTAATGCCAACATTTTTTTTACGAAAGTGTTGGGTGAAGTAAAAGAATGGGATAAACTTTTGAAAGAATCTGATGAAGAACAAAATATGTTTACTAACCAAATGACTAAGGAAGTGGTGGTGAATGTGGAAAGCAAAAAGGAAGCAGTGGTGCATGGGGAAAGAAAGAATGAAGAGGTGGCGAATGAAGAAAGGAAGCATGAAGAAGCTATGAATGTAGAAACCAAGTCGGCAGAAGAAAGGAAGCATGAGGAGATGACAAACGAAGAAAGCAAGTCGAATGAAAACGTGATTAACGAAGAATTCAAGGAAATGAATTAAGTGGGTAAAAATTCTAAAGGAATGTACAAGTAGAAATGTGTAGTTGCAACTAGAGTTTGCCTAAAGTTTTATGAAGTATGTGTATAAAAGAATATTTTGATGCTTTTATGGTGTTGCTTTTTGAGTATGTGTTTAAATATGTGTAAACATGAATATTATGATGGTTTTATTGTGTTGTTTTTAGAATATGTGTATCGAGATTAGTTGGTTAGTTAAAAAGAATCATATGTGTATGATGACATGCTACATATATGTAACTTGTCATACTGCATACGTGTAACATGTCATATAATGAAAACTTGGTGAATGAAGAAAACAAAGGAAGGAATTAACTAGGTAAAAAGCACCAAAGGGATGGTTTTAAGGGGTTTTTTTGTATCTGTAGTTGAATGTGTATCTGAATTAATTGGTTAGTTAATAAGAATCATATGTAACTTGTCAGACTGCATATATGTAACATGTCATACTACATATGTGTAATATGTCATATTGCATATGTGTAACATGTCATACTACATATATGTAAATTATCATACTAAAATGAATACTAAGAAATATATTATTGTTGAAATGAATCTACATATAACATCTGAAAAAATATTGTCTACTCAAATTGAATGCAATGAGTACTTTGAAATAATAGTATAAAACAAGTTATATTAAAAGAAATATACGAAGTTCATGAATCATAAAATAATTGTAGCACCAGCAGCCTAAGTACCAGCAAACAAATGATCAGGATCAACATCATTAACACCAATGGACTAGAAGTATGATCAACCCCATTAGCAAAAAAAAAAGATGTTTTATCTTCTCTTTTTAGCTTTATTAGTAGCTTTTTGCCTTTTCACCTGGCCCAATTAGCCTTTGTGCAGTCCCACAACCTTTATTCCTTTTACCTTGAGGTGGATCATATGAAACATCCACATATTGTGATTTTCCAAGCAAGTCACCTAGCAAAATATACATGCAAAATTTATAAAACTTCTACAAACATCTAAAATTATAATGACATAAAAAACCAGCACTACATATATGTAACACTGATATAACAGTAAAATTTTCTTAATGTAGTAACATACCTATATTAGCATATGCACTGTTATAATCTGGATTGGATGAGACTTCTACAAATATATCATTCTAATTTTTACTAAGTTGCTCCATAAATGTAGAAAGTTTGTTTATGTTATATTACATATATGTAGCATCCACAATAAGATTTTACCTTGTTCATTGTACAGTTCAGTCATACTAGATATATGTAATATTCTTAATTTAAAATGTATTCTACATATTTAGATCTATAAAAAATATATGTAGTATACACAACACGATTTTACATTGTTCATTGTACAAATCAATCATAAAACATATATGTAATATTCACAATTTTCAGTCATATTACATATCCAGATCTATATAACATGTATGTAGCATAAACAACCAGAACTTACATGAAAAATTGCAAAGTCATACTAGATGTATGTAATATTCTTAATTTCAGGTGTATTCAGCATATTGAGATCTATAAAACATATATGTAGTATACATAGTACGATTTTACATTAATCATTGTACAGATCAGTCATAATACATATACATATATGTAATATTCTCGATTTTTATTCATATTACATATCAAGATCTATATAACATATATGCAGCATAAACAACAAGAGTTTACCTTCTTCATCAACACTGGAAATTTGCAAAGAAGGAACGTCGGATGATGAAGAAACATCACCAGATAAACTCGTTTCAGCATTCTGTTCCACTGAATTTTTCTCTTTCAACTGATTTGGATCAAATTCTGAACTAGAAGGATCATTACAGGTTTCATTAGCATTGTTCGGAGCATTAGTTGTAGAACTCTCATAAGAAGCAATTTCTAAATCAATAGAACATCAATAAAGGATAAGTGAATTAGAAATCAATATTTAAAAGAGGGATTGAAAAAACGAAAAAAAATCCTTGAATTAACGCCATGGCAGATTGATTTTCAGCTTTGTTCTTGTAATCGATGAGTTATGAGTGATGATGAAGAATCGTGAATCAGGTTCGATTGATGAAGATGAGCCCTGTATGAATATCTCTGAATTATCAGAGATATTTTGAGAATATCTCATGAGAATATCATTTATATGTTGAGAAATTGGTTTGGAAGGATTAGAATGGTAAAATGACAAATATACCCTAGTTCTCAAGTTCTCAACTTAATATGGAGTTCTCTCTTGATCCCTCCCCTATATATATATATATATAGGGGAAAGTGAATATGAGGCTGTAACGCATCTAAGCTTACATGCGAAACATTCTAAAACTAGGTAGTTTTGTCTAAATCAACATCAAAACTATGTAGTTTCAACCAACAGATTAATTATATTTAACTAGAATTCCTTAACTTTAATAAATTACTCCTTATTATCACGTATCTTTCTCGTCTATTAGGTTTTCACAGTTACGATTACAATATGCGTACTATATTTCAATATGCTGTAATCTATTGATTCAAAATGAATCACTGTATTTAAAAAAAAGGTATTTAACCAACCGAAAGGAAATTCATATAGGACCAACGGAATGTAGTAAAAATTATAATTTTAGATTGGTGATATAAATCAATATGTGATTTGAATGGATCGAACAAAGAAGACTATTCGGAAATCATGCATTAGTTTTAAATTTACGGAGTGAATTTAGGTGATATCGTTTGAACAAAACTAATTGAAATTGTAGTTTTGATGTTGATTTAAATAAAACTATGTAGTTTTAGATTGTTTCGCATGTAAGCTTAGATACGTTATAGCCTCATATTCACTTTCCCCATATATATATATATATATATATAGTGTTATATATAGAGGAGAGTTATCCTACATAGTGTTGGAAATCTAAGAAGGCTAAGAATGATTTATGACCTTTAGATCTCTTTTTTAATGGTTGAGATCAATTTGTAGGAAAAGAAATTGGTGGAAGGGTACATTAGGCATAGCCACTTTTGTTGACTTTCTCTCTCCACATGCAAGGCACATGCCAATTCCCCCACTTTTTTTAAAACTTTCATAACTTTTGGATACGATATTATTTTTTAAAAAAAATTACACCAAAAAAACAAGCGTTTTGTTATCTTTAAAACGCGTATAATATTGATATATAAAAAATAAAAAAAATTTTTGGCACTTGTCTAGTCCTTGTGTAATATCATGTGATTGTGTTTTATTATAACTAGTGAAATATCACTTTTATCGGTTCATTCTTAAGTCATTATATAATATCATCTTATTATAAATATTTGTTGTGTCATATTATGTGTTTAGAAATTATCACCGTGTCACAAATTGTTAATATATGTTTGAGAAATGTTCAAAGACAACGTCATTTTTTGTTACAAAGTGTGAGAATGACACAATGGTAAACAAAGACACAATGACACTTTTAAAAAAATTATAACTCACAATATAAATCAAATTTGAAAAAAGTGGTTCGGAGACCTTGTTCCCCATGTATTCCTCTTTCAGAAAATAAATAAACAAAAAATTAAAAAAAATTAAAAAAATTACCGTTTTTTTTATTTTTTAAATTAGACACAATGAAAAAAGACACAATGAGAAAATAGTAGTTTTTTTAAGTTTTGTTTATTTATTTTTTAAAGAGGATGATGTGAGAGCAAAATCTTTGAAATACTTTTTGTGTTATTGTGTAATTATTATTAGATCATTGTGTAATACTTGTCAAATAAGATTACACAATGACCCGATGAATGACACAACAATCTTACGGATGACACAATCACACAATGACCTGATGAAAGACACAATGACCTGACGGAAGACACAATGACCTGACGTTAGACACAATGAGCTGAAAAATTGTGAAAAAAAAGTTCGTTTTTTATATATCAATATTATACGCGTTTTAAAGAGAAAAAAATTCTCGTTTTTATGGTGTAATTTTTTTAAAAAAATAATGTCGTATGTAAAAGTTATAAACGTTTTAAAAAAATGGGGGAATTGACATGTGACTTGCATGTGGAGAGAGAATATTTAAAAAAGTGGGCATGACTAAAATACCCCCTCTCCTAATTTTCCTAGATGCCACATGTCAATCTCTTATTGCTTCTTAGCCTTCTTAGATTTATAACACTATGTAGGTGAACCTCACTCGTTATATATATATATATATATATATATATATATATATATATATATATATATATATAAATTTAAGGCTGGCGCCCATCCCGATCTTATAAGGATGCGCCAATGGATATGATACTGATAGAGTAAGTACCACGGAAGAAGCGACGAAATTTGCAATAAAAAGATCTTAAATTATGTCGCAAATTAACGGCCCATTTCTTTGCGAAAATCTATCACAAATGACATTACTAAAAGTTGGTTTGGATTCAATGTTTTGCAAATCAATTATTAAAAGTTGGCATACCAAATTAAACAATTTGAACGTGATATTTAATGTTTAACAAACAAATTATTAAAAGTTGACTTGTGGATCTTGTTGAAATTTATCGGTTGCGAACCACAAATCGTAATAAAAAATCGCTTGGATTTGACGAAGGAGTTGTTGTTGTGGTGGAGAGGGGTGTTTAAACTCAGGTATCCGGATTTTGGATACCTGAGTTTTTGGATATCTGGATTTCGGATACCCGGATGTTCGAATACGGATTCAGTACTATCCAAATATCCGAAAAATTTGACTTTTTTTATTGCATTTCGTTCAATCCAACATTAGCCTTAATGTTAAGCTACTAACCAAAAAAGTCTTAAGACAATTAAAGTCGAAGTACAAATAGCTAAATAACCAGTTCTTTTAATCAAACATCAACCTAAATGTTTCAAGACATTATATTTAATATTATACATTAATAATTTAGAAAGTTGATGAATAGTGTAAATTTTTGTTTTATATTTTGGGCACAATAGTTTTATATTTAATGTTAAGGGTGGAGTGTGTTGGTATGTTAGTGGTTGTTAATGTGGTGATGAGTTGTTGAACTAAAACACTATAGCTCATGTTTTATCATTATACCCTTTTGTTATATTCGAGTTGTCATAAAATCTCATATTCTCGCTTTCTTTTGTCATTACTCACGCATTCTCTTTTTTCTTTGATCAACTTCCAACGAGTGTTGTCAGGGCTAATTTGACGCCAATGTTATCGCGGATGATAGTTGCCGATTTTTAGTTGATCCCTACTTGCAACTTGTACCACAACAGTGACAATTTGGTTTTATAATCTAAGCCAATATGTAACTAATATTAACATCACTTTTAAATGTCAAGCAGAATCGATGAGAAAACCAATAAAAAAATGCTTGCGTGTTGCGAGCCAGTGAATAAATCTAGTTCAAATAATCCTCAATTCTTCACATTCGTCAAGTCCATTTCTTGTATCATGACCACGCCCTACAAGTCGACAACTAAAAAAACTAACTAGAAATCAAATATTGGAACTTTCGTAGACATGAATACATGATTATGAAGTTTTTTTAGAATTCCTCACACTTTTAAAAAACAAATAATGAAATAAAATATAAGTTATGTCTTGGTTATTCAAAAAACTAAAATAAAAAAGACTAAAAAGAACACTATAAAAAGTACAAATAAGTTTGAAAGGTAAAAACGTGATCGAGGCGTGCACCGGTGTGTTGTCGACTGGTCAGAGCGTCCACCGGTCGGAGGCCGGAGGGTGGAAGTTGTGAAGCGTGAATTTAATTGGAATACTAAATACATGTTAACTTAAAAGTTTACAAATAGTTTTATAAATATATATTAAATACATAATATGTTTTAAATTGTTTAGTTTTCGGATAATCCGAATTATTTCAAAATCACTATCTGAACCCGAATCCGAAATTTCGGATATTTCAGGTTTGGAATATCGGGTTTTCAGATTGGATTTTTGGATGCTGATATTTTTTAACACCCCTAGTGGTGATGGTGGTCACCGAAACATCCAAATTCTAATATCGTCTGAAACGTCAAATTCTACCCTTGAAGGAGGGAGAGAGAGGGTTTTATGGGTTTAAGTGGATATTTTTTTCACGTGGGGGGACATGGGTGGATTTGATAGAAACAATTGACGATCATTAGTCGATAGGATGAAACGTGTAATGTTTTACACTAGAACCTCTATAATTTAATACTCGATAAATTAATAATCTCGATAAAATTAATAATAAATGGTCCTCAATCGATAAAATAATCAGATAATAATTTTTTTGAATTCCTAAAGTAAATATATTGGTCTAATTGAAACTATAAATTAATAATTACTAAAATAATTCAAAATTCTATATTGTCTAGTAAAAAATAAATCTATACTCACTTTTTTTTTATGAACTTCAAATCTAGTTTAAGTTCATCTTTAAATCTCCCATTGCACCGAAGACTTTAAGCAGGGTATTCTCGTATTGCAACAAAAATTTATGAGGAGTTATTGTTGCTTGCAATGCTTCTTTCCGAGTGACCGGTTTCAAAGGGACTAAATGATCATCAACTTCATCATCAACCCATAATCTATTCAATGCTTGGAACCTTGTAACATTCATTATTTTCATATGGATAATCCAACAACTGATTCACATCCATTTTGTGCCGATAATGCATTCCCGTAAGCAAGTTTTCAAGCTCACGAATGTCTTCTCCAGAATTTACATAGTTTAAATCATATGAGCTGGTTGGATTAGCTAAACGAATTTAACAGCGTCGAAAGCAATTTGCTATGGACTCTTGTTTCACATTTACCAAGCCGAGATGACCACACTTATGGCATCTAAAACATTAATGTTTTACTTGGAAGAAATTTACAACTTATACCCTTTCAAAATCTTATGAAGAAACCTTTTACAGTACTACATCTTAAAGGCTTTTGTTATCCCGACATCACATGGTTGAATTTTTGAAGTCATGTTTGGTGGTAGAAAAACAACTTGATGTTTGAAAGCCAACTCTTTAATTTAATAATTTATTAATTTATTGATATAATAATATCTCGTTAAATTAATAAATTATTCCGGTCCTCACATTATTAAGGCAAATTGGCCTAAAATAATCCCAACTAACACCTATTGACCGAGAATAATCTCAACTGAGTTTATTCCCTCCAATGGTCCCAAAAACAACTTCTTTAGCCTATAGTGGTCCCTCGTTAGAATCCCCTAACGGCGTTAGATTTTGGGTGACGTGGACTGCTGAGTTGGACGCTTTCAGTTGACATATATTAAAAATGTTGGCAAAGTGGCCAAAAATAATCCCAACTAACAGTTTTTTCCCAAATTCAACTGATTTGGGATTATTCTCGGCCAATAGGTGTTAATTAGGATTATTTTAGGCCAATTTGCCAACATTTTTAATACATGTCAGCTAAAATCGGCCAACTCAACATTCTATGTCACTCAAAATCTAACACTGTTTGGGGAATTTATCGG
Organism: Tagetes erecta; assembly: GCA_030867185.1. Classification (NCBI taxonomy): domain Eukaryota; kingdom Viridiplantae; phylum Streptophyta; class Magnoliopsida; order Asterales; family Asteraceae; genus Tagetes; species Tagetes erecta. The sequence continues at coordinate 73,246,037 of CM061490.1, read as the reverse complement.
GAGACCACTACAGGCAAAAAAAGTTGATTTTGGGACCATTGGAGGGAATAAACTCAGTTGGGATTATTCTCGATTAATGTGTGTTAGTTGAGATTATTTTAGGCCAATTTACCCATTATTAATTTATAGCGGTTTTAGTGTATTTATAAACATAAAGGATGAACACTGTAGATAGTAAACCTTAAAGACGAGATTTGTAATTATTGATAACATTAAGGACGAGAAATGTATTTTCTTCTTTGAAAAATAGGCTTTAATCGACCAAAATCTTTATATAATATAGCAAAACCAAAAAAGCTTATGTGGCATCATTTTAAAGCTTTTGGCTTATGTGGCATCATTTGAGAGTTTATCTCATAATAATGATTTTTTATTTAAAATATGTATATAAAATATATTATAATAAAACTAATTACATTTTTGGTCCCCTAATATTTTGGAAAATTCTAAAAAATTTAAAAGTATTTATACTTTTAACTCTCTACTACAAGGGGTGTATTTGAGTCGGTTTATATTTGATAGGGTTTGAAAATGAAAGTTATGGATAAAATTAATAATAATATACAATTAAAGACCTCAGTGTTTTATAAATATACATAACCTTTTTATATGGATTTAAAAAAAAATAAACTACACCATAAAACTGAGCATTTTATTCTCTTTAATTTGAGTATAATATTGTTATACTAAAAATTTAATTTTTAAAAATATATTTCGTGTATCGGTTTACCACGGTTTTGTTTCAAAACTTATTGGAACGTTCATGAATATCCTTAAAAGCATTACTTGAATGTTATGTTCCCGAGCGTAGCGCGGACACTAAACTAGTAAGCATATACAGAACTAGGCCCAATAAACATTCATTTAATTGAATCAATCAATGAATAACCCAAATTATGCAAAGTTAATTATATGAAATATTTGGCCCAAATAGACTATGTATCCATTAAAGAGCAATAACACGCACAATCTCATCCGTAAGTCCGTAACAACCGAGTTGGCATTCCTACTATTAGGTTAATGGAAGATGAAACTTCCAAATCAATCAAGAGTACAAAAGTCAACCAAGTTCGCACTCCTACTGTTGGGTCAAGTGGAAGATGAATAGTACTACCCCAAACATCTACCGAGATGTTGGTGTAGGCAAACATCAACATATATTTTGTGTCAAATCATCTATATTTCCTTGCTAATTACATAACTTAAACGCAAATAAACCTTATTTATCTTCTTACGCAACTAAACCTCACAGAGGCTTCTTTGGAAACCATATCTTCATTGTTTGAGGTAATGAGGTTACAAACTTGCTTTCTTCATCCAACTTCGTTATTTTAAAAATATACTTATTTTGAAGCTCAGCAAAATTTAACTCTCTTATTACTTGGTGAATCTAAGATTTTCTTACTAATGTCACAATGCTTATCTCTGTTCACGTTTAGTTTGAACATTTTGTTATCCATTCTCTCTTTTTCTTGAAAGCTTTTGATCATTCTTCGCATTTGAGTAGTACTTCAATTTCTCAAACTCAAGCAATCCTTCAATTCATCTTTCTTCATTCTTTCATGCTCAAGATGAAGTAATTTCACAGTACTTTCAGCTTCTAAATCAACCAAGTTTTCTTCTATTTCAAATTCACCGTCTTTTGTTGTACTATTTTGGTATTTCAGAATATCAGGCATGAAGAGAACTATAGGGTAAGATACTACATTGGATGTATGATGATGTTATATCCTGCTTTGCAAGCAAGCGGATGAACGGGGTGGAGTATTTCTGGGATAAAACAAATGATATTACTAGCTTAACTCTGTGTGAATTGAAAGATTTATCTCATTTGTCACTACTTAATAGATCGAGAAATGGTAGCGCATCTATCATTCATCAGAGGAAGACTATCATCTCTATCCGGGTACAATCATAGCATAACTTCATGCATCCGTTGAACCTTAGGGATAACCATTAGCATTGAGGTCAATCACCACACCACCTATATCCAGGGCCGGCTCAACAGTTTAGGAGGCCTAAGGCGAATAAAAATCCGGAGGCGTTTTTTAAATTGGGGATTAAGATTCGGAATGCAAATCAAGTAATCAACCAGTTCTCAAATACACAAACGTTTCTTTAAAATCTTGAAATACGTCGGTTTTGCTATCATATAAATTTTTAAACTTTATAATTGTTTATTAAACAACAAAGTTATCTAAGTTTAAAAGTAAATAAAAAAGTATTTGCTTATCTCTAATGCAATATGAATTTTTAAATATTTTATGTTTTGAAAACTATAATAGCACTAAAAAATAAATTCTAACAGCATTCAACACTTTTTATATAATGTTTAAAATTGTTAGATTAAATAAATATGATGTAAATTTTGTATAACGAGTCAGGAAAATAAATTATATTTGTTTAATAAGACTCCAATTAAATTAAATCAAATTGAATTAATTTACAATTTTAAAATAAACTTTATCAATTGAAGTTAATCAAATAAATTACATAAGGGGTGAAGGGTGAAAATTGAACGGCCGAACCTAAAAATAAATAAATAATGGAAGTGGAAGGTTGAGGATTGAACAAATGACCCTTTGTTATATATAAAGCCACAAGAACCAATTGCTCTACACCTACTTTTGTTATAAGAACTGAAAGAATATATATATATATATATATATATATATATATATATATATATAATCTTAAAAAACTAAAATTTGAGGCCTAAACATTTTTTGTGGCCTAAGGCGGCTGCCTATTTTTTTATACTAAAGGCTGGCCTTGCCTATATCATACACTAGTTTAGTGCCCGCGCTACTGTCACACCTTCAATTTTCCACAAACGGGGTATCCGTTAGGCGTGTGACAAACCAGGATCTCAGTCATTAGTTACACCAAACGACGTACATGATTTGAAAAGTAACATATTGTTTTAAGTAATAAAACTTAGAATAAAAGTTTTACATTAGATGCGGAAGCGTAAACAATAAATGAGAATCTTTTTAGTAAAAATGATTATAATATTTGAATGTACAAATGCAAATATAATAAATAGAGTTGATTTCTCAAATCAATGTGACCCATGAATGAATGCCTTATCCGTGAGTGTTATCTTGACAACCTGAGATAAACATGCTAAAGTGTGTCAACATAAAGTTGGTGAGTTCACAGGTTTATAAAACTAGAAAGTAAGTCATAAAAGCAATTCAGTAATTCCCTTAGTATATCAAGTAGTTAGCTAGACTACTATGCATGCTACACTAGTGTACGAAAGTGTTTACGACCGAAGCTGACAGCAATGTAAAGAAATGAACGCCTCAAGCCAATGTCTCCCAGACACGGTAAATGATAGAACAATTAAACACCAGTTCGACCTCCAGTCGTGCTGGCGCGACCAACCCGGATGGGGTTTGTCAAACCCAGTAGTACTACTCAAAATTTCCTCGCTTTGCAATATAATTAACGGTCCAAACGTAAGGCAAAAGTACTGACACTAGGTACGCATGTGATCATACTAAGAACCATGATTGTAAAGAAAGTAATTACAACATGTTATCTCCCCCAAAAAGAGTAAGTAAAAGTAAAGGTAAAAAGGGGCCGTGAAACTCACCTTAGGTTGTGCAGCTACAAGTAATAAGCAAAAATAGAATTTCCAAGGTCGACCAACGACCTGTTTAAGCTATATGAATTAGGTATAAATTTCTCTAATACATTCATGTTTGGTTTCGCATTCGCGGTTCGGTTTCGTACCCCAACTCCTTAACATATATATGTCATGTAAATAAACAAAATGGATTTTTGACATGTGACCCGACTAAAATATTTAGAGTTATTATTATAACATTTCATTCACAATGACACTCTACTTTACACATGAAACATATATATATATATATATGTACCTACTTATATTATGGCATCCGTACACACAACATTAACATATACATCATCACTTTCATATATACATATACTCATATTCATAAATATTGTCGCATCACTTTCATATATGTACATAAATATTCATGTTCATACTTACACATAAAATTCAATCAAAATAATATACACTCCTAAGCAAGTCAATCCATGCAAGATACACACCTACTATATATTAATTCTATTCGTATATATATAGTACATTGCACACATAGATGATACATATATATTATCAATATAGTTACTACGTATACAGATGATTGATGCATACATACTATTATACACACACATTGGTTTATACATACATATCCTACCTATATATAACAGCCGCATATATGTATATATATACATTTACATTAACACACCTGCATACAATCTCATATATATACATTAACATACATACATACAATTGTACAAGTTACATTCCTTGCCTAATCTAACAACACGCATCGCATCAGCACGTATACACATCATCTAGCAATCTGGATTGATCCGAAAACCGTATCTCGTAAAGTAAGAAACCGAAACCGCAACGAACCAAACGTGTTAAACAAATGAGACGAGAAAGCGAGCTATAAGAACATACCGGAACGCGTAAGAGATGGAAAGTGCACGCCGTTGACTTCTAAATGTGGTTACAGGTTTGCCGGAGACGACGGCGGTGCTTGAAACAACGACAATGACAACGGTGATGATTGCGAGTGACTCCGAACAACCGTGGACGGCGGCGATTTCACCGGCGGCTGCTAGAGATGGCAAAAGAAGATGGCGGTGATGGTAGAAGGTGATGCGGCAGCGGTTAGGGTTTTGTGTGTGTGGAGGGGAGAACGACGAGGGTTTTGGCAGCGGTTAACGTATTCTTGTTCAAATCGAGGTGATTGTTACACTCATTCAACTCGTTTTCTTTTGTAGATTAAAAGTGTTATGGTCAATTTCATTAAGATTATCAATTGTATGATCATACGGATTAATATAGGAATTAGGGTTTATAGTGATTTGGGGTTTCTTTGTGTTACTATATGTTACTAATTAAAATCGGGTTTAAACAACTAAAACAAACTAGTCCACTGGTTTATGCTTTCTATCACAATGCAGGTGACCTGGGTTCTAACCCGGCACCCCGCTTTCCGGTTCTTCAATTTTTTTGTGGTTGCTTTAAAATTTAAAGATATTTGTAGTTATGGCATAAATATTAATAAAATCATTCATTACATGATATATATCGCATAAAAAACTCTAAATTTATAAACAGTTATTTGAACGTTTTGAAACTTGTAAAATTATCATATTTATAGCAAAAGCATTGTGAATCATTTTATACACTTTGGACCTTCAAAGCTTTTATAAAATAATGAAGTTATTTTGTCACAAAATTCGACTAAATTCATCGATTTTTATAAATAAGTTAATTTGAGCAAGTTGCTATTATAAATCATCCTCTAAAAATTCTTTTATTTTATTTTATTTAGAGTTAATATCATAATTTAACTTATTATGTAAGTGAATTAAATTATTAACGTTCAATCATCATGCATTTTATATATTACAAACTATTCAGTTATTGTTATTTAATTAATCACTATTACTAAAAACAATATTAGGTTATTTATTCAACTATCATTTTATTCATATTCATGTATCAAGTTCAATCTAGTTATTTTCAAAGACCCCAAATTCCTAATAGAAACCCTAGTTCTCAAATAGTCCTTAGAACCGTAGATTCTTTATTCTAATTTAAGCCATCATTCCTTATGTTGATTTTTAAGGAATTATCTCGGTGCCTTATTTCAAGTCTTTTAATTTCTCATCATTACCTATTAATCCAGGTGAGTATTCATAGCCCCTTTTCTCGTTTTATTCTTTGGGGTGAAATCATGTGACCTATAAATCATGTTTTATCATTTTTATTCATTTATTCATTTGATTCATTTTATTCATTTGATTCATTATATTCAATTCAATTCATGTGTGTTATTACTTGCAAATACGTGTTTCATAGGTTGATAAACACTATTCTAGCACAATCATTAATTTATTCAAACCAACGGTTATCAATAATAGTACTATTTGGCCTGACAAGCCCACCCCATTTACATACACGCGTGGTGATTGTAACCGACATATGCTTTTGCTCATTACGGCTTAATCTGTGTGATTAAGTGGCTGCAGTCATCTAGGTTTGATTGTGCACTCGATTTATCTAATGTGATACACTTTTGCATGATAGGTTTTAACATAACATGGAATTGAATCATTTATTCATTTTAATCATTTCGATCATTTTAGTCATTATATATATGTATGCAAACCTGTGTTTACTCACCAGCTAATTCGTTAGCTGACAAATACTATTTTTCACATGATATCAGGTGTTACAGCTTAGTAGACTACATCAAGATGCTTCACACATAGGATTCATGGACCTAGTTTAACAAAATGGTTATTTATTATGTTTCACAAATTGTTTATATTCATGTATAGGTTACTTGAATATTGAATTTAATATTATTTAAACATTGTAAGTACCGTGAGCTACGAACAATCTATTCACTTTCGTCCGCTCCGACGTTTCCGCCATCGGTCGGGGTGTGACAGATTGGTATCAGAGCCATGGTTATAGGGAATTAGGTTATTAGAAACGGAATGACCTAGTCTATAACTAAGGACCCAAAACATGAGTCATCTCATGTCATTACTTGCTAATTTATGCTATTTGATTACGTATTTACTTGTTTACACATATGTTATGTTTTACATATGCCTATTGTTTATCCTCCAATATACTAATACAACTCTTATTATCAATTATATGAACTTCAAAACTCTATGGCTTATGCCTAATCCAAATCGATTTCCTAATCGATTCTCAAATCCAAATTAAAACTTTATGATTTTCAAACTTCTTCCTTAATTTTCAAATTCAATATTTTTATTTATGGTTTCAAATCTCGTCAAAGTCTAAGTCTCAGAACTGAACACGTGCAATGCTGGAAGAGTGAGTGCCTGTACCTCGAGTGTTCTGTCTAGGAAAAGGGTATTCATATAAATCCAAATCATCCGATGGATCCGTTACCTTACCTGGGAACCCTCGGGGTGAGTGTCCACTTATAGGTACGCATGTCTTTATTTAAGTTATCGTGGACCTAATACTTTGATAAGTCAACGTATTCGTGCGGTTTGTGAACTAAACGTCTACACTCGAAATATCTTCATGATTTCAACATCTCGTATTTTCAATAATCTCTCAAAGTTTTCCTAATTTTTTTTTATTAAAATATATATATATACTTTACACAAACTCATTTTTTTAAATTTCGATACATATCATTCATACATAAACTCACAATCATTCTCTGAATTCATTTAATCACAAGCTATCTCCCAATTCACATAGCTTACCATCCGATTCTAGGATAATTCAAAAACTTATAATCTAAATCCTTTTAAGATCCCTTGAATCATAAACTTATCATCAAATTTACATATGAAATTAATACATCCTATATATATACTAATTATCTCTCACCTATTTTATTAATAAACTAAGTTTCTATGAATTTGATTTTCCAAACAAACTCGACTTCTTATTAGTTCTATTTTTCTATCTATGAGCTGATCACTTATTTCTTTAAATTTGACTTCACAAATGACTAGTCCTATAGTATTAAAAAATATATATATAATAATAATAAAAAAAACTTGTTTGTTCATATAGTTTGATTCATGTAAATAATCTACACACTTGATCTGTTAACTCGATTTTCCACAACATCTATAAAAATTGACTATTCATGAAGTTAAACCCTCCTTATTACATGAAGCATGATTATCTGCCATCTATGAAACATGATTACCATGAATATGATAACTACAACCAAATTTCTCATGAACTTGAATATCATTGAACTTAACTCTTAGGAATGAAATCAGAACTTATGTGCATAAACTATCTGCCTTTTTGTAAATTTTTGGTCCCTTAGACCCATGCGTGACAGAATGAACCATGCGGACCATGCAAAGACTAGTGTAATTACGGGTGCACACGGAATTACAAAAGTCGGTGCATGTAAGTCATAGCAAATTTTGTCATGTGTTTTGGGCAATGCGACAAAGGTGATGTGATAAGGACATGGTGGATACGCCGCTGGTACATCCTATATATAAGTGTACTTATCACATTATCAAATGAAGTGTTGCCTATATCCAGTTAAGTTTGTGTGACTTCTGGATTTTGACCTATTGTCATTTAATGTTAATAAAGTCTTGGTTTGCATCCTTCATTGATCATTATTCGTTATCAACTTCTAGCGCTCACGTTGGTGATTCAACTTCTCGGGGTTAACATATTCTTGTTCAAATCGAGGGAGCTAGATAATGTTAGTACATATGCGATGGAAAGCGCATCATCATGGACATCTTTTGAAGATGTGCCACATTTTATTCATATTATACTTTTCGATTATTTATTCAATTTATTAATCATGTTATTCATTTATTCATTCATTTTATCAATTACATTTATTCATTTTTATCTTTTATTCATTTTTTTAACCACGTTTATTCATTTTTATCATCCATTCATTTTATCAATCACATTTAGTTATTCTTGTCATTTAGTAATGTTTATTCATTTTATTGTTGATCATACAAGTTAAATTGTAACAACATTTATCGATCATCTTAAACCCTATTACATTATTAACTTGGGTAGCAATGAATCACTATCCGAATCCTTCGTTCAGTTACGTTTGAATTCCTTATAACTCGAACAATGTTATAAACGACACTTAATGATATTACTTGAATTAAGGAAAATAATTATAATCATATTATCTCATTTAAATCCTAAGACAACGCATATGGCACATGATTATGTTTCGAACATGATTGTAATACACCTATCAATTCTTTCTTCAAAAGTAACGTTAATCAAATTTCGGGACGAAATTTCTTAAAGGAGGGGTGAATGTAACATTTGCCCCGAACCAGACCTGATTCTAATCCTAACCCGAACCCGTACGAATGTCCATTAAATGATTTCGACTAAATATGAAAAAAAAACATTTAATCAATAATTATATCATATTGCTCCATTTAAATCAATAACTGTCACATAATAACTATAAAAAAAAAATTATAATACAAATATACATATTTGTATAAAATAAATTCTATAAAACTAATAAGGTTTGTGTAAAGTTACATAGTTAGTGTGGTTAGTTAAGTTATTGAATTAAATAACAAAACAACTTTTAAGGGTTGGTTATGTCAATTGTAAAACTCATTTCTAAAACTCTTGTAGTTAAATAAATAGAAGTGTAAACACTAGGGATCAAAAGGAAACATTTTAATTAATTTCCATACCAAGATCCCATTCAATTTCCAAACTCACGTTTGTTTCCGGCTAGCTCCGAACCGATTCCGGCAACATCAATAACACGGTTTTGACCCGTTTTGAACCAATTAAATCATGTAAAATCCTTGGGCCATGTCTCTCGAACCCAAACCGACTTCCAATTTGACTATTTTTGCAGTCTACGGCTAAATCAAGCAAACCAAATCGTGTACGTAAACTCCGTAACGAAATCCGCTAAACTCACGCGCATTCATCAAAATTTAAACGTCTAAAACAATCCTGTGAGAAATTCGAATCATATCTCTAGTTCAAATTAGCAAAATTTACGAGATTTCAACAAATTGATTTCAAACTTCCCGAAATAAAAAAAATCAATACTCGTTATAGGTAATTGATCTAAATTAACATTAGTTATATTATTCAAAACTTCTGTTCAGTCACCCTACAATCCTCTACAATCATAATTATTGGCAAAGCACACACAACAATAATTTTCGATCGTATAATTGTTACGATTTTGCATCATCCTCGTCCATCATCTTATCATCATTTGTTCTTCATTGTTCAAGGTGATTGTTACACTCATTCAACTCGTTTTCTTTTGTAGATTAAAAGTGTTATGGTCAATTTCATTAAGATTATCAATTGTATGATCATACGGATTAATATAGGAATTAGGGTTTATAGTGATTTGGGGTTTCTTTGTGTTACTATATGTTACTAATTAAAACCGGGTTTAAACAACTAAAACAAACTAGTCCACTGGTTTATGCTTTCTATCACAATGCAGGTGACCTGGGTTCTAACCCGGCACCCCGCTTTCCGGTTCTTCAATTTTTTTGTGGTTGCTTTAAAATTTAAAGATATTTGTAGTTATGGCATAAATATTAATAAAATCATTCATTACATGATATATATCGCATAAAAAACTCTAAATTTATAAACAGTTATTTGAACGTTTTGAAACTTGTAAAATTATCATATTTATAGCAAAAGCATTGTGAATCATTTTATACACTTTGGACCTTCAAAGCTTTTATAAAATAATGAAGTTATTTTGTCACAAAATTCGACTAAATTCATCGATTTTTATAAATAAGTTAATTTGAGCAAGTTGCTATTATAAATCATCCTCTAAAAATTCTTTTATTTTATTTTATTTAGAGTTAATATCATAATTTAACTTATTATGTAAGTGAATTAAATTATTAACGTTCAATCATCATGCATTTTATATATTACAAACTATTCAGTTATTGTTATTTAATTAATCACTATTACTAAAAACAATATTAGGTTATTTATTCAACTATCATTTTATTCATATTCATGTATCAAGTTCAATCTAGTTATTTTCAAAGACCCCAAATTCCTAATAGAAACCCTAGTTCTCAAATAGTCCTTAGAACCGTAGATTCTTTATTCTAATTTAAGCCATCATTCCTTATGTTGATTTTTAAGGAATTATCTCGGTGCCTTATTTCAAGTCTTTTAATTTCTCATCATTACCTATTAATCCAGGTGAGTATTCATAGCCCCTTTTCTCGTTTTATTCTTTGGGGTGAAATCATGTGACCTATAAATCATGTTTTATCATTTTTATTCATTTATTCATTTGATTCATTTTATTCATTTGATTCATTATATTCAATTCAATTCATGTGTGTTATTACTTGCAAATACGTGTTTCATAGGTTGATAAACACTATTCTAGCACAATCATTAATTTATTCAAACCAACGGTTATCAATAATAGTACTATTTGGCCTGACAAGCCCACCCCATTTACATACACGCGTGGTGATTGTAACCGACATATGCTTTTGCTCATTACGGCTTAATCTGTGTGATTAAGTGGCTGCAGTCATCTAGGTTTGATTGTGCACTCGATTTATCTAATGTGATACACTTTTGCATGATAGGTTTTAACATAACATGGAATTGAATCATTTATTCATTTTAATCATTTCGATCATTTTAGTCATTATATATATGTATGCAAACCTGTGTTTACTCACCAGCTAATTCGTTAGCTGACAAATATTATTTTTCACATGATATCAGGTGTTACAGCTTAGTAGACTACATCAAGATGCTTCACACATAGGATTCATGGACCTAGTTTAACAAAATGGTTATTTATTATGTTTCACAAATTGTTTATATTCATGTATAGGTTACTTGAATATTGAATTTAATATTATTTAAACATTGTAAGTACCGTGAGCTACGAACAATCTATTCACTTTCGTCCGCTCCGACGTTTCCGCCATCGGTCGGGGTGTGACAGATTGGTATCAGAGCCATGGTTATAGGGAATTAGGTTATTAGAAACGGAATGACCTAGTCTATAACTAAGGACCCAAAACATGAGTCATCTCATGTCATTACTTGCTAATTTATGCTATTTGATTACGTATTTACTTGTTTACACATATGTTATGTTTTACATATGCCTATTGTTTATCCTCCAATATACTAATACAACTCTTATTATCAATTATATGAACTTCAAAATCGATTTCCTAATCGATTCTCAAATCCAAATTAAAACTTTATGATTTTCAAACTTCTTCCTTAATTTTCAAATTCAATATTTTTATTTATGGTTTCAAATCTCGTCAAAGTCTAAGTCTCAGAACTGAACACGTGCAATGCTGGAAGAGTGAGTGCCTGTACCTCGAGTGTTCTGTCTAGGAAAAGGGTATTCATATAAATCCAAATCATCCGATGGATCCGTTACCTTACCTGGGAACCCTCGGGGTGAGTGTCCACTTATAGGTACGCATGTCTTTATTTAAGTTATCGTGGACCTAATACTTTGATAAGTCAACGTATTCGTGCGGTTTGTGAACTAAACGTCTACACTCGAAATATCTTCATGATTTCAACATCTCGTATTTTCAATAATCTCTCAAAGTTTTCCTAATTTTTTTTTATTAAAATATATATATATACTTTACACAAACTCATTTTTTTAAATTTCGATACATATCATTCATACATAAACTCACAATCATTCTCTGAATTCATTTAATCACAAGCTATCTCCCAATTCACATAGCTTACCATCCGATTCTAGGATAATTCAAAAACTTATAATCTAAATCCTTTTAAGATCCCTTGAATCATAAACTTATCATCAAATTTACATATGAAATTAATACATCCTATATATATACTAATTATCTCTCACCTATTTTATTAATAAACTAAGTTTCTATGAATTTGATTTTCCAAACAAACTCGACTTCTTATTAGTTCTATTTTTCTATCTATGAGCTGATCACTTATTTCTTTAAATTTGACTTCACAAATGACTAGTCCTATAGTATTAAAAAATATATATATAATAATAATAAAAAAAACTTGTTTGTTCATATAGTTTGATTCATGTAAATAATCTACACACTTGATCTGTTAACTCGATTTTCCACAACATCTATAAAAATTGACTATTCATGAAGTTAAACCCTCCTTATTACATGAAGCATGATTATCTGCCATCTATGAAACATGATTACCATGAATATGATAACTACAACCAAATTTCTCATGAACTTGAATATCATTGAACTTAACTCTTAGGAATGAAATCAGAACTTATGTGCATAAACTATCTGCCTTTTTGTAAATTTTTGGTCCCTTAGACCCATGCGTGACAGAATGAACCATGCGGACCATGCAAAGACTAGTGTAATTACGGGTGCACACGGAATTACAAAAGTCGGTGCATGTAAGTCATAGCAAATTTTGTCATGTGTTTTGGGCAATGCGACAAAGGTGATGTGATAAGGACATGGTGGATACGCCGCTGGTACATCCTATATATAAGTGTACTTATCACATTATCAAATGAAGTGTTGCCTATATCCAGTTAAGTTTGTGTGACTTCTGGATTTTGACCTATTGTCATTTAATGTTAATAAAGTCTTGGTTTGCATCCTTCATTGATCATTATTCGTTATCAACTTCTAGCGCTCACGTTGGTGATTCAACTTCTCGGGGTTAACATATTCTTGTTCAAATCGAGGGAGCTAGATAATGTTAGTACATATGCGATGGAAAGCGCATCATCATGGACATCTTTTGAAGATGTGCCACATTTTATTCATATTATACTTTTCGATTATTTATTCAATTTATTAATCATGTTATTCATTTATTCATTCATTTTATCAATTACATTTATTCATTTTTATCTTTTATTCATTTTTTTAACCACGTTTATTCATTTTTATCATCCATTCATTTTATCAATCACATTTAGTTATTCTTGTCATTTAGTAATGTTTATTCATTTTATTGTTGATCATACAAGTTAAATTGTAACAACATTTATCGATCATCTTAAACCCTATTACATTATTAACTTGGGTAGCAATGAATCACTATCCGAATCCTTCGTTCAGTTACGTTTGAATTCCTTATAACTCGAACAATGTTATAAACGACACTTAATGATATTACTTGAATTAAGGAAAATAATTATAATCATATTATCTCATTTAAATCCTAAGACAACGCATATGGCACATGATTATGTTTCGAACATGATTGTAATACACCTATCAATTCTTTCTTCAAAAGTAACGTTAATCAAATTTCGGGACGAAATTTCTTAAAGGAGGGGTGAATGTAACATTTGCCCCGAACCAGACCTGATTCTAATCCTAACCCGAACCCGTACGAATGTCCATTAAATGATTTCGACTAAATATGAAAAAAAAACATTTAATCAATAATTATATCATATTGCTCCATTTAAATCAATAACTGTCACATAATAACTATAAAAAAAAAATTATAATACAAATATACATATTTGTATAAAATAAATTCTATAAAACTAATAAGGTTTGTGTAAAGTTACATAGTTAGTGTGGTTAGTTAAGTTATTGAATTAAATAACAAAACAACTTTTAAGGGTTGGTTATGTCAATTGTAAAACTCATTTCTAAAACTCTTGTAGTTAAATAAATAGAAGTGTAAACACTAGGGATCAAAAGGAAACATTTTAATTAATTTCCATACCAAGATCCCATTCAATTTCCAAACTCACGTTTGTTTCCGGCTAGCTCCGAACCGATTCCGGCAACATCAATAACACGGTTTTGACCCGTTTTGAACCAATTAAATCATGTAAAATCCTTGGGCCATGTCTCTCGAACCCAAACCGACTTCCAATTTGACTATTTTTGCAGTCTACGGCTAAATCAAGCAAACCAAATCGTGTACGTAAACTCCGTAACGAAATCCGCTAAACTCACGCGCATTCATCAAAATTTAAACGTCTAAAACAATCCTGTGAGAAATTCGAATCATATCTCTAGTTCAAATTAGCAAAATTTACGAGATTTCAACAAATTGATTTCAAACTTCCCGAAATAAAAAAAATCAATACTCGTTATAGGTAATTGATCTAAATTAACATTAGTTATATTATTCAAAACTTCTGTTCAGTCACCCTACAATCCTCTACAATCATAATTATTGGCAAAGCACACACAACAATAATTTTCGATCGTATAATTGTTACGATTTTGCATCATCCTCGTCCATCATCTTATCATCATTTGTTCTTCATTGTTCAAGGTGATTGTTACACTCATTCAACTCGTTTTCTTTTGTAGATTAAAAGTGTTATGGTCAATTTCATTAAGATTATCAATTGTATGATCATACGGATTAATATAGGAATTAGGGTTTATAGTGATTTGGGGTTTCTTTGTGTTACTATATGTTACTAATTAAAACCGGGTTTAAACAACTAAAACAAACTAGTCCACTGGTTTATGCTTTCTATCACAATGCAGGTGACCTGGGTTCTAACCCGGCACCCCGCTTTCCGGTTCTTCAATTTTTTTGTGGTTGCTTTAAAATTTAAAGATATTTGTAGTTATGGCATAAATATTAATAAAATCATTCATTACATGATATATATCGCATAAAAAACTCTAAATTTATAAACAGTTATTTGAACGTTTTGAAACTTGTAAAATTATCATATTTATAGCAAAAGCATTGTGAATCATTTTATACACTTTGGACCTTCAAAGCTTTTATAAAATAATGAAGTTATTTTGTCACAAAATTCGACTAAATTCATCGATTTTTATAAATAAGTTAATTTGAGCAAGTTGCTATTATAAATCATCCTCTAAAAATTCTTTTATTTTATTTTATTTAGAGTTAATATCATAATTTAACTTATTATGTAAGTGAATTAAATTATTAACGTTCAATCATCATGCATTTTATATATTACAAACTATTCAGTTATTGTTATTTAATTAATCACTATTACTAAAAACAATATTAGGTTATTTATTCAACTATCATTTTATTCATATTCATGTATCAAGTTCAATCTAGTTATTTTCAAAGACCCCAAATTCCTAATAGAAACCCTAGTTCTCAAATAGTCCTTAGAACCGTAGATTCTTTATTCTAATTTAAGCCATCATTCCTTATGTTGATTTTTAAGGAATTATCTCGGTGCCTTATTTCAAGTCTTTTAATTTCTCATCATTACCTATTAATCCAGGTGAGTATTCATAGCCCCTTTTCTCGTTTTATTCTTTGGGGTGAAATCATGTGACCTATAAATCATGTTTTATCATTTTTATTCATTTATTCATTTGATTCATTTTATTCATTTGATTCATTATATTCAATTCAATTCATGTGTGTTATTACTTGCAAATACGTGTTTCATAGGTTGATAAACACTATTCTAGCACAATCATTAATTTATTCAAACCAACGGTTATCAATAATAGTACTATTTGGCCTGACAAGCCCACCCCATTTACATACACGCGTGGTGATTGTAACCGACATATGCTTTTGCTCATTACGGCTTAATCTGTGTGATTAAGTGGCTGCAGTCATCTAGGTTTGATTGTGCACTCGATTTATCTAATGTGATACACTTTTGCATGATAGGTTTTAACATAACATGGAATTGAATCATTTATTCATTTTAATCATTTCGATCATTTTAGTCATTATATATATGTATGCAAACCTGTGTTTACTCACCAGCTAATTCGTTAGCTGACAAATACTATTTTTCACATGATTTCAGGTGTTACAGCTTAGTAGACTACATCAAGATGCTTCACACATAGGATTCATGGACCTAGTTTAACAAAATGGTTATTTATTATGTTTCACAAATTGTTTATTTGATTCATGTATAGGTTACTTGAATATTGAATTTAATATTATTTAAACATTGTAAGTACCGTGAGCTACGAACAATCTATTCACTTTCGTCCGCTCCGACGTTTCCGCCATCGGTCGGGGTGTGACACGGGGTTTGGGTTATAGTATTTGAATTTACGAACAAGTCCCTCGAGTTTTAAATTGTTTTAACTTCTTCCCAAATTTATATATTTTTTTTAGTTACAAATTGAACCCCGTAACTATTACGACGTATATATTTTACTAAATTCTCCCGTTTTTTCTTTGGTACGTATTCGAGTTATAAGAATTTGTAATTCACCTAAATACTAATAGTTAACGTCACTTGTTCGAATTATTATTTTGTAATAGATAGTTATTTAGATAAATATTTAATTAATATATTTAATTTATTATTGGCATCATATACGAAAAAGGATTCCATGCTAATAAAGACTAATGGAATTTGATTAAGTTGAGTTAACAGTGTTAAACCTGAAATTGTCGGGTGTCACATCATCTCCTTGTTGAAAGAATTTTCATCCCGAAAACTAAGTAAGGTTGGTAAGGGTTTGAGGTTGTAGGAAAGAAAAGAAAAGAAAAATTCTGGGTTGTCACATCATCCCCTTGTTGAAAGAATTTTCGTCCCGAAAATTAAATACATTCGGTAAAAAGATCTGGGATTAAAGGAAAAAAATCGAGTTGCCACATCATCTCCTTGTTTAATGAAATTTCGTCCCGAAATTTTGACCAATATTATTAATATAAAAAGTTAAAATTTGGTATAGTTAAGGTATTAGATTTTCACGCTCTTATATAAACTCTGGTGCACGCTTTAAATTATATCAACTTCGATTATAAGGATCTTACCGTGTTCCAGTGTTTTAGATCATTTGTCCATGATTTCAACCGATGATCAAGTACGTAGTTTCTTATTCTCGGATTAACAGTTTATTGTTTATGGTAGCATTCATCACGCGAATCCTTAGAGTCATGAAATGTATTCAATATTCGAACTTATATACGTCAGAAATAACTTAGAGTTTTGTTTATCTTGAAATATTATGGATGAGGTACGAGCCTGATATATTGCAAGGTATTATGATGAATATTTAAATGACGTGGATTCACTTTATCAAAAGTGATCTTAAATGTTAAATAGAAAGAGATTTTCCAAATAAGTTGTTATCTTTATGTATTCCTTCAAGGAATCCTTACATACATAGGTTTGTTTAACATTCGCTTGAAGAAACCATGATGTTAACATGTTACCGGGTTTTGGCAAAAGGTTATAACACACTAACCAAAACCTGAAGTACCCGACCACGTATAGTAGGTTTGTAAATTTTGGTAAGGTATAAGTTTTAGCTGGCGGATTTAAATTGATATAGGGGAAATGAATCATTATCATTAGGATCTAGATATAGTAGTGGAAGCTTATTAAGCTTGTCTTTATTTATTTATTTATTATATATGTATGATACATTTGATGTAAGGTATATCGTACGTATCTTCGTTTTTATTGTTTTTTTCCTCCATGGTTATATTGTAAGTGTCCATCATCCAAGGATGAACCTTTAAGACAATGTCATCACAAGATGGGCTTCGTATATATCTTATTTAGGTGTATATGATAAGTTGTATGTCATCCAAGGATGGAAATTTTATCACTGGTTATATGGAATAGACTTGTATTTTAGATAAATCCGTAAAAATTGGTTCTGCATTGTTGTGTTTTGGGTATGTCCACACGAAAGGTTTTGCCAGGATCATTGTGTACCTGTAAATTCACCATTACGTTGCGCACCCGCAATCGTCAATTTACCTTACACAATTGACCTAGTTTGTCTCCCATCATGGGCTTTGATCTTAAGTCTTATCATGCGTATTGTTTTGTTCACATCTTACGAAATATTTTATCTTATTTCGAATATAGGGTGTCTAAAAGAAGTATGGTATGCTTGCAACTAGCATAAGTAAAATCCGCAACAAGTTTTTATGATTAGTGTGATGTATCTATGGGGAATCATACGTCAATTATCCTATGTTTTCATCATATTATCCAGGTAAGTCTGCTAGGGACATGTAATGAACATACAATAATCATAACAAATGAAAACATCAAAAAAAAAGTAGGTAGCATGTTCCAACACTTAGTGGTCTACACAATAAGCAACATGTTACAACATATAATGTGTCCTAAAACTAATATGTTACAGCAAATGAATGTGTCACATAACAAGTGACGTATAGTAACACATAGCAGGTCACATAACTATCAAGTCAAAACCTCACTATGAATGAGTTTCTAGAAAGAAAGAAAAAATCTAGTTCCATTGTTCTTGTACTCCTATTCATTAGGCGTCGGTCCCACCGGCTGGTTGCCATAACGATGTAAGTCTCAAGTCAAGGTGCAAAGAAAATGTTTCTCATGTAATACCAAAAGAATTTGTCTTAAACGACATGACGGGACAATAAAGTTGTAAGACTAGCAAGTCCACGCTTAATGCGAATCAAGTAATGGGTTAAGAAATGTTTACTCAAGTGTAACTAATGCAGTGTACAGTTATAGTCTAGAATGCAATGCAAACCTAGTTCGCTATAACCACTGGGCTCTGATACCAATCTGTCACACCCTCAATTTTCCACAAACGGGGTATCCGTTAGGCGTGTGACAAACCAGGATCTCAGTCATTAGTTACACCAAACGACGTACATGATTTGAAAAGTAACGTATTGTTTTAAGTAATAAAACTTAGAATAAAAGTTTTACATTAGATGCGGAAGCGTAAACAATAAATGAGAATCTTTTTAGTAAAAATGATTATAATATTTGAATGTACAAATGCAAATATAATAAATAGAGTTGATTTCTCAAATCAATGTGACCCATGAATGAATGCCCTATCCGTGAGTGTTATCTTGACAACCTGAGATAAACATGCTAAAGTGTGTCAACATAAAGTTGGTGAGTTCACAGGTTTATAAAACTAGAAAGTAAGTCATAAAAGCAATTCAGTAATTCCCTTAGTATATCAAGTAGTTAGCTAGACTACTATGCATGCTACACTAGTGTACGAAAGTGTTTACGACCGAAGCTGACAGCAATGTAAAGAAATGAACGCCTCAAGCCAGTGTCTCCCAGACACGGTAAATGATAGGACAATTAAACACCCGTTCGACCTCCAGTCGTGCTGGAGCGACCAGCCCGGATGGGGTTTGTCAAACCCAGTAGTACTACTCAAAATTTCCTCGCTTTGCAATATAATTAACGGTCCAAACGTAAGGCAAAAGTACTGACACTAGGTACGCATGTGATCATACTAAGAACCATGATTGTAAAGAAAGTAATTACAGCATGTTATCTCCCCCAAAAAGAGTAAGTAAAAGTAAAGGTAAAAAGGGGCCGTGAAACTCACCTTAGGTTGTGCAGCTACAAGTAATAAGCAAAAATAGAATTTCCAAGGTCGACCAACGACCTGTTTAAGCTATATGAATTAGGTATAAATTTCTCTAATACATCCATGTTTGGTTTCGCATTCGCGGTTTGGTTTCGTACCCCAACTCCTTAACATATATATGTCATGTAAATAAACAAAATGGATTTTTGACATGTGACCCGACTAAAATATTTAGAGTTATTATTATAATATACACTCCTAAGCAAGTCAATCCATGCAAGATACACACCTACTATATATTAATTTTATTCGTATATATATAGTACGTTGCACACATAGATGATACATATATATTATCAATATAGTTACTACGTATACAGATGATTGATGCATACATACTATTATACCCACACATTGGTTTATACATACATATCCTAACCTATATATAACAGCCGCATATATGTATATATATACATTTACATTAACACACCTGCATACAATCTCATATATATACATTAACATACATACATACAATCATACAAGTTACATTCCTTGCCTAATCTAACAACATGCATCGCATCAGCACGTATACACATCATCTAGCAATCTGGATTGATCCGAAAACCGTATCTCGTAAAGTAAGAAACCGAAACCGCAACGAACCAAACGTGTTAAACAAATGAGACGAGAAAGCGAGCTATAAGAACATACCGGAACGCGTAAGAGATGGAAAGTGCACACCGTTGACTTCTAAATGTGGTTGCAGGTTTGCCGGAGACGACGGCGGTGCTTGGAACAACGACAATGACAACGGTGATGATTGCGAGTGACTCCGAACAACCGTGGACGACGGCGATTTCACCGGCGGCTGCTAGAGATGGCAAAAGATGATGGCGGTGATGGTAGAAGGTGATGCGACAACGGTTAGGGTTTTGTGTGTGTGGAGGGGAGAACGACGAGAGGTTGGGGGCGGGGTTTGGGTTATATTATTTGAATTTACGAACAAGTCCCTCGAGTTTTAAATTGTTTTAACTTCTTCCCAAATTTATATATTTTTTTTAGTTACAAATTGAACCCCGTAACTATTACAACGTATATATTTTACGAAATTCTCCCGTTTTTTCTTTGGTACGTATTCGAGTTATAAGAATTTGTAATTCACCTAAATACTAATAGTTAACGTCACTTGTTCGAATTATTCTTTTTGTAATAGATAGTTATTTAGATAAATATTTAATTAATATATTTAATTTATTATTGGCATCATATACAAAAAAGGATTCCATGCTAATAAAGACTAATGGAATTTGATTAAGTTGAGTTAACAGTGTTAAACCTGAAATTGTCGGGTGTCACAGCTACGCTCGGAAATACAAACTTAAGTGGTGATTTTAAGAATATTTATTACGATTCCAATTAGTTTTGAGACAAAACTGTGGTAAACCAGAACAAAATATTTATTTTAAAAAAATTATTAATTAGTTTAGTGCCCGTGCTACGCTCGGGAACACATGATATATTTTTAAAATTTGATTTTTAGTATAGCAATATTATATGCAAATTAAAGAGAATAAAGTGCATAGTTTTATGGTGTAGTTTATTTTTCTTTTTTTAAAATCATATAAAAATGTTATGTATATTTATAAAACACACTGAGGTCTTTAATTGTATGTTATTATTAACTTTATCCATAAGTTTCATTTTTTAACTCTATCAAATATAAACCGACTCATGTATACCCCTTGTAATAAAGGGTTAAAAATATAAATACTCTTAAATTTTTCAGAATTCTCCAAAATATTAGGGGACCAAAAATTTAATTAATTTTAATTATAATAAATTTTATATACATATTTTAAATAAAAAAATCATTATTGTGAGATAATCTCTCAAATAATGCCACATAAGCTAAAAGCTATGAAAAGATGCCATATAGGATTTTTTTGTTTTGGTATATTATATAAGGATTATACTCAAATTAAAGAGAATTAAATGTTTAGTTTTATGGTATAGTTTATTTTAAAACTTGTTTGTATATAAAGTTTATGTATGTTTATAAAACACTTAGGTTTTTAATTGTATATTATTACCAACTTTATTTTTAACTTTCATTTTTGTACCTTATCAAATAAAAACAGACTCATCTATATCCTTAGTAGGAGATAGTTAAAAATATAATTATTTTTAAATTATTTAAAGTTCTCCTAGATATTAGGGGACCAAAATGTAATTAGTGTTGTTATTATAATATATTTTATATACATATTATAAATAAAAAATCATTATTGTGAGAATTTTTATACTCTATCAAATAACAAACTCATGTATATATATCCCTAGTAGTAGAGGGTTGAAAATATAATTACTTTTAAATTTTTTAAAATTCTCCTAAATATTTGGGGACAAAAATGTAATTAGTGTTATTATAATATATTTTATATACATATGTTAAATAAAAAATAATTATTATGAAAAAATTCTTAAATGATGCCACATAAGCTATAAGCTTTAAAAAAATGACACCTAAGTTTTTTTTGTTTTCCTATATTATATTAGAGATACGACATTACACGACGCGAGAGTGCATGGCCAACCCACACCTAAAGCGCCTACGTTCCGCTTGTAGCCAATATAACCACATCCCAACTTGCACGAGATTCAACAAACGAAGCTACTGGTAGTCCCGAGGGGATGGAATCCTCCAATAATAGTTAGCAGTACTGAACAAACGAGCCATCGGTCCGGGGAAAAACAAAGGACTGCCTTTAAAAAAAGAAAAAGGAACTCGCTTAACTCGCTAGGCCTTCAAAACAAAAGCTATTTTGTTCATGCTTCATGGATATTATCAAAACGGAGTATCGAACAAATGTGTTTGATTGAGTCAAACCAAAGAGAGCAAAACGGATCATATTTAAGAGGATTGGCCCAATGACAAATAGGCAAATTGTCACACCCCGACCAATGGCGGAAACCTCGGGGCGGACGTAAGTGAATAGATTGCTCGTAGCTCATGGTACTTGAAATTATCTAAATAGAATTTACTTTTCCAAATCTTGTTATTCAAGTAAATACATACAATAGTTTAAACAAACTGAACAACTAAACATCACGATTGAATTATCTAGGTCTAAAAAAATCCTATATGTGATGCATCTTGAATAATCCAACTAAACTGCATTTCCTGAAGTCATGTGAAAAATAACTGATCAGCTAAGGAATTAGCTGATGAGTAAACATAGGTTTGAAGTACGTATAGATATAATGATTAAAAGTCAATTCAATTTGTTATGACAAAACTTATAAGGGCAAAGATGTACATACAGGATAACAACCCGCCTTATAGATACAAGCACTAGGCCATCTCCAATTACCCAGCTGAATAATAGAAGAAACAGTAGTGTTTGTATTAAACCCGCCCTCATGATATCTCTAGGAGAAATATAGATGCTTAAAGGACCTTAAGAACACCAACAACCACTCCAAGCTCAAGTAGACTCCCTATTTCCAATACAAGACCATATGTAGTTTTGAATCATAAACCTCAACTTGAGAATCTTCTTCCAGCCCCACGTCATGCTCCCACTATGAGGAACCTCTCAAAAACTTCTATCTTTCAACTTGTATCAATGAATTCATTCTACCCAAAGCGAGGGTATTAGAATACTCCAAATTGAGTAGTCATAAGAGATTTATTAACCTCCCCAATACGCCGAATACCCAATCCCCCTTGACTCTTTGGAAGATACACATCTTGCCATGCAACCTTAGCTTTAACTTTCCCATTCGTGCCTTGACGCCTTAAATAATTTTGCATTCTTTTTTCCAGATCATGGATAAGACGTGCAGGTAAGATAAAAACAAAATCCCAGTAAACATGAAGAGAAGAAAGCACCGACATAATTAATTGAAGCCTTCCAGAAAAAGATAGGGATTTAATTTTCCAATCCTCAATTCTTCTTTCCATACGTTCTAAGAGCACCCGACAATCTTAATATAACAATCGAGTAGAGATTGAAGGCACCCCAATATAACGAACATGAAGTTTACCTTCCTCAAACGACATAATACTAAGAACAATTAGCTTTGTGTGATCAGCCACCTTATAGAAAAAAACGTACTCTTAGCCACACTTGGAGCTAACCCAGATGAGTGTTTGAATTCCTCCAACGCATCCATAATAACTTTAGCTGATTTAGTTTCGCCTCTGGAAAAGAGGAAAAGATCATTTGCAAAACGTAAGTTAATGATTCTAAGCTTTTCACATTTAACATGGAATCTGAAGTCATTATTAATAGCAACTGAACGTTGAAGCATTAGCGAAAGCGTCTCCATAATAAATTTGAACAAGTAAGGAGACATTGGATCTCCCTGTCTCAAGCCCCATTTTCCTTTGAAATAGCCATGATAATTTCCAATAATGCTTAAAGAAAAGGAAGTACTAGACACACAAGCCATAATCTAAGAAACCATAAACGGATGGAACCCAAACTTGGTAAGAATTTCCTTCAGAAACTACCAATTCACTATGTCATATGCCTTTTTTATGTCGACTTTAAAAGCACATCTAGGAGTACCTAAATTCAAATGGTAAGTATGCTTAAGCTCTTGAGTAAGTAATATGTTATCAGAGATTCGTCTACTGGGCACAAAAGTAGATTGATTAATGCTAATAACATCGTCCAAACCTTCCAAAATCCTATTTGAGATCACCTTGCTAACACATTTGTATAGGACATTGCAACAAGAGATGGTTCGGTAATCAACAATCCTAGTCGGAGTAGGAACCTTTGGTACTAGCGCAATAACTGTATGGTTCACTTCTTGAAGTAATCTCCCATGCACAAAAAAATCCTTAATAGCTTCACAAATTTCTGTACTCACCACTTCCCAAGTATTCTTAAAAAACGCAGAAGTATATCCATCAGGCCCTGGAGCTTTGTTATCCCCCATAGAAAAGATGGCATATTTATTTCATCATATGTTATGTTTCGAGTCATATACAGGGCTTTATCAGAATTCGGAAACTTAGTATACAAACCATCAATGTTTATCAGATTACCATGACATTCCAATCCCAAAAAAAATACGAAAATGGGTAACAAACGCCTGAGCTACATCCCCCCTTCCAGCATTACTCCATCATGATTAATTAGGGACTATTTGGCAAAATCTGAATCATTAAGTGCTGAATGGTTAAGAGGTCTGAACCAATAAGAGGCTCTATCAATGAGAGGGATGTTGAGGTAGAAATGCAGATGAGAGTATAGTTGGTATATGCTCCATTCTGTTCCATTCAGCATATCTCTGTCTCGTAACCATTCAGCGCTTAACATAACAATTCAGAGGCTATTTTTTATGAAACAAACGCTCTGAATGCTGAATCTGAATGATTAAGCACTGAACTGAACCATTAAGAGGTGAAACAAACAGCCCCTAATTTTGTCCACTCGACTTCTATGATACTTAAATTTAAGAGAGTTGTGAAAGTAGGCTGAATTTAAGTCTCCAACCTTAAGCCATTCCACTTTTGATTCTTGTTTTAAGAAACTTCATCTAGAACAACCATCTCAAACTCCTTTAGACAATGTACCTCTATTGCACGAAGTGAACAATATGTTGGATTCACATCTATAGCTCTTTGAATATCATTCAACTTATCTCTAAGGGCATCCACTTTTTTATGAACATTACCATTCTCATACAAGAGCTTTTGCATAAGGGACTTTAAAGCTTTAAGCTTTTTAGCCACTCGAAACATACAATTACCGTTAATATGTAAACCCCATGCATGCACAACTGCCTCCTTGAAACCCCTTTTCTTTACTAGAAACTTTGCAAACTTGAATGGCTTAGGTCTTAATTTAGCCACCGAAGGAAGTTTTAACACACAAGGCGTATGATCAGAAATTCTATATAGCCGATAAACCATAAATCAATCTTTTTGAATGTTCCAAACATGAGAAATTACCAAAAAAACTCCTAACTACTTGGTATGCTCATGCAATAATACTCAACAACAATCTGGAATAGACCTCTGAATCCTTGACTGAGCTTTGCAAGTTTTTGGTCACAAGGCCATTTAGAAATGATAAGCGCTTTGCAGTATGCTCTTGATATTTTGTAAATAAAGTCCATTTAGAAATGGCAAGGCTTCGTCTTGAAGGAGGACCATGTGTAAATTAAAAAGCTGAATATTAAAGGGTGGACATCAATATCTCTAGCTAGGAAACAAAAACATACCTTTTACTAAGTCATGAAAATAAATAAGTTTGAAAACAAATAAATATACTTCCCCAAACTTGAAACTACAAACAATAAGACAAATGAGTACTTACCTACAACAAGAGTAAATTACCTTTTGTACACATATATTTTGTCAATATTAACCATCTGAAATTTAAAGTTTAAAATTGTTACTTGCACCCCGACTTTTCATATTTTCATTTATTTGTGTCAATCTGACTAATGGTGTTAAGTTTTTCAGTAAGTTTTTAATGAAACGACCAAGATACTATTTGTAACAATAAACAAAATATTAAATAACAATAAGCCAATTCTAAATATATAGCTAATATGTTATACTATGAAATCTTCCTTATATATTAAAACTCCAAAACAAAACCCCCACCTACAAATTTCATCATATCCGTGGGCCTCAAAACTATCAATTGCCGGTCACCGCCACAACTCCATCGCACCATCTATTTCTAACCCAGTCACCAATACTGCCCCACATTGCAGCCACCATCGCCCCTAACGTAGCCATTGTTGCTTGGGAATCAAGTGTACCAGCTTCGATTAGGCTTTGGTTGGTGGTGGCGAGGGGTGCTAGGTTCAATTAAGCTTAACATTATCAAAGATCAATGAGGTTATATGCAATCGAGTGGTGGCTATTATTAGATGTTCTAGAATGTGTTTGTAGATGGATAGGATTAAAAATGAATTGGGTTAGGTGCAATCAAGTCATGATTTTTAGACCATAAATCAGAATTGGATAAGGGTGGTGGGTAATCAACGTTGATGCAAAGAAGAAGATGAGGTGGTCTAGTGGTTGCGACGATGGTAGATGGTTGTGATTGTGTCAAGTATGGTGGTTGTTGTTAGAAGGTTTCTAATGACAGGGAAGATATGATGATAATGGTTGGATTTGGAGATAGTTTCATCATTGAATGTATAGCGTTTGATTAGGAAATTAGGGGTTTTTTTGGTCCGGTTGTGATGACAGGTTCACTATGTAGGTGTTGTTTAACGTGGTTACTGATTGCGGTTTACAGGCGGCCGGTGACTGTGCGGAGGCGGTGTAAACATGCAAGAAAAGGGAAGGGGTGTATTTTTTTTTATTAAACTATAGCTTTACATGTGATTTAATGTATGAGTTTGGTTAAATTGGTTTATGTTTAAAACAAGGGTATTTTGGTAAACTCATTAAAATCTAACATAAAAATTTGACAAAATTACACAAATCGTCCTTTATTTATATATCAATTTGCTACTTCTGTCCTTTTTGTAAAAAGAATTGCACTGGATGTCCTTTTTTTATTGTGTTTGTTGCAAATTATGTCCTTTTGGCTAACAGTCGTTTGTTTTTTACGTTAAATTTACCATGTGCCACTCACGTGAGGGGCATTTATGTCTTTTCATTATTGCTGCATGTTCAGTATTAAATATTTATTTATTCATTTATTAATACCCTTTCACCCCAATATAAAACCTAATCTCCAACGTTCATCAAATTCCCAAAACCCATTCAACACACATAATCCCAAACCTAAAAAATCTCCGATCGAAGCTAAAATGGTGTTTTGTTCGTGTGGAAAACTGGCGTTGCTAAGGACTTCATGGACAGACAAAAATCCGGGTCGTAGGTTCTGTTATTGTCCCCAATCTATGGTAAGTGCATTTTGATCTTAACCATGCCTAATTTTACCAGATCTTTAACCAATTTATATGGTGAAATAGGGTTCTGGTTGTAAGTTTTTCTGCTGGAAGGATGATAAGATGTGCCCAAGATCAATGGAGCATTCCTGGACTGTTAAGATCCAAGAATGAATCAGACATTAATCTCAAGAAAAGTGAAAAGGAGAAGATGAAATTAAGGAACATGCTGATGAAGTCTTGGGGTTTTTTTTGCTGTGATGGTTGCTGGTCTTGTGTTGTATTAAGCTAAAGAAGATGTGGTTGTTGGTTGTTATAAATTATGTAGTAATGATGTACCTTTTCGGTTGTTGGTTAGTGTAATGGCAAAATGGCCGTGGTTATTATGTACCTTTTTGGTTTAATTTAACCATGTATTAATGTAATGGTTAAAGTATGTAATATATGACTTTTTGAATGGAATTGTAATGCTACAAATTGTTATGCTAGCTTATGAAATCAAAAGACATATATCATCAACAAAAAAGGAAACCTGTTATGCTAGATTATGCTAGAAATTGTATGTTGCAACTTGTTTTTAAGACACACGTTGAACAAACCAAAAAAGGCAACCTAATTGTTCAAACATAAACCCATAAAAGGACAGATTCTTAGCTATTCAAACATAAATCACCAAAAACACATACATCATTCTTCTTGACCCTTGCAAGACCTACTATTGTGTCCCTTCATGTTACACTTTGAGCAAGTATTTGTTGTCCCCTTCCTTTTCATTTTTCCACTGGTAGTAGCCTCTGCCAATTCAATAGCTGACTTCTTTCTTGTTTTTTTGGCCTACCAATTGGCTTATGATATGTTGGTGGTTTAATGGTTGTTGGGACTACAGATTGGTGCCAAGCATCTTTACCATTTATTGGGAAGATTTTAAACTTGTACACCTCCTTCCACCTCTGCATAGTGTATATTGGATGAACATAAACATCTTCCACTTCCTTTTTATTCTCATTCTTAGCCTCCAACCAATCTGCAGCCACTTCATGTTTTCATGGCATTCCTGTAATTTCCCATCTCATGCACACACATGTCCTTTTTTTCTCATCCTGCACACTCATCACTTGATAGTGGTATTCTCCATTCCAACTCACTGTAAATTTTGCTGCTTGCCTCTCAATCTCTTCAAATAACTTGCTAGCGTATGGTGTTAAAAGACCTTCTTCTCCATCAATTACTGTTAGCACATTCACAATCCTCCTCATGAGATACTCCCGGATAAACTCTAAAAGTGTAATAAGTGGTTTGTCCCTCCCATCCACTATTTTTGAGTTAAACACTTCACACATGTTGTTGAGTAAGACATCTGAATGTGCCCTGCCTATAAAATATAGCAATTTATATAAAGTGTTTAAAAATCAGTAACAAAAACAAGATAAATGTTTAAAATATACCTGAAAAATGGGATAATGATCAATGTTTTGGGTCATTTTTAGACAGCCACAGTTGTGCTTTTGTGTTTAAAATTTTCAACTCCACCATATGTTTCTCAAACCAAACCATAGATGTTGATTTGGCTAGCTTCCATAGTAGATCCTTATATGCTTTTCCTCGAAATTATAGCTTCATATTCTCATGAATATGTCTAAGGCAGTATCTGTGTTCTGCACATGGGAACACTTTAGCCAGTGCAGGAAGTATGCCCTGTTATAAATTAGTAAAGAAAACATATTAGATACATAACTAAATTAGTTAAGAAAAAATAATGAATATATGGTAAGAATAATAACCTTTTGTCAACTACTAAATTAGGGTCAATAACCACAGCACTAAGAACGTGTCCAGGTATGGACCCTTTATGAAAGCCCCATCAAGCCCTAACAAGTCTCTACCAATTGCCTTAAACCCCTGCTTCAATGACCCCAGGCACACATATATTCTTTTGAACTTTCTATCAGTAGAGTTTGGATCTGCTAGTTATTCAACCTCAATCTTAATTGTAGTACCTGGGTTTGTCTTCATCAATTCATCAACATAATCTCTGAGAAGAGAGTATTGTGACGAATAATCTCCTTGCATATGTGTAATTGCTTTGGTCTTAGCCCTAAAAGCTTTCATTCTAGAAACTGATACTTGATACTTTATCTAGAACTGTTTTTGAACTGCTTTCACAGGAATGTTTGGATTTTCTTCAATTTGTTCAAGTAACTTGTTTGCAAGAAAGGTAGCTGTGCAGTGCTTGATAGATCTGGATTGAAGGCAGGTATGTACATCTCTAAAAGTCTTGACCATCCATGAGGCACTATTGGTTTCCTTACCAATATAAAGCATCCAAGGGCATTAATACTTTTCAGAGTCTTTCTTTTTACCTCTCCCACCTAATTTTAACTTCATTGCAACTTGATGACCTATCTCACTAGAAGAATCTGCCACATCACTTATTTTCCTTTTTCCTTTATTCATATTACATCCTTTATCTTGCAAGGGATTAGGATCCTACTTCCATCAATTTCAAAGTTTGGTAACTCACCTTCACATACTGCTCTAACCCTTGTAGCATCATCCTTGATAATTTTTAATCCCCTTCTTGAAAGCACAGCAAGTTCCTTGATCAGTTTCTTAGCTTCAACCTTGTTACCAAACACTTGACCAATATAGAAATTTGTGTCATTAGCATGTACCCTCCTTAGATACTTTAATAACTTTTTTTCTGGAACTAGTCTCATCTCATCTGTATCATACCCACTTTCCAAAATGTCATTATCCAAAATTATATTATCATCAAGTTCAGCATTGATTTGGTTGTTAATATCTCCATCAGTGTTTATATGAAAATCCCTCATATCTACATCAACATCATGCATACGATCCTCCTCAGCTACAAAATCACTATCTTGATCCTCATCCTGCTCTTCATTGTCTTTCATTAGTATGTTTGATGTGTGAAAACGTATATATATATATATATACTTTAATAATAAAAATGCTATTTCACAATTCGGTTTTGAAAATAGAAATATCTAACTTTACTCCACACAAACAGCAAGTGTACTGGTCGTGCGTAGCTAGGTAAATCCGAGTATCGAACCTAAGGACACGTTAGACGGCTCTTAGTAATAAACAGTTGTCTAGTTTTAGCCGGTTTAAGAAAGTTGATTTTTTTATTAACTAATATTAACTGATTTGAAACTACACTAAAAATAAAAATATAAACTTAATAAAAAAAACTAAATTAAATCTAAAAAAATAAGAACGAAACTAATGGCGAACAAGAGACGGAAAAAAATCAAATATGGAGTAACGACTACCTAGGCTAGGAATTCTATTGATGACTCTACTACTCTCGGTTTATTTAATCATATGGTACCGGACTCTAAAAATACAACTATATCAAGAAATCACTTAAGTTTCATAGATCTCCTCCCGGACTCACTAACTTACCTAACCAACTCCTAAGGGTTGTGTAAAGCACATCGGGGTAAGGTTTTGGTTCTCCTTCCGGTCTCACCAACTTAAGGAATGCTAAGGTATCCAACTATTATATCACCTTCCAGTCTCAACAATACAATATCCTAAGAACCAAACTTACGATTCTAGGGATAAAGGGATAATTCTATTTATATTAATTTAAAATACGAAATCACAAGAATCTAAGCCAAAAAGGTAAAATCCACTCCCGTGTAATTTTATCCTAACCGAACCTAAAAACTAGATGAAACGACACCCTATCACCTTCTGGTCTCAAGGTTGGTAGAATACTAGTTTAGATTTGTGACACCCGAGAATTTCGGATTAACTTCGTTACCTAAATCACGTTAATTCCATTAATGTCACTGTACTCTACATTTAATTAGTTGAATTAAATGTGCTACTTGTTACGCAAACAGTTACACGCAACAGAAATTTAGAGAATTACAAAATCACGCGAGTTAATACTCGAATGTTGGTAAATTAATAAAATAATAATCCTGAACAACTAAATAAATATAAATTTAGTGAATTTATATTATATGTGACTTACATGTTTAATTTCGTAAACTTTCGTGAAATCGTATGTTTTACGTGTTTTAACATTGTAATCAAGATTAGTGAAATTTATAAAATAAAGGTTGATAATATAATTAGAGGGATCTTTCTTGTTATTTTGTAAACTCCAATTAAAAGGGGATCCATGGATCATCTAGGAGATCCATGGGTAATCCAAAACCCACCATTCAGTCAAATAACTATACTAGTTAAACCAAAACCCTAATCCTTCTAGACTAAAGAAAAAAAACTTCATAGCCTCTACACATAGTCCACACATAATCACTATATTTTCTTGGTTTTTGATCGAATTGGTGGTGATTTTGATTGCTATTTGGAGTTTTAGACACTTTACAAGTAAGTTTTCATCCTAAAACCTTCCTACATGTTGTGAAATCTTCATAAAGAAAAACCCTAGTTCATCCAAATCCTTCAATTGGTATTTTGTATGTGAAATTGGGTATTGATTGTTAGTTTATATGAAGTGTGATGAAGTTGTAATCATTAGAAACTAGGGAATGTTAAAAAAGTTCATGATTTTGTTTTTGGAGAAACTAGTGTGATATGGGTTTACTAGAACATGAAATTTTTATGCTTGGATCGTTTTTATGTTCTACCTATGCTAAGAAACCATTTAGATTTCGTTTTTGACAAAACCGTTGATGACAAAATATTGACAGATTCATAACATGATCTTTCTTGGACTGTAACTTGTTGAAAACCCAACCAAAATGAGTCATTCTTGAGGCTAGATTATAGTTTAAGAAGTCTAGTCTCCAGAAAACTAAACCAATGAATTTTTGGAGAAGAATAAGTTAGACTTTTTGATTTTATAAAAACAGATGTCAAATCTGAAAATCTGGGCAGAAAATGTGTCAACTTCAAAAGGTCATAACTTCAGCTTTCTATATTGATAAAATTTGTATTTTTATTCTACTTTATGGTCGTCCAAACTTTATAAAACATTATAATATGCAATCAGATGCTTTTCTGACCTTTATGTAAAGATGTATTTTTAATAAATAGTTGAATTGAGTTTCAAGTAAAGTATATAAAATAAGAAATGAATCGTAAGACAATATTGCAACTGTAGGTGAAATTTGGGATTTGTACATGTTAGTTTGATTTGTTTTCTTTACAACATAAAAACGGTTAACAAAGCTGAAAAATCTGAAAAATAGACTTGCAATATGTTTCACATATATTGTCACACCCTCAATTTTCCACAAACGGGGTATCCGTTAGGCGTGTGACATACCAGGATCTCAAGCCATTAGTTACAGTTAACATTGACTCAATCGTTTAACGAAATGTTTATTTTTGTAAATAAAACAAAATTCAGAGTTTAAATGTTAAAACCAACTTTTAGCGGAAGCATAAATAAATCCAGTACGCAATCTCGCGCACAAAATAATAAACCAAGTCAATACAATAAAATAAGTATTAAATGTAGTTTTTGAAACAGTCCAAAGGACGACCGAATGCATGCATGTCCTACTTGTGCTCGTGCTCCTTAATTACCTGAGAAAACATACTAAAACGGTCAACACATAATGTTGGTGAGTTCAATGAGAATTGTACATAAATAAAAAGTACCGTTTATAACCAAAATAAACAAAATCCATTTTATTAGGCGGTTTGCAAGACCGTATGCTTATTGCTTGTCAACACGTCGAGATGAAAGCTAAACGTTACTTTTGCCTTGTCGCCATCTAACCAGGATGACCCATAACCATTAAGGACAATTTGCACCACATGACGCCCAGTCAAGGGTGGGGTGCCGTCGCAACCCGGTAGTACTAAAATTTTCCCGCTATCATATATTAATCAACCTCGAACTTTTATAAGGACTTGAATGTGGTTCCAATTCGTGTAAAGCACTATAAGCCCCAATAAAATTACCATTATAAAATCCTGCTCATAGGCATTTATACTTTTACCAAAACTCGCCTGTAGGCATTTATACTTTTACCAAAACCTGCCTGTAGGCATTTATACTTTTACCGAAACCTGCCCGTAGGCCATACCCGAAGGTATAAAATACAGCCTTAGTTGGCCCCGCCCGAAGGCATAAAGTTTTGCCCGAAGGCCCTGCCCGAAGGCATAAAAATGAAATCCGCCCGAAGGCGCTGTAAAATAGTTGCCCGAAGACGCATTAAAAACATTTGTATGTTTTCTCCCCGAAAAAGATTTAAAAGCGGGCAAAGAACTCACCTTTGAAGCGCACAGCAAATAGTACCAACATGCAACTAGAGTCCTAGATCACCCCATGCCCTGTTTTAGTAATTACTTACTAGTTAATACATTAGTTAAATACATTATGTAGTATTCGCTAGGGTTTCGAGTCTTTCAGTCCGACTTGCAAAATAATAGTATCACACCATGTGAGGTTACACGTAAGCTACACGTTACACTTTTCATTCACACATACTTTCATCAAATACACATTACTACCTAGCATGCATACGTCACACCTCTTTTACTTATACACATCTTGCTATTCATATTTATGGCCCTAGTTTCATCATCGGAAATCAACTCAAACAATGACTATACATTATCATACAAGCCCTTCCTTTAATTCACAAACACAAAATTTATACAACATATGATGCATACAGCCTACCCATACCGCATGTAACCCTCTACTATACCCTCACAATCCCGTATACATACCTACTAATTCATACAATGCATACATTTATTTCCATAAACCCACACGTACCCGCATATACGCACGACATCATGCTATTTGTACCTACTGACGTATACGCCATTCAATCTTGTTGCAACTGTTACATGTATACGTATTTAAATATGTTTTCATACAATTAATCAACCTACCCACACCATACCCTTCAACTACACACCCATAAGTCACATGTATCACACAGTTATATACATACTGTTGATATATTTATATCTACGTATACAAAGTCACATATAAGCATTAAATATATACATGCATTCACAGTTAATACGACATATTGCTGCTGCTAAATCTTACACATATACAAGCATTTTACTATTTTGATTTCCTTTACTTATGCATACATATGTACTTACACATTCATTACCAATATATATGTATATAAAGTTACAGAACACACCTACACACCCCCCAATCAAAACTTGCTGCACCTACTTTGATTCCATACATATATACTTACGCACATCAACAATTAACATACATATATATATATACCTATACATATATATGTATACACAGTGCCCACTGATAAACATTACAAATCATATATACATTTATAACGGCGCACGATTACACATTGTATGCTGATCAAACTGAATAACAAATCGAAACCCGTAACGAAACCGTATCAACCATGAAACCATAATCATAACTAGTACGAGACAGAACGATTTAACGGACAAAACAACACGTACTGGTGGGTTAGAAATTGTTCAGGCCACCATTGGTAATGACGATGATCGGAACTTCTGGATTGCCAGGTCCGATTGATTCCCCGAACATCACGTCATTGTTGCTTCTGTTTCTCCTCGTCGTCGGAAAAGAAGAGAGTGAAGGGGGGGGGGGGGGGGGGGATCGCTCGAGTTCTCCTGCTGCTGTACACGCATATATTTATACTGGATTATAACAACACACAACCGGTATATATATATAGAGATACATACACTGAAGATCGGTTTGTGAAAGTGTATTAACGGTTCGCGAAGCTTACCGTAAATCTCTTAAGATGATTGGAACAGAGGGGGGGGCTGCAGCGTCTGCTAGATAACGAGGATGATGATGGCGTGTGGCTGATTGATGATGGAGGCGGCTGATTTAAGGTTTTGCGATGTGTATCGTGTGGTAGCAAGCGATGAAGAAGAGGCGACGAAGAAGATGAAGTCGGGTGGGTTATTTAGGGTTGGGTTTTAATAAAACAACTTTGCCTATTTGCAATTTGGTCCCTGACCTTATTAAGTTATTTAATTAATTTCCAAAGATAATAAACTAACTTTCAATGTTTACAAAACGACCCCTAAACTTAATAAAAATTAACGGAATAATTAAAGAATAGTTAATGGTGTTAACCTGAATTTACGGGTTGTCACATCATCCCCTTGTTAAAAGAATTTTCGTCCCGAAAATTACGCCGTGTCATTGGTTGACTGCAACGAAATAGAACAAAAGAAAAGAAAAATTTTCCGGTTGTCATATCATCCCCTTGTTAAAAGAATTTTCGTCTCGAAAATTAAATCGTACCTTTGGTGTTAGACGTTGTTACTTTAATAGCTGAGAATGATTTTATTTGTTTTACATTAAGTAGCCACTTCATTAGATTTAAACCAACTAAAGTAATCATTTGCAGGATTCCAACTGATCTAATGTATCGCGGGTTTGAGGAGACTCAAATTTATAAACAAAGATTTGTATGCAGGATGTTTCAAAAACTCTAGATCACGAAGCTTCGAGTTGTTATTTAGATTTTCAAGGATCGAGACTTAACTAAAGAGTCTATATTAAAGAAGCGTTGTTATTCGAGTTGTTTAAAGATCATTAAATTGGCTCCACCATGTGTAGGTACACTACTTTACTAAAGAAGCGTTGTCAAAATGCGGTCATCAAGGATGTAATAGACATTCTAAAAACAGATGAAGAATGAATTTTTGATACTATTTATGTGTTCGGAAGTACATGTTTTAAGCAAGAATGATCAAAGTATTTATGATTCATTGCGATCGATAGAACAAGTGGTTGTATGACATAGGGTAAAATGTTGTTAATGTTTACTTACTGAAGTAGTGTTAAAATAAAAGTGTATGTGTTACATGAGGTGTTCCTAATCCTTTGGGGTACAATCCGTTTTCTCTCTGATGGAATCTGAGTGTTACGATCACCGGTGTCCCGAGGGGGGGGTCAGTTATAAAATTCACTTGGCTCTTCATTATCACTGTGGGCAATAGATACCTTAAAGTTATAAGTGTCTAGGTATATAGCGAATTGCCATATGAATGATAGATGAAATAGGGTTCATAGAAAACACGCGTTCGTAAGAAGTTCGAAGGTAATTGATTATAGACTCGCAACATTAATAACGCTTAAGTTGAGTTACTGTTACGCAAACTATTTGGTAAAGAAATCTGAATATATTTTTCGATATACCGAATATAGATAATGTTTATGAATTTAAATGTTCTTGATGGATAAATAAATTTTTAGATCCAAAGCATTTTATGTGGTGGGTTTATTCTGACATGAACGAGTTTTTTTTTAATAAGTCGTAGTTATATAGGGCTCTTCCAAGAAACTCTTACAATTAAAAGGATTGTTTAATGTTCGATTAGGTAAACCATGATATTAAGTTGTTACCGGCGTTGGGTAAGAGGTTATAACACACTGACCAAATTTAAGGCATTCCGTTGTATCATGAGTTTGTGGCATTAACATGGTAGAAGTATATCGAAAGGTGGTATTATAATTGCTTACTACACATAGGTGTATTGTAAATGTCTTTACACGTGGATTTTTATAAGTGTCAACTAAGAATAAGCTTGATACTAGCACGTTACTTAGAGATGGTGTTTTGTTTTAGGTCAATCTGTGTTGTTTGGTTCTTCAGTTTTGGGTTTTGGTTGTAACCCACATGACAGGTTTTGTCAGGATCATCGTGTACCTGTAAATTCACCATTACGTTGCGCACCCGTAATCGTCAATTTACCTTACACATCATCCTAGTTTGTCTCCCATCATGGGCTTTAATCTTAAGTTTTTATCATGCTTATTGTTTTGTGCTTATTTATAAGATAATTTATATTATTATGAATATAGGATGTATAAGAGAGGTATGGTATTCTTATAATACTTGCTTATTTACAAACTGTAGGTTGTGTTTGTGTTAGTATTCAAACGCAGTCTTTCTGTAGAACGAGAACACCATCAGTACTCATCTTCACGAGGCGCCTCTTCGAGTCAATAATTTTCACAAAAGCAATAAGCACTAACTTGGTGAAAATAAGATAAGTGTGACAATATGGAGAAGGTTTACAAGAATAGAACAGAATACTTAACGAATGAAAATCACTATGGATAACTTCAACGTCTTAGTCTTTATGATTTGAGTGTCATACTTAACGCGCTTTTGTTTTCAACACACGTTCAACAGAGTGAGAAAAAAAATCTGAATAAAAATTGGTTTTCTAGGCTTACAAAATTTAACGTATTCTGACTAGAAGGAATGAACTACTGAATAAATTATGCTCCACTTCACGAACTCTAGAAGGGATAGCCTCAAACGGTCAAAACGGTTGTAATCGTCAGGCTCATATTCTTGGCCTCTTTGCGCCTTGAGAAGATGTCTCAGCCACATTCCGCGAAGAAGAATCAGATTTAAGCGGAAAATTTAAATTCTTGTCTGGGATAAGGACAAAGTATTTTGTATAAGGATTCTTAGACTACAAATATCATATACCAGGCAAGCACGTAAAATGTAACATGTATAGGCAAACAAACTCTAATTTCTAACTATGATTCTACTGTGCAGTGGAGTGTAACTAATGCAAATGCTTAAAGTTATAGACTATATGCAATGAATTGCTAGTTCCCTATAACTTATGGCTCTGATACCAATCTGTCACACCCTCAATTTTCCACAAACGGGGTATCCGTTAGGCGTGTGACATACCAGGATCTCAAGCCATTAGTTACAGTTAACATTGACTCAATCGTTTAACGAAATGTTTATTTTTGTAAATAAAACAAAATTCAGAGTTTAAATGTTAAAACCAACTTTTAGCGGAAGCATAAATAAATCCAGTACGCAATCTCGCGCACAAAATAATAAACCAAGTCAATACAATAAAATAAGTATTAAATGTAGTTTTTGAAACAGTCCAAAGGACGACCGAATGCATGCATGTCCTACTTGTGCTCGTGCTCCTTAATTACCTGAGAAAACATACTAAAACGGTCAACACATAATGTTGGTGAGTTCAATGAGAATTGTACATAAATAAAAAGTACCGTTTATAACCAAAATAAACAAAATCCATTTTATTAGGCGGTTTGCAAGACCGTATGCTTATTGCTTGTCAACACGTCGAGATGAAAGCTAAACGTTACTTTTGCCTTGTCGCCATCTAACCAGGATGACCCATAACCATTAAGGACAATTTGCACCACATGACGCCCAGTCAAGGGTGGGGTGCCGTCGCAACCCGGTAGTACTACTCAAATTTTCCCGCTATCATATATTAATCAACCTCGAACTTTTATAAGGACTTGAATGTGGTTCCAATTCGTGTAAAGCACTATAAGCCCCAATAAAATTACCATTATAAAATCCTGCTCATAGGCATTTATACTTTTACCAAAACTCGCCCGTAGGCATTTATACTTTTACCAAAACCTGCCTGTAGGCATTTATACTTTTACCGAAACCTGCCCGTAGGCCATACCCGAAGGTATAAAATACAGCCTTAGTTGGCCCCGCCCGAAGGCATAAAGTTTTGCCCGAAGGCCCTGCCCGAAGGCATAAAAATGAAATCCGCCCGAAGGCGCTGTAAAATAGTTGCCCGAAGACGCATTAAAAACATTTGTATGTTTTCTCCCCGAAAAAGATTTAAAAGCGGGCAAAGAACTCACCTTTGAAGCGCACAGCAAATAGTACCAACATGCAACTAGAGTCCTAGATCACCCCATGCCCTGTTTTAGTAATTACTTACTAGTTAATACATTAGTTAAATACATTATGTAGTATTCGCTAGGGTTTCGAGTCTTTCAGTCCGACTTGCAAAATAATAGTATCACACCATGTGAGGTTACACGTAAGCTACACGTTACACTTTTCATTCACACATACTTTCATCAAATACACATTACTACCTAGCATGCATACGTCACACCTCTTTTACTTATACACATCTTGCTATTCATATTTATGGCCCTAGTTTCATCATCGGAAATCAACTCAAACAATGACTATACATTATCATACAAGCCCTTCCTTTAATTCACAAACACAAAATTTATACAACATATGATGCATACAGCCTACCCATACCGCATGTAACCCTCTACTATACCCTCACAATCCCGTATACATACCTACTAATTCATACAATGCATACATTTATTTCCATAAACCCACACGTACCCGCATATACGCACGACATCATGCTATTTGTACCTACTGACGTATACGCCATTCAATCTTGTTGCAACTGTTACATGTATACGTATTTAAATATGTTTTCATACAATTAATCAACCTACCCACACCATACCCTTCAACTACACACCCATAAGTCACATGTATCACACAGTTATATACATACTGTTGATATATTTATATCTACGTATACAAAGTCACATATAAGCATTAAATATATACATGCATTCACAGTTAATACGACATATTGCTGCTGCTAAATCTTACACATATACAAGCATTTTACTATTTTGATTTCCTTTACTTATGCATACATATGTACTTACACATTCATTACCAATATATATGTATATAAAGTTACAGAACACACCTACACACCCCCCAATCAAAACTTGCTGCACCTACTTTGATTCCATACATATATACTTACGCACATCAACAATTAACATACATATATATATATACCTATACATATATATGTATACACAGTGCCCACTGATAAACATTACAAATCATATATACATTTATAACGGCGCACGATTACACATTGTATGCTGATCAAACTGAATAACAAATCGAAACCCGTAACGAAACCGTATCAACCATGAAAC
Organism: Tagetes erecta; assembly: GCA_030867185.1. NCBI lineage: Eukaryota > Viridiplantae > Streptophyta > Magnoliopsida > Asterales > Asteraceae > Tagetes > Tagetes erecta. Next base: position 73,205,533 of record CM061490.1, on the reverse strand, counting down.
CATAATCATAACTAGTACGAGACAGAACGATTTAACGGACAAAACAACACGTACTGGTGGGTTAGAAATTGTTCAGGCCACCATTGGTAATGACGATGATCGGAACTTCTGGATTGCCAGGTCCGATTGATTCCCCGAACATCACGTCATTGTTGCTTCTGTTTCTCCTCGTCGTCGGAAAAGAAGAGAGTGAAGGGGGGGGGGGGGATCGCTCGAGTTCTCCTGCTGCTGTACACGCATATATTTATACTGGATTATAACAACACACAACCGGTATATATATATAGAGATACATACACTGAAGATCGGTTTGTGAAAGTGTATTAACGGTTCGCGAAGCTTACCGTAAATCTCTTAAGATGATTGGAACAGAGGGGGGGGCTGCAGCGTCTGCTAGATAACGAGGATGATGATGGCGTGTGGCTGATTGATGATGGAGGCGGCTGATTTAAGGTTTTGCGATGTGTATCGTGTGGTAGCAAGCGATGAAGAAGAGGCGACGAAGAAGATGAAGTCGGGTGGGTTATTTAGGGTTGGGTTTTAATAAAACAACTTTGCCTATTTGCAATTTGGTCCCTGACCTTATTAAGTTATTTAATTAATTTCCAAAGATAATAAACTAACTTTCAATGTTTACAAAACGACCCCTAAACTTAATAAAAATTAACGGAATAATTAAAGAATAGTTAATGGTGTTAACCTGAATTTACGGGTTGTCACATATATCATGTGTGCAACTAGTAAATTTGAAGTCCTGATGAATTAAGAGTAATACTAACATGCTTGTTTATATGTATTATGATGATCGTTGAATTGAATCATGATTATATGTAAAGTAATGATTGCTAGACATTGTTTTAAACATGATCATGGTTACATGAGGTTGTAAGTATGTTATATAGTTACTATGATAGATTCATGGTTAAAAAGTGAGATGCATGCTTGTTATGACTAATTGCTAATAATAATAACTTTAATGATACAAATATTGGTAAAAGGCATACGAGTGGTTGTAGATGAATGAATGTATGTGTTCTAAACTAGTGGTTGGGTTTTAGAAATGTGGATTAAAGGTGTTGTATTGTTAGTGATCATATTGGTTGTATCTATTTACATAAGAGGAAACTTTATCAAAGTTGTAAAATATGAATTATGTTCTACCCAATTAGGATGCCATGGAATAATGTCGCTATGCTCTTGGTGTCGTAGTAACATGTTAGGAACGATATTTACTTTGAAATATCCATGTATGTTATGTTATATCAGAGTGGAACTTTATGTACCAATGTGTATCCATGCTAAGATTTAGATACATAAGGTGTGATACTTGAGCATGAAATGTGTATAGCCGAACATGTAAACCTACTAACATGTTAGTATGATGAAAACACGTCTGAGAACATATATTTCCTATAATGGAAACTTTAATAAAAATGGAATTTCGTTTTGTTGCATATGTGCCTTGTAATGCGATCTATGAGCTTAAGGTGAGCAAGTGAACCTAACTGAGCATACCTACACTTAATAAACCACCAAGTGATCGTCGGGTCAACTCGGGTCAAAAAAAGTCAACTTTGGTCAAGGTTGGTTAAAAGTCAAACTTTTCAAATCACAAGTAAACAATTGAATTGTTTGGATGCTTAGGGTATTACATACCTACACAAACACACACTTATAGACTTATCATGTAGTAGGAAATGTCATGTTTGCTTTTACCTTGCTGATGCTTGTAGCTGTGCACCCGAAGGTGAGTTCACTGAACTGTACTTTCTACTATTCTACTCTTTTATGGGCTAGAAAGACGAACAACTACTTTTACAGATTTAGAAATTTGGTATGTCGCATGTCTAGTAGAGTTACTTTTATAGTTCATGAAAGACCTCATGAATACCAAGTTGACCGTTAGTATTTGTGAAATAGCTGGGGATTTTGAGTAGTACTACTGGGTTTGACAAACCCCACCCGGGCTAGTCGTGCTAGCACGACAGATGGACTTATCGAACGGGTGTTAAATTGGCCTAACATAATTACATATGCTGGGATGTACGACAGGCAAACGACACGTAATGTGTACACACGTCAGCTTCGGTCAGATACATTTGACTCTAAAGACATGTACTGTAGACTAGCTACCTACACTGACATACTTTATTGATATTTCTGCTTGAAAACATAATTGCTGGCTTATATCTATTATGTGAATTCACCAACCGTCGTGTTGACACTTGTTACTATATCTTTTACTCAGGTTTAAAGGTACACATTGTTGGGTTTCAGTGGTATCTTTAGATTTTAATTATATCAAAACGGGTTTGACAATAGTAATATTTAAATCGGTAAATATGAACGCAACGAAAAGTTAACATTAAAACCTATACCAAAAGTGAAACCGACAGGATCCGGTTATAGACATGCAAATACGGTCAATTATAATTAATCTACCGATGAGATAAAATTATACCTTTGGTTAATTTAATAACCGTTTGAGACACCGAGGGTTCAACGAACGATTGCTAGAAACGAACACGAACGACGACGGAAACAACTACTTCCGTGAGTACTTGTTCCAAGAAATTAAATCCAAAGATGATGATCACCTTTTTCTTGTTTGCGGCTGATCTACAAAAGGGAACAAAAACAACTTTTGCTTCTTTTCTTTTCTTTTGTGCTACGACAGCTTCTCAAGAGGTGTATATTATTTGTTTTGGCTTATACTATATATTATTAGGGTGAAGGGTTTTATCCCTAATGATCCCTAATAATAATAACTAATATTTTTTAGCGAGCCCTAAGCCCGGTTATATTAATTTGAGCCCAACACAATAATAAATCCATTACTCATTTAATCAAGTTAAATGAATAAATATAATTTATAAATAGTATAAATTATATAACCGTCTTTCGTTCGTGATTACCAATTAAACGTGTTAAGTGGATTTAATGTTGGTTGCCCTTGGTGTAACTCTTACGGGTCATAACTCGGTTAGCCACGTTAATTTATCGGGTCCGAACATATTAAATCCAACAGTCTCCCACTTGGTCGGACCATGATAAATCTCAACGCAAACAGTCAGTAGCGTTCTAGCTACACATGATTGTCCCTAACAAGTTATGATACTTTAAAGTCATTAACCAAGCAATATGTTAATAGTAACAACTTACTATGACAATACAATGGACTTATGATAATCGTCGTCATTTATCCTTTCTGTAAAAGACATCAATTGAAACAATGAGACATGGATTAAGTTCATTCTCATATTGAGTTCAATCATTATAGTTCTCGTTCAAGATTCAAAATGGTCCATTCAAACACACAGTCTGTTTGGGTAAGGCCTTACACTTCTCCAGTTTGAATCAACGAGGGCGCCAAGATGTCTATATATTACATAGAATGTAAGAGTACAGAATCCCTTATTGACTACATACAGCTCCCACTGAACTTCAGAATTATTCATAATTAAAGCCTTTATGACTGGCAGTTACGCGACAACGGTTGACATTAATTAAAGAATATTTCTTTGGTAAATAGGAGTTCCAGTATATATCTCAGGTCAGGGGATACTAAATGAGTATGCCAATATATCAAAAACATCTTATGACTACAATCCATGAAGATGATTTGAAACGAGTTACTTCCAACGTCATTCACAATGAGGTCTGTGAATTTGGATGTCAACTACTTGAGCCCAAATTCAGAATAGTCTTAATTCAGAATCATTCCCATGAGTCTAATCGACTACGGATAATTTAGAATACAATATTCATGGATTAAACGTATTAAAATTGAACACAGTTATAAACTTCAGAATTCAAATAAATAAATTCAAACGAATTCAGAAACTGTTAATTGTTCGTACATCCAAATGCTAAATCAAAACTCAAAGTTAGCTACTCTAAGCCCGATGGCATTCCTATGCTCATCATGTTTGTCCTGTGTCATGGGCTTAGTAAACGGGTCTGCTAAGTTTTGATCTGTATTTACTTTGCTTATCATGATGTCTACATGTTCCATAATTTCTAGTATCAAGTGGAACTTCCTGTGAATGTGCCTTGCCTTTTGATGAGATCTGGCTCTTTGGCTTGGGCAATAGCACCAGTATTATCACAAAATATCTCGATTGGTTTTCGTATACTTGGAACCACATCGAGATCGGTTATGAATTTCTTCATCCAAACTGCTTCCTTAGCAGCATCTGAGGCAACAATATATTCAGATTCGATGGTTGAATCTGCCACAACACTCTGCTTGGAGCTTTTCCATGAAACAACTCCTCCATTTAGAGTGAACACGAATCCTGATTGAGAGCGAGAATCATCTCGGTCAGTTTGAAAACTAGCATCAGTGTAATATCTTACAGTGAGCTCTTCTTCCACTCCTCCAAAGATTAAGGACATATCTTTAGTTCTTCTCAAGTACTTAAGAATGTTCTTGACAGCAGTCCAATGGGCCATGCCAGGACTTTGCTGGTAACGACTAGTCATGCTTAAGGAACACGAGACGTCAGGTCTTGTACATAACATTGCATACATGATAGAACCAATCGCCGAAGCATATGGAACTGCTTCCATTCGCTTATTTTCAATGTCCGTAGAAGGAGATTGCGATTTGTTCAGCAAAGTTCCTTTAGTCATAGGAACACCTCCTTTCTTGGAGTTTTCCATCTTAAAGCGTGTCATCATTTTGTCAATGTATGTGCTTTGATTTAGCCATAGAAGCCGCTTGGATCTATTTCTGTAGATCATGATTCCTAGAATGTAAGCTGCTTCTCCAAGATCTTTCAATGCAAAACAAGATCCCAACCATTGTTTAACTTCATTAAGCATAGGGATGTTGTTTCCAATGATCAGTATATCATCTACATACAAGATGAGGAATGATATAGAGCTCCCACTAGCTTTCCTGTAAACACAAGGCTCATCTTCATTTTTGACAAAACCAAACTCTTTGATTTTTTGGTCAAAACGAAGATTCCAATTACGAGATGCCTGTTTAAGTCCATAAATGGATTTATTCAGTTTGCACACCCTTTTAGGATATTTTGGATCGACAAAACCTTCAGGCTGAACCATATAGACATCTTCAGAAAGATGTCCATTAAGAAAAGCGGTTTTGACATCCATTTGCCATATCTCATATGAAATACCCCGAATTTTTTTTTTATGATAGGACTTAATTACGTGCTTATGCTTATATGAATGTGCAGTTAAGTGATTGTGATTAAAATGATGTGTGACGTTTACGACATATGTTATGTTAAGGATAAATATGATGATTACGATATACGATGGAGTAAGAAAAATGATTATAAGTATACGAGAAGGTAAAACGTAATGACTAATTACTTGCTAATTAGAAAAGGGAAGGATTAATGAGGAGGTTATGATGTGATTATGGGTCATTAAGGGTGAAAGAATGAGTTAGGCCCAAAATGGTAAGTGGATTAGTTAAAATACTTTCCTAAAATGGCCTAATTACCTAATTAGGCCCAAAGCCCATCCAAAACCCTACCCCAATATGGAAAACCCTACTACTTAAACGCTATTTCCAGCCACCATCCCCCATTTTCACCATCACAACAACAACACACAGACACAAACCCTAATCTTTGAAAGAAAAGGCAAGAAAGAAGAAAACCAAGATTTTTGTGAATCAAAGGGTTGATTTGAGTTTAAAGGTGTTAAACAACAGGTAATCAAGGTAAAATCATCCCCTAAAACTTGTTTTCATAACACAAAACGAATCTAGCCATTAATGGAGTTTTTAAGTTTTTCAAAAGTTTCAAAGAAATCAATAAAAGTTGCATTTTTATGGATAAAATCGTGGAAAAAGATTAGATTTAGTCATATAAATGATAAACCAAGGTTATGGACGTAAAAAGTTTGAGATTTGGTTGAAAAACAAGGATTTAGGGTTGAAAACGAGCTGTAACAGCGTTTTGCGACACTAGTGTTCTTAATGCGACACTAGTGTTCATCTTGCGACACTAGGACGACTTGAATTCTGGGCGTGTGTCGTGTGTGTTTGCGACACTAGTTTAAGTCCCAACGAAAGTTGGGCAAGAGCCTTGCGACATTGCAAGTGGAGGTGCTGCTGAAGCAGCATGCGACACTGTGGTTCGCCTATGCGAGACTACTTGCGACACAACCTGCGAAACTATTTGCGACATTGCTTGCGACACTAAGAAAGAAATGACAATTTTTAATAATAACTTAAATGCAGATCGTGCACCAAAACCACTACCTTAACCTGGTCCAAACAAGCAAAGATCACTTAAGAATCAGGTGAGTTCTAGACCTCACTTCCGTTTCAAACACAATTTTGAGGCTAACATGCATACCGAGATGTTTCCTGGACTGTTGGACCTTATTATGTGATGTATGATGATGATGTAAGAACGAGTGATTGAATACTTGTATATATATATAGATATATATAAACGAATGTATGCCATAACGGAAGCTAAGAATCCTACTGGGGATCTCATAAAACCAGCTAAGAATCCTACTGGGGATCTCATAAAACCAGATAAGAATCCTACTAGGGATCTCATAAAACCAGCTAAGAATCCTACTAGGGATCTCATAAAACCAGCTAAGAATCCTACTATGGATCTCATAAAACAGTTAAGAACTACAGAATGGGCCTCTTAAGACCAAAGAGGACATGATAATGACTCGCTAACAGACAAAGATATTATGCTATGTGTTATACGAATGTGACGTCCAATATGAGGATGCAATTTACGTGTGTTACATGGATGATATGGAAAGTTCTAGAGATGTTGTAAAACTAGAACTCACTCAGCGTAGCTGACTTTTGTATGCATGTTAGATTGATGTGCAGGTTTGAAGATTTAGGGAGCTGCTTGGCGAGAGCTAGGGACTTGTTGAAGGCTGGCATTGAAGAAAATACCTTTAAGATCAAATTTACATTTTGTAATGTTTAAAAAAAAGTATTTAAGACAATTATGATGATGTAATGATGTTTTAAACAAGTATTCCGCTGCATTTTAGATTTTATTAAAATTATGGTTGTTTTTATGCTTATGAATGCCAACTGTGATGCTTGCCGAAAGGCAGGCGTTACATCATAGTCATAGTATGCAGCGATGGCAAGTAATATCCTGATGGACTTGATCATAGCAACGGGCGAAAAGGTTTCTTCATAATCAATACCCTCAATCTGAGTGTAACCTTTCGCAACTAGCCGTGCTTTATAAGTGTGTACCTTTCCATGCATGTCGGGTTTTCTTTTGAAAAGCCATTTGCTTCCTATTGCCCGAGATTCGGGAGGTAACTCAACCAAGTTCCAGAATTGATTTTCACGCATGGATTGCATCTCAGCATTCATGGCTTCCCGCCATTTCTCAGATTCTAGATCTAAGATAGCAGATTTGCAGTTAGCAGGTGCATCATTAGAGTCAGCTACTACCAGAACTTCAGCACCCTCAAGATTCCAAAGATATCTTTCAGGTTCCTTACGAGTCCTGCTACTTCTGCGAATGCTAGTGTTCTCGTCTCATTCATTTGCAACGACTTCTGGTGCATCAGACTTTCCGACTTCATCAGCGGTAGTTTGTGATTCTCGAACTTCTTCGAGATCCACAACATTGTTTCCTGTTCCTCGATCAAGAGCTTCTTTCTCGAGGAAGTGTCCCCTCCTTTTGATGGAAATAATGTTTGCATCAGGATGGTAGAAATATAGTCCGCTTTTATTACAGTATCCGACGAAAACAACTTTTTCGCCTCGAGGATCGAGCTTGTCATCAGAATCGCTGGTGATGTAAGCATCACATCCCCATACTCTAAGGTAAGACAAATTGGGTTTATGCCCATGCCATATCTCATATGGGGTTTTGTCTACCCTTTTAGTCGGTACTAGATTGATAATGCAAGCGGCGGTCATAAACTCCATAAGGAGTGAGGTAAGTTTGTCCTACACATCATCGATCAGACCATGTTTAGTAAGGTTCGATTTCTCCTCTCGCACACGCCATTGAGCAGGGGTGTGCCAGGTGGAGTGGGTTGTGAAATTATTCCACGTTCCTTTAGATGATTGAGGAATTCTAAACTGAGATATTCACCACCTCGATCTAATCGAAGTGTTTTTATCGTTTTGCCGAGTTGGTTTTCTACTTCGTTTTGAAACTCTTTGAACTTTTCAAAAGTTTCATGCTTGTGTTTCATCAAATAGACATAAGCATATCGACTGTAATCGTCGATGAATGTAACAAAGTATCTTTCATGATTTCTAGACATCGTTCTGAAAGGACCACATACATCAGTATGTATGAGTGCTAGCGGATCGTTAGCCCTTTCACCTACATGGGTGAAGGGGTGTTTAGTGAGTTTCCAGCTAAGCAAGACTCGCGGTCATCAAAGGAGTCAGGTCCAGTGGATTCAAGAATTCCATCAGATTGAAGCCTTTTCAAACGTGCCTTGCTTATATGGCCAAGTCTACAATGCCATAGATAAGTATCATTCGTACCAAATTTGGTACGTTTAGAAAGATTATAAATGTTATTGTTTGTATGAACATCTACCTCGTAAATACCATTTCGAGGTTTAGCCTCAAAATAAAAAACATCATTCAAGTAAGCAGAAATAGAAATCTCATTAAAAGCATACTTGAAACCTTGTTTAAACAATAAAGAAACTGAAATAATGTTTCTGGTTAAACCAGGTGCAAACAAACAATTATTCAAAATAACTACAAGGCCAGAAGGACATGAAAGATGATATGTTCCAGTTGCAAGAACTGGTACTCTTTTCCCATCACCAACGATGAGCTCCATGTCGCCTTGTTTCAGCTTCTTCCACTTTTTAGGCTCCTGCAAGACATTAACAATATGGTAACCACATCCAGTATCAAATACCCATGTGTTGCTAGAGATAGTTAAAAGTTCAATAACATAAATAGAATTACCTGAATTGCCTTCTCCGGAGGCCTTCATTTTTCTCAGCTTAGCCAGATATTCAGGGCAGTTTCTGTTGGTCCATAATGATCGTGATTTCAGTGCTATATTGACTTGTTTAACAACAAACACTCAAGACTTGAACAACAAAGTGTATAATAACCAAACAAACCCAATAACAAGAATAAACCACACAACCGAGGTATATAAGCTACAAAGATAAGTAGAATATGCTCCTAGCACCTCAGGTGAACAATTACACAACACAATCAGTAGATAAGAGTTTTGGTTAAAGATGTGCAAAAGTTGTATTCACTTGTAGATAAGGTTACATTATATATCAGTGTTAGGTTCGCTGATAGATTCGCTGTAGCGAATCTATCTAGCGAACCACACAGGTTCGCTGGGCACAAACAGGTTCGCCCAGTCAACACCTTCATGATCACTAAACAGTGCTACGGGCGAATCTAATCTATAGATTCGCCCGTAGTTTCGCTAGTACAAAAGCTTACAAATTACATACAAAATACATACAAAAGTAACACCGACACACCGGTGAGTCCAACCTATACATGTGACTATCAATACTCCCCCTAGGTTGGACCTCACCTGGGGAAGTCTTCTGATTAAGCTCCGTCTTTGTCTTGGCTTCAAAGGTTTTCAATGAAAGCTCCTGCCCTGTCTTCAATTCCGGCCAACGGATTTGTAACATCTTCTGATCCGGCCTCATCTTCACTAAAATTCAGCATCGACTCTACGAACTCAGCATCAGCGACATCAGCATCAGGCATTTGTTGAACAGTCGTTTCCGCCTGAATCTCTGCAGTATGCTCCTCGCCAGTTACTACCAGATCTACAACCTCCACTGGTTTCTCGAACCTCTTCTCAATCGATTGATCCAGCTGTCTAGATAAATCATCCATGTCCATTCGCTGATCATCAGTCTTCCTCAATCTCTCATTCACCGACTTTAGTTCAACACGAATTCCACGAGCTTTGTTTGCGACCTTCACAAACAGGTTCGCCTCAGTTCTTATATCATCTCCAGCCCCGTGCTTTATCCTATTCTCACACAGCACTCTCAAATCCTCATCACAAAAAGAGAAGACCTCCATTGGGTCAAACAGGCGAATCTCTGGACGGTCTTCCCCTTTTAATCTGATAACAGCTTCACCCGTACTGTTATCATAAAACCATTTAAGAAAATCCTACAGTCTGGGTGGCTGTGTGTCCGGAACCCTAACCCTGGTCATTACCTTCGGTGCTTCGATCTTCAGAACAATCTTACCCTTCCACGAGACCCAATGCCTATCCCTTTTCTGCCTCATCCTTCTCGGCTTCTGATATCCAAAATCAGCAAAATTTGTCTTTGCGGCCTCCTTGATTGTTACCTCGAACGCACAGGCCCTCCCGCTTTCTTCTTTACCAAGCAATGGAAGATCAGCCAACCTCCGCAAATCCCACCGAGGCAAGGTGGCGAAATGCTTCCTGTTCTTGATATACGAAATGTCACCTCCCCTCCTTTTGATCATATACGCATCCACAAGGGAATTGTATTTCCATGCAATCACCTGTCTATCCAACTGGGAGGTGTTTGGCTGATCAATATGTTGAAATATAGGCACCTCGGGAACCACTTCTTCTTCCTTCCTAAACCACTCTGATTTGTCTAATTCAACGTGCTCAAACTGATAACTCACCCCCTTTTCTTCAACCTTATATGTTTCCGGCTCATCTTCCAGATCCTCCTCACTATCAGCGTTTACGTCTAATTCTGGTTCATCTATCAAAGTGAAATTTACTCCAGATCCTCCAACCACTTCTTCCCCTTCAAACACATCCAAGTCAATTCCCATTTCCTCGTCAAACTCCTCCTCAACTGCTTTTCCCTTTCCTTTGTCTCCAAAATCAACATCCATTAACGGATACCTTGCAGCATCCGTTAAGGAGTTCAGTTCGGCTTCAGTCATAGCAGGTTCAGTCCCCTCCTTTTCCTTCAAACTGTTCAGTTCTTTGAAGATTCGGACCATCAAACACTGCTGATCCTTCATCATTCTTCCCATCTCATATATAACTGTCGACTTCTCAGCATCCTGTGTCTCCAACTCTTCATACTTACCTTTCAATTCAACCAATTCTGCCTTCAAACGCTCAACTTCACCCTTTAATTCACCAGCTGATTCAGAAGATGTACCCCCAGTATCGTGCCTCGCCTTCTTTGACCCTTCAGCTTGTGCATCAGATTTCTTCTTGGTTCGCTGTTCCCTACCAGCATCGATTTCTGCCTGTATCTCATCAACCTCTCGCTCAAACGAATAATCTTTCTCTTTTGCGTACGCCTTCCTTTTCTTAATCTTCTTCTCAACCTCCTCAATATTCTCACCACCACGTTTTCTCTCAGACTCCTTCAATCGCTGAATTTGCACCCATCTATCTGCCGGGTACATGTTTTCCCACAAAAATGAAGGCCTCCCCACACAATCAGCCTTTACCGATTTACAGTCACGGAATATCCTCGGATGCATCTCCCAAATCTTCAGTACGTCTCCAACTACCGGCAGATTCGGCAATTTGTCATTCAGCACCATCTGAATGAATCTCGGATACATCAACCACTTAGCGGCTTTGGTAGCATGGATGTTCTCGAGAATGTAATTGAAGATCAGCTTCGAAAGATTTGCTTTCTGCCGTCGGCAAAACAGCATCATAGCCTGTGCCCAGTCCAAATTCAGTCCGTCTGTTCCCCCTTTCCTATGATCCAGGCACATAATAAATACGTGTGCAATGTACCTCCATTCCTGGATCAGATAGGACTTCACAAACTCCATCTTCTTCTCACCGGGCATCGGTCCCTCATAACCCGCAGTTCGGAATGCCCCATACACTTCTTCAGCAGTCATACTGACCTCCTCACCCACATCCTCTTCTAACCTCAAGATTCTAGCCAGATCGGCTTCAGTAAACTCCAGATCATAGCCACCGACTTTGGCACATATACGCGATGGCTGTGTAGACACATTCATCACTGCAGTTCTCCAAAAGTCTCGAACATGCAGCTCGTATATGGTCGGTGAGTGAGAAATGGCATAATGTATGTGAGAGGGCTTCAGCCATTTAATACAATCTCTATAGCCGCCGGCCTTTTCATGATTCTCGTCAAGCAAAGCACACATATTGTGCTTTCTTTCGAAGAATAATGTCGACATTGTGCCTGAAAAATGAACGGAGATTGATCAGAAACGAAGATTTTGAAAAACAGTTAATAGATTCGCTGGAAATTAGGTTCGCTGAAAGAGCGAACCTGAGATTTTGGCACCAGAACCTATAGATTCGCTGACATGAAAAATCAGTCATCTTGGTCGAGCGAATGTATAGGTTCGCTAGAAACAGTCGGGCGAATCTATGTTGTTGCGCGGGCAGCATAACGACATAGGTTCGCTCGAAGTTTTGAACTTTCGTTCAGATTCGCCAGACGAACACATAGGTTCGCTGGAAACCCTAGTTTCTGAAAAACGGCCAGAATCACACACGATACAACATAAATAACCAAACAAGGCAGCAATCAAGTAATATAAACATTAAACGAGGATTTATGAAGTAGATTCCTAACAATAAACACCAAATCAGTCATTTAATTTACACACAATCACAGGTCGACAGATTTAAGAGGTTTAAGATGCAATTAAGAGTTTAAAACAGAGATTAAGATGAAGGCGATCACATACCGGACAATATTAGTGATGTTTAAGTGTGAAAAAGCCGGTTGAAAGTGAGAATCGAACGTTCGTGAGTGGGTTTTTTGAAAAACTTGCTACAGTGGCAGTGACAGCGAATATGTGAAATGTTTCGCTGTCACTGTATATATATACAGACATAGGTTCGCTGGCAGACATACTAGCGAACTTTAGATTCGCCAGAAGACCAAAAGTCAAGTAAACCACGGTGGCGAAACAAAGAGGTACCTGGCGAACCTGAGGTTCTGGCGAACCTGTAGGTTCGCTAGCAGGTTCGCTAGCACAAGAAGAAAAAAAATATTTTTGGTTTTTCTCAAATTTTAAATTCTTTGTAAAACCATGAAAACGTCCCACGATATCAACTCTCCAAAATAAACATATTATCCTAAAAACTTCTAAAAATACAAATAAAAACAAGATAGAATTTAAAAAAAATAAAATAAAATAAAATGAAATAAAAGGACAAGAAATTTTAAACGCTAAAGAAGGATATATATTAATCATGATGTTTTGAGCAGAATCCGGAGAATCATCGATTGGCGGGATTGCAGATATGTTTGTCCATTTAAACCCATGCCTTAGTCCTTTCAACAAGAGATCAGCGGCTTCTTTTATCATGTTTTTGGTTTGATTGAAGAAGCTCAGACAACTCGGTCCCCACAGACATCTAGGTAAAAAGAACAAGTTCTGTCATCAGGGTATATCTGAGCAATACGATTGACTTTGCTTGAATTTCAATGATCAACTTTTGAATGTTGATCGATGCATTAGTTTTTTTTTTTTTTTTTTTTTGACACTTGTGCAATTTTTTGCATCTTTTCTTTGTGAGTGGAGCTTGTCAGCAATTGATTCTTTTGAATACAATGCGACTTATTATTTGGGAAACTCAAATAGTTCAGAGCTCCAGGTCTATACCGACGTATAACAGAGGAGATAAACATTTGAGCATGCTCGGTGAATCTTCAGGTCAATACTTCCGTATAGTAGAGAAGATTCACCAACTCCAGGTCAATACTTCCGTATAGCAGAGGAGTTAAGCACTTGACTCAATACATTCTGAGGAGTTAACAAGTAACTCACTCAGAGGCTTTTCCGAAGAGCATCACTAGCAGCTTTTTGCAAACTAGAAACTCGATTCGGGGATAGGGCGAGGGTGATTTGGGATGTTTAGGGAAAACAATGCAAAGATTTGACGCTCTCAACCCATTTTTGACAGAACCCTTATCTTTGTGCAATCCAATCATGTCAAGGAGATAATCCTTGTTGTCGAGATCTTGAACGTTATGTTTGGCTGCACAACCACTGTTTACTTTGTTTTTCGGGCTGAGCCTATCTGACATATCCCAAACGCAATGCTTCTGACCTCCTTCAACGTCTCTTCAACATCAATTAAAACGGAGATCCTGAAATAGCAAAATTTGAAAAACTATAAATAGTTAATCTTTTATATCTCCCCCAAAATTTCTATATTATAGCTATCTAATAAGAAATTTTTGTTTTTCAGATTTTCTTAATATATATATATGTACAGAATAAAAGAAAGATAGAAGGAAATAAAAGAAGATAAAGATAAAATAACGAAACAGAGCGATGAATCGAGTGACCCACGGAATTTGCAAAGAAGAAAAAGAAAGAGTTATTTACATATTTACAAATTGATTCTCACAGAAAAAGGTTTTCAAAAAGATATAAGTCCCAGCATGGAGATCAGTTCATAAAAACGTGGTTTGTCAAAAGTTTTTGTGAAAAGATCAGCTTTTTGCTTTCGTGTTTCAATAGGAATAATATCAATGAACCCCTTTTCCTGTGCATCCCGGATTGCATGAATTCTTGTTTCAATGTGCTTGGTGCGAGTGTGATGAATAGGATTCTTGGCAATTCCAACAGCAGCTTCATTATCACAAAAGAGTGGCGTATGAAGAAAGTTGATGCCATAATCCATCATCTGATGCTGAATCCAGAGCACTTGGCAACAGCAACTTGAAGCAGCAATGTATTCTGCTTCTCCTGTGGACAGAGAGACGGTTGTTTGCTTCTTGCTTTGCCAGGAAACAAGACATTCTCCAAGGTATTGACATCCGCCAGTGACTGATTTTCTGTTAATCCTGCAACCAGCATGATCACTATCAGAAAAAGCATGTAAATCAAAGTTCCCACCTTTTGGGTACCAAAGTCCCAAACGAGAGGAACCCTTAAGGTAGCGAAAAATGCGTTTGACAGCTTTCTCATGTGATTCTTTTGGGTTGGCTTGGAAACGAGCACAGTAAGACACGGCAAATGTAATATCTGGTCGGCTTGCAGTCAGATACATGAGAGATCCGATCATCGAGCGGTACCGATGAGCATCCACAGGATTCCCATTATCATCGGAAGTAAGGCATGTTTGAGCTGTAAAAGGAATCAATTCAGGAGAAGAATCATCCATGCCAAACTTCGTGAGGATCTCTTTGATATATTTCTCTTGGTGGATCAGAATTCCATCCGGCTTTTGGTCCACTTGCAGCCCCAAGAAGAAACACATCTCCCCCATTATTGTCATCTCAAAGCGATCCATCATCACCTTCTCAAATTCTCTACACAGCCCTTCATTAGTCGAACCAAAAATGATATCATCAACATACACTTGAACGATCAGCAGCTCGCCATTCACCTCCTTCTTGAACAATGTCATATCTATAGTCCCACGAGAGAAACCTTTGCTGAGAAGATACTGTGTCAAAGTTTCATACCAGATACGTGGAGCTTGATGCAGCCCATACAAGGATTTATCAAGCTTGTAAACCTTTGACGGGAAATCTGGATCCTCGAAACCTGGTGGTTGACATACGTAGATCTCCTCATCGATATCTCCATATAGAAATGCACATTTCACATCCATCTGATAAACTTTAAAGTTTTTGTTTGCAGCATGAGCAAGAAAGATTCTGATGGCTTCAAGGCGAGCGACTGGAGCAAAAACTTCAGTGTAGTCAATCCCCTCCTCTTGAGCAAATCCCTGAACAACCAGTCTCGCCTTGTTTCTGATTACAACATCGCGATCATCTGGCTTGTTTCGGAAAACCCATTTAGTGCCGATTGGACACTTATTTAGGGGGAAGATCAACCAGTTCCCAAACTTTAAGCTTCCTAAATTGCTGCAGTTCCATTTGCATGGCATCCACCCAACTTGGATCTTCAAGTGCTTGTTTATAATTCTTTGGAACAACTTGAGACAGAAAGGCAGCATAGAGACATTCATTAATCAAACCACTCTGACTCCGAGTTCGCACACCATCAGTAATTGATCCTATGATATAATCATGAGGGTGATTTTTCAGGGTTTTGAAGTCAGTGTTGAGGAGCAAAGGATTGGTTTCGGTTGAGGGTGTTTGATTAGATGGTTGTGAAGGTGTATGTGAAGTTGAAGGAATTGTATTAGTGGTGGATGATTGAATGGTAGTGGATGAGGATGGAATATCTGATGGAGAAGTTGGAACAGTTTGAGGTGGTGGAGGTGGTGGAATGTCAAATGAAGTGGGAGGTAGTTGTGTAGTTGAAGGTTGTGGTTGTGGTGCAGGTGGATGGTTAAAGATAGAAACTGATGTATGTGGAATGATGTCATCATCGTCAGAGTCAGGAAGATTAAATGATTTGAAAATGGTGGTGGAATCATAAAACCATGCCGGTTCACTGCCAATACTGGTAGTGTTTGACTCTTGCCAGTCAACATAGTAGGACTCTTGCACAATCCGCGTTCGCTTGTTGTAAACACGATACGCCTTTTGTGTGTTCGAGTATCCTACAAAGAAGCATTCATCAGAAACAGCACCAAACTTCGTCTTCTGATCTTGAGTATTCAAAAGAGTACAAGAACATCCAAAGGGGCGCAGAAAATCAATCAGCGGCTTAATCCCTCGAAACAGCTGGTATGAAGTCTTCATCTTTTCTTTGACAATCAGTACCCTGTTCAGAACATAATCTGTGCATTAACTGCCTCAGCCCAGAAAATAATTGGAAGCTTTGACTCAATCAGCATAGTTCTAGCGGCCTCCACAAGGGATTTTTCCTTTCAGCAACACCATTTTGTTGTGGTGTTCGTGCGGCGCTAAACTGTCTGAGAATACCCCGTTGTTCACAGAAAGAGTTGAAGATATGGTTTCTGAATTCAGTTCCGTTATCGCTTCTGATGGCTTGAACCTTTCTCTTTCCAAGAACCTCGATTTGAGGGATCAGTTTCATCAACTCTTCAGCAGTCTCACTCTTGTATGCCATGAATCTCACCCAGGTGTACCTAGAGTAATCATCTGTGACAACCAAGCTATAAGACTTCTTAGCAATAGATTTGACACTTATTGGACCAAATAAATCAGTATGTAACAATTCGAGGGGTTCTGAGATGGTATTTGTAATTTTAAGTTTATGTGGCTTTTTGTGCTGTTTTCCTTTAGCACAAGCCATGCATTTCTCAACCACTGAAAAATCTTTGAGTGGTAAACCCCTTACCAAATTGTTCTTAACCAATTTATTCAGAATTTTAAAATTAATGTGCCCTAAACGTCTATGCCACTGAAACGATTCAAAAGATGAAGCTTTAGACAGGAGACAGGTCACGGTGGAATTTGATTCCTTTGATCTCATATTCAGCATATAGGTATCATTTCGACTCGGAGCTCGCATGATCACCATTTCTTCAGGAATAGTAAATTCTGGCTTCAAGAACAAACATTCATTTGGAAGAAACATCACTGGAATATTCTTATCACAGATTTGTGATACGCTGAGAAGATTGAATGCCAGTTCAGGAACATAGTTGACGTCTTCCAAAGTAAGTGAACCATTTGAGACTTCTCCTTGACCAATCATTTTGCCACCTTTCTTGTCTCCCGCAAAAGCAACATATCCGCCATTTATGATCCGATAGTTAGTCAGTAGGTCCTTCAACCCTGTCATATGTCTGGAACATCCGCTGTCAATATGCCAATGACTATTTACAACGGCATTTGAATGTTCCTGACATTTATTGAAAAATAAAAAGTTAGACCTTTAAAATGGGCACCCAAGCCTTTGTGTGCTTGGGTGGTGAAGCAGATGAAGAATTACAAAAGAAATTATTTACAAAAGTGTTTAATCTTTTTCCGAAAGATTTTTGCTTTGAGCTGTTTTGGATTAATTTAGGGCATTGCTTAACAGTATGAACAGTATTCCCACATTTAAAGCAATGAGACTTCAAACCAGTTTTGGAAACTCTGTTAACAGGAATCTTATCCATCTCAATTTCCTCATCACATTCAGACAGTTGAGAGTTGCAGTCACTGTAAGAGTCATAAGGTTCTTTTAACTTAACTGTTGTGACTTTTACTTTTTCAGGTTCAGATTTAGGTTTAAGAATGTATGAAAAAGATGATTGCTTGTCTTTTGGTTTTGAAATTCTCACTGGTGTGAAGGATGGAATTTGATGAGTGAAGAACTTTTGAAAACAGTTTGTTTTGGTTTGACTTTCAGAGACATGACCTGCAAGTTTGTCTTTGCCATTCTCACACACATTTTCAAACAAAACATCATTCAACATATTAGAGTTTGAAGTGGAGCACCCTAAATTACTATTAAACATGGAATTGTCTGAATATGACACATTACTACAAACAGAATTAATTAAGCTAATGTCTTCAAAAGACTTCTTGGAATCAGAACTAGAGCAATCACTACTGCTAGAACAACCGAGCCCAACACTCCCACCATATGCGTAATCCTCTCTAACCTCCTTAAGATTTACTTCACTTAAACCTGCAATGGAACTGTCAGTATCATTCTGTATAATCTCTTGAATTAACTCATTTGAGGGATGAGGAATAGGTGTAGGAGAGTAACAGAAGGTACTAGGTGGAGGATATGCATATGTTTCATTGTTACTAAGACCCAAACCTGTCTTAACTCTGGCCCCCCTTTGTTTCTTGCAGAGTTTCTCCCTTTTCATACTAGATATTGTCCACTGCTGCAATTTGTTTTTAAGTTTTCTTGCTTCAAATTCAGCAAGTGTAACTTGCTCAGTTAAGTAGTTTATTTCACAGTTCTTTTCCAAAAGAGTTCTTTTTAAGTGTTCATTTTCTTTTAAAGCTTCTCTTAATTTGACAAAATATTTTGATTCACTTAATTTAAGCTCTTTGATGGTTCTTTTTAATTCGTTTTCGTTTGACATTAACAATTTATTAGCTTTGTATATGCCAATTAAACGAATTTTGCAAGCAGATGAACACATATCTTCAATAACATCATAAGGAAGACCAATTACCAGTTTTTCGGCAGCAAGAGCACGATCACACTGGCAGTAGGGAGTGTTTCTTTTGAATTCATCAACTGCATCAAGCCTCGCCTTCTCAATCATTGCTTCCAAGTTGAGTTTTGATTCCTCCTCATTCTTTACTTCATTAACAGCAGCTTCACAAACCAATCCAGAATGATTCGGATGCCCTTGAACAATAGCATCTGATTGATCTTTATCAACATTCTCCACTTTCTCTTCCTCATCTTTACCATAAAATTCTTTGAATGGATCAAAGCAATTTATATCGTTGTCATCAATCTCAACAATCTCAGCAACAAGGGCATGATTAATCTCCTCCTTGGTTTCTTCAATTTCTGCACTCCAATCAAAGTTGGTGAGCAGTGCAGTTTCATTCTTTGATTTTGCTTCCTCAAGCCTTTCTTGATTTGGAGCAGATCTTGGATTTGCAGAGTTTACTGGTTCAGTAACAATTGGTAAAGGACATTCCCTTTTGAAGTGACCCAATTGTTTGCAGTTATAACACCTCAGCTTTCCCTTGTCATACCCCAGCTTGCTATTCTGTCCCTGATTTCCAAAGTTTCTTCTTCCTGTTCTTTCCATAAATCGTCTGGCACGAAGAGTAAGCATGGCCATTTGCCATTGGATGTCGGTTTCTTCCAGATCATCAGGATCCACCTGATACATATCTTCTACAGTCATCCCCTTTCCCTTCAACTCACCAGCAACAAGAGCTTCATAGCTATGAACAAACATTCCAAATAAAGCCATAGTGTCAGATGGAATCTGAGTGGTGACAGGTGCATTTGAGCTTGAACCAGCATTTGTGGATGCACCAACAGATTTAGCAGACATATGACTCAATGATCCTCCAGGTGCAGCACTGTAGATATAAGAGTTTGCAGCGGATGAAATAAGTGCAGCATTCTGAGAAGGAATGTTTGGAACCATCATAGACTGATTGTATTCTCTTCTCTTCATATCAAGGTCGAAAGATTTCAGCTTGTTTATAACATCCATCAGCTTGTAGTCAGGAAAGTTTCTTTCTTGTTTCAACAGCTTGACTTGAAGACTCCACTGAGGAGGAAGAGAATCTAACAGTTTTGCGACTTGTTCATGATTGCCCAGCTTATCATCGTACTTCTTCAGATTACTTGATACAGATAGGAATCGATTTGTAATATCAGTCAGGTTCTCTTGCGAGTACCCCACGAAAGAGTTAAACTCTTTTTCAGCTTGAGCTTTTCTATCCAGTTTCAGATCCTCATTACCATCATAGAACTCGCACAATGCATCATACAAGCTTTTTGCAGTTGTGTGTTCAGCAAACCTGTTGAAGATATCCTGATGCAAGCAAAGTATCAATGCCCCGAGTGCCTTTTTGTCACGATCAAGTAACTTGGTATCTGCTTCAGTGAAAGTACTTGGATCTGTGTTTATTGAAGTGACAGTTCCTTCAACTGTCGTTGGCACGTGCGGACCATTTACAATAGATTCCCATTGGTTGTAGTCCGTGTAGTAGAAAAAGGCTTTCAAACATCTTTTCCAGTCTTCAAAGTTTTCACCACTAACAAGCCTCGGTGGCCTGTTAGGTTGAACACTATCCAGATCATTCATATTCAGTGTTGATGAAGTCATAATTTTGAACAGATTACAGATTCGCTGAAGACAAATAGATTCGCTGGCTAGATTCGCTCAAAGAACACAGCAGATTCGCTGGTAGATTCGTTGAAGACAGATTCGCTAGACAAACAAAACAGATTCGCTGACAAGCAAGCACAGTTTCGCTCGTCTGATTTTGGCAGCAGTTTCGCTTGCACAATGAGCCAAACAAGTGAACTTTCGTTTGATGAAATGTCAGATTCGCTAGCCACAACAAAAACCAACAGTTCAAAAATTTGAAATAGATTCGCTGGACGAACAGCTAGATTCGCTGGAAGAATAGATAGATTCGCTGGGTTACGAACCAACCTGTAACAGTACGAAAACAACCCGAACACCTTCAAAACTTGACCATTTGCAGACACGTTTGTTTCAAAAGTTTCCTATGACCAAATAACACAATACTTGAGCAAAATACAACTCCAAAACACCAAAACAAGCCCAGAACAGAATCAAATAGTGTTTCGACCCAAAAACCCCAAAATCAACACAAAAATCACTAGAATCAAACAATCAAGAGCACTAAGGCTCTGATACCATATTGTTGGTCCATAATGATCGTGATTTCAGTGCTATATTGACTTGTTTAACAACAAACACTCAAGACTTGAACAACAAAGTGTATAATAACCAAACAAACCCAATAACAAGATTAAACCACACAACCGAGGTATATAAGCTACAAAGATAAGTAGAATATGCTCCTAGCACCTCAGGTGAATAATTACACAACACAATCAGTAGATAAGAGTTTTGGTTAAAGATGTGCAAAAGTTGTATTCACTTGTAGATAAGGTTACATTATATATCAGTGTTAGGTTCGCTGATAGATTCGCTGTAGCGAATCTATCTAGCGAACCACACAGGTTCGCTGGGCACAAACAGGTTCGCCCAGTCGACACCTTCATGATCACTAAACAGTGCTACGGGCGAATCTATAGATTCGCCTGTAGTTTCGCTAGTACAAAAGCTTACAAATTACATACAAAAGTAACACTGACACACCGGTGAGTCCAACCTATACATGTGACTATCAGTTTCTTTTCCAGTGTCCCATCTTGTTGCATTCAAAACACTGACACTCTTCAGGAGGGGGTGGTTTTGGTTTTGCAACGACCTTGTTATTGTTGGTGGCGCGATTGACAACAACATTAACTTTGTTCTTGCCTTTGCTGTTATAACCCCTTTTCTTGGGGTTGGGCTTCTTAAAACCACCAGATTGGACCATCAAAACTTGGTTCTGCTTTGGGATATTCATCTCGGGTGTTTTGAGCATACCATGTAGCTCGGAAACACGCTTTACCCATGCATTCATGTTGTAGTTCATTATGAACTGGTCGTAAGAGCTAGGGAGGGAGTTCAAGATGAAGTTACCTGCTATTTCATCTTGCATAGGGTTACCAAGTTTGGCCATTTGGTCAATATAACCTTTCATCTTAAGCACATGAGCGCTAACGGATGAGCCCTCTTGCATTTTACAGCTAATGAGCTGTTTCATGGTGTCATGGCATTCTTTTCGGGCCTGTTTCTGAAACATGCCTTTAAGTTGCTCAATCATATCAAATGCAGCCATGTCTTCCATGTTCTTCTGGAGATTAGGAGACATGGTGGCTTGCATAAGGCAGGCTACCTCAACGGCATCCTCATTATGCTTATCCCAGGCCTTACGCGCAGCAGCGGTATTAGCCTCGGGCTGATCAGGAACTGGGGCTTCCAGAATATAGAGCTTTTTCGCAAACTTGAGAACTATTTTCAAGTTGCGGTGCCACTCGATGAAATTGGTGTTATCGAGTTTTTCTTTCTCAAGTATAGACTTGAGAGCGAAGGAGTGATTGTTTTCAGAAGACATCTGACAAATATGTAAAATAATATAGTTAGTATTATCAATGTATTATTCCTTATATAATTAATGACCCATTAACAGTAATAAGAATAAGGAATGAGAATCTAGCTATGTCAATTGCTAGTGGCAGCTGGAGCATACAACATTAGCAAGTGGGTAGGTAGACTGACAACGATTGTCAATTGTGAAAAATGCACAACTCTCCAATATGAGGCCGCTATGACAACTTTTGTCAATGCATTGGTACGTTTAGCCTCATCTATGCTCACTTTTACTCTCTAGACAGCTGGGGCATGTAGCAACAGAGGAAAAGTAATAGTCGTCCTAGAACTAGGTACGTGTGGAAGGGTCCGGATGTGTCAACGAAACCCTTCCACCTTGAAAGGATACAACTACACATCAAATGCAGTGTTGTGGCTCCAAACATTGATGTTTCGCTTTATGCTCCAAGTGTTCCTTATAATAGGATAGCATAGACTATTGATTTTAAATATGAGTTTCAATTTTAGTAATTACCGAATAGGGTCAAGATCCAGTTTTACTAAATTAATTTGTGACAATAAGATGAACTCTTTCATCTCTCAGGACACTTAGTTTAAATAACCTATTAAAACTAAGTCTTGTCGCGACATAAATAACCGATTAAAAGTTAATAGTTAAACTATTAAGTTACAAGTTTTAGAAAGTCAAAATTAGTTTAAGTTTCCAAAACGTGGTGGTTGTTTTAATAATAAAACAAACTAGTCGTTTTATAAAAATTTTCACAAGTTGTAAAAATATGTTTAGAACTTGTTTTTATTTGATTGAGAAATTATTTTAAAACTCTTTTTAAAAAATGGTTTGGTATTAGGTTGGTATGTTACAACACTTATAAAATAAAACAACCACAATAGCAAAGCAAATAAATATGTAAATCTTTATGGCCAAAAATTTGTTTGGTCTTGCCAGAGCCTTTTAGCAAGACCAAACTAAGTCACGGGGTCACAACACATAAACAACCACAATGATGGACTTGAGTGCATCTTGTTGTCTTGAGTATCTCCCACTGACTCCTAGATCCGTGTTGTCTTCAGTCTTTCTTCCGGGTCTTTAATGTTACAATTTTACAAAAAAATATATAAAATAAAAGAACCCTAATCTATTACAACTTTGAACCATCAAAGTGGCCAAAACCATAAAACCAAAAACTGAATTATATTACAACACAACCACAAGGTCTGGCCAGATTTACATATTTTTATCATAATCACAATAATCATTCGGGCAAACTATTGGTCAAGAATAATAAAATTGTTGACCACAATTTTTGTTGCCCAATATTATACATAGATCAGAAACTTAAAAAAATTTTAAGTATGTGATCTATAACCGGTTAAAAGGAGACCGGTACCGATTTGCATGTTGTAAGCAAGGCTCTGATACCACTGTTGGGTTTCAGTGGTATCTTTAGATTTTAATTATATCAAAACGGGTTTGACAATAGTAATAATTAAACCGATAATTATTAACGCAGTGGATAGTTAACATTAAAACATATACCAAAAGTGAAACCGACAGAATCCGGTTACAGACATGCAAATACGGTCAATTATAATTAATCTACCGATGAGATAAAATTATACCTTTGGTTAATTTAATAACCGTTTGAGACACCGAGGGTTCAACGAACGATTGCTAGAAACGAACACGAATGACGACGGAAACAATTACTTCCGTGAGTACTTGTTCCAAGAAATTAAATCCAAAGATGATGATCACCTTTTTCTTGTTTGTGGCTGATCTACAAAAGGGAACAAAAACAACTTTTGCTTCTTTTCTTTTCTTTTGTGTTACGGCAGCTTCTTAAGAGGTGTATATTATTTGTTTTGGCTTATACTATATATTATTAGGGTGAAGGGTTTTATCCCTAATGATCCCTAATAATAATAACTAATATTTTTTAGCGAGCCATAAGCCCAGTTATATTAGTTTGAGCCCAACACAATAATAAATCCATTACTCATTTAATCAAGTTAAATGAATAAATATAATTTATAAATAGTATCTTTTAGTTTGTGACATCGGCCCCGAATCCGAATCCGGACGCCCGACTCGAATCCGAAGCTAATTATCTTTTATCTATATTCGTATTTAATTTCTTTAAAGTGTAACGTTCGTCATCATTATTATAAATAAATATATCGGATTTTATGATCGTTTTATTATCGCAAAATGTTCACGTGTATTAAATAAATACTATTTGTACTAATGAATCGCAAATATATATATATATATATATATATATATATATATATATATATATATATATATATATATATATATATATATATATATATATATATATATATATATATATATATATATATACAGCTCATAAAATAAATTTTATTGAAAACGCTAAAGGAAATTACCTCTAAGTCTAGATATAATCCTCCAACGCTATAAATGAGCTAAAAATATAAAAAAAGTTACCTAAATAAACGTTGCGTCTCGACTTGGTTAGGTTAGTTAGTAAATATAACCTATAAACTAACTTTGGGCCAAAATTGTAACATTTAAAACTTAAACTAAAAACTTTAAACCATAATTATTAACCAACAAAAACCGAAGGGGGCCATTATGTAAATATGTTTAAAGACCCAACCCCCCCTGTTAGCCAGTAAAACCGGCAGCTTGCCAGCAGCCTATTCCGGCCAAGGCCGATCTCCGGCGACGTCTTCTATCACGCGTTTTTCCACTTTTAAACACCCGAAAATCATGCCTAACCTTTTCCCAATCTATTTTGAACCTTTATTAGTGGTTTATTACGCGTATCACGGCTCAAATTAAACCGATTCGAATCCGTAACTTTATTACAAAATCTCATTCCCGTAAATAGATTGTTAACTGTCGATTAAATCTTTCCAAAACGTCTATTATCACTCGTCTAACTTTTCTATAACACCAAAAAAACTTCTTTCTCGTTGCTTTTCACAAATCGATCGATCAAAATATTATTCCGGCGACCACATTGTTCTTCATCTTCTAGAAACCAATTCAGGTACTTTATGGGTTCTTTTGATTCCTCTTAATCATCTACACCTGCTCACCTCATCAATTTTATCTGATTTCATTCCAGATTCGCGTAAACCCACCAAGAACAGTCGTGGTCTGACTTATATCCAATCTGTATCAAATCGATCGTTATCAAGTAAGTGTAATACATCAAAATGACCGTGATTCATTGTAGATTAAAAACCCTAAGATTGATTTGTCTTTTATTAACTGATTGGATTGATGAATATGGGTGTTCTTCACAAATACACGATAAAGTAAATTAAAAGCAGATTGATATATCAAAAGCAAATCTGGTGCAGTGGTTGAGGTGCTGGTTTGGTTGCGTGAGGACTCGGGTTCGAAACCCCTTGCCTTCAATCTGTTTAATTTTAATTTTTAAGTTGTTTTGTATATTAATTAACATTAAATTTTAATTACAAACAAACTAATAAATAATATCTTTTATAATAAATACATTTTAATGTTTATAAAACTTATAAATTTTATATTCAAATAACAATATATTTTTATAAGTATTTGATTTATACAAATATTTGAAGTAAAATACAAAAATACTAATGAAATATATATATTTATCCAAATACGAAAATATGACTACGTTTCGTATCAAAAATCACAATTCGTAATTCAAAATCCTAATTCTTAAATGTTTATTCAAAACCCTAATTCCTAAATTTTAATTCAAAACCCTAAAAATCCCAAATCCGAAACCCTGGATCTCGGATTTGTGATTCTTGTTTCTATTGTTCGTTTCTAAGTTAGAGTTTTATCCCTAATTAGGTGGTACCAATATTTGGGAGACTCTCAGTTCGTTATAGCAACGTTTCTTTTCCGGTTATCCTTGCTTGTTAAGGTG
Organism: Tagetes erecta; assembly: GCA_030867185.1. Taxonomy (NCBI): domain Eukaryota; kingdom Viridiplantae; phylum Streptophyta; class Magnoliopsida; order Asterales; family Asteraceae; genus Tagetes; species Tagetes erecta. The sequence goes on along the minus strand of CM061490.1, from coordinate 73,179,204 downwards.
AGTAAACTCACTTCCCGTTTTTCTGTTTTACTTTTTGGGGCTGAAACATGTGTTCTATACGATGCTATGGTTTCTTTTCGTTTCTTGTTTCTTTTTCAAAATGAGATCATATAATATGTTAATCTAGTTTGGCCACTTGATGCAATATTATGTGTTAGTAATAGTAATTGTATTATTTGTAATTTCCACCGGTACGATATTAGCGCTAATGGCTTGACAAGCCCACCTACACTAATGGCATGATAGGTGATTAGACCCGGCGATTCTTTTGTTGATTCTATAGGTTGGATTCTAGTTGCTAAACGAGATGCTTGTTACTAAGTTGCTATGTCCCTTAAGATGCTAAGAATATTTATTGATAACTTATACAACGAGACGGTTCAATGACGGTTACTTGTCGGTTCAATAAATGCTATCAATAAATGTAACACGGTTGTGACATCTGCCCCAAGCCCGAACTCGGATGCCCGACCCGAACCCGAATACGTCCATCATATATTTATTCGTATTTAATTTTTTGAAAATGTAACATTTTGTTATTAAAGTAAATAAATATGTCGGACATTATAGTAATCCATGTATTAAATAATCGATCGAAATTATTTCATGTTATTATCTAACGTTTTACTAAATAACTACTAAATACAACAATAGATAAATCTCAAGAATATATAACTTATATTATAGAGGAGATATTATAAAAATAAAATTTTATTAAGTCTCAAAATAATCGTTTAACGTCATGAATAACATAAAGATATGAAAACGTCAATCATATAAACGTTGCAAGATAACACAGTTAAGTTAGTTAGTTAAAATCAATACGTGTTATAACTTCGGGCTTTTTATGTCAACTATGAAAACTTATATAAAGTTTATAGTAAAAAGGAAGCAAAGTGTTAAACATCAAGGGCCAAAGTTGTATTTTATTAAAACCTTCCCCCCCCCCTCGTTCATATCGTGTTTCCGGCGAAGGGGACCGGCCAACGCCGGCGACAACTCCGGCGACACCAAACACGGGTTTTTAGTGACTTTTGACTCGATTAATTCATGTTAAAACATTTACGACCTGGTTTCGAGCCCATAGCAATCCTCTTAACATCCAAAAATCAACCAAAACAATGCTCTAATCGAATTTGAAAACCGTTCATTAAACCCAATCAACCAAATCCCTTGAAAGTCCGTTTCAGTCCAAATAATAGCATCCAAATCATCACTAGCATTGATTAGAAACCGCTCATGTAGTTTAATTGAAATAAAAACATCAAATTAATCACCAACTCAATGCAATTAACTCGTATACAACTCGAACGGGTTCGTACGTTTCTAAACCAAATTAATCCAATTCAAGCTCGGTAGAACAACCCATCGACCTTCCTGTCACTCTCTCATGCTTCAATTTCTAAAACAAAACACCCAGAAACAAGTTTGAATCTCAAAATATTCGTAGTCTGCAACTTATCGATCGAGCATCAAAACAATGATATTTTCTGAAATTGCAATGGGGCTTTTACTCTTCGCATCGTCAAGTGTGTTTCTGCAGATTTAATCGAATTTTAATGGCCTCTAACTATCAAATTGATTCTAAAAACGTCGGCCTTTGTTCTTCGTCTTGTTCGATCAATCCACCCGTAACCAAGAAAGATATTATGTTAAAAATACTCGTTTTGATCTTCTAATCAAACGCCTAGGTCAATTCATACATTTCGTTTCATCAATTGGAAGGAATTTAGGATTTAGGGTTTGTGTTCTTGATTTGGAATTGGGGTTTTAATTAAAAGATGATAAAACAATTTTGTTTTGATATATTATCACTAATTTGATCTAGAGCATTTGGTTATACTTATATTGTTAAACACAGGAGGTCCCTGGTTCTGATTAAAGGTTGGCAATATATTTTCTTATTAATTATTTTTACATGTTTTGAGCAATTCCCATAATTTAAAGCCAATCTCTACGATATATATTTTCTAAAATGCTTAAAAATTTATGAAATGTACCAAAACCATGAGTTTATATAAATTTAGTTATAAAATCTAACTATTACAAATTATGGTATATATTATAAAGTGCTTCTAATATATATAAAGTACTATTTGACATTGTTGTTAAAAATATATTATCGTTCATCAAAAATGCTATTTTATTGTCCGTCGTAACGATTAAATAAATTATATATTTTCGAATCGTTTTACTGAAAACCCTAAATCCCCAAATCCGAAACCCTAGAATCCCAATCGTCTTAGTTTTCTATTGTTTCTATTCTAGTTTTCTATACTATATGCTTTGCTAAGTTAGGATTGTCACTTAATTAGGTGATTCTAATTTTTGGACGATCCCCGTTTCTATTTACTATTTGTTTCGAGCCCGAGTTCCAAAGTGAGTAAATTCACTCCCCTTTTTACTTTTACGTTTTGGGGCTGAAATATGTTCAAGTACTATACAATGTTTTCAGTTTTCTATTTGTTTTCAAAAGAGATCATAAAATATGTTAGTCTTGACTCGCGACAAGATGCAATCCTTATGTGGTAGTTTAAAGTAGTATTGTTACTTAGTAATCCCACCGGTACAATGTTAGCGCTAATGGTTTGACAAACCCACCTGCATGTATTTCAAAACAGGTGATTTAAACCCGGCCATTCAATTTCAAGGTTACTATGTTACAAGTTGCTATAATAAGTTGCTATGCCTTGTCCCTAAGTTGCTTACATAATTATTGATAACCTATATCGAGACGGTTTCGTGACGGTTGCAAAAAAAAGGGTTATCTTTAATTTATAACATGAGTTGGTTCCTCATGACAAATGATTACGAGTTGCTATACAATGATGGTGTTCAATGTGTGTTCAATGTGTGTTCAAGGTGTCATGGTCGAGAATGATATGAAATAGCTATGCATGTAAGATTGCGCAGCATATTATGATGATCTCGGATTTATATATTATTATGTATTCAAATTGTGGTTTACTCACTAGCTTTAAATAGCTAACTTTATTTTTACATATTTCAGGTGTTGCTTGATTATTTTTGCTGCTTTTGCCAAGACATAGGATTGCCTTGGACCTAGAATAATAAAATCAGACAATTGCAGTTACTGTTTCGGTTTTATTACTTTTGTCGTATTCATTTAAGACTTAGGTTCAAAACTTACTACATCATTATCGAACTTAATAAATAAATACCATGTGCTTTGTTTACTATTGATATCCAATTCCAATGACAGCCCGGTGTTTCCGCCGCCGGGCGGGGTGTCACAACGGTTGATTCTATGTTGATTCTATGGTCATGGTTGAATGATATAATGATATTGTTATACGCATAAACTTGCATGACATATTCATATTGATCTCGGATTTCATATTATGTATTATCAATTGTGTTTTTACTCAGTAGCTAATTCTTTAGCTAACTTATTTTACACATGTTTTAGGTGGCGTTTGATTCGTTTATGTTTTACAAGACACATAGGATTGCTTTTTGACCTAGAATAGAAGTTAATTAAATAGCTTTGATTATTGGTTTTTACTTTCGTATTTAGCACTATTTACTTTTTTCTTGTCACGAAATTATTACTTTAATGATATTAAAATATGCGTTTAATGTCATGTGCTTTGTGCTATTGATATCCAATTCACTTGACGCGCCCGGTGTTTTCCGCCGCCGGGCGGGGTGTCACAGTTTAGTATCAGAGCCATGGTTATAGGGAACTAGGATAGGGTATTAGAAATACACCGACCTAGACTATAACCTAAGAGTCCTTAGTGCAAATAAATGTACTTAGGAATTCTTTTGAACTTATTTGTTTTCCTTCTCCGAACTTTTCTATGTTTTTCTTAATCTGATTTCTTACCCGATTTCGCGGATGTGCTACAAGAAACTCGTCTATATGATTGGGATCTTCTCTTTGTGGAATCTCGTCATCGTCTTAAGTAAGTTGAAAACGTGAGAACGTGTGCAATCCGGAAGGGACAACGCCTGTATCACGGACATCCTGACTAAGGCAAATCATTTCGTAGAAATCTCTTTAAGAGACCTGTATGCTTACCTGGGGATGTTCGAGATGAGTGTGAACCTATAGGCTAAAGCATGCTTTCTCGAATACGTTGAAAACGAACTTAACACTTTGATAAGTCATTAGTGTCCAAAACCAAGACACATTCCTAAGCTTTCAAAATTTCATTTTCTTGATGATTCTATGATTTTCTTTCCTACGATTTATAATTATTTCTATGAACTTCTATAGTGATTCAAATAATATTCCAAATTCATTTACTAATATTTCTAAAGTTCCTAAGTAATTTCCTATGTTATGTTTCAAAAGATTCTATGATGTTCTAAGTACTACTACTATTTCATTTAATCAAGATTTCTAAAGTTTCTAAAGCTTCTAAGTGATTTTCTATGGTATGTTTCAAAAGATTCTATGATATTCTAAATGGAACGAGATTCTATGATATTCTAAATGGAATGAGATTCTATGATATTCTAAATGGAACGAGGTGCTATTCTACGTTCCATCATTTTATTTGTTTCTAAGCTACAATAATACTTATGCGACAATACTCGCTGGTTTATCCATATAACACAATTACACCGTTGTAAACCAAACATTTCAAATCAAAACTAAGACATATCTCAAACGAATTATCCAAAACTTCAGATCATGCATATATCGATTACCGAATCTAAGTCATACTTCTAATCCTAAATCAATTATCAACTCTCCAATCAAAGGTTCGTTATGATTTCTAAATTCTAGTCACTGCTAAATTCCATAACTAAATAAAAGTTAACGGATTTGCTATTCTTATAAGCTAACGTATTCGAATCGAACGTTTACCCTCAAAATATTTCAACTTGATTTTTTATACTCAAATAGTTTCAAAACTACTCACCTAACTATAAGATTCTAATCTAATTTCTAATCCATCATTAATACTATAAATCTACTATCCAATTTATGAACTAACCATCAAAACAAGTACTCGTTAATCAACTAGACGATGCCATCCATGAATTCGTTATCCAAACCTAACGAGAACTCGCTACACAGCTGTTCTCGAACTCATTCAACTAAATGTTTTCATCTATACATAGGACCACTAACGAAATTCTACGCAACTAGTTTTCATGAACTAATCCAAACCTAACGCATTTCATTTATAAACTCGTCACTCTAACACAATGTGTAATCAATGGACTTGTAAAACTACCGAAATTCAATTCTATTAAAATAATTTCCTTATTTTCCCGAATGAAAATATATATATAAATTTAAAAAAAATTATATATATATATTTTAATTAAAATAACCTTTTGGTTTTAGTATTTTGTAAGAAAAAAAAAAATATATATATATATATATATATATATATATATATATGGGGAAAGTGAATATGAGGCTGTAACACATGTAAGCTTACATGCGAAACAATTCAAAACTACGTCGTTTTATTAAAATTGACATCAAAACTACGTAGTTTGAATTAATAAATTCAATAGACATAATTTGAAATCTCCTAATTTAATTTATTTACTTTCATACTTCCATACCTCTTGCACACGTTCTTCTTTGTATGCTTAGTTTTCAAATTCATGATTTCAATATACAATAATATATTGATTAAAAATGACTCACTCCAATTAAGAAAGTTTCTTAACCAACTGAAACGTAATTTATATCGGATTGACAAATGAATTAGCTAGAAAATTAAAATCACGTTAATTAATATCTTATTTGAAGGAATCCAAACAAAAAAAATTATTTAAAATCATGCATTCCGTTTGAATCTGCGATGATGAGTGAATTTAAGGGTTATATTTTGAAGCCAATTTATTAAACTACGTAGTTTTGATGTTAATTTTAACAAAACGACGTAGTTTAGGGGTGTTTCGCATGTAAGCTTGCATGTGTTACAGCCTCATATTCACTTTTCCCTATATATATATATGCATTTCATGATAGATGATTTTCTTTCAAAATGGATTAGTTATTCTAACGTTGACCAAATATTTACACAAGATTTCTCCGTTTTCTCAAAAATGACACAAAGACTTGCAACAAACACTATGTCTTCTATTTTCCAATACTTACAACTTAAATTGTGTCCTTTATTTTCAAATCAATCCTATTATTTATGGTAAAGATTAAAACTTTCAACTTTTTACTTTGTTTTTAAAACTACATCATAGAAAACTGCATCATGTCTTATAAACTTATTTACCTTCATAGTTAGTACATCTGGTTTGCCTAAAACTGTTGGTCATATAAATTCAAACATCTTAAAGATCGAGTCCAATAGGAACTAAGTGATCTATTCATTCGAACTATAAATTGGATTATCCACATTATCAAATTTTCATGAAACTAACCTTTCTAAAAATCCTAATAAACTATGTTATTACAACAGCAACTAATGCTTACGAACTAGTCAATATCGGAAAACTTAGATAAATACATCTTACACACATAAAGTCGGTTTTCACAAACTTAAATGTTACTATCCTAGTACTAGAATTTGACTATCTATAGTTGAACAAAGCTATTTATATGAGCAATGTCTACCCAATGAACTCTAGTTTCTTTCGAATCATCTGTCTACTTATCATCTTAAACTGATTTTTCCCAAGTACTATTTCTATCAAATATAATATCGGAAACTAAGCGTATCGTCACTTTAACCTAAAAATTTTGTGTACCTTTGGCTCGCACGTGATTGAATGAATCCATGCAAAAACTAAAATAATTATGGGTGCATACGGAATTATGATAGTTGGTGCATGGAAACCATAGTAAGTTTTGTCTTGTGTTTAAAGGCAGTGCGACAAATGTGGTGTGACAAGAGCATGGTGGATACGCCCCTGGTACATCCTATATATAAATGTTTCTGTCATACTGTCAACTGAAGCGTTGTTTTGATCCGTGAATTTTTGTATTGTCCTAAGTATTATATTCATATAACAATACCTATCGTATCTCATCGAATAAGATAAACTATGTTAATAAACAATTACCATTTCAACCGATGCAGAAATCAGAAACAAATTCTTATCTTATAGAAATCAAAATCTGACAATTGTTTTCACAATTACCACTTGTCATCATCATCGACCAATTCTTAAGTTGGCATATTCTAGTTCAACTCATCGAGACTAACGTATTCTTGTTCAAACCATAGTTACTAATTAACGCAAGTACAGTTACGATGGAAAGGTACAATACTATGGACAACTTGCATAGTTAAGCCACATTTAATCATTTTATTCTTACTCAACCATGTATAAAGTTACTTTATCCGTTTCATCTGTTCTATTAATCATAATTATTCTCGATGATCATTTAAATAATTCTAAATCCATATACTTAAACATTTAATTCGCAAGTTGGCAATCTATTCTATTCCTATACTTAGTAACAGCTAATACTCATTCGAATCTCCATACAATTAGTTCACCTAAACTCTTATAAGTAAAAAGAGTTAAATAAACAACTCTCAATGAGTCAAAATAAATTAAGAATAAATAACTTCTTAATCTCGTCTCAATCAAAATGCTCATCTTTCCTTTGATCGAAATCTCTTATAGTAAAGTTTCTTTTGAGATGGAACTCCCTACGGAATTGAGCATGTTTCTATTCTAAAGAAGTGTTATCCGATGAAAATCTTATCCTACCTCTCGATGAAGCCTAAATTGATGAATCTGTGCAAGTGATTTAGCGGCCACTAGAGCTCATGGATCGTGGAGTTAAATAACTCAAACGTAATCGGCTATCGATTGTTATAATTCGTTGGAACTCAAAACGTGAACCTAAATTTATGACAACATAAAAGTTAAGTATCCGTATTCTTTTCGCTTCATCTTCTTCTTCGGTTTGAGCAAATTTCGGGACGAAATTTCTATAAGGAGGGGAGACTGTGACATCGGCCCCGAATCTGAATCCGGACGCCCGACTCGAATCCGAAGCTAATTATCTTTTATCTATATTCGTATTTAATTTCTTTAAAGTGTAACGTTCGTCATCATTATTATAAATAAATATATCGGATTTTACGATCGTTTTATTATCGCAAATGTTCACGTGTATCAAATAAATACTATTTGTACTAATGAATCGCAAATATATATATATATATATATATATATATATATATATATATATATATATATATATATATACATTTCATAAAATAAATTTTATTGAAAACGCTAAAGGAAATTACCTCTAAGTCTAGATATAATCCTCCAACGCTATAAATGAGCTAAAAATATAAAAACGTTATCTAAATAAACGTTGCGTCTCGACTTGGTTAGGTTAGTTAGTAAATATAACCTATAAACTAACTTTGGGCCAAAATTGTAACATTTAAAACTTAAACTAAAAGCTTTAAACCATAATTATTAACCAACTAAAACCCAAGGGGGCCATAATGTAAATATGTTTAAAGACCCAACCCCCCCCCCCCTGTTAGCCCGTAAAACCGGCAGCTTGCCGGCAGCCTATTCCGGCCAAGGCCGATCTCCGGCGACGTCTTCTATCACGCGTTTTTCCACTTTTAAACTCCCGAAAATCATGCCTAACCTTTTCCCAATCTATTTTGAACCTTTATTAGTGGTTTATTACGCGTATCACGGCTCAAATTAAACCGATTCGAATCCGTAACTTTATTAAAAAATCTCATTCCCGTAAATAGATTGTTAACTGTCGATTAAATCCTTCCACAACGTCTATTATCACTCGTCTAACGTTTCTATAACACCAAAACAACTTCTTTCTTGTTGCTTTTCACAAATCGATCGATCAAAATATTATTCCAGCGACCATATTGTTCATCATCTTCTAGAAACCAATTCAGGTACTTTATGGGTTCTTTTGATTCCTCTTAATCATCTACACATGCTCAACTCATCAGTTTTATCTGATTTCATTCCAGATTCGCGTAAACCCACCAAGAACAGTCGTGTTCTTACTTATATCCAATCTGTATCAAATCGATCGTTATCAAGTAAGTGTAATACATCAAAATGACCGTGATTCATTAGAGATTAAAAACCCTAATATTGATTTGTCTTTTATTAACTGATTGGATTGAATTGGTCGATTCTTTGTTCTACGGCTTGGATGAATATGGGTGTTCTTCGCAAATACACGATAAAGTAAATTAAAAGCAGAATAATATATCAAAAGCAAATCTGGTGCAGTGGTTGAGGTGCTGGTTTGGGTGCGTGAGGACTCGGGTTCGAAACCCCTTGCCTTCAATCTGTTTAATTTTAATATTTAAGTTGTTTTGTATATTAATTAACATTAAATTTTAATTACAAACAAACTAATAAATAATATCTTTTATAATAAATACATTTTAATGTTTATTAAACTTATAAATTTTATATTCAAATAACAATATATTTTTATAAGTATTTGATTTATACAAATATTTGAAGTAAAATACAAAAATACTTATGAAATATATATATTTATCCAAATACGAAAATACGACTACGTTTCGTATCAAAAATAACAATTCGTAATTCAAAATCCTAATTCCTAAATGTTAATTCAAAACCCTAATTCCTAAATTTTAATTCAAAACCCTAAAAATTCCAAATCCGAAACCCTAGATCTCGGATTAGTGATTCTTGTTTCTATTGTTCGTTTCTAAGTTAGAGTTTTATCCTCATTTAGTTAGGTGGTACCAATATTTGAGAGACTCTCAGTTCATTATAGCAACGTTTCTTTTCCGGTTATCCTTGCTTGTTAAGGTGAGTAAACTCACTTCCCCTTTTTCTGTTTTACTTTTTGGGGCTGAAACATGTGTTTTATACGATGCTATGGTTTCTTTTCGTTTCTTGTTTCTTTTTCAAAATGAGATCATATAATATGTTAATCTAGTTTGGCCACTTGATGCAATATTATGTGTTAGTAATAGTAATTGTATTATTTGTAATTTCCACCGGTACGATATTAGCGCTAATGGCTTGACAAGCCCACCTACACTAATGGCCTGATAGGTGATTAGACCCGGCAATTCTTTTGTTGATTCTATAGGTTGGATTCTAGTTGCTAAACGAGATGCTTGTTACTAAGTTGCTATGTCCCTTAAGATGCTAAGAATATTTATTGATAACTTATACAACGAGATGGTTCAATGACGGTTACTTGTCGGTTCAATAAATGCTATCAATAAATGTAACACGGTTGATTCTATGTTGATTCTATGGTCATGGTTGAATGATATAATGATATTGCTATACACATAAACTTGCATGACATATTCATATTGATCTCGGATTTTATATTATGTATTATCAATTGTGTTTTTACTCACTAGCTAATTCTTTAACTAACTTATTTTACACATGTTTCAGGTGGCGTTTGATTCGTTTATGTTTTACAAGACACATAGGATTGCTTTTGGACCTAGAATAAAAGTTAATTAAATAGCTTTGATTATTGGTTTTTACTTTCGTATTTAGCACTATTTACTTTTTCTTGTCACGACATTATTACTTTAATGATATTAAAATATGCGTTTAGTGCTTTGTGCTATTGATATCCAATTCACTTGACGCGCCTGGTGTTTTCCGCCGCCGGGCGGGGTGTCACACACAAAACGTCAAGTCTTGTACATAACATTGCATACGTGATAGAACCAATCGCCGAAGCGTATGGAACTGCTTCCATTCGCTTATTTTCAATGTCCGTAGAAGGAGATTGCGATTTGTTCAGCACAGTTCCTTTAGTCATAGGAACACCTCCTTTCTTGGAGTTTTCCATCTTAAAGCGTGTCATCATTTTTTCAATGTATGTGCTTTGATTTAGCCATAGAAGCCGCTTGGATCTATTTCTGTAGATCCTGATTCCTAGAATGTAAGCTGCTTCTCCAAGATCTTTCAATGCAAAACAAGATCCCAACCATTGTTTAACTTCATTAAGCATAGGGATGTTGTTTCCAATGATCAGTATATCATCTACATACAAGATGAGGAATGATATAGAGCTCCCGCTAGCTTTCCTGTAAGCACAAGGCTCGTCTTCATTTTTGACAAAACCAAACTCTTTGATTTTTTGGTCAAAACGAAGATTCCAGCTACGAGATGCATGTTTAAGTCCATAAATGGACTTATTCAGTTTGCACACCCTTTTAGGATATTTTGGATCAACAAAACCTTCAGGCTGAACCATATAGACATATTCAGAAAGATGTCCATTAAGAAAAGCGGTTTTGACATCCATTTGCCATATCTCATATGTAACACCCCAATTTTTTTTATGATAGGACTTAATTACGTGCTTATGCTTATATGAATGTGCATTTAAGTGATTGTGATTAAAATGATGTGTGACGTTTACGACATATGTTATGTTAATGATAAATATGATGATTACGATATATACGATGGAGCAAGAAAATGATTATAAGTATACGAGAAGGTAAAACGTAATAACTAATTACTTGCTAATTAGAAAAGGGAAGGATTAATGAGGAGGTTATGATGTGATTATGGGTCATTAAGGGTGAAAGAATGAGTTAGGCCCAAAATGGTAAGTGGATTAGTTAAAATACTTTCCTAAAATGGCCTAATTACCTAATTAGGCCCAAAGCCCATCCAAAACCCTACCCCAATATGGAAAACCCTACTACTTAAACGCTATTTCCAGCCACCATCCCCCATTTTCACCATCACAACAACAACACACAGACACAAACCCTAATCTTTGAAAGAAAAGGCAAGAAAGAAGAAAACCAAGATTTTTGTGAATCAAAGGGTTGATTTGAGTTTAAAGGTGTTAAACAACAGGTAATCAAGGTAAAATCATCCCCTAAAACTTGTTTTCATAACACAAAACGAATCTAGCCATTAATGGAGTTTTTAAGTTTTTCAAAAGTTTCAAAGAAATCAATAAAAGTTGCATTTTTATGGATAAAATCGTGGAAAAAGATTAGATTTAGTCATATAAATGATAAACCAAGGTTTTGGACGTAAAAAGTTTGAGATTTGGTTGAAAAACAAGGATTTAGGGTTGAAAACGAGCTGTAACAGCGTTTTGCGACACTAGTGTTCTTAATGCGACACTAGTGTTCATCTTGCGACACTAGGACGACTTTAATTCTGGGCGTGTGTCGGGTGTGTTTGCGACAGTAGTTTAAGTCCTAACAAAAGTTCGGCAAGAGCCTTGAGACACTGCAAGTGGAGGTGCTGCTGAAGCAGCATGCGACACTGTGGTTCGCCAATGCGAGACTACTTGCGACACAACCTGCGACACTATTTGCGACATTGCTTGCGACACTAAGAAAGAAATGACGATTTTATGCATCATTCCTTTTCGTGGGCTGCAATTAGAAATCAAATAAACAATATCAAAGATCTTCATGGGCCTTAAGTTTTGGTGAATCAGTTTGTTAATTCTTTGATCAAATTTGACTTTTGAATTCAAGTCATGACATATCAATAATACACCTACATATCACCACGTGAACTTTCATTTATAATGCATACAATATTAGTTTAGTTTAAATACATGATATTTACTTATTATCTCATTAAAACTTATATATTCAAACATATATCAGTTACGAATAGAATTTGTTGATAACAATCCAAAATTTACTCAAAAGTGTAGAAAATATTTACATAAACAATGTCTAATTCAGACTAATTTAGACCACATCAATGTTTGTTCCCAGTTGGCTCATCAGTGTCGTTTTCCTTCTCACTAGTATGACTATCTTGTACCCTATTTGCTCTTCTATGGCTGTCACATCATTCATGTAAGTACTAACATTATATTCACTAAAAAATGGATCAAAACTATCATCCATGTATTGAGAAAACATACTAACACTTTCTTGTCTAACCTCCTGATCATTAACCTCCTGAACATTAACATCTTGATCATTTACATCCTTTTCGTTTGCTTGTCTAACCTCTTGATCATTAACCTACTGATCATTCACGTCCTTTGTATTTGCTTGTCTAACCTCTTGATCATTAACCTCCTCTACTTCATCATCCATGGTTTGCCTAGCAACCTCTTCATCAATAATAGTTTCATGCCAACCTAACATTAACCTTGTTTTTTTATTGTTACTGAACTCAACATCTTCACTAAGCTCTTCAATACTCATTTTTGAAGGAGAACAAAAATAAGTGTGCACATTTGTTGTTTCAAACTCGGTGTAAACATTCATAATCTTATGATCACTCGTGAACTTTGAAAATGATATAACATCTTGATCACCTCCTAAAGCCCTAAGCCCAAAATCCATATCATGATTGGGAACAAGATAGTGGTAATACATGATAATATTTGTTGCATAACCTAGATTACTCATCAAAGAATCCAACTTGTGCACTGAAAATCTTTCAGAATCAAGCAAATCCATGTATGTAGCCTTTCCATCAACATACATACGATCTAAAAACTTAGTGAATACACCACCATGATGAAGTTTAATAGAGAATAAATGAGGGTTGTGTTCTGCATTTCAACAAGCAAAAATCAATTACAACAAACAAACAAAAATTAAGTTCAACAAATGGGGCATTAGGGTTGAAAATTTACCAAAAAATTCATCCACTTCTTTTTGTGTGATGTGTTCACGTATGCAGAATCATGCCATTGCTGAAATCTTCCAAACATAAACTAGGGTTTTTGGAAGTTATCCATTTGGTTGTAATTTTGAAACCATGGGAGCAAAAAGAATATAAAGGGTTTTTTTGGTTTTTAATACTGAACATGCAGCAATAATGAAAAGACATAAATGCCCCTCATGTGAGGGGCACATGGTTACTTTAACGTCAAAAACAAACGGCTGTTAGCCAAAAGGACATAATTTGCAACAAACACAATAAAAAAAAGGACAGCTAATGCAACTTTTTTACAAAAAGAACAGAAGTAGCAAAATGATATATAAATAAAGGACGATTTGTGTAATTTTGTCTAAAAATTTAACAGAGTTAGTGAAATTGACACAAATAGATGAAAATGTGAAAATCTGTGGTGCAAGTAAATAGTTTTAAACTTTAGGTTTCAGATAGTCATTTTTTACAAAAAAAACAAGTGTACCAGAACGTAATTTACTCCTACAACAAATATGGACCCTTGTTCTTCCACGTCATTCACAGAATCCGCTTCCAGTATTTCAAGTAGTGTCCACTTCCATCCAAATAGAAAAGCTAACAAATTGATGCAAATTTGAAAGTTTTAAGACTTGTTTGTCTAAGAATTATAGATGATAAACTACATCTTAGTTTGATAATCGATAATCTATTTTCTCCATTTGAATTAATATTATTAATGTTGGAATTTCTACAAACAACTTGGTGTGCATCAAGATCACATGAGTCAAGTTTCATGCTTCCTTTCATTCTAATCTACCAAATTGTTTCATGTTTGCCTACATTGCACAAGTATGATTCATAATCACCATATTTAAGGGAAGTACCTTAAAAAATAACCATTAATAAGTTCTTTCAAATCATATCTTCTTTCTCCATATATTGTCACATACACCCAAAATAAACTTATCTTGACCACATAAATCATTGCCCTGATTTTAAATTTCAAAGAATATATGTTTAACTATATGTTTAACTTCTTGAAATAGTAACACTTTAACATTTTTAATTTTATGACCTCATAAGTCCTTGAATGTGAAAGATAAGATAGAAAAAGCTTAACTTAGGATAGTACCAGATAATTGCTTAGATAGAACAAATTCCAGGCATGTGAAAATTCACTTGAACCGATATCTATGATTCAAACCAAATCAAATTAAAAACTGTTGTGAAGAAAAAAAAACTCAAGCACAAACTAATTTACCTGTCTAAAGAACGAACAAAAACACTAAAATAACAAACAAATAGATAAAGGGTAATGTAATCCCAAAGGACCCAAACAGCTCTATGTTTCTAACATTTGAAAATCCCATGGTTTCTATAGAAATAAGAATGATGTTGCTCTGAAATATGCGGTTTTGATATGAAAAAGGTGTTGGAATATATTAATGTGGGCTTTGTCCATTTACATAATTAACCAATATATGGCTTATTTGGTTCTAACTTAATGGGCCCTAATCAACTCTTTAACTAATATTGACCGGCTAATCGATAAGCTTAACCAGTCATATGCATATTAGGGTTTTCCACTAGATGTCTAATAATTATATATAAAGAGTTAATTAAAGAGTTTAGGTGAGCAATTACAATACACCACTAAACTCTAGACGGCACTCTCTTCTCTCAGTTATCCCATCAAGCCATAGACATCCTTACGGGAAACCATAACGAGATTCAATAGCATCGTCATCCTTTCAACAGATCGGATTCTCCACTGGTACGTCTTTAACTCAATAATTACTGTTGTATAATCATGATTATGATTTATAATCTGATAAATGTTTTAACATATAATCAACATCTGGTATCAAAGCAAGTTGATTATATCAATCAGATGATTAAAATTTATTTTAAGAATCATAGATCAAGTTTATGTTTTGACGCCGATTCAATTTTCCGAACTTAAATCGGTATATATAACAATGATAGATAATAACATGTTACCTGTTTCTTAATCATCGATTTAATTTGCAAGTCGATTTACGTGAATTCTTAAATGTGTAACAAATATCAATAATGATTTACTATTATCAAAGAGATCATGAATTAAAATCTAAAATACAATATGCTAATCTCAAATTTGTCACACATGTTAATTACACTTGTTTTAACGTATGCGGGTAATATATATTGTCCATCTTACATCATTCTTATTATTCTTTTAATTCTACCGTTTTATTATTATGTTATTTTTTTATGACTCCTATACATGTAAAGGAGTTTCAAATCTAGAACCATAATAATATTAAGGCAAATTGGCCTAAAATAATCTCAACTAACACCTATTGGCCGAAAATAATCTCAACTCGGTTTATTCCCTCCAGTGGTCCCAAATCCAACTTTTTTGGCCTACAGTGGTCCGTCGTTAAGTACACTTAACGGCCGTTAACTTTTTTTCTATTTTTTTCGAATTTCAAACCGATATTTTAGGGATTTTGATCGGGAGGATAATACGAGTCAGTTGATGTAAACTTACTTCCAACTGTTGCTCCAAATGGTTTAATTTTGATATCCGGTTAAAGCATCGTTAGGTTTTAAACACTCGATTGAAGACCGTTTTGTCGTTTGGAACACCAGTTAGAAGTAAGGTTTACATCAATTGAAGCGTATAATCATCTCGATCAATATCCATAAAACCTTGTTTTGATTCGAAAAAAATCAAAAAAAAGTTAACGGCCGTTAAGTGCACTTAACGGCGGACCACTGGAGGCCAAAAAAGTTGGATTTGGGACCACTGGAGGGAATAAACTGAGTTGGGATTATTCTCGGCCAATAGGTGTTAGTTGGGATTATTTTTAGCCAATTTGCCTTATATTAAAGCTTGTAAATAATTTAATCTGATAGTACAAGTTGAACTATTTTCGCATGATAAATTTTCTACATGAACATGCACATAATTTCGTTAAGCGAAGGTATAATATTCTTACGAAACTTAGCAACTATTGTGCATTAACTTTTCTTGTGAAACTTATACTTTCATTCACAACTCGTTTACAAGAAACATAAATATACTGTTTTCGTGTGAACGAATTATGCTTAGTTAAATGATCGAACCAACAAAGTCATTCAACTTAATGTGAGCATTATTTAATTATGTATATTTTGGCCTGACATGCTCAAACACTTCACTTCTGCCTAAAGGTGATGTGTGGTGTTTGTGTACACCCTAAATCATCACTAAAAATTTTGTTCATAATACTTATGTGTTGGTCATAGCCAAAGCGAAGCTAACACTTGAGTAGAATCTTAACTAATTGATGATACACACATACTAAAATTTGGCCTTATATGTGTAAATATTGCATTTATACCCAAAGGTGATGTGCAGTACTTATACATGCTCTAAGTTATTCTGAATTATTTCCTTATCTTGAATATTGGTCATAGCCAAAGCGAAACTGATATTCAAGTAGAACCTTACTTGGTCTAATATTTGGTGTTATATTAGACATTCTTCAATGGTATAATTTTGTCCGCATATTTCTGCTTTATCCCTAAATCAAAGCTTATTATCACTTCTCCTAAATTTTATATCTTATTCGTCATATTTCAGCACCCACTTTTACTCCCAATCTTGGGATTGAGTCTCTGACCGGTGCAAACTTTGCATCTTGGAGAGATAATCTCAAACTTACTCTAAGCATGTTAGACTTAGATTATGATCTAAGATATGACTCTCCCGATGCACTTAAAGAAGAAAAGCACCATTGAAGAGAAAGAAATCTTCAATAAGTGGGAGAGGTCGAACAAAATATCTCTAATGGTGATTAAGAACTCCATCTCACAAATCATCAGGGGAGCAATCCCAGATTCCAAAAATGCAAAAACTTACTTGGAATTTGTTAAGGCTCAGTTCAAAGGAACCTCAATAGCGCATGCAAGCACCTTAATTCTGAAAATGTTGACTACTAAGTATGGCGGGTCAATGGTGTACGTGAACACATAATGACGATGAACAACATGTCCCATAAACTTAAGGGCTTAGACATAGAGATCAATGACGGTTTTCTAGTGCACTTCATCATGACTTCTCTTTCTGCACAATTTGATGCCTTCAAAATCAACTATAACACTCAAAAAGAAAAATGGTCTATGAGTGAGTTGATGGCTATGTGCGTATAAGAGGAAGAGAGATTGAAACTAGAAAAACCTCAAGTTGTTCACGTGGCTACTACAAGCCCGCTTAAGAGGAAGAGGAACTTCAATCATGGGGCGAGTTCTAAGGTTCACAACACTAAACAAAGTACTTCTTCCAACATGACTAACTCCCAGGGAAAGCCTTTCTGCAAATTTTGTCGTACTCATGGGCATAAGTAGAATGACTATCCATAATTCAAGGAGTGGCTGAAAAGAAAGGTAATCTTCCTATATGTAAGACAATTGAGCCCTTTAATATTAATGTTCCTTCTAACACATGGTGGATTGACTCTGGTTCTATGGTACATATAACTAACTCTCTACAGGGATTCCTTACAATTTGAATGCTGGAAAGAAACCAATAAACAGTTAGGATGGGATATGGTGAGCCCTTAAACGTCAAAGGCATAGGCACTATGCAACTGCTCATGAAAACTGGGCAATGCCTTGACCTTAAAGATACTTTATATGTACCGAGAATTACTCGGAATTTAGTAATCGTTACTAAATTAGACATTAATGGTTTTGATGTTGCACATGGACGTGGAAAAGTCTCTATTTCCTTTAATTCTTTACCTATTGGTTTTAGCTATCTGAATGGTCCCGTAGATGCTTGTTTGTATAAAATAGAACTAGACCATGAATTTTCAAAATCTTTGTTATCATATAATATTAATGCGAATCCAACTAAGAGAAAAAGAGACTCGAAAACTTCATCCATGTTGTGGCATCAACGCTTAGGCCACATATCACGTGAGAATGTCTAGACTAGTGAAGGGTGAAGTTTTGCCGAATCTCAACTTCTCAGATTTTGAAACATGTGTTAAATGCCTCAAAGGAAAAAATGACTAAAGGGAATAAGAAAGGGGCCATTAGGAGCTCTAGTTTATTAGAGATCATTCATACTAACATTAGTGGTCCCTATCCCAATAGAATATCTGGACATAACTTTTTTATCACTTTCGTAGATGATTATTCTCATTACATGTACTTGTTTTTAGTAAAAGAGAAATCCGAATCGCTTGAAACCTTTAAAGCTTATAAAGCTAAAGTTGAAAATCAACTTAATTATAAAATAAAGGTGGTCAAATCAGATCGTGGAGGTGAATATTATGGTAGACATACTGATAATGGTCAAGCTCCTGGTCCATTTTATTAGTTTTGTAAGGAGCATGGAATCATAAACCAATACACCATGCCCGGTACTCCTCAACGAAATGGTATTGCTGAAAGGAGGAATAGAACCCTTATGGACATGGTGAGAAGTATGTTTGCCAATTCAGGACTACCTTAATTCTTGTGGATCGTGGTTTTAAAGACAGCAGTTCATATACTTAATAGGGTACCTTCTAAATCTATCCCTGATACTTTATGCTTCAGCTGTTGGAAGCCTTATGTATGCTCAAGTCTATACTCGCCATGATATCGTATATATAGCTGGAATGCTAGGCCGTTACCAATCTAATCCTGGCCTAGATCACTGGAAAGCAACGAAGAAGGTATTGCGATACCTTCAAGGCACTAAATACTATAAGCTGACATACAAGAGAAGTGATAACTTGGAAGTTGTTGGCTATTCTGACTCTGAATTTGCTAAGTGCAAAGATGATAAATGGTCAACTTCGGGGTATGTATTCATGTTAACAGGCGGACCTATATCATGGAAAAGTCATAAGCAGCAGTTGACAACCACCTCAACTATGATGGCTGAATATGTAGCAGTGTACAATGTCACATGCCATGGAATGTTGTTGGGAAATCTTATTGCTGGACTCAAAGTTATTAACTCCATCTCGAAACCATCAAAGATTTAGGGTCTGTTTGGTATGAGGTAATGGAATAGACGTGGGAATGAAATGAACGAAGGAAAGGAATGGACAAAGGAATGAAAGGGATCATTCCATTCCATTATATTGTTTGGTTGTTTTGAAGGAATGAAATGAATCATTACATTGTTTTGTTTTGTACGAAGGAAAAAACAAATGAATAAAATACAATTTAGTAAGAATGACAAAACTATGTTTTCGTGGACTTGGTTCGATTCATGTATTGGGTTCGAGTTATGGGTCAGGCCATAGGCCAAGTCATGGTTCGAGAGATGGGTCAAGTCATGAGTCGAATCATGGTTTGGTTGATGGGTCGGTTCATGGGTTGGTTCATGGTTTAGGTTATGATTCGGTTCATGGTTCAGGTCATGGGTCAATTCATGGATCGGGTCATGAGTCGGTTTATGGATCGATTCATGAATTAGGTCCAGGAACAGGCGACGGGTTGGGCCATAGGTCGGGTCATGAGTCGAATCATGGTTCTGGTCATGGATCAGGTCAATGATTGATTAATGGCTCGGGTCGTGAGTCGGT
This sequence comes from Tagetes erecta, assembly GCA_030867185.1. Taxonomy (NCBI): domain Eukaryota; kingdom Viridiplantae; phylum Streptophyta; class Magnoliopsida; order Asterales; family Asteraceae; genus Tagetes; species Tagetes erecta. The sequence goes on along the minus strand of CM061490.1, from coordinate 73,159,090 downwards.
TCATGGGTTGGGTCCTGGTTTGGTTCATGGGTTGGGTCCTGGTTCGAGGCATTGGTCAGGACATGGGTCGGCTCATGGGGTCTTGGGTCGAGTCAAGGTTTGGTGCATGGGTCGAGTCATTGTTCGATCTAGTCATTATTTTAAAAAAATCATTTCATCCTTGAAGGAATGAAAAAGAAACATGACGTGTGGAAGGAATATAAATGAAGTCTTTTTCTTTTATTCTTAATGGTTTATTCTATTTCATTGACAAACCAAGCATACTCTTTTTCATTCCATCACAATGGTCCATTCCATTTTATCTCTCATTCCTGCATACCAAACACTACCTTACTATGACAATTCAGCTGCTTTAAATTTCTCGAACAGTAATAGTTCGACTGGCGCTGGATTATATCTCGATATGAAATTCTTGTTTGTAAGTGAACGAGTTGAAGAAGATTACTTGTGTATCGAGTATGTCAGAATGAAGGATATTCTAGCGGATCCGATGACTAAAGGTCTCCCGCCTAGAACGTTCGAATATCTCGTGTCTAGAATGGGCCTTACAAGAGACTCTACTTACTAGCATAATGTACCTTATGGCATAACTTTATTATTTCCTTTATTTGTTGACTATCTTATTTATGCACGCCTTAAGCAAATATAGACAGGAAACTTTGCAAGGATTTATTTCACTCATTTTGGTCTTATGTTTTGATTTGGAATCATAGTATGATTAGTGGGGGTCCTGAGTTATATAATGGCTCTCCGGCTGTATTTTTCTGCTATAGTTTCACTTTAAAACGTGATTAGCGTTCTCAACCTAATCAGCTTACTTAACATTCATTACGCCCAAGTGAAAGAATGTTGGAATATATTAATGTGGGCTTTGTCCATTTACCTAATTAACCAACATATGACTTATTTGGTTCTAACTTAATGGGCCCTAATCAACCTTTTAACTAATATGGGCCGGCTAATCGATGGGCTTAACAGTCATAATGCATATTAGGGTTTTCCCCTAGATGTTTAATAATTATATATAGAGAGTTAATTAGAGAGTTTAGGTAAGCAATTACAATACACCACTAAACCCGCCGTCACTCTCTTCTCTCAATTATCCCATCAAGCCATAGACATCTTTACGGGAAACCACAACTAGATTCAATGTCGTCTTCATCCTCTCAACAGATCGAATTCTACACGGGTACGTCTTTAACTCAATAATTATTGTTGTATAAACATGATTATGATTTATAATCTGACAAATGTTTTAAGATATAATCAACAAAAGGAACCTCAAATTTGGATCTTTTCAATTTTGATTTCAATCATAAACAATAAATCAAGTAAACCAAAATATGAAACAAATATGGACAATAACTAAACCATACCCTATTCAAAATTTGCAAATTAAACACATGAAATTAACAAAACAAACATGTCATGTATACGAGTTACTAATTATTATAATAGGTAGATGTCACCCCTCATGTGCCTCATGAGTACATCGCCTAACCTAAGACACGTCCTCACTTATGTGTGATTTAATAATTAAGGTTTCTGCTAGTGGTCATTTCATCTGCTGGTATCTACTGATTTGGTAAAAAAAACTTTGTGAGCTTAAGGTCACAAGTTCGAACCTCACTAGTGACAAAAACCTCACTCATTAGGTTTTTACTAGAACAGTTTGGCTCCATTCTTGAGCGTTAAACTAACAATTAACGGTAGAAATCATGCTTAAAGTAGGGACACCTAGGCTTAAAAAAGGCATGGCGCTAGGCTTAAAATAATCATCATTCTTAAAAAAAGATTTCTTAATATCTCCTATATGTTTAGTTCTTGACAAATCATTGAAGTTTCACATATTTTCTTTTTGTTTATCTAGCTCCATAGGTGAGGAAGGAAATAGAGAAGTGTAAAAACCCTGGAACTAGAATCGAATCTGCTTAAAAAATGAAACTGATAGGAACCAAAACCAGTTCTTGTAAAAACCCTGGAACTAGTACATATAGTTTTTCAATCAAGAACCAAACTCGAAACCAGTTTCTTCTAATACTCATTTTTTCAGAACCGATCATAACTAGAACCGGTTCTGAAACCTATGGCCGATCCTGAGAATTTGGTGTCCAATACGAGCCGGCAAAAATTGCCCCCCAAACGCTAATAAATTAAATTATATTATAAGCATAAAAATTAATAGAAACAACCATTTTATCATCAAACATAAAAGAATGAAAGTATTTAAATTCTAATGGTCTCATTTAGCCCGAAATGTTATGTTAGCCCAACAAAATTAAATGGGTTTATACTCTTTTAGGTTTTTAATAAATATAAGACCTGATATTATTAACTATATAAAATGTTTTATGAAATAAGTTTATATGTATATAATTATTTTAAAAAAGTTTTAGGGCCCGTCAAGATTGAGTACGGGTGCACACTTTGTACCGATGATGGGCTGGTCATGCTAGAATCGATACCAAAATAAGGGAAATGTGCATCTCGTTTTAAGAAAAAACAATTAAGTATTTTTAATCATATTTCAACAATTGTAAAAATTAAATTATAAATGTTAAACCGAAGATTAATACATCACCAAACAATTAAAGTTACGATAACAATCTAGGTTTTTTATATATTTTATCTTTGTTTATAACTTAAACGTTTTAAGTTCGGCTAGTTAGATACAAAAATATTAGTTTCTAGTACATGATTTCAGGGAGCATTCCTTGTTTATGTTTTTTAAATGCAAAACCGTAGCAACTACCACATGCCTTGTTATTAACAACTGGAACAAAAGTTTGTGTAGGTGTTGGGTCTTGTTGAATTACAAAGGCTTGGCCTAATTTCATGTATTGTTCTTAGCATGGGCGGTCTCAAAGATTTTATGGTTCTGAATGAGTCGGTAAAAAAAACTTTTTTATCTTCTTTCTTTAGATTTTTAATAAATATAGCATATTTGTTTTGTTAAAAGGTTTAAAATGGAATGGATTACTTGTTTTAACAATTAAGCTGCTTGTTTTAACAACTGAACTACTTGTTCAAACCAAAGCATCCAGTGTTCTTTATTTCACGAATATATATGAGTGTGCAAATGGGCTTTACTTGGACCGAACCGTCAAAACCCGGACCGGACAGAAAACCGATTACCATAACTGAAAAAACCGTAATGGACCATATAATTTATAGCGGTTTCGAGTTAGACAAGCTTAAGCGGATCGGTCTTAATTGGTTTGGCTACTTTAGACGGACTTAAGCGAGTCGATCTTAATGGGCTTAGCTAGTTTACCCGGAAAATAAACATGTTTGAAAAAAAAAGATTCTCATACATATGCAAAGTGATATTGGCATGTTTTACTTTGCTACTATTGACCATTCAATAATACAAAACCATATAGAGTATCCAAGTGAATAACAAAGAGTTTAAATGTTTAGTTTAAATATGTACACAAGCCCTGTTAAAAAAAATATATGTGTGCGCATGCTTGTTAATAACTCATTTTTTTGGTATAATAGATGATGTAGCAGGTCAAAGAAATTGTTTAAAAATATGGTCTCACATTTAAATATATGGTTGTGTTAATACAAGTATCAATGACTCTTTTTTTTTGGGTAAAGGGTTACCCCGGTGATTCTATTATAAAAACAAACTGTCAATGAAGTACAAGTAGTGAGGAAGCATTCCCCACTAGTTCATATATGGGACAGACCCCATATATGTGAACAAAAAAAAACAAACCAAATAAAACCAAGACAAACCAAACAAACTAGCCTACCACAGTTAAGGACATAAACAAAAATCTAAGCAAAAAACCATTCAATTAGCCACCATCATCAAAAGTGTAGGTTCCACCACAAGAGCACCACAGGAGCTTAGGCCAGCCAAACAATTTGTTAGTAGTCCAAGATATCAGACAAACCATTTACACTATATGTAGAAGGAGTACTTGACCTTTTATTGGATGATGGAGATTCTAGTGTCATGGTCATGCTCGTCATAAATCTAGCCATCCCATTATCTACCTCTATAACCTCATCCACCTCTGAATCCGAATCCAATTGAGAGATTTCACTGTCCAGTTTCCCTACCACCATACTCGTAGTCAATTCTACAAACTTTTCTTCCGATAGAGCCTCAAACGGGTTTGACGTAGCTAGGTCAGATTTACCCATATTAGAACTACCATTGGCATCCATAGCATCAATCCTAGTCACATGCTTTTTACCATTCTGCATTTCCTTCCCTTTTTTATTGACTGGACGGTACTCGAATTGAGGTTTTTTTAGAGGAACCCCAACCTTTCTAGCAGCCTTCTTACCCTTCACTTCACTAAACCCATCACCATCTTCTCTATCATTTGATTTTTGCTCATTTTTAGTCATCTTCAGGCATCCATCATCAATATGGCCAAAAACACAGAAGTGACCACATCTTGGAGGCTTCCATTCATACTCAACAGAAACCTTTGCGGATCCAAACTCATTCCTTTCTAACTTAGGAATAGCAATAGATAACTCCTCCTTAAACCCCGAATTCGCCGAGATCTCAACCAAATCTCTCGCAAAACTACTTCTACCCCATGCATTTGCACACATGGAGCTTGTGAATGAATCCAACAGCTTTGGTGTCCCTATTTGTGAAACCAGAAGACTCAACCCAACATCAGAATAAGCTACTAGCGGAATATCATGTAACTTTACCCAGACAGACACATTCTTGATATCATCCTTGTGTAACTTAGTGGTAGGGGACCAGATATTCAGAATAATTGGTTTATTACGGATTATCCAAGGGCTTGATTCAATCACATCCATCATCCCCTTGTGTCACACCCCGACCGATGGCGGAATCCTCGAGGCGGACGATAGTGAATAGATTGCTCGTAGCTCATGGTACTAAAATAATTGAAATATCATTTAATTCATATTTCATTAATTACAAGGCATTAAATTTCCAAATAAACAAATAACACAACACTCTAAATATTTATTGATTAACTAGGTCCAAGCATGTCCTAGATTATGAGGCGTCTTGATTAACAATTAAGCTTCGTTTCCTGAAATCATGTGAAAAGTAAATGGATCAGCTAACGAATTAGCTGGTGAGTAAACATAGGTTTTGCATACATATAATAATGATAAAACATGATTTGAAATGATTCAATTCACATGTAATGCTAATACTATAAATTGCGAGTGTGAACACAATATATAAACAATTTGCACAATCAAACCTAATGACTGAACTGACTCAATCCGCAGATGAAGTCACAATAAGCTGAAGCATATGAATGAAACAGTTAGCAATCACCACTCGAAAGCCATATGGGGTGGGCTTGTCAGGCCAATAGATCTATCATTGAAACTGAGGTTTGTATAAATTAATGATCGTGCCTCTTAATTGTATATCACATTATGAACACGTATTTGCAAGTAATAACATAAACATGTATTGAATTGAATTGAATGTAATGAATAAATGAACAAAAATGAATAAAATGAATAAAAGTGATTTGATAGACGTCACATGATTTCCCCCAAAATAATAAAGCGTAAAAAGGGGCTATGAAATACTCACTTGTTCAAGCACACAAAGAAAATAATAATAGAAAAGATCTGAATGTTGATTTAGGGCGCCGGGAAGTTTCCTTGAGATTTAACCTAAGGAAAATAGTGCGTCATTGATAAGTTTAAGGTTATAAAGAAATTTTAGAATCTAGGGTTTTTAAATTGGGATTTGGAGAGTTTTAATTATATAATAAGTATTTTTGAATTAATGAGTGTAAAGTAGAATGTTTATTTAATAAATTTTGGAAGATAAGTATATTTTGTATAATAAAAGATATAGTTTTATAAATTTTATAACACTTGTATATATATATATACACGTAAATCGTGATACGTAATTTTGTATAAAAACTAGTGATTAATAGTTATTAACTATTTAATAGTAATTAAAGAATTATTAATTTAATAATAAAACTGCTTCATTATTTAAAAAAAAACAGGAATTTAAGGGTAGCAGGATTCGAACACGCGACCCTCGTGATTATATGCACGCGACTAACCAGCAGACCATAAGTGTTTTGTTGTTTAAATCTGGAACGAAAATAGTAAAGTGCAATACTAATAAAAACTCCAAATCTCATATGAACCCTAGAAATCAAAATCCCCAAAAACAAATCTGTGAATCAAATTAATGTTAGGGCTTTTGTTCTATGATCCCCTACGAATCCATTGAATGTAATTGTTACCTTGTTTGTTGACCAATTGAGACAGAAAAAGAAGAAAGAAAAGCTTGAACTTGACCGGATCGAAGACGGACTGTAACAGTCGAAGAGCCCACAATTGAAACCTCGATTAGACTCACGGATGAGTGTAGATGAAAACCCGTGCCTTGATTTCAGATAATAGCACTTGATTTGCATCGAACGATTAACTTGCAGAATCCGAAAAACAACGAATTGATGCGTGATTGTGTGTGGTGTTTTGGTCAAATTGATTTTTCCAGGATGATTTAAGATGTCGTTGTGAATGTTTTGCCTAAGTTAAATAGGTTTAATTTTGTGTAAATGTCGACACCCGCTTATGAGTTGTACTTCGTAATATTCGGGATTGATTCGGTGAAATCTCGAGTGTTTTGGGTGAAATTTCTTGCTGCTTACGGTTTCAATTTGTGTAAGGAATGATTTTGGTTAAAGATATCGAATCATGTACGTGAATTTTTTGAGATTTGATATTGTTGCCGGATTAGAAGTGGGTGTTAGTTAATTTGTAATAATAACCCGAAATCTTTGATTTTTCTCACGATATCATGTTCGAATCTTTGCTAAAACTATTTTGAGGGTTTTAATTTAGTTAAAATCGGTTGATTGAAGTGATATATGGCTCGCCGGAGCTTGCTGGTCGCCGGCGGCAGCTATGCCGGAAAAAGACGGGGGAGGGAAGGTGGGTTGGGTGATATTTAAACAATTTTACAGTTTCAGCCCCTCTACCTTCTCTTTTTTTACATTTTAGTGATTTGTTTTATTCAAGGTTAATTTTAAGTTTTAAAACATACATTTTTGGCTCAAAGTTTATTGTTATAGTTAATTGTTAACTTGTTTAAGTAATAGCTAACTTTTGAACTTTTATAAAAGCTAGGGAATTATATAAAAGTTATAATGATCGAATTTCTTTATAACGAATCCCACATATTTAAATAAGTGTCTTACATTCTAATAACTTTATATATATATATATATTTTGTGACTAAATATTGAGGTAATGTATTACGACGCAAATTACTGAATAAACGTTTTTATTTCATGATCAATTAGAACGGTTTCATGATAAGGGTTCGGGTTTTAAATTTGGATTCGGTATGGATCGGGGCAAATGTTACAGTCACCCCTCCTTTAAGAAATTTCGTCCCGAAATTTGATTAACATTAGTCTTGATGAAAGAACTAATAGGTGTATCATGATCGTTTCCGAAACATATTCATGTCGCGCATGCGCTAACTTAGTATTTAAATGAGATATTATGATAAGAATTATTTTCTTCAATTTATTTAATATCATTAAGTGTCGTTTATAATATTGTTCGAGTTATAAAGAGTCAGATGAACTTAATTGGACGAAGGGTTCAGATAGTGATTCATTGCTACTCAAGATAAAAATGGAATAGGGTTTAAGATGATCGGTAAATGTTGCTACAGTTTAACTTGTGTGATCAATAGTAAAATGATTGAATGAGTAAAATGAATAAACGCTACTAAATGATTAGAGTAACTAAATGTGACTGATAAAATGAATGAATGATAAAAACGAATAAATGATGAAAGTTAATAAATGTGATTGATAAACTGAATGAATAAATGGATAACATGATTAATAAAATGAGTAAATGTGGCACAACTTCAAACGTTGTCCATGATAATGCGCTTTCCATCATAAGTGCACTAACGTTATCTAGATCCCTCGAGTTGAACATGAATACGTTAACCTCGAGAAGTTGAATCACCAACATGAGCACTAGATGTTGAGAATGATAATATATAATGATAAATGAAAGATGCAAGTGAGAACATTGATAAGATTAAACGCAATGGATCAAGGTCCAGAAGCTACACAAACTTCACTGGACATAAGCAACACTTCATTTAATGATGTGACAATAGCACTTATATATAGGAAGTACCAGCGGCGTATCCACCATGCTGTTATCACACCACATTTGTCGTATTGCTTAAAAGCACACAACAAAACTTATTATGACTTCCATGCACCGACTTTTGTAATTCCGTGTGCACCCGTAATTACACTAGCCTTTGCATGGTTCCCATAATTCATTATGTCATGTGGGGGTCAAGGGACACAAAACTTCTAAAATACCGATAAAGATGCACATAAGTTATGATTTCATGCTTGAATAATTAAAGTTCATTGGTATTGAAGTTCATTAGAAATTAAATTCTTATACGATAGAAAGATCAATGTTCATTAATTTAGGTGGCCAAATTTATGCAATTAATATTGTTCACATGCATGAATAATCGAGTTTGTAGCTAAACAAATTTATAGAAATCCATGTTTATGAAGAATCAAGTTTTTTTCTATATATACGATAACCAAGTTCATGGTAAGTTGAGTACATATGCATTTAGATAGTTATGTGTATGTAAAATAATCTTCAACAGTATCAGAGAAAAATCAAATTCGTGTATGATAAAGTTTTACCAAGGTTCTGGATAATTAGGTTGATATATCACATGCATAGATTACCGAGTTCTTAAAGGATTAGGCTCTTGGATAGTGGTGTTAAATGAAAATTCAAATTATAAAGGCAAACAAGTTCATAGATAATAAAGGTAAACAAAGAGGTAATCAAGTTTAGATAAATGCATGTTATAAATAGTGTAGATGATTCATATAAAAAAAAAAAAATTCTAGAAAATGAAATACAATGGAATTTGAATTTGCAGAATTATATGAGAATAATTTTTTTTTTTTTTTTTTTTGGGTTAAATGATTAATATGTGAATATGACGATAATTTCTGATTAAATAAATTATATGATAATTTGATAATGAGTTGATGAATTATAAGAAAATTTGAATAATGAATTTATGATTTATGTATTATATGTGAATTTGATGGTAAGTTTGTGATTAGTTGAATAATAGGAGGGCTTGATGATAAATTTATGTATAAATGATAAGTATTAAAATTTAATAATAAGTTTTTTTGAAAAATCTTTGTACCAAGAAAAATGAGTTTAGAAATAATCTGAGAAATTATTGAAAATACGAGATATTGAAATCATGTGGAGATATTCCGAGTGTAGACGCTTAGTTCGCAAACCGCACGAATACGTTGACTTATCAAAGTAGTAGGTCCACGATAACTCTGATGAAGACATGCGTACCTATAAGTGGACACTCACGCCGAGGGTTCCCAGGTAAGGTAACGGATCCATCGGTTGATTTGGATTTATATGAATACCTTTTTCTAGACAGAACACTCGAGGTACAGGCACCCACTCTTCCAGTATTGCACGTGTTCAGTTACGAGACTTACACTTTGACGAGATTTGAAAACCATACATAAAAATATTGAATTTGAAAATTAAGGAAGCAATTTGAAAATAATAAATAAACACTTAATTTGAATTTGAGAATCGATTAGGAAATCGATCCGGATTAGGCATAAGCCTTAGAGATTTGAAGTTCATATGATTGATAATAAGAATTTCGTACATTAGTTGTAATAAGGGATAAACAATAAACATATGTAAACATAACATGTTTGTGAGCAAGTAAACGCTTAATCAAATAGCATGTATTAACAACTAATGACACGAGATGACTCATGTTTGGGTCCTTAGTTATAGACTAGGTCATTCCATTTCTAATAACCTAATTCCCTATAACCATGGCTCTGATACCAATCTGTCACACCCCGACCGATGGCGGAATCCTCGAGGCGGACGATAGTGAATAGATTGCTCGTAGCTCATGGTACTAAAATAATTGAAATATCATTTAATTCATATTTCATTAATTACAAGGCATTAAATTTCCAAATAAACAAATAACACAACACTCTAAATATTTATTGATTAACTAGGTCCAAGCATGTCCTAGATTATGAGGCGTCTTGATTAACAATTAAGCTTCGTTTCCTGAAATCATGTGAAAAGTAAATGGATCAGCTAACGAATTAGCTGGTGAGTAAACATAGGTTTTGCATACATATAATAATGATAAAACATGATTTGAAATGATTCAATTCACATGTAATGCTAATACTATAAATTGCGAGTGTGAACACAATATATAAACAATTTGCACAATCAAACCTAATGACTGAACTGACTCAATCCGCAGATGAAGTCACAATAAGCTGAAGCATATGAATGAAACAGTTAGCAATCACCACTCGAAAGCCATATGGGGTGGGCTTGTCAGGCCAATAGATCTATCATTGAAACACGTATTTGCAAGTAATAACATAAACATGTATTGAATTGAATTGAATGTAATGAATAAATGAACAAAAATGAATAAAATGAATAAAAGTGATTTGATAGACGTCACATGATTTCCCCCAAAATAATAAAGCGTAAAAAGGGGCTATGAAATACTCACTTGTTCAAGCACACAAAGAAAATAATAATAGAAAAGATCTGAATGTTGATTTAGGGCGCCGGGAAGTTTCCTTGAGATTTAACCTAAGGAAAATAGTGCGTCATTGATAAGTTTAAGGTTATAAAGAAATTTTAGAATCTAGGGTTTTTAAATTGGGATTTGGAGAGTTTTAATTATATAATAAGTATTTTTGAATTAATGAGTGTAAAGTAGAATGTTTATTTAATAAATTTTGGAAGATAAGTATATTTTGTATAATAAAAGATATAGTTTTATAAATTTTATAACACTTGTATATATATATATACACGTAAATCGTGATACGTAATTTTGTATAAAAACTAGTGATTAATAGTTATTAACTATTTAATAGTAATTAAAGAATTATTAATTTAATAATAAAACTGCTTCATTATTTAAAAAAAAACAGGAATTTAAGGGTAGCAGGATTCGAACACGCGACCCTCGTGATTATATGCACGCGACTAACCAGCAGACCATAAGTGTTTTGTTGTTTAAATCTGGAACGAAAATAGTAAAGTGCAATACTAATAAAAACTCCAAATCTCATATGAACCCTAGAAATCAAAATCCCCAAAAACAAATCTGTGAATCAAATTAATGTTAGGGCTTTTGTTCTATGATCCCCTACGAATCCATTGAATGTAATTGTTACCTTGTTTGTTGACCAATTGAGACAGAAAAAGAAGAAAGAAAAGCTTGAACTTGACCGGATCGAAGACGGACTGTAACAGTCGAAGAGCCCACAATTGAAACCTCGATTAGACTCACGGATGAGTGTAGATGAAAACCCGTGCCTTGATTTCAGATAATAGCACTTGATTTGCATCGAACGATTAACTTGCAGAATCCGAAAAACAACGAATTGATGCGTGATTGTGTGTGGTGTTTTGGTCAAATTGATTTTTCCAGGATGATTTAAGATGTCGTTGTGAATGTTTTGCCTAAGTTAAATAGGTTTAATTTTGTGTAAATGTCGACACCCGCTTATGAGTTGTACTTCGTAATATTCGGGATTGATTCGGTGAAATCTCGAGTGTTTTGGGTGAAATTTCTTGCTGCTTACGGTTTCAATTTGTGTAAGGAATGATTTTGGTTAAAGATATCGAATCATGTACGTGAATTTTTTGAGATTTGATATTGTTGCCGGATTAGAAGTGGGTGTTAGTTAATTTGTAATAATAACCCGAAATCTTTGATTTTTCTCACGATATCATGTTCGAATCTTTGCTAAAACTATTTTGAGGGTTTTAATTTAGTTAAAATCGGTTGATTGAAGTGATATATGGCTCGCCGGAGCTTGCTGGTCGCCGGCGGCAGCTATGCCGGAAAAAGACGGGGGAGGGAAGGTGGGTTGGGTGATATTTAAACAATTTTACAGTTTCAGCCCCTCTACCTTCTCTTTTTTTACATTTTAGTGATTTGTTTTATTCAAGGTTAATTTTAAGTTTTAAAACATACATTTTTGGCTCAAAGTTTATTGTTATAGTTAATTGTTAACTTGTTTAAGTAATAGCTAACTTTTGAACTTTTATAAAAGCTAGGGAATTATATAAAAGTTATAATGATCGAATTTCTTTATAACGAATCCCACATATTTAAATAAGTGTCTTACATTCTAATAACTTTATATATATATATATATTTTGTGACTAAATATTGAGGTAATGTATTACGACGCAAATTACTGAATAAACGTTTTTATTTCATGATCAATTAGAACGGTTTCATGATAAGGGTTCGGGTTTTAAATTTGGATTCGGTATGGATCGGGGCAAATGTTACAGTCACCCCTCCTTTAAGAAATTTCGTCCCGAAATTTGATTAACATTAGTCTTGATGAAAGAACTAATAGGTGTATCATGATCGTTTCCGAAACATATTCATGTCGCGCATGCGCTAACTTAGTATTTAAATGAGATATTATGATAAGAATTATTTTCTTCAATTTATTTAATATCATTAAGTGTCGTTTATAATATTGTTCGAGTTATAAAGAGTCAGATGAACTTAATTGGACGAAGGGTTCAGATAGTGATTCATTGCTACTCAAGATAAAAATGGAATAGGGTTTAAGATGATCGGTAAATGTTGCTACAGTTTAACTTGTGTGATCAATAGTAAAATGATTGAATGAGTAAAATGAATAAACGCTACTAAATGATTAGAGTAACTAAATGTGACTGATAAAATGAATGAATGATAAAAACGAATAAATGATGAAAGTTAATAAATGTGATTGATAAACTGAATGAATAAATGGATAACATGATTAATAAAATGAGTAAATGTGGCACAACTTCAAACGTTGTCCATGATAATGCGCTTTCCATCATAAGTGCACTAACGTTATCTAGATCCCTCGAGTTGAACATGAATACGTTAACCTCGAGAAGTTGAATCACCAACATGAGCACTAGATGTTGAGAATGATAATATATAATGATAAATGAAAGATGCAAGTGAGAACATTGATAAGATTAAACGCAATGGATCAAGGTCCAGAAGCTACACAAACTTCACTGGACATAAGCAACACTTCATTTAATGATGTGACAATAGCACTTATATATAGGAAGTACCAGCGGCGTATCCACCATGCTGTTATCACACCACATTTGTCGTATTGCTTAAAAGCACACAACAAAACTTATTATGACTTCCATGCACCGACTTTTGTAATTCCGTGTGCACCCGTAATTACACTAGCCTTTGCATGGTTCCCATAATTCATTATGTCATGTGGGGGTCAAGGGACACAAAACTTCTAAAATACCGATAAAGATGCACATAAGTTATGATTTCATGCTTGAATAATTAAAGTTCATTGGTATTGAAGTTCATTAGAAATTAAATTCTTATACGATAGAAAGATCAATGTTCATTAATTTAGGTGGCCAAATTTATGCAATTAATATTGTTCACATGCATGAATAATCGAGTTTGTAGCTAAACAAATTTATAGAAATCCATGTTTATGAAGAATCAAGTTTTTTTCTATATATACGATAACCAAGTTCATGGTAAGTTGAGTACATATGCATTTAGATAGTTATGTGTATGTAAAATAATCTTCAACAGTATCAGAGAAAAATCAAATTCGTGTATGATAAAGTTTTACCAAGGTTCTGGATAATTAGGTTGATATATCACATGCATAGATTACCGAGTTCTTAAAGGATTAGGCTCTTGGATAGTGGTGTTAAATGAAAATTCAAATTATAAAGGCAAACAAGTTCATAGATAATAAAGGTAAACAAAGAGGTAATCAAGTTTAGATAAATGCATGTTATAAATAGTGTAGATGATTCATGTAAAAAAAAAAAAATTCTAGAAAATGAAATACAATGGAATTTGAATTTGCAGAATTATATGAGAATAATTTTTTTTTTTTTTTTTTTTTTGGGTTAAATGATTAATATGTGAATATGACGATAATTTCTGATTAAATAAATTATATGATAATTTGATAATGAGTTGATGAATTATAAGAAAATTTGAATAATGAATTTATGATTTATGTATTATATGTGAATTTGATGGTAAGTTTGTGATTAGTTGAATAATAGGAGGGCTTGATGATAAATTTATGTATAAATGATAAGTATTAAAATTTAATAATAAGTTTTTTTGAAAAATCTTTGTACCAAGAAAAATGAGTTTAGAAATAATCTGAGAAATTATTGAAAATACGAGATATTGAAATCATGTGGAGATATTCCGAGTGTAGACGCTTAGTTCGCAAACCGCACGAATACGTTGACTTATCAAAGTAGTAGGTCCACGATAACTCTGATGAAGACATGCGTACCTATAAGTGGACACTCACGCCGAGGGTTCCCAGGTAAGGTAACGGATCCATCGGTTGATTTGGATTTATATGAATACCTTTTTCTAGACAGAACACTCGAGGTACAGGCACCCACTCTTCCAGTATTGCACGTGTTCAGTTACGAGACTTACACTTTGACGAGATTTGAAAACCATACATAAAAATATTGAATTTGAAAATTAAGGAAGCAATTTGAAAATAATAAATAAACACTTAATTTGAATTTGAGAATCGATTAGGAAATCGATCCGGATTAGGCATAAGCCTTAGAGATTTGAAGTTCATATGATTGATAATAAGAATTTCGTACATTAGTTGTAATAAGGGATAAACAATAAACATATGTAAACATAACATGTTTGTGAGCAAGTAAACGCTTAATCAAATAGCATGTATTAACAACTAATGACACGAGATGACTCATGTTTGGGTCCTTAGTTATAGACTAGGTCATTCCATTTCTAATAACCTAATTCCCTATAACCATGGCTCTGATACCAATCTGTCACACCCCGACCGATGGCGGAATCCTCGAGGCGGACGATAGTGAATAGATTGCTCGTAGCTCATGGTACTAAAATAATTGAAATATCATTTAATTCATATTTCATTAATTACAAGGCATTAAATTTCCAAATAAACAAATAACACAACACTCTAAATATTTATTGATTAACTAGGTCCAAGCATGTCCTAGATTATGAGGCGTCTTGATTAACAATTAAGCTTCGTTTCCTGAAATCATGTGAAAAGTAAATGGATCAGCTAACGAATTAGCTGGTGAGTAAACATAGGTTTTGCATACATATAATAATGATAAAACATGATTTGAAATGATTCAATTCACATGTAATGCTAATACTATAAATTGCGAGTGTGAACACAATATATAAACAATTTGCACAATCAAACCTAATGACTGAACTGACTCAATCCGCAGATGAAGTCACAATAAGCTGAAGCATATGAATGAAACAGTTAGCAATCACCACTCGAAAGCCATATGGGGTGGGCTTGTCAGGCCAATAGATCTATCATTGAAACACGTATTTGCAAGTAATAACATAAACATGTATTGAATTGAATTGAATGTAATGAATAAATGAACAAAAATGAATAAAATGAATAAAAGTGATTTGATAGACGTCACATGATTTCCCCCAAAATAATAAAGCGTAAAAAGGGGCTATGAAATACTCACTTGTTCAAGCACACAAAGAAAATAATAATAGAAAAGATCTGAATGTTGATTTAGGGCGCCGGGAAGTTTCCTTGAGATTTAACCTAAGGAAAATAGTGCGTCATTGATAAGTTTAAGGTTATAAAGAAATTTTAGAATCTAGGGTTTTTAAATTGGGATTTGGAGAGTTTTAATTATATAATAAGTATTTTTGAATTAATGAGTGTAAAGTAGAATGTTTATTTAATAAATTTTGGAAGATAAGTATATTTTGTATAATAAAAGATATAGTTTTATAAATTTTATAACACTTGTATATATATATATACACGTAAATCGTGATACGTAATTTTGTATAAAAACTAGTGATTAATAGTTATTAACTATTTAATAGTAATTAAAGAATTATTAATTTAATAATAAAACTGCTTCATTATTTAAAAAAAAACAGGAATTTAAGGGTAGCAGGATTCGAACACGCGACCCTCGTGATTATATGCACGCGACTAACCAGCAGACCATAAGTGTTTTGTTGTTTAAATCTGGAACGAAAATAGTAAAGTGCAATACTAATAAAAACTCCAAATCTCATATGAACCCTAGAAATCAAAATCCCCAAAAACAAATCTGTGAATCAAATTAATGTTAGGGCTTTTGTTCTATGATCCCCTACGAATCCATTGAATGTAATTGTTACCTTGTTTGTTGACCAATTGAGACAGAAAAAGAAGAAAGAAAAGCTTGAACTTGACCGGATCGAAGACGGACTGTAACAGTCGAAGAGCCCACAATTGAAACCTCGATTAGACTCACGGATGAGTGTAGATGAAAACCCGTGCCTTGATTTCAGATAATAGCACTTGATTTGCATCGAACGATTAACTTGCAGAATCCGAAAAACAACGAATTGATGCGTGATTGTGTGTGGTGTTTTGGTCAAATTGATTTTTCCAGGATGATTTAAGATGTCGTTGTGAATGTTTTGCCTAAGTTAAATAGGTTTAATTTTGTGTAAATGTCGACACCCGCTTATGAGTTGTACTTCGTAATATTCGGGATTGATTCGGTGAAATCTCGAGTGTTTTGGGTGAAATTTCTTGCTGCTTACGGTTTCAATTTGTGTAAGGAATGATTTTGGTTAAAGATATCGAATCATGTACGTGAATTTTTTGAGATTTGATATTGTTGCCGGATTAGAAGTGGGTGTTAGTTAATTTGTAATAATAACCCGAAATCTTTGATTTTTCTCACGATATCATGTTCGAATCTTTGCTAAAACTATTTTGAGGGTTTTAATTTAGTTAAAATCGGTTGATTGAAGTGATATATGGCTCGCCGGAGCTTGCTGGTCGCCGGCGGCAGCTATGCCGGAAAAAGACGGGGGAGGGAAGGTGGGTTGGGTGATATTTAAACAATTTTACAGTTTCAGCCCCTCTACCTTCTCTTTTTTTACATTTTAGTGATTTGTTTTATTCAAGGTTAATTTTAAGTTTTAAAACATACATTTTTGGCTCAAAGTTTATTGTTATAGTTAATTGTTAACTTGTTTAAGTAATAGCTAACTTTTGAACTTTTATAAAAGCTAGGGAATTATATAAAAGTTATAATGATCGAATTTCTTTATAACGAATCCCACATATTTAAATAAGTGTCTTACATTCTAATAACTTTATATATATATATATTTTGTGACTAAATATTGAGGTAATGTATTACGACGCAAATTACTGAATAAACGTTTTTATTTCATGATCAATTAGAACGGTTTCATGATAAGGGTTCGGGTTTTAAATTTGGATTCGGTATGGATCGGGGCAAATGTTACACCTTGCGATCATTAAACTTAAAGAAGAAAAAACCATTTGCATTCATCATTGACTTTTGCAGTCCATATTTTTTTCCAATGTGTTTTAGCAAAGAATTCAACCACTGGATAAGCTAACCTGTCGCCCAAAAAGTATCCATACAATGTAAATTCAAGCTTATTACAAACCATACGCACATTCTCTTTCGGTAAAACAACATCAAACCCTTGTTTCTTTTCATCATTCACCATGTAACGGAAATTAACTGGTGTTGCATGTAAATCAGATTTCGGTTGAACAGCAGCAACATAAGACAACCCCATTGCACTCACATCATGTTTCACATAAGAATTGGACGTATGAAACACCTTAGAAATATTATCATTAGTCACATGAGTAGTCGCATGAGAACCCCTAACTGCAACAACTTCAATAGTAGCATGTAATGCATTAGTCGCATGAGAAGAATCAGAGATAACAGATGACTTAATCGTGTGAGATGAATCAGTTGTATGACCAGCCTCCTGATTCCTCTTAGTCGTGTCAGCCTTTAGAGGCGAATTAGGGTTTATAGAAGAAACCTTAGTTGCCTTTCCTTCTTCAACAAATTACAACGTGGATTACCATCAATCTTTAATACCTTACTAGCCAAATTACCGCCCTCCATACTCGTTTTTATAATCAGAAACAAATCTAATTGGAAAAAACCCAAGAAAAACAGCCAAACCCTAATTGCCCATCCAATACTAGGGTTTTAATAACCAAGAAAGATGAAAAAACGGCCAAGATCAAAAAAACCAAATTAAATAACCAACCCAAGATTCAAGAACCAAGAAACAAGAATCAAGATTCAAGAAACAAGAATCAAGATTCATGAACCAATTGCCAAAATCGCCCCACTCTCTACCAATCGCTCAAAATCGCCTCTATATAATTAAGTATCAATGACTCTTTGACATGCGTACATATATAACGATTTGTAAATATATAACATTTAAGTAGTTGGCTCCATCAACTTGCATGGTGAAAAATTTAACTAAATTTTACCTCCCAAACTTCCTATTATAGAAAAAAAATTCTCCCCTAAAACATTGCCCCCTAAAACCTTGATTTATTAGATAAATTATACTCTAATTCAAACACAATAATACAATATAACTCATAGTTAAACCTAAAATCTAAAAATAATAAGAATGATAAAGCATGTAAACGGACTTACAATTTTGATATGTGTTTTCACGGGTTTGGGCCCGAGATCGGACCGAACCCATGAAAAATAGAATTTAAAAACCGTAAACCCGCACTTTTATATATAAACCCGTGCATGCGGTCTCATACCTGGCTTTTAAAACAAATTTCACGATTTTACCCATGAATGATCACCCCTATGTTAATTGTGGTACAAAGGCTTCTATTTAAAACCTGAATAAATAACAAGCAACATCCAAATAAAAAATCATCAAAGCCAAGATAAAACAGAAACCGAAAAAAATGTCACCTGCGCAATGAAAACTAAGAGCGGTGAAGACACAGGCCGGAAAAAAGTTAACTCCTCAAAGATTTTAATGGCCTTTTGCAGCTCTCATATGATTTTAAATACATTTATCATCTATTTTGTAAATCTTACCATCTTCTTAGTTTGTAGTCAAATCTAGAACTGACAAATCATGTCTTATCGTGCTTAACAGGTCAAAGACCGTGCGAGTAACACAAGTAAGAAACATGAAAATGATTCGTTTAATATGCGGTTTCTATTGTTTGAATATGGCAGTTATATGTTTTATGTATCAAAGATGAGAAAAGATAAACTCTAGTCTTCTACTTTTAATTATTTTAAAATTTTAAAAATTTACATAAGGTACTTTTTTGCTTAACAAGTCTTATCGTGTCTAAACAGATGACCCAATTGTCAGCCCTAGTCAAATCTATTATATGGCTAACTTGAACCGTAAAGCAATCATTAGTGGCAGACATATTTTACACGCGTAACGTAAAATTTAATGTTTATTTTTCATGTTTTATGTTTAAAATACACCTGAACACTTAAAATGATACTGTCGAACACACATGTTATAACCAAAAAATATTTCATCTCTCACACACAAACACTATATTTTATATTTCATTTTTATCATATGAACCATCGCAATTACTCCCGGAGTCATCGTATTTTTTATGTATATATTTATTCACACGACTCACGCAACCAGCAACACAACTATGATTTTGTAATGATAACATAATAGTTGCACAAGAGTTTCGCAAAAAAAAGCTTTAAAAAGTATAGACCAATTATTATTATTATTATTATTATTATTATTATTATTATTATTACTATTTTTATTATTATTAATATTATTATTATTATTATTAATTTTAATTTTTTGAGATATCAAATTTTATGGTGTTATATTTGTAATTTGTATATGTACATAAATAGTCCCTTAAGTATGTAAAGACTTTATAATTTACATAAGCAATCCCTAGAATATTAAAGACCAAAATCCATTTGCACTTAACAAAAAAATGTTAACAAAGTTAGTGTTAGGGGCCAAAATACTTTAAAAATAAAAAATAAATCGTCAAGGGCTAATCTGTGAAAAGTTTCAATTTTGGGCCAAAAGGGTTAAACTGCCTAAACCACAAGGGACAAAATAGTAATTTACTCAAACATATTTTTAATGGCAATTTTTTTTAAAAGTGTCAAGAAAATGATGATATTAAAATGATCTAAATATTGTTAATAGTTTCCAAAAATATTGATAAAACTCCAGATATTGCTAATGATATGCAGGGAAATGATGTTTTCTATGAGTGTACAAAAAAAAAACTTTTTGTGCGAGTATACACAAAAAATTGAACAACTATAGGGCAATTTTTTCAATTTTTTTCTAATGATACCCTAAGATAGTGGGCTGGCTCCGCCACTGGCAATCATCCTCCCAACAAACTATCTTGCTAACCGGAACATAAGGTACGGTTTTTCAACCATCAGAACTAATTTCTTCTAATACTTGGTTTTAGAAACTGATCATACCTGAAACCGATTCTGAAATCAAAACCGTTTTTAAGAATATTCAGTTTGTGCACCTCTACAAATTTTTTAAAAAATGTTCGACTCGACACCTCATCTAAAATGGGCTCAGCTTTATTTGTTTAGAGTTAATTACACAAATGGTGCCTGTGGTTTACCCAAAGTAACAAGTTTGGGTACTAAGGTTTTTTTGTTACAAGATTGAGTATTGGTCTTTTAATTTGTAGCAAGTTTGGGTATTAACACTAACAAATGTTAGTTTTGTAGTTAACTTCAAGGGCACTTTAATCTTTTCACATTAGAAGGGCTATTTATGAAATTAATTTATGACTGATGAACTTGTTTTGTAACTTACATGAAATATTATAAGATAAAATTTAAAAAAAAACTCTCATTTTTTTTTCTTTGTTTTTTTTTACGAAGCACTAGTTAGCACCACCAACATATTTATAAGACATCTGTTAGCACCACCTTATATTTTCACAACTCTTTGACATAAGTAACTTAACTCGGCTATTAAGAGTTATATTATCTATAGACCACTTCATCATTATCATCAACCCCGTATTATTTCCCTCACCACTCGGCACCCCCTCTAACCTTATCATTCACCTCGATTCACCGAACCACAGTCATCCATCACAAACCCCAATTACTATCACCAACAGATTCACCAAGCTCCAACCTTAATTAGCACTCATTCGCCACCGTTGAAACCCATCATCGTCCCAATTTCGCGACGTCTTCACCATTCATTACACCACCACACTTCGTGTTACCTTAATCGACACCATCCAACTCTTACTAAATGGTTAGGTTAGTGCTACTAGGCTTATGAATAGGGTTTGTGGTGTTAGCTAGTGGTTCTTGAAAGAAAATACGGTAAGAAAATAAACGACAAGTAATAACATTATTGAAATGAGAAATTTCACGTGAGCTTCACTTTAGTATTCGAATTTGCTTGTGTTTTTGCTTTATTTAATACTTTAAATTTGCAAATGATTATAATCAATACTCAAACCTTTAATGATAATTCATAACAATAATATGTGAAACCCACTTAAAGTTTTACTTGCGATCTCAAGTTTAGTTTGAAATACACCATTTTAGCTCATATTCTTTTCAGATCATTAAAATCCAGATATGAACCAATTACGAGTAAATCTAATTAAAAGTAACCCAAAAACTATCAAAAGTATAGAAAATATTTATATATAGTCTAGAT
Source organism: Tagetes erecta (assembly GCA_030867185.1). Lineage (NCBI taxonomy): Eukaryota > Viridiplantae > Streptophyta > Magnoliopsida > Asterales > Asteraceae > Tagetes > Tagetes erecta. The sequence goes on along the minus strand of CM061490.1, from coordinate 73,137,378 downwards.
CACATCAGTGGTGCTAATTAGTGGACAGTGAAGTAAAATATGGTAAGAAAATGAATATTTTATTTTTTATATTTTTATCGTATAATATTTTATGTAACTACAAATAATAAATTTCATAAATAGCCCTTCTAATATGAAAATATTAAAAAAACCCTTGAAGTTAACAAAACAACTAACGCTTGTTAGTATTAGTACCCAAACTCGTTACAATTTAAAAGACCAATACCCAAACTTGCAACAAAAAAACCTTAGTACCCAAACTTGTTATTTTGAATAAACCATGGACCCATTTATGTAATTAACTCATTTGTTTAAGAAACTATATTGGACTTTAATACAACTCATCTAAGATCAGTTCATATAAAATCGCATTTCTAATTAGTCCATACAACATAATTTTATGCATATAATCAGGACCCGTCCTCAGATTTTAGTACCCGGTAAGAAAAGAAAAATAGTGAATCTTAACGAATTAAATTATACAAACTAATTTTTTTAAACGAATTAATTAGACTTTTAATTGGTTTAATGTCACATGATTATAAGTTTGACGAGAATAAATCCAAATAACTTAATTATTTTAATGTCATGTGATTTATTTAGTTTTTATATAGTATATACTAGTTTAATGCCCGTATTACGCACGGACTGCAAAAACTCATCAAGTATTGATGAACAACCATCAATCAAACTTTTTTCAGCTTCATGAGGCTTGGGAGAGGTTGCCAAGGGGTGAATTAGCTTGAGAGAGGTTAACAAGGAGAAAATCGGCTCTTCTTGATCGTGTTCGATTATTTGTTCATCTTCATCAAGCTTGTTACTTTTCAATTCAACTGCGTAAAAAAATCATAAAAGACACATGTGTTTTAATAAAAAGGGCGTATGTCAAAATTAAATATCTTACCTTGAGCCTCAACCAACTCAGGTTCCATAACTTTATCCGACTCATGAAACAATAACCTTAACTTTGTTGCTTTTTGGGTTAACAGAATCATGTCTTCTGAATCTTCGATATCATGGAGCTCATTATCAAAAACTACTTCAATCTTTTGCTTCTTTGCTGTATAAAGAAAGCAAACACACGATACATATCTGTTGTTTGATCAGAATATGATTAAATGCATAAGACGTTAAAGGTGTTTCATAGAAGTTGATAACATCACCTTCAGAACCATCAACCGACGATACATATGTGTTGTTTTCCATCACGTTAAAAATCAAGTTGAGGGATCTGGGAAGGTGTTTGAATATGAAAGGTTTTTGAATTTAGAAGTCTTCAAGATTAATATTGGGTTTTATAGATGTTGTATGGGGAAATGAATTGGTGCCAAATCAATGTTATATCACAAAAAATAACAAATATAAAAACATAAAAGAAATTATTAATATTAGGAGGTGAAATTCCAATACTACCCTTGATCATTAAAATATTCAAGTATATAATGTGTGGCTCACATTTGGTTTAATGGTTAACATTTTAGTGACTGGTTTACAAAAGACATCAATACTATATATATATATATATATATATATATATATATATATATATATATATATATATATATATATATATATATATATATATATATTAAATAAAAAGATCATTATATTGAGAGAAACACTCAAATAACGCCATATAAGCAAGAAGCTTTGTACGAATGACACATAAGCAATTTTGATTTTGCTTTATTATATTAGAGATACAGAGAGAGTCAGGTCTAATTAAAAATTAGCGCAATTGCCATTTTGGTCCCTGATTTTGTATCGATTCAACCACTTTGGTCCTTATGTTTTTTCTTGCCATTTTGGTGTTTGGTTTGTAAAAAATTGTCATTTTGGTCCTTCCGTCAACGTCTGCTAGATTTAACCGTTAAATCCAAGGGTAATATAGTCATTTTACATTTCAAGGACCAAAATGACAATTTTTTACAAAACCAAACACTAGAATGACAATTATTTTATATTTTTGGGACTAAAATAACAATTTGATTTTTGATATTATTATTATCCATTACATTTGTACACGTCTTAACTACAAGTATTTGCACTCTATATGCAAAATATACGTGAATAACACAATACGGGTGCTAGTCTATCGGCGACATGTAGATTGAAGATTGTGCAATTTTGTTTTTTTACACATCGATTGATCCAACGGCCTTTGATCGATACTAGATCAATAGATGTTTTTCGTCAGCATTGAGGTTCCTTTATTGCTGCAAAGATTGCAGCGGAGGCTCATCACAACCTTCCTTATGGGTCAAATTGATCGGAGTCAAAACTCGTCAACCAATTGTTCCAGGGAAAATCCGGGAATGAGTCTTTAACCATGTCATGTAAAACTCTTTGACTCGGACACGAAGCCTGGTGGTTGCCAGAGACGAGCTTCATTGTCTAAATTAGGGGTGCTCAGTGGATTAGGTTATCGGGTAGGAACCCGACCCGAACCTGAAAAATTTATACAAACACAAACCTGACCCGAACCTGAAAATTTAAACATTACTTAAACCCGAACCCGACCCATGCCATTTGACCCCAAATTATCACAAAAAACATTTTTCAAGAGTTAAAAATTCAAAAGTCCAAGAAATGCATTCTTTAAACTAAAGCGAGCTTAAGAAAAATCAGGAATTGCCACCCAAATGTACGCACAAGCCTATAAGGCATTCGATATTATTATAGTTTTAACGTAAAACACCCTAAACTACATGTATATTAACACAATACACCCTAAGTTTTATATTTATATAAAAAATCAGGACAACCCGTGAACCCGATGGGTTGACCCGAACCTGACCTGTTTTTTGAAAACAGGTCAGCGGGTTCAACCCGAAACTAACCCACACCCAATCCCAAACTCATAATTTTCGGGTTATGTTCCGGTCATGTTTTCATGTCGGGTCAGAAATTCTCAGCCCTATCTAAATCCACAAAAGTGATATAAGGAAATATTAAACTTAGGTCTCCTATAAAAAAACTAAATTAATCTTACCATTAGATCACAAGTAGGACTTACATCCTAGGGATATATGAACTTTACATTTTGTTAGTTAATACTTAATAGTGATTCCCATTAAAAAAAGCTTGTATTTGCTGATTTTTAAACGCTGCTAGAATTTTTTTTGTCGACCTTTGAATGCACATGCAAGGAAAGAAGGATACTTGTATTTTAGGTGTAGATAGTGTGGTTCGATCGATTTTCACAAGTTTAAATTAGTCAAAATGTTAATTATAGTTTTGGAAAACAACAAAAGAAACATAATAGAGACTCTTGCCTCTTAGATGCAAGGATGGATAGCTCAAATTTTCGTATATAGTATTTTTTTTTTTTTCGTTTTATGCTAATTAAGATAACCCTAATAAATAATATTTTGGAAAATGATGATAGAACTTCAGATGGTGGTAATGATATGTAAGAAAATGTTGATAAAAGTTGAAATATTGCTAATGATATACAAGAAAATTAAGATTATTATGGTAAAATGAGACGTTTTATTAGAAAATTATTTGATGAACATTCGTGGTCAGAGTAGTATTAAAGTTAACAAAAAAAATTCATTATTGTATGTATGACAACAAAAAACTAAGAATACCCTTGTTTTTAGTATAGATCCGTCACTAGTTAGATGAGAGGTTTTTTATTTTCGTGCATGAGATAGATTGGTTTAGAAGTGTGGTAGATTTAAATTCAAAAAATTAACCCAGTTGGTTGAAGTTGAACTAGCTAGAATGGTTCGGTTTTTGTGATTTAAACAATTCTTTTTATTTATTTGTTTTCTTTCAATATAAAATGGTTAAATATGGTTTATAAATATAACAAATTAAGTATAACTTTAAGGGGCTGTTTGTTTACCTCTTAATGGTTCAGTTCAGTGCTTAACCATTCAGCATTCAGAGCGTTTGTTTCAGAAAAAAAAGAGCCTCTGAATGGTTCAGTTAAGTGCTGAATGGTTAAGAGACTGAGAGATGCTGAATGAAACTGAATGGAGCATATGCTAACTTTATACTCATCTGAAGTTCTACCCCAACGTCCCTCTCATTGATGGAACCTCTTAATGGTTCAGACCTCTTAATCATTCAGCACTTAATGATTCAGATTTTGCTAAACAGCCCCTAAGGTTTGATTTAAAGTCTCCATCCGGCCAATTGTTATATTGTCAAACCATCAAAATTTAGATAGTTTAGAGTTTGCACCATTTAACATATAAAACCTTGACTACGTGGTTGATAACGAAAAGCCAGCTTCTTTCATGGTTGACCAACCATAACCAAATGAAACATAGCCCGACAATGTTTAAGGATTAATTAAATATATATGCATAAAATGTTATTCTTTAATACTTTTGTTATAAATCACACAAAGTGACTATGATTAAGGTGCAACATTTTATACATGGTCTAGCGATTTCCTTAATAAAAGCAACTATCACACCATTACGACTATTTTTCTGGTTTACTATAGAGCTTGACAAAAGTGTCATTGAGGGCGGGGGTCTCATCTTGTTTACGGCTCGTTGATGGATTGGTCTCACACTCTCACCATTGGAGGACACATCCATTTAAATATTTGCTTGTGGGAATTTTGAAACTGAAACACTGATGGATGGATGGTAGACGTCTCTTAGACAACCATCATAAATATAAAGTTTTTTTAAGAATAAAAGGTGTTTAACAGTAAATGTATTATTTAACTTATAAATTGTGAAAATGTAATATCGTAATACGTTTATAAATACTTTAAACCAAAATCTAAATCAAAGATATTATAAAAAGGGAGTATTTCATAAAATCTTATGACTTCCTCCAATAGGACACACAATGAGCACTAGTGTATAATGAAGTGTAGCTTTTGTAAACCAATATTAAATTGGAGAATATTACCCTTTTTATATATAAAACAATAAAAAAGATTAAAAAAAAAGTAAGTGGAGATACTTTATATTCCAACCATCTACTTAAACACTTTTGTAAGAAGGTCATTTGAGTGCTTCAATTCCATTCCACTTGTGTTTAAATCAATTGGCAATGTTCTAGTGCACTTCCCTTTCACAACAGTCTTTCCACTTCAATAATTCACCATCAAACTCACTTACACAATATTTAAGCAATGGCCCCTTTTGGTTTTTATTTTTTATGTATATGTTACTGACCTAACATCACAACATCATGTGCTTTGTTTTTAATATTTGTATATTCTTGATCTTCTCATGTAGTATATGGTCATCTTGTGTGACCTTTACTTTTGCTATTGCTATTACTTTTACTGTTATTGTTAACTGTTAACAACCTCATTTGCTTATTTAATAATCTAAAGTACCTGATTTACTTGGATTTGGATTTGGATTTGGATTGTTACTAACTGGTTTTTTTTCTATTGTTTGCTAACATTTGTGGCTCAACGTATTTAGGAGCCTAAAGTTTTTACTTTGGTAGTTTTTCTATAAAGAAGAATTTAAACGAAATTTGGTATAAAGAAGTGAGTCGAAAATTCTTTCCTGAAAAGCTTGATGGATATTCATCAATTTCCCGGCTATTCATGGAATGTGAGAAGCAGATGATATGCTTCGAGAAGAAACCAAAGAGTTTATTGTTTATTGGGATGCTTACGAGATCAATTTTTTTTTACAGATAGTCCGAACTTTGTCCGAGTTCATATCCTCAGTAGAATTGTAACGAGTTACATTGGAATAAAAGAATATACTGAAAATAGATTAAAAAAAAAGTTTGAATAAAAGAAGCTTTATTTGATTTCAAAGAGTTATTTTCATCAAGCTACATCAATTGCGCTAATTAACGCAAGTAAAAGAATTATTACAATGAATTCAAATGAAAGAAATTAAAAGATATGTTGATAAATGAATCTTAATTTGTTAACCATCATTTATCATATCTTTCTCTACAATATGGTTTGATTTTGTAGTATAATCTTGTACCATGATGTTTGTGGAATAATAGTAAACTATATATCAGACCCGGGCCACGCGATGCGGCGACCAAATTTCTTATATGTGATTTCGTCTTACGGGTTGATACAAAAAGCTTCATGCATCGCACGTTACGGAGTAAAAACTTAATGCGTCACTTATTAAAAAGTAAAAAACTATAAGTCAGGTCGGAAATATGTGGGTTTAATAGTAGAAGAGGGTAAACATGTCAAAGTTAAGTTGGGGTACAAGAGGTCAAAGTTGAGTGGAGGTCAAAGTCGTAAACATGTCAAAACTGAGTTAGGGTAACACGTGTAAAAATTGTAAAAAAAAAGACAAAGAGAAGAAAACCCAAAGAAAAGAATAAGATACAAACAATAAAAAAAGAAAAAAAAAACAATTGGGTGGGAGTCGAACCCAAGCCACCGTTTAAACTCAACACGCCCAAACCAACTGCACTAGTTGATAATTTGGTATTTATCTCGGAATAGAACGTATATATGTCGAGAAAATAGCGAATTTAAAAGAAGTCAAAAACTTGAATTGGCCAATAGGATCACGCCACGTGGCACGTCATGATTGGCCGGTGGAAACCACCGACCTTCTATTATAGTAGTATGTATAATAGCAAAACAAAAAGTCATGTACAGACCACCGTAGGTCAGTAGTTACTTCATCTCCCACGGTCCAAAGATGAAAATCGTTAGAAATACATGTATAGAGACACCATATATTACAATACGGACAAATACATGTTTTTTGTCGATATGAAAACATCAAAACACAGTAAGAAAGTGTTGGAAATTGGTAACACTGTTTTGGGACCAAATAAAACGTGAACCGTATACGTAACATCAGGGGCGGATGTAAAGGTTGTCCAGCCGTAGCATGGGCTACGTCTCAATTTTCATGCGTAATGTAAAATTTGATTTTTTTCTCTGTTTTATGTTTAGAACACCTAAGCAGCTAAAATGATACCCCTGAACAATCAAAACATATTTTTGTTGGCAATTTTGTTTGAAAATGTGTCAATAAAATGATAGATATTGATTAAAATGATCTAAATATTAAAAAATTTCAAGAATATGATGATAAAACACCGGATATATCTAATGATATGCAAGAAAATGATGTGTTTGTATGAGTATACGCAAAAAAAATTGGTTTTTTTAAGAGTGTAGGGCAATTTTTTTCAAAAATATCCCTGATAGCTTGGGCTAGCTCCGCCACTACATACTTACGTAGCATACATTGATTCCAGCGTGTTTACGTTACTACCATAAATGGCCACTTATATTAGGGACTATGATAGAGATAAGATTGTGTTTGTGTTAATCCATGATTATTCTAGTAAAAGATAGCAATGAATGACAACATAAAGTTCATCAATCACTGTAGAGTGTAGACAATTAGTTGGAAAGTAGAAAGTTGACTTATTAATTGACCTTCACTTGGCTCCTAGGAGATCATTCCCATTTTGAATTTATATTCTAAGATTGGTGATTTGGTGAATTACTTTGAAATAATAGCAATATGCATGGATGATGGATCAATAGAAATGACGACGGAGTTGTATTCTGACTGGTTTTGATATCCATAGAACGCGTTCATTTCACAGAATAATCTCATAAGAGATTTTCTTTTTTTTCCTTTTTTATAGAACAAGGGAGAAAAAAAAAAGCAATATTCAAGAATTGTATCTTATACTCATAAGGTACCCAATTATTCATTATCTATAATGTTTAATAATTTTCTAGCGGATGTTATGGTCCATGTTTTCAATATTAGATGGTTAAAATATTGTTTTGGGTTCCCGTCATGAAACCCAAACTCACTCTTACAAAAAACCAACATGATTGAAATATCAATGTTGATGTTTATCGACTAGGTTTAATTCCTGTGTGTTACACACAGATTAAATAATAATATTTATAAAGAAATCATAATTATTAATTATGTTTAAAAATAATAAATATTTAATATTTAAAGATATTTTGTTTCATCAACTCATGCATGGTATTTCATATTTTCCCTCTTAAACTTTCTATTATGAATTAAAAAATTCCCCCCCTAAAACCTTAAATTATTAGATAGATTCCCCCCCTAAAACCTTAAATTATTAGATAGATATCTATTATCTTATCATCAATATTATACAACTTATTAACTAATGATAAGCTAGCTTAATTGATCTAATGCAAGTAAATAATGTTTTTCTTACCACAATCTATCATACTACTAATAGTTCACCCTATCATCTCACTAATTAAATAAAGATGTAGAAAATAAACTAGTCCCAAGGTGACGCAAATTAATATTGTATAACACGTATTTAAAATCTTTTAACAGAAAGGTGGCAAATTCGCAATTAGCAAATTAACCCACTAATTAATTAATTACAACATGCATGTTTTTAAAAAGTTGTATTTTATGTTGTGAAAAATTGTTGAATATTTATGAATGCGTCATTATAAGAAGATTTGTGTTATTGGTGCAAACACTAGTTACAAATATGAATTGGATATGTTCAGGAATAAATTACTATTCAATTAGCTAGCTAGCTAGTGCTTAATTAGTGGATCCTATATATGTGATATCATGATTTACGTGAGTGGCATATATATTTCTTTGTAATCATATATATATATATATATATATATATATATATATATATATATATATATATATATATATATATATATATATATATATATATATATATATATATATATATATATATATATATATATATATATATATATATATATATATATATATATATATATATAAGAGGGTTCATTTGAGAAGAGCAAATATTGCGAGAAGTGAAAGAAATAACTAATTTCTTCATTTTTTCAACAAAAAACGTTTTTAACATACAAAAAAATGATAGAAATACAATATTTATTCATTAACTTTGACAAACAAAAAATAAAATTGAATGAATTTCGTTTATTTGTTAAACCTACACATGTGGAAGTCATGTGTAAGTTAGGTTACTTACACATGTGTAGGTAAACTTAAAACGCTAAAAATACATATGTAAAAAATATTTTAATGATTTTTTTAGTTTATACATTACACATTTGTATGTAGGAAGTGAATTTATTTAAAAAAACTAAACCATTGATAAGTTTTTTTAGTGATTTAGGTTTCTTCTTTTTTTTCTTGCAATATATAAGTCTTCTCAAATGAACCTCCTATATATATATATATATATATATATATATACACTAGTTTAGCGCCCGCGCTACGCTTGGTTTGTTTTTTTAATACAATATTATACTTAATTTGACGAGATTTAAATATACGGTTTTATGGTGTAGTTTTTTTAAAAAATAGTGTCGTGTAAAAAATGTATGTATGTTTAAAAAATACTGCATTATTTAATTGTAGATTATTAACAATTTTATCGTTAAGTTTCATTATTATATCCTATCAAATATAAGACGACTTATTCACACCCCTAGTAGGAGATGATTTAAAACGTAAATACTCTTAAGTTTCTAAAGATTCTCCTAAATATTATGGATCAAAATGTAATTAAGATCATTATAATATACGGTGTATTATTATTGTTATAGATATATACATATTTAAAATAATAAAATATTATTGTGAGAAAAACACTCTTATGATGCCAAGTAAGTAAATATCACCTCTAATGACGCCAACTAAGCAAAATCTATTTTCCTATATTATATTAGAGATATATTATGAGATTTAGATGCCACGTAATGCGTAACAACGAGTTTTATAGTCGGTTGATTTAAGTCAAACTTTTTAAAAAAAAAATTTGTAAGTCTTCTGTTTAGTTCATCAAATTTGTTGAACTAAGTAAATTTTTTTTTCTTGCATTTTTAGGTTTTGACAAGTTAACCAGTTTATTTTAAAATGCATTTATTTATTTGTTAGGCTTGATAACTTAAAAAATTATGTATATTGTCTTGTCGTGTTATTTTAACTATATACAAAGATTTTTGGTTTTTTATTTGAATTTTTAGTTCCGCCACTTAAGACAGAAGACAAGATACAAAGCTGACCTAGAAAAGAGCAACCTAGAACATCAATTATAACATTAGACGTGAGAAACACGAAAAATAACAAGACAACGTAACAAAAGATCCAAAGAGAAAAAATCAAGAACGATATCCCTTGGACCGACCCGACCACCCATTGCACTATACCACATATGCAAAGCGACCTAACCAACATCCTCTCTTTTTGGTTTTAGTTGTTCTTCGTGTATTTTTAGATCTACCGGAAAGAATTCAACCCATTTGTGCAACTGTTTGAGAGAATGGGCCTTGAATTTCCCCATGATGATCGTTGTAACGTCATTTAATCTATGTTTCTAATTCTTTACCTGTAAATGGACCAACATAGTCTATAAACGAAAAACTTAACTATCATTAACAACCGACCTCACCATGGATGGATTCATAAAAATCCACCACGCCTCAAAATTTTAACAAACATTGTGTAGAAAATTTCAGAGTGAACCCATAAAATTTTTTGAAGTGAACTCATATAAATATTTAGGACTGAATAAAATAATGAAGTTATTTTAAAGGGACCCCCTATTCCCACACCTTCTTGGCTGACCAGCCACCAATATAACGGTCCGTTAGCCATGTAACGGTCGTTAGACAGTATTTAAAAATTAACGACCGTTATAGACATAACGACCGTTAGATAGTATTTCAAAATTAACGGTCGTTAAGGTTATAACGGCCGTTAAGCTTTATATATGAATGACCAAAAGCCTGCAAAACTGCAACCAATCAAATCAATCGTTTTTTTTAACTTATAACGCCCGTTATACGCTTAACGGCCCGTTAAAGGTACCGAAAAAAGTTGCAGCTTTCCAGCCGACGTTGGGTTTCGTTATTTAGGGCTTTTTACTATATGAACGGCAACAACATGTTGGTCCATAATGATCGTGATTTCAGTGCTATATTGACTTGTTTAACAACAAACACTCTTGACTTGAACAAACAAAGTGTATAATAACCCAACAAACCCAATAACAAGATTACACCACACAACTGAGGTATATAAGCTACAAAGATAAGTAGAATATGCTCCTAGCACCTCAGGTGAACAATTACACAACACAATCAGTAGATAGGAGTTTTGGTTAAAGATGTGCAAAAGTTGTATTAACTTGAAGATAAGGTTACAATATATATCAGTGTTAGGTTCGCTGATAGATTCGCTGTAGCGAATCTATCTAGCGAACCACACAGGTTCGCTGGGCACATACAGGTTCGCCCAGTCGACACCTTAGACAAAAGTTAACTTGAACTACGGGCGAATCTATAGATTCGCCCGTAGGTTCGCTAGAACAACTACAAACAAAAGTCATACAAATACATACAAAAGTAACACCGACAAGCCGGTGAGTCCAACCTATACATGTGACTATCAATAACATCTCAATAAAAGCTACAATGGGTTGTTTCTACACTAATTAATATAACACATATTACTGTATCAAGAATCATCTTGCTACCTATGATCTGGTCACTGCATACAACCGGTCCATGATGGTCAAGACCAGTGGTTGATTCATCAAGTAGAGCCAACCCAAGTGTGTGGTCCGTTTTCTGGTACCAGGCCGCCATTCATTCCAGCCTGTAATGCCGCATTGTTGTTCAGAAGTTGCCTTCCCTCTTCACCCATTTGCTGAACTTCAGAAGGCGATAGAATCCTGATGCATCGCACGCACCCTACAAACTCCTCCCATGGATCATCTCCAACAAGAAGAACATCCTTCTCGAAATCAACATACACCAACTTCCAACCCGATCCTCTCGAATCATTAAGTAATCCCTCGAGCCCAAACATCTTTTCAATCTCACTACAAAGCTCGTCATAGTTCTTGAAACTTGATACATCTATAGACCTCCCGACAGAGCCCGTCTTTTGAATCTTGGTATACGTTCGTACACGCGTAGGAGGAGTGATTTGCTGCCAGGAGTTATTATTCAAAAACGCGCTATCATCAAACTCACCATTGCTAGAAGACGTCCTGCCCGAGTTATGAGGCAATTCTTGCAATGAGTAATCTTGAGAATCAACAAGGCTAGCTGAAGTGATCTGTGACTGAACATCTTGGCTTAAAGCTGGTGATGCTGAACATCTTGGCTCTGATACCATATTGTTGGTCCATAATGATCGTGATTTCAGTGCTATATTGACTTGTTTAACAACAAACACTCTTGACTTGAACAAACAAAGTGTATAATAACCCAACAAACCCAATAACAAGATTACACCACACAACTGAGGTATATAAGCTACAAAGATAAGTAGAATATGCTCCTAGCACCTCAGGTGAACAATTACACAACACAATCAGTAGATAAGAGTTTTGGTTAAAGATGTGCAAAAGTTGTATTAACTTGAAGATAAGGTTACAATATATATCAGTGTTAGGTTCGCTGATAGATTCGCTGTAGCGAATCTATCTAGCGAACCACACAGGTTCGCTGGGCACATACAGGTTCGCCCAGTCGACACCTTAGACAAAAGCTAACTTGAACTACGGGCGAATCTATAGATTCGCCCGTAGGTTCGCTAGAACAACTACAAACAAAAGTCATACAAATACATACAAAAGTAACACCGATAAGCCGGTGAGTCCAACCTATACATGTGACTATCAATACTCCCCCTAGGTTGGACCTCACCTGGGGAAGTCTTCTGATTAAGCTCCGTCTTTGTCTTGGCTTCAAAGGTTTTCAATGAAAGCTCCTGCCCTTTCTTCAATACCGGCCAACGGATTTGTAACATCTTCTGATCCGGCCTCATCTTCACTAAAATTCAGCATCGACTCTACGAACTCAGCATCAGCGACATCAACATCAGGCATTTGTTGAACAATCGTTTCCGCCTGAATCTCTGCAGTATGCTCCTCGCCCGTCACATCCAAATCTATAACCTCCACCGGTTTCTCGAACCTCCTTTCAATGGTTTGATCCAGCTGTCTAGATAGGTCATCCATCTCCATTCGCTGATCATCAGTCTTCCTCAATCTCTCATTCACCGACTTTAGTTCAGCACGAATTCCACGAGCTTTGTTTGCGACCTTCACAAACAGGTTCGCCTCAGTTCTTGTATCATCTCCAGCCCCGTGCTTTATCCGGTTTTCACACAACACCTTCAGATCCTCGTCACAAAAAGAGAAAACCTCCATTGGATCAAATAAACGGATTTCTGGACGGTCATCTCCTTTCAATCTGATAACTGCCTCACCCGAGCTGTTGTCATAGAACCATTTGAGGAAATCCTGCAGTCTCGGTGGCTGTGTATCTGGAACCCTGACCCTTGTCATTACCTTCGGTGCTTCAATCTTTAAAACGATCTTTCCTTTCCACGAGATCCAATGCCTATCCCTTTTCTGCCTCATTCTTCTCGGCTTCTGGTATCCAAAATCAGCAAAATTTGTCTTTGCAGCCTCCCTGATAGTAACCTCGAACGCACAAGCCCTTCCGCTATCTTCTTTACCCAATAACGGTAGCTCTGCCAGCCTACGCAAATCCCACCTTGGTAGAGTGGCGAAATGCTTTCTATTCTTGATGTAATAAATATCACCGCCCCTTCGCTTAAGCATATACGCGTCTACCAAACTGTTGTACTTCCATGCTATGATTTGTCTATCCATTTGTTTGGTGTTGGGTTCATCCAGATGTTGAAATATGGGCACCTCTGGGACGGCTTCTTCTTCCTTTCGGAACCACTTAGATTTGTCTAATTCAACGTGCTCAAACTGGTAACTCACCCCCTTTTCTTCCACCTTATACATTTCCGGCTCATCATCCAGATCCTCCTCACTGTCAGCATCAATATCAACCTCTGGTTCATCTATCAAAGTGAAATTCACGCCAGATCCTCCGACCACTTCATCTCCTTCAAAAACATCCAAATCAATCCCCATTTCCTCGTCAAACTCCTCCTCAACTACTTTGCCCTTTCCTTTGTCTCCAAAAACAACATCCATTAACGGATACCTTGCAGCATCCGTTAAGGAGTTCAGTTCGGCTTCAGTCATAGCAGGTTCAGTCCCCTCCTTTTCCTTCAAACTGTTCAGTTCTTTGAAGATTCTGACCATCAAACACTGCTGGTCCTTCATCATTCTTCCCATTTCATAAATGACTGTCGACTTCTCAGCATCTTGTGTCTCCAACTCTTCATATTTGCCTTTCAGTTCCACCAGTTCTGCCTTCAACCTTTCAATCTCACCCTTCAATTCATTACCAGATTCAGCAGATGTACCCCCGGTATCGTGCCTTGCCTTCTTTGACCCTTCAGCTTGTGCATCAGATTTCTTCTTGGTTCGCTGTTCCCTACCAGCATCGATTTCTGCCTGTATCTCATCAACCTCTCGTTCAAACGAATAATCTTTCTCTTTTGCGTACGCCTTCCTTTTCACTGCCCCGTTTCCTCTCAGACTCCTTCAATCGCTGAATTTGTACCCATCTATCTGCCGGGTACATGTTTTCCCACAAAAACGAAGGCCTCCCCACACAATCAGCCTTCACCGATTTACAGTCACGGAATATCCTCGGATGCATCTCCCAAATCTTCAGTACATCTCCAACTACCGGCAGATTCGGCAGTTTGTCATTCAGCACCATCTGAATGAATCTCGGATACATCAACCACTTAGCGGCTTTGGTAGCATGGATGTTCTCGAGAATGTAATTGAAGATAAGCTTTGCAAGATTGGCTTTTTGTCCCCGACAAAACAGCATCATTGCCCGTGCCCAATCCAAATTCAGTCCGTCGGTACCCCCTTTCCTATGATCCAGGCACATAATAAATACGTGTGCAATATACCTCCATTCCTGGATCAGATAGGACTTCACAAACTCCATCTTCTTCTCACCGGGCATCGGTCCCTCATAACCCGCAGTCCGGAATGCCCCATACACTTCTTCAGCAGTCATACTGACCTCCTCACCCACATCCTCTTCTTACCTCAAGATTCTAGCCAGATCGGCTTCAGTAAACTCCAAATCATAGCCACCGACTTTGGCACATATAAGCGATGGCTGTGTAGACACATTCATCACTGCAGTTCTCCAAAAGTCTCGAACATGCAGCTCGTATATGGTAGGTGAGTGAGAAATGGCATAATGTATGTGAGAGGACTTCAGCCATTTGATGCAATCTCTATAGCCACCGGCCTTATCGTGATTCTCATCAAGCAAAGCACACATATTGTGCTTTCTTTCGAAGAATAATGTCGACATTGTGCCTGAAAAATAAACGAAGATTGATCAGAAACGAAGATTTGAAAAACAGTTAATAGATTCGCTGGAAATTAGGTTCGCTTGAAGGGCGAACCTGAGATTTGACACCAGAACCTATAGATTCGCTGACATAAAAAATCAGTCATTTTGGTCGAGCGAATGTATAGGTTCGCTAGAAACAGTCGGGCGAATCTATGTTGATGCGCGGGCAGCATAACGACATAGGTTCGCTCGAAGTTTTGAACTTTCGTTCAGATTCGCCAGACGAACACGTAGGTTCGCTGGAAACCCTAGTTTCTGAAAAACGGCCAGAATCACACACGATACAACATAAATAACCAAACAAGGCAACAATCAAGTAATATAAACATTAAACGAGGATTTATGAAGTAGATTCCTAACAATAAACACCAAATCAGTCATTTAATTTACACACAATCACAGATCGACAGATTTAAGAGGTTTAAGATGCGATTAAGAGTTTAAAACAGAGATTAAGATGAAGGCGATCACATACCGGACAATATTAGGGATGTTTAAGTGTGAAAAAGCCGGTTGAAAGTGAGAATCGAACGTTCGTGAGTGGGTTTTTGAAAAACTTGCTACAGTAGCAGTGACAGCGAATATGTGAAATGTTTCGCTGTCACTGTATATATATACAGACATAGGTTCGCTGGCAGACATACTAGCGAACTTTAGATTCGCCAGAAGACCAAAAGTCAAGTAAACCACGGCGGCGAAACAAAGAGGTTCCTGGCGAACCTGAGGTTCTGGCGAACCTGTAGGTTCGCTAGCAGGTTCGCTAGCACAAGAAGAAAAAATATATTTGGTTTTTCTCAAATTTTAAATTCTTTGTAAAACCATGAAAACGTTCCACGATTTCAACGCTCCAAAAATAAACATATTATCCTAAAAATCCTAAAAATACAAATAAAAACAAGATAGAATTTAGAAAAAGTAAAATAAAAGAACAGGAAATTTTAAACGCTAAAGAAGGATATATATTTATCATGATGTTTTGAGCGGAATCCGGAGAATCATCGATTGGCGGGATTGCAGATATGTTTGTCCATTTAAACCCATGCCTTAGTCCTTTCAACAAGAGATCAGCAGCTTCTTTTATCATGTTTTTGGTTTGATTGAAGAAGCTCAGACAACTCGGTCCCCACAGACATCTGAGCAATACGATTGACTTTGCTTGAATTTCAATGATCAAATTTTGAATGTTGATCGATGCATTAGCTTCTTTTGACACTTGTGCAATTTTTGCATCTTTTCTTTGTGAGTGGAGCTTGTCAGCAATTGATTCTTTTGAATACAATGCGACTTATTATTTGGGAAACTCAAATAGTTCAGAGCTCCAGGTCTATACCGACGTATAACAGAGGAGATAAACATTTGAGCATGCTCGGTGAATCTTCAGGTCAATACTTCCGTATAGCAGAGAAGGTCCACCAACTCCAGGTCAATACTTCCGTATAGCAGAGGAGTTAAGCACTGACTCAATACGTTCTGAGGAGTTAACAAGTAACTCACTCAGAGGCTTTTCCGAAGAGCATCACTAGCAGCTTTTTGCAAACTAGAAACTCGATTCGGGGATAGGGCGAGGGTGATTTGGGATATTTAGGGAAATCAAGGCAAAGATTTGACGCTCTCAACCCATTTTTGACAGAACCCTTATCTTTGTGCAATCCAATCATGTCAAGGGAATAATCCTTGTTGTCGAGATCTTGAACGTTATGTTTGGCTGCACAATCACTGTTTACTTTGTTTTCGGGCTGAGCCTATCTGACATATCCCAAACGCAATGCTTCTGACCTCCTTCAACGTCTCTTCAACATCAATCAAAACGGAGATCCTGAAATAGCAAAATTTGAAAAACTATAAATAGTTAATCTTTTATATCTCCCCCAAAATTTCTATATTATAGCTATCTAATAAGAAATTTTTGTTTTTCAGATTTTCTTAATATATATATATATATATATATACGGATTAAAAGAAAGATAAAAGAAAATAAAAGGAAATAAAATAAAATAACGGAGCGATGAGTTGAGTGACCCACGGAATTTGCAAAGAAGAAAAAGAAAAGGTTATTTACATATTTACAAATAGATTCTCACAGAAAAGGTTTTCAAAAAGATATAAGTCCCAGCATGGAGATCAGTTCATAAAAACGTGGTTTGTCAAAAGTTTTTGTGAAAAGATCAGCTTTTTGCTTTCGAGTTTCAATAGGAATAATATCAATAAACCCCTTTTCCTGTGCATCCCTGATTGCATGAATTCTTGTTTCAATGTGCTTGGTGCGAGTGTGATGAATAGGATTCTTGGCAATTCCAACAGCAGCTTCATTATCACAAAAGAGTGCGTATGAAGAAAGTTGATGTCATAATCCATCATCTGATGCTGAATCCAGAGCACTTGGCAACAGCAACTTGAAGCAGCAATGTATTCTGCTTCTCCTATGGACAGAGAGACGGTTGTTTGCTTCTTGCTTTGCCAGGAAACAAGACATTCTCCAAGGTATTGACATCCGCCAGTGACTGATTTTCTGTTAATCCTGCAACCAGCATGATCACTATCAGAAAAAGCATGTAAATCAAAGTTCCCACCTTTTGGGTACCAAAGCCCAAACGAGAGGAACCCTTAAGGTAGCGAAAAATGCGTTTGACAGCTTTCTCATGTGATTCTTTTGGGTTGGCTTGGAAACGAGCACAGTAACACACGGCAAATGTAATATCTGGTCGGCTTGCAGTCAGATACATGAGAGATTCGATCATCGAGCGGTACCGATGAGCATCCACAGGATTCCCATTATCATCGGAAGTAAGGCATGTTTGAGCTGTAAAAGGAATCAATTCAGGAGAAGAATCATCCATGCCAAACTTCGTGAGGATCTCTTTGATATATTTCTCTTGGTGGATAAGAATGCCATCAGGCTTTTGTTCCACTTGTAGCCCCAAGAAGAAACACATCTCCCCCATTATTGTCATCTCAAAGCGATCCATCATCACCTTCTCAAATTCTCTACACAGCCCTTCATTAGTCGAACCAAAAATGATATCATCAACATACACTTGAACGATCAGCAGCTCGCCATTCACCTCCTTCTTGAACAGTGTCATATCTATAGTCCCACGAGAGAAACCTTTGCTGAGAAGATACTGTGTCAAAGTTTCATACCAGATACGTGGAGCTTGATGCAGCCCATACAAGGATTTATCAAGCTTTTAAACCTTTGACGGGAAATCTGGATCCTCGAAACCCGGTGGTTGACATACATAGATCTCCTCATCGATATCTCCATATAGAAATGCACATTTCACATCCATCTGATAAACTTTAAAGTTTTTGTTCGCAGCATGAGCAAGAAAGATTCTGATGGCTTCCAGGCGAGCGACTGGAGCAAAAACTTCGGTGTAGTCAATCCCCTCCTCTTGAGCAAATCCTTGAACAACCAGTCTCACCTTGTTTCTGATTACAACACCGCGATCATCTGGCTTGTTTCGGAAAACCCATTTAGTGCCGATTGGACACTTATTAGGAGGAAGATCAACCAGTTCCCAAACTTTAAGCTTCCTAAATTGCTGCAGTTCCATTTGCATGGCATCCACCCAACTTGGATCTTCAAGTGCTTGTTTATAATTCTTTGGAACAACTTGAGACAGAAAGGCAGCATAGAGACATTCATTAATCAAACCACTCTGACTCCGAGTTTGCACACCATCAGTAATAGATCCTATGATATAATCATGAGGATGGTTTTTCAAGGTTTTGAAGTCAGTGTTAAGGAGCAAAGGATTGGTTTCGGTTGAGGGTGTTTGATTGGATGGTTGTGAAGGTGTAGTATGTGAAGTTGAAGGAATTGTATTAGTGGTAGATGATTGAATGGTAGTGGATGAGGATGGAATATCTGATGGAGAAGTTGGAACAGTTTGAGGTGGTGGAGGTGATGGAATGTCAAATGAAGTGGGAGGTAGTTGTGTAGTTGAAGGTGATGGTTGTTGTGCAGGTGGATGGTTAAAGATAGAAACTGATGTGTGTGGAATGATGTCATCATCGTCAGAGTCAGGAAGATTAAATGATTTGAAAATGGTGGTGGAATCATAAAACCATGCCGGTTCACTGCCAATACTGGTAGTGTTTGACTCTTGCCAGTCAACATAATAGGACTCTTGCACAATCCGCGTTCACTTGTTGTAAACACGATACGCCTTTTGTGTGTTCGAGTATCCTACAAAAAAGCATTCATCAGAAACTGCACCAAACTTCGTCTTCTGATCTTGAGTATTCAAAAGAGTACAAGAACATCCAAAGGGGCGCAGAAAATCAATCAGCGGCTTAATTCCTCGAAACAGCTGGTATGAAGTCTTCATCTTTTCTTTGACAATCAGTACCCTGTTTAGAACATAAGCTGCACAATTAACTGCCTCTGCCCAGAAAATGATTGGAAGCTTTGACTCAATCAGCATAGTTCTAGCAGCCTCCACAAGGGTTCGATTCTTCCTTTCAGCAACACCATTTTGTTGTGGTGTTCGTGCGGCGCTAAACTGTCTGAGAATACCCCGTTGTTCACAGAAAGAGTTGAAGATATGGTTTCTGAATTCAGTTCTGTTATCGCTTCTGATGGCTTGAACCTTTTTCTTTCCAAGAACCTCGATCTGAGGGATTAGCTTCATCAACTCTTCAGCAGTCTCACTCTTGTATGCCATGAATCTCACCCAGGTGTACCTAGAGTAATCATCTGTGACAACCAAGCAATAAGACTTCTTAGCAATAGATTTGACACTTATTGGACCAAATAAATCAGTATGTAACAATTCGAGGGGTTCTGAGATGGTATTTGTAATTTTAAGTTTATGTGGCTTTTTGTGCTGTTTTCCTCTAGCACAAGCCATGCATTTCTCAACCACTGAAAAATCTTTGAGTGGTAAACCCCTAACCAAATTGTTCTTAACCAATTTATTCAGAATTTTAAAGATAATGTGCCCTAAACGTTTATGCCACAGAAAGGATTCAAAAGATGAAGCTTTAGACAGGAGACAGGTCACGATGGAATTTGATTCCTTTGATCCCATATTCAGCATATAGGTATCATTTCGTCTCGGTGCTCGCATGATCACCATTTCTTCAGGAATAGTAAACTCTGGCTTCAAGAACAAACATTCATTTGGAAGAAACATCACTGGAATATTCTTATCACAGATTTGTGATACACTGAGAAGATTGAATGCCAGTTCAGGAACATAGTTCACATCTTCCAAAGTAAGTGAACCATTTGAGACTTCTCCTTGACCAATCATCTTGCCACCTTTCTTGTCTCCCGTAAAAGCAACATATCCGCCATTTATGATCCGATAGTTAGTCAGTAGGTCCTTCAACCCTGTCATATGTCTGGAACATCCGCTGTCAATATGCCAATGACTATTTACAACGGCATTAGAATGTTCCTGACATTTATTAAAAAAAATGAAAAGTTAGATCTTTGAAATGGGCACCCAAGCCTTTGTGTACTTGGGTGGTGGAGCAGATGAAGAATTACAGAAGAAATTATTTACAAATGTGTTTAATCTTTTTCCGAAAGATTTTTGCTTTGAGCTGTTTTGGATTAATTTAGGGCATTGCTTAACAGTATGACCAGTATTCCCACATTTAAAGCAATGAGACTTCAAACCAGTTTTGGAAACTCTGTTAACAGGAATCTTATCCATCTCAATTTCCTCATCACATTCAGACAGTTGAGAGTTGCAGTCACTGTAAGAGTCATAAGGTTCTTTTAACTTAACTGTTGTGACTTTTACTTTTTCAGATTCAGATTTAGGTTTAAAAATGTATGAAAAAGATGATTCCTTGTCTTTTGGTTTTGAAATTCTCACTGGTGTGAAGGATGGAATTTGATGAGTGAAGAACTTTTGAAAACAATTTGTTTTGGTTTGACTTTCAGAGACATGACCTGAAAGTTTGTCTTTGCCATTCTCACACGCATTTTCAAACAAAACATCATTCAACATATTAGAGTTTGAAGTGGAGCACCCTAAATTACTGTTAAACATGGAATTGTCTGAATATGACACATTACTACAAACAGAATTAATTAAGCTAATGTCTTCAAAAGACTTCTTGGAATCAGAACTAGAGCAATCACTACTGCTAGAACAACCGAGCCCAACACTCCCACCATATGCGTAATCCTCTCTAACCTCCTTAAGATTTACTTCACTTAAACCTGCAATGGAACTGTCAGTATCATTCTGTATAATCTCTTGAATTAACTCATTTGAGGGATGAGGAATAGGTGTTGGAGAGTAACAGAAGGTACTAGGTGGGGGATATGCATATGTTTCATTGTTGTTAAGATCCAAACCTGTCTTAACTCTGGCCCCCCGTTGTTTCTTGCAGAGTTCCTCCCTTTTCATACCAGATATTGTCCACTGCTGCAATTTGTTTTTAAGTTTTCTTGCTTCAAATTCAGCAAGTGTAACTTGCTCCGTCAAGTAGTTTATTTCACAGTTCTTTTCCAAAAGAGTTCTTTTTAAGTGTTCATTTTCTTTTAAAGCTTCTCTTAGTTTGACAAAATATTTTGATTCACTTAATTTAAGCTCTTTGATGGTTCTTTTTAATTCGTTTTCGTTTGACATTAACAATTTATTAGCTTTGTATATGCCAATTAAACGAATTTTGCAAGCAGATGAACACATATCTTCAATAACATCATAAGGAAGACCAATTACCAGTTTTTCGGCAGCAAGAGCACGATCACACTGGCAGTAGGGAGTGCTTCTTTTGAATTCATCAACTGCATCAAGCCTCGCCTTCTCAATCATTGCTTCCAAGTTGAGTTTTGATTCCTCCTCATTCTTCACTTCATTAACAGCAGCTTCACAAACCAATCCAGAATGATTCAGATGCCCTTGAACAATAGCATCTGATTGATCTTTATCAGCATTCTCCACTTTCTCTTCCTCATCTTTACCATAAAATTCTTTGAAGGGATCAAAGCAATTTATATAGTTGTCATCATTCTCAACAATCTCAGCAACAAGGGCATGATTAATCTCCTCCTTGGTTTCTTCAATTTCTGCACTCCAATCAAAGTTGGTGAGCAGTGCAGTTTCATTCTTTGATTTTGCTTCCTCAAGCCTTTCTTGATTTGGAGCAGATCTTGGATTTGCGGAGTTTACTGGTTCAGTAACAATTGGCAAAGGACATTCCCTTTTGAAGTGACCCAATTGTTTGCAGTTATAACACCTCAGCTTTCCCTTGTCATACCCCAGCTTGCTATTCTGTCCCTGATTTCCAAAGTTTCTTCTACCTGTTCTTTCCATAAATCGTCTGGCACGAAGAGTAAGCATGGCCATTTGCCATTGGATGTCAGTTTCTTCCAGATCATCAGGATCCACCTGATACATATCTTCTACAGTCATCCCTTTTCCCTTCAACTCACCAGCAACAAGAGCTTCATAGCTATGAACAAACATTCCAAATAAAGCCATAGTGTCAGATGAAATCTGAGTGGTGACAGATGCATTTGAGCTTGAACCAGCATATGTGGATGCACCAACAAATTTGGCAGACACATGACTTGATGATCCTCCAGGTGCAGCACTGTAGATATAAGAGTTTGCAGCGGATGAGATAAGTGCAGCATTCTGAGAAGGAATATTTGGAACCATCATAGACTGATTATATTCTCTTCTCTTCACATCAAGATCGAATGACTTCAGCTTGTTTATAACATCCATCAGCTTGTAGTCAGGAAAGTTTCTCTCTTGTTTCAACAGCTTGATTTGAAGACTCCACTGAGGAGGAAGAGAATCTAACAGTTTTGCGACTTGTTCATGATTGCCCAGCTTATCATCGTACTTCTTCAGATTACTTGATACAGATAGGAATCGATTTGTAATATCAGTCAGGTTCCTTGCGAATACCCCACGAAAGAGTTAAACTCTTTTTCAGCTTGAGCTTTTCTATCCAGTTTCAGATCCTCATTACCATCATAGAACTCGCACAATGCATCATACAAGCTTTTTGCAGTTGTGTGTTCAGCAAACCTGTTGAAGATATCCTGATGCAAGCAAAGTATCAATGCCCCGAGTGCCTTTTTGTCACGATCAAGTAACTTGGTATCTGCTTCAGTGAAAGTACTTGGATCTGTGTTTATTGAAGTGACAGTTCCTTCAACTGTCGTTGGCACGTGCGGACCATTTACAATAGATTCCCATTGGTTGTAGTCCGTGTAGTAGAAAAAGGCTTTCAAACATCTTTTTCAGTCTTCAAAGTTTTCACCACTAACAAGCCTCGGTGGCCTGTTAGGTTGAACACTATCCAGATCATTCATATTCAGTGTTGATGAAGTCATAATTTTGAACAGATTACCGATTCGCTGAAGACAAATAGATTCGCTCAAAGAACACAGCTAGATTCGCTCAAAGAACACAGCAGATTCGCTGGTAGATTCGCTGAAGACAGATTCGCTAGACAAACAAAACAGATTCGCTGACAAGCAAGCACAGTTTCGCTCGTCTGATTTTGGCAGCAGTTTCGCTTGCACAATGAGCCAAACAAGTGAACTTTCGTTCGATGAAATGTCAGATTCGCTAGCCACAACACAAACCAACAGTACAAAAATTTGAAATAGATTCGCTGGACGAACAGCTAGATTCGCTGGAAGAACAAATAGATTCGCTGGGTTACGAACCAACCTGTAACAGTACGAAAACAACCCGAACACCTTCAAAACTTGACCATTTGCAGACACGTTTGTTTCAAAAGCTTCCTATGACCAAATAACACAATACTTGAGCAAAATACAACTCCAAAACACCAAAACAAGCCCAGAACAGAATCAAATAGTGTTTCGACCCAAAAACCCCAAAATCAACACAAAAATCACTAGAATCAAACAATCAAGAGCACTAAGGCTCTGATACCATATTGTTGGTCCATAATGATCGTGATTTCAGTGCTATATTGACTTGTTTAACAACAAACACTCTTGACTTGAACAAACAAAGTGTATAATAACCCAACAAACCCAATAACAAGATTACACCACACAACTGAGGTATATAAGCTACAAAGATAAGTAGAATATGCTCCTAGCACCTCAGGTGAACAATTACACAACACAATCAGTAGATAAGAGTTTTGGTTAAAGATGTGCAAAAGTTGTATTAACTTGAAGATAAGGTTACAATATATATCAGTGTTAGGTTCGCTGATAGATTCGCTGTAGCGAATCTATCTAGCGAACCACACAGGTTCGCTGGGCACATACAGGTTCGCCCAGTCGACACCTTAGACAAAAGCTAACTTGAACTACGGGCGAATCTATAGATTCGCCCGTAGGTTCGCTAGAACAACTACAAACAAAAGTCATACAAATACATACAAAAGTAACACCGACAAGCCGGTGAGTCCAACCTATACATGTGACTATCACAACACACGAAAAAATTCCTTCTTTTTTACTTTTTGACTTTACCTTCTTTCACAAACAGTTAAAAAATGTCTTTCTGGGACAGTAATTATATTTTTAGCGGTGATAGTTCTGCCTCTTATGTTGATGAGGATTACAAACCTGACAATTATCAGGGTTACAGCGGTGAAGGCTATTACTCGGGTGATAGTTATCAATACTTTGGTGGTGAAGAAAATTACAAAGTTGGTGCTGACGACTCAGTCAACAGTGGCGGTGACGACGGTGATAACGGAGGTAATGAAGGTCAGGATATCTCCAGTAATAGCCCTTTGAAGAGTTTATACGAAACCAATCAAGTCTCTTTAAGTCTCCAAGAGTTGGTTGAGTGGGTTCAAAAGATAGGACGTGACAATGGATATGTTATTGTCACGAAACGGTCTAAGAAAAACGCTCTTAAAGTTATTATTAAGACATGGCTTGTATGTGATCGTAGTGGTGCATACAAGAACACATCCACCGTTAGAAAGACCGGCACAAAGAAAACAAATTGCCCGTTTGAGTTACAAGGTAAATACGTCTTAATCGACGGTGGATGGCGATTAGTTATTATTAACGATACCCACAACCATGACGCTGATGAACATCTCGAGGGGCATGCGTACGCAATGAGGCTGTCTCAAAAAGAATTGGGTTTGGTGAAACAACTTTCACAGCAAAACATTCCTCCGCGCACGATACTAGGGGCAGTTAGGGAACAGAACCCCGACAACAGGTCCGGACTGAAAACAATATACAACGTACAAGATAAGATTAAAAGGTCCGCCCAAATTGGTAAAACTCTGATGCAGGTTTTTTACTCAAAACTAGCTCAAAACGATTATGAATATGTTGATTCTGTAGATAATGAATCGAATATTGTTAATGCTATTTTTTTTTATTCACAAAAAATCAAAAATATTGTGGCGTGCTTTCCCGCATGTGTTGATGATGGACTCTACGTATAAAACAAACCTATATAGACTGCCGTTTGTTCAGATGGTCGGTATGACTTCTACCCTCAAGTCCTTCACAGTTGCCTACGCGTTTATTAATTTAGAGCATGAGGAGAACTTCAGATGGGTGTTACAGCAGTTAAATAGCACACTAGAAGACAAGTCTTTTAGGCCACGTGTTATAGTAACAGACAGAGACCTTGCTCTTGTGAATGCTGTGAAGGAAGAATTTCCAGACGCCGTACACTTACTTTGTAGATGGCATATTCAAGAAAATATTAGCAAACATTGCAAGGCTAGTTTTGCTACTACGAAGGAGTGGGAAACTTTTATTCACAGGTGGTCTAGGTTGATCAACTCGGGAACTATACAACTTTACGAGTACTACTACGACCGCTTGTATAGGCAACTGATCCAAAACCATTCAAGTAATTACTCTAATATTATCGTTTTATTTTTGTTATCTTTATATTTTTTTGTATAAATTTATAATTTTTTTAAAAAAATTACCAGGGGTATTAGGATACTTAAATGGCAATTGGCTTATGCCATATAAAGACATGTTTGTCTCGGCGTGGATTAATACAACGTATAACTTTGGTCAACACACAACAAACCGTTTGGAGAGCCAACACGCCCTGTTGAAGAGCTACCTTAACGCCACTAATAGCACACTGGATCGGTTTATCCCCTTCATCAATTCCATATTAAACACGCAGGATATAGCTATAAAAGAATCTTTTACCTTAAGCAAGATTAAGTTGATGAATCAACATGATCATTCACTCTTCGAATTGTTACGGGGTAAAGTTTCTATTGTTGCTATGGATCTGATTTTTTATGAGAAGAAGAAGATTGATAATCTATTTAATCACCGTTCAGTATGTGGACACCATCTTAGCACAACTTGCGGGTTGCCATGTGCTTGTCAATTGAGCGGTTATTTGGAAGCAGGTGATTTTATATTTATATATTATATAAATATATATATATATACATATATATTATATAAATTTGATTATTTTGTGGCCTTATTCTGGACTTTTTTACAGGGCAAAAAGTTTCGGTGGATGCAGTTGATGTTTTTTGGAGGAAGATTGATTTTTCACCTGCTTACATTATTCCAGATGAAAAAATAAACGTTCAAGAAGAAATGAAGAAGGTGACAAAACATGTACTTGCCCAACCGAAGTCAGTACAAAAAAGTTTGCTAAAAAAGATCACGTCGATAGTTTTTCCTTTCAAAACCGATAAAAAAGCCCCGAAAGTTGAGACAAATACTCGTGGTCGACCAAAAAAACAAAAAACAAAAGAAACCTCCGTAGATCCACCTTCCAGACACTCAATCTCTATGGTGGGTTCGCAGTCTTCCGACCCGTCTCACCAACAGAATTCAGTGTTTTCTAAAGTTAAAGGGAAAAATGCTAAGTATTCATTTACACCGGGAGATGAACATAAAAACTGCAAAGAGGACTATCTAAGTTGGATTCCAGAATTGTTCCACCCGTTCATTATTGGCATGCAGAATGTACTTCCGGATGGTAATTGTGGTTTTCGTTCAATAGCTGTTGGATTGGGGTTAAATGAGATAAAGTGGCCTTACGTTCGTAGGTCACTAATTGAAGAACTTGATGAGAAGGCCGAGATATACTCATTCTATTGGCCGGATTTGACTAGGGTTCGGGAAAAGTTAGACTGGTTTGGAATTGGTACAGCTCCTCTAGACAAGTGGATGGATGTCCCGGACAGTTTGATCTTCACGGCTAACAGGTTTAACGTGATCATAATTTTACTATCTCACGGGAACTGTTCAACTTATTTTCCTTTCTTTATTTCTCCCTTCGATATTGCCAATCACCAGATAATTACAATCGCTTATGTTCATAATAACCACTTTATTAACGTTGTATTAAGTGATGACAGCCCGATGCCGTTGCCAGGTGGTTATTGGCGTAATTTCAGCTCACCTGCCTCAAAGGAATGGCAAAACGTATACGGTGAACGTTTACAAAGATATGTTAACTTGAAACCAAATGTAGATCCTGAATATGTTTCTTTATTTTAATTGTTTATGTAAATTTCAAACATATTATTTTATTTTATGTATTTAATTTGTTTCACCCAATCATATATGCCAGGTGGTTATTCTAATTGTATACAAGTTTCAACAACACAAAATATAAGTTTCAACAACACAAAATATAAGTTTCAACATCACAAAATATAAGTTTCAATAAGTTTCAACATCACAAAATAAATATGAACATTCACATTTAAGTTTCAACATCAAAATATAAACAAAATAAATTTCAACAGATAAGGTAATCAATCGTCATGTTGCTCATCACCTGCACCATCCTGCCCATCTCCTGCACCATGATCTGTAGGCACCCATGGTACTATGACAGGTAACGGAGGCAAGTCAGTGACACCATGAGATATATACCATCTTTCCGCTGCCTTTGCCTGCCAGACGGTAAAATCAGCAATCTGTCGGGTCAAACGAAGGGTCTCAGCCATAAAATCAGCCGTCATAGGGACACGTCTAATAATAACTCTCTGAGATGACGACGGTGCACCTCCTAAAGTCCCCGGTTGATCCTCCTGCTGGTGCTGGTGCTGGTCCTGGTCCAAGTCCTCTCCCTCTACTAGGGGTGTCCAAATGGCACCGTCAGATGTAACCCAATGAATACCATCGTCAAATCTACCGACGATCGACATAGCTATCGCAGTAGACTCCCCAAGAATACTGGGAAACGCCTCAGCCGTCTGCTGGACAAGGTAGTCGTCAGTGTGTAACCCAAGATAAGAGGCAATAACCGTCACATATGCCCCACAAACAATAGGGCTCTCCATCTAAAACACAATGTTTTGTTAGAAACATATAATAAAACAAACTATAAAAAAGATAATTAAATAATTATATATTACCTTTCCCGACCAAATATTCGAGAAGTAGCTGGCCATACAATGAGCCAGATTCACCCTCCTATGCTCAATCAACGCTCTCAAATGAAACATGTCGCCGTACCTAACCTACTCGGTACTTAGCTCACGGCCATTAATCGTACCTACAAACTCATATTTATTAAAAAAATGTTTAATAAAAAGATAAAAACAAAATATATTAACGGTTAAACACAAACCTGCAATCGCCCTCTGCAGATAACGAATAAGTGGATCCCTAATGCCAGTCGATCTAAAGATACCTCTCACGGGTGGCTTGTCGCTGATCGACGGCCACCATGCTGCCAATGGCGTTGGCTCCGACTCAATCTCATCAGTATAGAACCGAGGGTCTAACGTCTCATCCACTGTGTAAAATCCAAGAGCCGTAGCCCACCCGGCTAAAGTAAATCGTCGAAGCTCCCCACCAAGATAAAATGAAACAGCAATGTGGGTAGTGCGATCAATGGATGAAGTGGGATCACGAGGTGGGGGAGTAAATGAAAATTTGGACAAAAACTCTAGACACATCTCCCTATATGACCTCCTATGCCCAGAATCAAACATCCGTCGCCACGGAGTAGAACCAGCTAAACCAACAACATCCACTGCTCGATCTTCGTCATGAAGATCTCTCAAAAGTTTCCAATCTATAGTGCGTGTCGGTCTAATCTCCCTACCGACCAACCTCCAAAGACGACTCCGCGCCTCAGTACCTCTACCAAACCGCAAATAAGGGTGGCCGTCTAGATACTCAGCAGAACCCTCAGGCTCAGTATCAGGACGTGAACGCTTGCGTGGGCCCATAACCTTTAATAACATACAATTCAATTTTTTAACTAGTTTAAAAACCAATCTAATTTTTTAAATAATAAAACAAAATAATTACTCTAAATAATTTTTAATTATTATTATACCAATTAAGATTTAAAAAAAATATAAAATCAAAACAATCTAACGGCCGTTAGACATATAACGGCTGTTATCCTGCATCTTCTCAAAAACGATTGATGCGTGTAATATATATATAAATTAACTATCTAAAAACACCTAGTTTTAATATTTATAAAACCTAGACAAACTACTAAATCACACACAACCGGCAGTGGACCGGTCGGATGTAATATAGCGTACATAAGTCCGGGTGTCGACCCACAGACTCTATATATTACGTTAAACTAACTAAACAAGACCTTACTTAACTAGACACGAACTTTAAATAAAAGATTATTTGAATGGGGGGTTTATTGCTAAAAATAGTAACCTGCTAAAAATAGAAACTTTCTAAATTTGGAAACTAACTAAAAATAGAAACTAGCACGAAAGACGGACTACGAAAACAGTGATTGGAATGAACCACCTAGACTCGACTCCTCTATGTTGCAATTATCACTTGAAAACGGATGTTTTGATTATGGAACTAGTAACAAAGATATTCACTTGAAAAATACCAAAATAAGACCCTCGACCCTTTTCGAGAAGAAACTTACGGTTTTCTAACAAGTTATTACGAACACTAGTTTAACAGGTAAACGCCCTCACGGTTGTCTAACCTAATTATGATTAAGTGACCTTATGCGAATTCCAACCTCACAGTTTAAAACCCAAAGCCAGTTCAATGCATTTAGCTGACTTATTAGACATGTTTGCTAAACATAACTTAGATCGAATTCTCACGAATATCAAATCTTAGCAATTAAACAAACAAGACCTAACAATGAATTTAATCACCTCACGGTTATCTTAGAAAGCTAGCATATTTTTATTAGATTGATTTCTATTATGTTTCCTATGGTTTTAAGCATGCATTTAACCACAACACATTCATAACACATAGTCGATGAATTGAATCAAATCCTATTATATGATATAGACACTCATCAAGGATTTAATGGAAACAATAATATTAATCAAACCAATTCCAATACACATACAAGCATCAATCGAATTAAAGCATTAAACTTTTACTTAAATCATAAACGAACCATAATCAAAGACAATCCAAATCCAAGTCAAACAATCAACATAAATTCATCTAAGTCTAGGTGGCTTTAAGAGCTTAGCCTAGCATGTTTGTAACAAAAATAAAGTGAAAATTAATGTTGCAAGACATGATAAAAGAATCGAAAAACAAAGGATTAAAGAAACCCGGAAGATGCAAGAAGCAATCCTTGAATCCACGTGCTTCCGTCGCTTCGATTTCGTGTTCCTAGCCTCAAAATCACCCCAAATCAGCTCCAATTTGTCCCCTAAAACGTACATAGAGGCTAGGGTTTCATAAGGAGTGTTTATATAGCGAACCGGGCCAAGAAAAGCCCAAACTTTCTTCGTTTTCGCGTACCGGCTCGCTCCTAACTCCGTTTCGCGCCCCGTTTTCGCCTACGGATTCGATTTTTCACGATCTATCCGTTTCTTTATCAACATGGGACCTACGAAACACAAAAACATTAGTTGTATCAAAATTGCTATAAAAACCGTACCGAAACAACTAAAAACGTAAACAAACTCAACTAGGGATTTATGTATAATTTATCCTTTATCAACGATCGTCTCCCCTGTTCTTCCCCATTAACCACACAATCACAAAGCTTCTTATCAACTAACAAATACAAATCAACTACACCTAACGAATCCGAATCAAGTTATAGATCTCTACAAAATGTGTTTTCAACTAAAACCTAACGAATCTAAAACTAAAACAAGTTAGAAAACATACCCGAAAGCTTGAGTGGTCGGAAACACGGCTAAATTGAGAATCCGTTGGCTGTCGGAAACGCCCCCGTTAGATCGAAATCGCCCGTTAATATGTTTGGGAGTGTGTGTTGTTGTGTGGGTGTTGTGAAGAATACACGGGTGACTTATACACCCGTTATAAATATATAACGCTCGTTAGGCTTGTAACGGCCGTTATGCTCTTTAAATTAACGGATAACGGCCGTTAGGATGATAACGGGTCGTTAGTTTTGAAATGTAACGTCTTTCTTATTTTCTAACGATCGTTATTAATATAACGAGCGTTAAGATTATATTAACTTTCTAACGATCTTATTAACTCCCCGTGATAAGTTTAACGGTCGTTATGAAGTGAATGCTAACGAGTGTTAGGGTAATAACGGCCGTTATATTTTTACTTAATAACTAACGCCCGTTAGATTGCTAACGGGCGTTATAATGGTGGCTGGTTAGACATTTATGGTGTTTGAATAGACCAGACCATTTTAAATGAGTTAGAAATTAAGGGTCTGTTTGGTATGGGGTAATGGAATGGACGAGGGAATGAAATGAATGAAGGAAAGGAATGGACAAAGAAATGAAATATATCATTCCATTCCATTCTCCTGTTTGGTTACAGTATAAAAATAAAATGAATCAATACTTATTGTTGTTTGATAGACAGGAAAAAACACATGAAAGAAATACAAATCTCTAAAAACGACAAAAATAACTAGTCATGATTATGGGCCGGGTCTTGGCTCAGACCATGGAATGGCTTCTGATTCGATACATGGGTTAATACATGAGTCAGGTCATGGATCGACACATGGGTTGGGTCATGGTTCGAGTCACGGTTCGAGAAATGGGTTAGGACATTGGTCGGTTCATGAGTCGGGTCATGAGTCAGTTCACGGATCTGGTCATAAGTCGGTTAGGACATTGGTCGGTTCATGGGTCGGGTCATGACTCAGTTCACGGATCTGGTCATAAGTCGGTTAGCACATTGGTCAGTTTATGGGTCGGGTCATGATATGTGACATGGGTCAATTCATGAGCCGAATCATTGTTTGGGTCATGGTTCAGGGCGTGGATCGACATAGGTCGATTCACGAGTCGGTAGATGTTCGGGTAAGACGTGAGTCGGTTGGGTCATGGTTCGAACCATGAGTCAGGACATGATCGGTTCATGGGGTCCTGGGTCGGGTCAAGGTTTAGGGCATGAGTCGATTCATGGTTCTTGTCATGACTTAAAAAATATTTCATTCCTTGAAGGAATGAAAAAAAAAACAAGGGTAGTGGATGGAATGAAAATGAGGCATTTTTCATTCTTTGGTAATGGTCCATTTCATTCCATTGACTAACCAAACATACTTATTTTCATTCACCCGTAATGGTTCATTCCATTCCACCCCTCATTCCTACATACCAAACACTACCTAATAGAGTTAGTCAATAAAAGGTCACAAGTTCAATTCTCAATACAAACTTTTCATAAGAATTCTTTTTTTGTTTTTTTTATGGATTTTTCATCTCTTAGGGAGCTTTAAATCGTGAAACTCTTCTAATATCATTCCATTTTCTAAAGTGTAATATTGACTTATTGTATCACATTGTTTTTATGTGATGAACCTAACCCACTAAACTGATTCAAAACGTTGAATCGACCTGAATTTTTAGGTTCTGTTCCATTAAAATTCAAACACCTAAAAATAGTAAACCCAATGATAAAAAAAACATGGATTCACTGGACCTCACTGTGACAACTGCCCCGAACCCGTACCCGAATTCCCGACTTAAACCCGAGTCCATTTATACCCTATTTAATTCGTATAAAATTTCTTAAGATATAAAGTCTCATTATTAATGCAATTGAATGTTTCGGAAATTCAATGTTTGCGCGTCGTCAATAAAATACCTGAATTTTTTATTGTGAGTTAATATTTAAATTTTCTTATTTAATTTCAACTTATAATAAATTAATGTCAAAAAATATATAAATCGTAATTTATAAACAAGATTTATAGATATTATCCAAGTTAATTCCTATTATGTCTCAAAATAGCCATTTAACGTCAAAATGTAGTCAAAACATAAAAGCGTCAATTTTATATTCGATATGTGATAACGTGGTCAAGTTAGTTAGTTAAAATAAAGGAATTATAAACTTTGTGCCAAAACTGTCAATGTTTAAAGTTATAATAAAATTGCAGCAACTAATATAAACAGATTAAAACTTGAGGGACTGTTTGTGTAAAAAATTATAAAACCCAACCCCCCCCCCCCCACCTTGCGACCCCGCATCTCCGACAGCCTCTAATTCCGGCCACTTTGGCCGGAAAATCCCAACTCCGGCCTGTTCTTTCTCACGCGATTTAACCAAATCAATCAAGCGAAACTTTCCTAATTCATTCGTACCATATTTCGAACTCAAATTGATGACTAAAACGCGTCAACAGCGTGTTCAAGCGCAGATTTCGTTTTTGATTTCGATTGAAAATCTCATTACTGTAAATAGAATCTTAACTGTCGATTAAACCATACCAAAATACCCTTAATCGCTCGACTATCATTTCTATTACACGTTACAATTACCAAAGCCTCTTATTCTCGCTACAATTGAACCAAACCACCCGACCAAGTAAAAATCCCGGCGACCCAGTCGATCTCAACCTTCAGGGCATCATTATAGGTAAATCCTAGTTTCGTTTCAATCCTCTCAATCACCTACATCTTTCTAAATCATCAATTTTATCCCTCTTTCACTTCCAGATTCGTAAAATCTTTAAAAACAGGCGTGTTCTTCATCTCAATCAAAGCTGTATCCAACTTACATAATCAAGTAAGTTCTATACATCAAAACACTCGTGATGAAACGGGGATTAAAAGCCCTATGGTTGATTTGGGAGAGATTAACCGGTTGAAACCAATTTGATGGATTCTTGTTCTAGGGTTCATGTGAGAAATGGGTTTTGCTTGTTATACAAAGTTAAAACATTTTAAAAACGACATTATTAACAAAAGGTCATCCTGGTTCAGCGGTTTGCGTGTTGCATGTGAAACTGTTGGTTGGGTGTTCGAATCCCACTGCCCACTTTTCTTTAACTTTTACATTTTTAAATCATTTTAAGCATTAAACAATATTTCTCAAATAACTTAAATGACATCTTGTAGCTTAAATATATTTTCAAGGTTTAAAAACTTATAATATATATATATATATATATATATATATATATACAAATTTCATAGTCATAAGTATTATTTTAGAAATACTAAAAAGGATTTTTGTAAAATATATTCAATTACGAAAATACTATTACGTTTCGTACCAAGACACTAATTCGTAATTTAAAACCCTGATTCCCAAATTTGTAATTTAAAACTCTAATTCCCAAATTATAATCTAAAACCCTAAATCCCAAATCCAAAACCCTAAATCTCGGATTTTAGATTATTGTTACTATCATTTCGTTTCTAAGTTAGGGTTTTTCCCAATTAATTAGGTGGTACTAATATTTGGGCAACCCTCGGTTCTCTTTGGATGCGTTTCTTGTGATTCAATTGTATTTGCAATTCAAGGTGAGTAAAATCACTCCTCCTTTTACTTTTACATTTTAGGGCTGAAATATGTTCAATTACTATACAATGTTTTCAATTTTCTATTTGTTTCAAAAAGAGATCATAAAATATGTTAGTCTTGACTCGCGACAAGATGCAATCCTTATGTGGTAGTTTAAAGTAGTATTGTTACTTAGTAATCCCACCGGTACAATGTTAGCGCTAATGGTTTGACAAACCTACCTGCATTTATTTCAAAACAGGTGATTTAAACCCGGCCATTCAAATTTCAATGTTACAAGTTACTATGTTACAAGTTGTTATACGATGATACAAGTTGCTATGCTATGTTGCTACGTCCCTTAGATGCTTAAATAATTATTGATAACTTATATCGAGATGGTTACGTGACGGTTGCTAAAAAGGTTATCTTTAATTAATAACATGAGTTGGTTCCTCATGACAAACGATTACAAGATGCTATACAATGATGTTGTTCAATGTGTTCAATGTGTGTTCAAGGTGTCATGGTCGAGAATGATATGAAATAGCTATGCATGTAAGATTGCGCAGCATGTTATGATGATCTCGGATTTCTTTATTACTATATATCAATTGTGGTTTACTCACTAGCTTTAATTAGCTAACTTTATTTTTACATATTTCAGGTGGTGTATGAGCGTTTTATACCTTCAAGACATAGGATGCCTATCGGACCTAGAATAATTGAACAATAAATTACTTTGATTGCCGGTCTTTATTTCTGAATTTATGACTATTTATTCCTCATTGATGTCACAACAATATTGCGTTAATGATATTAAAATATACTTTTAGTGTGCCATGTGCTTTGTACTATTGATATCCAATTCCAATGACAGCCCGGTGATTCCGCCGCCGGGCGGGGTGTCACAGTTTGGTATCAGAGCCATGGTTATAGGGAACTAGGATAAGGTAATAGAAATACACCGACCTAGACTATAACCTAAGTGTCCTTAGTTCAAATACTTGTACTTGGGAATTCTTTTGGATTTATTTGCTTTCCGTCTACGAACCTTTCTATGCTTTTCTTAATCTCATTTCTTATCCGATTTCGCGAAGGAGCTACAAGAGACTCGTCTGCATGATTAGGATCTTCTCTTTGTGAAATCTCGTCATCGTCTTAAGTGAGTTTGAAACGTGAGAACGTGTGCAATCTGGAAGGGGGAACACATGTATCACGGACATCCTGTCTAAGGCAAAGCATTTCGTATAAATCTCTTTAAGAGATCTGTATGCTTACCTGGGGATGGACGAGATGAGTGTGACCCTATAGGCTAAAGCACGTCTTCTCGATACGTTGAAAACGAACTTAACACTTTGATAAGTCTTAAGTGTCCAAAACCAAGACACATTCCTAAGCTTTCAAATCCTATTTATTTACGGATTCTATGATTTTCATTTTCTATGATTTCAAATTTATTTCAATTGGTTTCTATACTATTTCAAATGTTGGTCCAAGTTTGGTTATTTACATTTTAATGATTTTCAAGTGATTACTATGTTGTGTATTCTAAATATTCTATGAAAATACGAAGTACAATTATTCGTTCTATTCAATCCAAAAGTTCCATTACAACTTGTGTTATCCAAAATTTTCTTATGTCTCATGAAATTCTTTTTCTACCTTATCTTATAGAATGACGACAAGACGTAAACGACTCGCTAATACCATTGCGACCTAAATGTTCTAAATAAAAACTAAGATATATTAACTAACCCCAATCAAATTATCAAAGCTTCAAACCAAACATCAAATACTAAATCTAAGGTGTACTTTTAATCTCAATTCAATTATCGAATCTCACATTAAAAACTTAATTCATGATTTCTAAAACCTCGTAACGGGTTTACTATTTTATTATGTCAACGCATTCGTTTGATTTACAAATCGAACGTTTACCACCAAAGTATCTCAACTTGATCTCAATACTCAAATTTTGTCTAAACTATTCATATAATCATAAGATTCTAATCCAATTTCTAATCTGCAATTTAATGCACAAATAAATTCGTATTTCAAAACTTAACGTGAACTCACTACAGGTCTATTCCTAAACTCAATGAACTAAAACATTTCAATTGTATATATGATCACTAATGAAATTATATTCATGTCGTTTTTTTTAAGCTCACCCAAACCCAAGGCGTCTTACGTAAACTTTTTACCTAAAACACTGTGTTTTATCTACAGTTTTGTAAAACTACCAACCTATAGTTAATTGTTTTAAAAATATATATATATTTAAAAAAAATTAATTAAAATTTTATTTTGATAAATGATTTTCTTTAAAAGGGGCTTGGTTACTTTAATGATTACTCAACATTATCACATCTTCTCAATTTTGATACAAAGACTTGCCACAAGCACCATGTTATATGTTTTCAAATACTGTATACTCAAAACTAAGATTGTGCTATTTATGTATTTTCAAATCAACCCCTTATCTATGGTAAATATTTAAAACCTTCAACTTTTTATACATTTATTTTTAATCATGTAGTTTTCTTCAAAACCGCATTATAGAGAAATAATACAATATCTTATAACCTTGTTTACCAACATAATCAACACACATGGTTTACCTAGCTAAGAGCTTTTGTTATATGAACTTAAACGTTTTAAAAATCGAATCCAATAGGAATCGGGTGATCTATGCATCCGAACTATAAATTAATACTTATGGACTTAATATCAAATGACCCCTGCATCTCACCCATAGAGTGGGTTTTCAAAAAAATTACGTTGTTACAATTTTGATACTCGAATTTGACTAGCTGTGTGGGTCAACAAAACTATTTACAAGAGCAGTGCCCACCTAATAAACTCAACTCTCTCGAATCATCAACTTTCTTACCATCTTAAGCTATACTTCACACGAACTAAATGCTATTGATTATGATTGGGAACCTATGTGTATCATTTTTATCCTTTAACTAAAAATTTTTGTGTACTTCTGACTCGCACGTGATCGAATGAACTGTGGAGTCCATGCAAAAGCTGAAATAATTACGGGTGCACACGGAATTATGAAAGTTGGTGCATGGAAACCATAGTAAGTTTTGCCTTGTAGTAGGGCCATATTTAATCATTTTATTTTCACTTGACTTATTTACTCATTTTACTAATTGCATCTAAGCCACTTAATTATGTGTAAGGTTACTTAATTCGTTTCATCCGTTCTAATTAATCATGATTATGTCTGATATTCATTTAAATCAATCTAAATCCTTTTACTTAAGCACATTTTATTAAGAAGTTGAGAAATTCAAGAAAATCCATTAACCGTATAAAAATTCTTACCTCATCTTAATCTTGAGCAACAAGCGATGCAAATTCGAATCTTCATGCAATTTCACCCGAACTCTTATAACTCATAAAGAGTTAAAAATAGATGACTCTCACTTATTCAAGCAAATTAAAAATAAATAACTCTTAACCTCGATTAATTAAATGCAGCTCATCGAAAAGTCACTAGAAATCATGGACCATGAAGTTATTAACTCAAGCGTAATCGAATATCAATCGTTAAGGTTCGTTGGAACTCAAAACGTGAACATGAATTTAAGACCAAATGAAAGTTAAGTATCCACATCTTTTTGCTTCACTTCCTTCTTCTTCGGTCTGAGCAAATTTCGGGACGAAATTTCTATAAGGAGGGAAGACTGTGACAACTGCCCCGAACCCGTACCCGAATTCCCGACTTAAACCCGAGTCCATTTATACCCTATTTAATTCGTATAAAATTTCTTAAGATATAAAGTCTCATTATTAATGCAATTGAATGTTTCGGAAATTCAATGTTTGCGCGTCGTCAATAAAATACCTGAATTTTTTATTGTGAGTTAATATTTAAATTTTCTTATTTAATTTCAACTTATAATAAATTAATGTCAAAAAATATATAAATCGTAATTTATAAACGAGATTTATAGATATTATCCAAGTTAA
The DNA here is from genome assembly GCA_030867185.1 of Tagetes erecta. Lineage (NCBI taxonomy): Eukaryota > Viridiplantae > Streptophyta > Magnoliopsida > Asterales > Asteraceae > Tagetes > Tagetes erecta. The sequence goes on along the minus strand of CM061490.1, from coordinate 73,098,571 downwards.
TTCCTATTATGTCTCAAAATAGCCATTTAACGTCAAAATGTAGTAAAAACATAAAAGCGTCAATTTTATATTCGATATGTGATAACGTGGTCAAGTTAGTTAGTTAAAATAAAGGAATTATAAACTTTGTGCAAAAACTGTCAATGTTTAAAGTTATAATAAAATTGCAGCAACTAATTTAAACAGATTAAAACTTGAGGGACTGTTTGTGTAAAAAATTATAAAACCCAACCCCCCCCCCCCACCTTGCGACCCCGCATCTCCGACAGCCTCTAATTCCGGCCACTTTGGCCGGAAAATCCCAACTCCGGCCTGTTCTTTCTCACGCGATTTAACCAAATCAATCAAGCGAAACTTTCCTAATTCATTCGTACCATATTTCGAACTCAAATTGATGACTAAAACGCGTCAACAGCGTGTTCAAGCGCAGATTTCGTTTTTGATTTCGATTGAAAATCTCATTACTGTAAATAGAATCTTAACTGTCGATTAAACCATACCAAAATACCCTTAATCGCTCGACTATCATTTCTATTACACGTTACAATTACCAAAGCCTCTTATTCTCGCTACAATTGAACCAAACCACCCGACCAAGTAAAAATCCCGGCGACCCAGTCGATCTCAACCTTCAGGGCATCATTATAGGTAAATCCTAGTTTCGTTTCAATCCTCTCAATCACCTACATCTTTCTAAATCATCAATTTTATCCCTCTTTCACTTCCAGATTCGTAAAATCTTTAAAAACAGGCGTGTTCTTCATCTCAATCAAAGCTGTATCCAACTTACATAATCAAGTAAGTTCTATACATCAAAACACTCGTGATGAAACGGGGATTAAAAGCCCTATGGTTGATTTGGGAGAGATTAACCGGTTGAAACCAATTTGATGGATTCTTGTTCTAGGGTTCATGTGAGAAATGGGTTTTGCTTGTTATACAAAGTTAAAACATTTTAAAAACGACATTATTAACAAAAGGTCCTCCTGGTTCAGCGGTTTGTGTGTTGCATGTGAAACTGTTGGTTGGGTGTTCGAATCCCACTGCCCACTTTTCTTTAACTTTTACATTTTTAAATCATTTTAAACATTAAACAATATTTCTCAAATAACTTAAATGACATCTTGTAGCTTAAATATATTTTCAAGGTTTAAAAACTTATAATATATATATATATATATATATATATATATATATATATATATATATATATATATATATATATATATATATATAGAGTGAGGTTCACCTACATAGTGTTATAAATCTAAGAAGGCTAAGAAGCAATAAGAGATTGACATGTGGCATCTAGGAAAATTAAGAGAGGGGGTATTTTAGTCATGCCCACTTTTTAAATATTCTCTCTCCACATGCAAGTCACATGTCAATTCCCCCACTGTTTTAAAACGTTTATAACTTTTACATACGACATTATTTTTTTAAACAAATTACACCATAAAAACGAGAATTTTTTTCTCTTTAAAACGCGTATAATATTGATATATAAAAAACGAACTTTTTTTTTCACAATTTTTCAGCTCATTGTGTCTAACGTCAGGTCATTGTGTCTTCCGTCAGGTCATTGTGTCTTTCATCAGGTCGTTGTGTGATTGTGTCATCCGTAAGGTTGTTGTGTCATTCATCGGGTCATTGTGTAATCTTATTTGACAAGTATTACACAATGATCTAATAATAATTACACAATAACACAAAAAGTATTTCAAAGATCTTGCTCTCATATCATCCTTCTTAAAAAATAAATAAACAAAACTTAAAAAAACTACTATTTTCTCATTGTGTCTTTTTTCATTGTGTCTAATTTAAAAAATAAAAAAAACGGTAATTTTTTTAATTTTTTTTAATTTTTCGTTTATTTATTTTCTGAAAGAGGAATAAATGGGGAACAAGGTCTCCGAACCACTTTTTTCAAATTTGATTTATATTGTGAGTTATAATTTTTTTAAAAGTGTCATTGTGTCTTTGTTTACCATTATCTCTTTGTTTACCATTGTGTCATTCTCACACTTTGTAACAAAAAATGACGTTGTCTTTGAACATTTCTCAAACACATATTAACAATTTGTGACACGGTGATAATTTCTAAACACATAATATGACACAACAAATATTTATAATAAGATGATATTATATAATGACTTAAGAATGAACCGATAAAAGTGATATTTCACTAGTTATAATATAACACAATCACATGATATTACACAACGACTAGACAAGTGCCGAAATTTTTTTTTATATATATCAATAATATACGCGTTTTAAAGATAACAAAACGCTTGTTTTTTTGGTGTAATTTTTTTAAAAAAATAATATCGTATCCAAAAGTTATGAAAGTTTTAAAAAAAGTGGGGGAATTGGCATGTGCCTTGCATGTGGAGAGAGAAAGTCAACAAAAGTGCTATGACTAATGTACCCTTCCACCAATTTCTTTTCCTACAAATTGATCTCAACCATTAAAAAAGAGATCTAAAGGTCATAAATCCTTCTTAGCCTTCTTAGATTTCCAACACTATGTAGGATAACTCTCCTCTATATATATATATATATATATACAAATTTCATAGTCATAAGTATTATTTTAGAAATACTAAAAAGGATTTTTGTAAAATATATTCAATTACGAAAATACTATTACGTTTCGTACCAAGACACTAATTCGTAATTTAAAACCCTGATTCCCAAATTTGTAATTTAAAACTCTAATTCCCAAATTATAATCTAAAACCCTAAATCCCAAATCCAAAACCCTAAATCTCGGATTTTAGATTATTGTTACTATCATTTCGTTTCTAAGTTAGGGTTTTTCCCAATTAATTAGGTGGTACTAATATTTGGGCAACCCTCGGTTCTCTTTGGATGCGTTTCTTGTGATTCAATTGTATTTGCAATTCAAGGTGAGTAAAATCACTCATCCTTTTACTTTTACATTTTGGGGCTGAAATATGTTCAATTACTATACAATGTTTTCAATTTTCTATTTGTTTCAAAAAGAGATCATAAAATATGTTAGTCTTGACTCGCGACAAGATGCAATCCTTATGTGGTAGTTTAAAGTAGTATTGTTACTTAGTAATCCCACTGGTACAATGTTAGCGCTAATGGTTTGACAAACCCACCTGCATTTATTTCAAAACAGGTGATTTAAACCCGGCCATTCAAATTTCAATGTTACAAGTTACTATGTTACAAGTTGCTATACGATGATACAAGTTGCTATGCTATGTTGCTACGTCCCTTAGATGCTTAAATAATTATTGATAACTTATATCGAGATGGTTACGTGACGGTTGCTAAAAAGGTTATCTTTAATTAATAACATGAGTTGGTTCCTCATGACAAACGATTACAAGATGCTATACAATGATGTTGTTCAATGTGTTCAATGTGTGTTCAAGGTGTCATGGTCGAGAATGATATGAAATAGCTATGCATGTAAGATTGCGCAGCATGTTATGATGATCTCGGATTTCTTTATTACTATATATCAATTGTGGTTTACTCACTAGCTTTAATTAGCTAACTTTATTTTTACATATTTCAGGTGGTGTATGAGCGTTTTATACCTTCAAGACATAGGATGCCTATCGGACCTAGAATAATTGAACAATATATTACTTTGATTGCCGGTCTTTATTTCTGATTTTATGACTATTTATTCCTCATTGATGTCACAACAATATTGCGTTAATGATATTAAAATATACTTTTAGTGTGCCATGTGCTTTGTACTATTGATATCCAATTCCAATGACAGCCCGGTGTTTCCTCCGTCGGGCGGGGTGTCACACTCACCCCGTTATTGAGCTTAATCACTTATAGCTATCAACTTACATTAAATGCATAATCAAATTTAAGTAGATAATTTTTAGATTCACGTAAACACATATACATGTTGCTTTAAACATGATATATAAAGGCCTCTTATGTAGGTGCATAACTTGTCTTTCTCAATATCACTAAAGTAGCTTAGTTACGTATTTAAGTATTACACAAGTTGAAAACTTGGACGCTATATGTAATAAAAAATATAATAATATGATATTTTAAGTATATTTGATTTGTTTTTAAAATTCGATTATTATATTTTCAAACAGTTTGTATTGAAATCGAAGAGTAATTAATAATGTTTTTTAAACCATATTATAAAATAATTGTTTTACCATTTATATTAGCGGTTAGTAATACTGGAGATGTATACATTGGAAACTTAGTTTTAATAAGAAAACTCTAGAAACCTTGTTAGTGGACCACAATATGCCACATCCACATTTATGTCATTATTTGTCTTTTAGCCCTTGAGGGTATACTCGACCTTTCACTTACACTTTCATCTTAGCCCTGGTCCACTTCCCCCTTCATTCCATAATATTATTCTTGTTTTCTCATTTCTATTTCAAAATTCAAAACTTGTCTCTCTCTCTAAACTCAGATATGAACAAGCATATCAAGGGGTTCACCTAGACTACGAGTCACCGTTTCACAACGTCTTCGCCCATCGTCGTCCTCCACTTTTTACGATGTTCAGATCCGATATCATTCTCCTTCCACCGTCGTCCTCCTCCACACGTTCAGATCCGGTGCCTTCTTCCTCCCACCGTCAGATCCGGAGCCATACAAAGACAAGAGATGTATATATCTTCCTTCCACCGTCAGATCCGGAGCCATACATGGGTATTTAGTGGCGGTGGTGGTGGAGGTGATATTGGTGTTGGAGGAGGGGGAGGTGGTGGTGTAGGTGGAGGAGGAGGAGGCGGCGGCGGTGTTGTTGGTGGTGGTACAATAGAAGCAGCAGGAGCTAATTCCATGTTAAAGCCTTCAAATTGAAAAACAAGGATTTGTAACATGTGGGAATAGACGGTGTATTGCCCATTTGGTAGCAAGTGTCAGTTTGCTCACGGTGCTTGCAGGTATAGCTTCTAGATCTCTTCATAAATATCTCAAATTTATCATCTTTTTGGTTAACTTGAAATAATAGTATATGTTAACTAGAAATTTCTTGAGTTTTAACTTGACTACATCTTGAATTTATATTTGTTGATTAAATTTTATACCCCTAATGAGGAAAGTAGTTGAATGGTAAGTTGCAGGTTTTTGAAACAAGAGTAAAAAGAAGAAGAAGAACTAAAATAAAGACTTGTTAAAATAATACTCCATATATAAGTACAATGTCAGAAAGTGTCATTATTACTTTTCAACTAATACTAATATTAAATTTCATATAGATTAAATTTTTATTTACTTTTAGATTTATGTTTTTATTTTAGATTTACACGTTTTTTATTTACAAGCGTTAATGGTTTGAATATATTGGTGACATGTTACATTTACTAGAGTTTTTATCAAGCTTATTTCTACAAATTTACTAGAGTTTGAATATAAGTTGAAAATTGTGATGTATATATTATTGGCATATATTTTTTATGTAACACGATGTAACATGTCTGGACTGACACTTTAATCTATCTGGTTTTGATATTTATAAAATATGTAACATGATGTAACATATGTACCAATTAATTAGTTTGCTTTATTGGTTTTTTAAAATTTCAGTTATATATATAACACGATATAACATATAACTTTGTTTCTGAAATTTATGTAACACAATGTAACATATGTAATACTATGTCAGAATTGATATGTAATGTTTTCAGTTTTTAATAAAATATGTAACACGGTGTAACATGTCTGACTGACGCTTAACCATCTAGTTTTGTTTTTATTAAAATTATGTAACACGATGTAACAGATGTGTTAGTTATTTTTTCAATTGTTTTTAACCATCTAGTTTTGTTTTTATTGTTCGAGTTCTTGACATACGTACCCATTAGTTTCAACAGGTTGTTTAATTTTCAGTTAAATATGTAACAATATGTAACTTATGTGATTTTGCTTTATTGCTTTTTTAAATTGAAGTTAAATATGTAACAATATGTAACTTTGTTTTTTTTATTCAAATATGTATACGATGTAACATATGTAACATTGATTTTTTTAAAGATCCAAATATGTAACATGATGCAACAAATGTACTAGTTATTTTTTCAAGTGCTTTTAACCATCTAGTTTTGTCTTTGCTGTTTGAGTGCTTGACATACGTGCCGGTTAGTTTTCAACGGGTTGTTCAAATTTCAGTTAAACGTGTAACAATATGTAACTTATGTGTAACAAGGTGTAATAAAATATGTAACACGATGTAACATATGTAACTTGTTGGATCGGATTGGCACTTAATACATCTAGTTTTCTTTTTTGTAGGTAAAGGAACTTTTGTATCAAAGATGAAGAGATTATCAAGAAACGAAGCATGTATGAAGCATGATTGCAACTATGTAACACTATGTATGAGCTAACATGTATTTTTTTATCAATTTTAACAAAATATGTAACACGATGTAACAAGCGTAATCCATACAGTTTTGTTTTTTAAGATATATGTAACACGATGTAACAAACGTAATCCTTCAGTTTTTAATAAAATATGTATCACGTTGTAACATATGTAACATGATGTAACAAATGTAGTCCATTCATTTTTGTTAATATGTAACACTATGTAACAAATCTATCATCTAGTGTAACAAGGTGTAACAATCGTACCAGTTATTGTCAATGAAATAAAAAAAGTTGGAGAGAGAAATTATAAAGTAAGAGAGAGAAATTATAATAAATTGAAAAAGTAGGAAAGATAATGTACTTATTGTACCTTTTCACTTTCCCATTATACCCTTATTGTACTTTTTTCACTATTAAAAAATCAGGCATGGTACATGTCATTAATGGCATTGTACTCAATCTCAACCCTTGATCTATTATCATCAACGGCTAGAAACAAGTTTTCAGGGTTTTCTTAATATACTTGGGTTTCCATTCTAGCCATCCCCTAGTAATACTAAAACTCAATTAAAATTTTAAATCCAATCATTCAGAAACAAACAAATAAAACAAAAAAGAAAAAAATTTATATATATATTTAATTCAATTTGTATTATTGTAGTTGAAATCTAAAATAATAATACTTTTCATAATTTGTTGATGATTATTGTTGAACTCTTAAAAAATACGTTATTATGATTTATAAAAAAAGACTTTATTATGGTTAGTTATGCACATAATGTTTTTTTTATAATTTACTAGTTCAATGGCGCATTCTTATGGGGACTGAGAAGGGCCTTGGCCCCCGCGCGTTTTTTAGATAAAATTGTCTAATTTTATCACGATACCTTAAATTTTTATATATATTGATCTCGTCCCCGTGTAAAATACGAATTATAGGTCATGTGATTTTCAGTCTCTATGTTACAAAATTTTAAGATCCGTTACTAGTCTAGTTAAATGTTAAGTAGCACACTTTTACTTATTTGTTAGTAGTGTGTTCATCAATACATACGTGTGCTTATTGCCATTTTTGCAATAAAAAAATGAAAATGTATTAAACGTGAGATGTATGGAGAGGAAAGTGTAAAAGGAAAGCTTTCGAAACACAAGAATGTTGCGTGAAGGAAACACGTGCACATGTGTGTATTTAGGGGGATATATTATCGTTTATTTAGATTATTGGTGTGGTGTTATGCCTTTAATTTTACGTAGGAAACACATCATCCGTTTTATCACCCGTTTTAGTCTTTAACACGTTGTGTCTTAACGCCCTAGCTTATGCTATGGGAGGCCTAGTGTTTAAACTTTAACTCCCTTAATGGTTCCAACAAGGATAACACGCCATGAGTGTGTAAGCTTATCCAACGGCCTTAATTAGTGGTGGATCCTAAACGTTTGTATCACGAGGATGGAAAATCACAGGATCATATATTGTATTTTACACAAGGGCGAAATCAATATATATATATATATATATAAATTTAAGCTATTGGGATAAAAATCGACACTTATGTCGAAAAAACATGTGGGGCCGGCGCCCATCCCGGCCCTCATAAGGATCCGTCCTTGGCCTTAACTACATGTGGTTTGGCACACACAATGTTCAAACGTTTGTTGTAGTCATACAATTCAACTAACCCCGGAAGTTAGACAACCTTTTATGATAGTCACATTCGTCATTCAGTAAGGTTCAAAAGAAAACTTATGCAAAGTTGAAACTTGAAAACTTTTTTCCTTTAAACGTATATAACTTTTCATACGTTATTATTATTTTTAAATCACACTAAAAATTCAAGAATTTTAATACTTTTAGTATATTAAAAAAAATAATCGAGTTGTGATTTTTTTGATAGTACATTTATGTAGTATCATGATGTTTAATGCAGTTTTGAAAATGATTGATGACTCAAAAGTCTAATGACTATTCAAAGTATCCATATGAAGTCACATGTTTAATAACAAAGTTTTTTTATATTTCGTATTCAACAAAAACTTATTACAAATGAAATAAAATCAACATTTATTCAAGATATATCCAAAACTTAATAATAACAATAAACTAATAAACAAAAGATAAATAACATAATAAAATAAACTTGAAACTCAAACTAAAATATAATTTTGAAGTATTACTGCATCAGTACTGCATACATGCAGTAGTATGATACTACATATATGTAGTATACGATAATGCATATATGCGGTACTTAAAATCATATAAGCATACAATAATGTAATACTTCTTCATATATGCACTATTGAAAAATTAAAATATAATAAAATTTTGTATTTTATAACGTTACTTAAACTCAAAAGAAAGATAAATAAATTCTCGATCTAATGGTAGGGGGAGTGGTTCTCACAAGGAAAACTTTGGACCAGTTAGAATATGTCATGTCGCCACAATTATTCTCACCTCTTTGGAGTGGAAGTGGTCCTTACAAAGTTCTCAGAATGTCATTTTAATTAAATATAAAACAATGGTAAAAATGGTAACATTTGACAAGCTCGTGGACGAGGAAGAGGCCTCGTTTACAAGCTTGTTTGTTCATCTCGTAAAGGTGGGAGTGGTTTGCCAGACGAGCTCGTCCATCTCGTCTTCTTCCTCGCATGGTACTCCTCTTACCCTAAATATGTAATTTTTTTAACAAAATATTAACGTCCATAGCTTTTACAACTCAACTTCACATGTTTCAGTAACTCAATCCTATGATTCACCTAGGGATGGCAATGGGCCGGGTATTAGTAATCCCAGGCCCGTACCTGAATGTAAAACCCAGTCCCATACCCGGCCCAATACCCGTCGGGTATCAATCGGGTAATTACCCGTCGGGTATCGTATCGGGTATACCCGTCAATTACTTCCACAATATAAAAATGATATATTCTCATGGTAAAATGTATCAAATCCAAATAAATAAATTCTCATAATATGTGAATTTAAAAGAAGCAATAGCGGTATATATCAAAAGATGATTCATTCTCTAAACAATATCAAAATAAGTAAGTAGTTCATCTTCCAAAACAAGCTCATATTAGTTCATAAAAAAAGATCCATGAAAAAATACTCAAAACAAAGATATTCACTTGTTTTCATATATAATATAAAACATATTTAAAAAAAACTAGTTCGTCTAATATAAAACACATTAAAAAAAACTACTTCATCTAAAGGCTAAAACTAAAGAAGATTAGTGATTATATATAAGGAAAACAAATATGTATATATATATATATCTTCAGGCCGGGTATGGGACGGGTTCATATGATCCCATACCCGAACCCGGATTTTTTTTAAAAACAAATCCCATACCCGGTCCCATACCCGAAAATTCGGGCCATTACCCGGCCCGAATACTTCGGGTTTCGGTTTTTCCCATCGGGCTCGGGTATAATTGACATCCCTAGATTCACCCAACTTATCCAAAACAAATTTGATTAACGGACTCTAATCACTTTACTAAAGAATTCACAACTCATTCATTATCCTCATCACTACAAGTATACTAAAAATCAACTCTAATTTCTCTACCTCTAATTAAATAATATTTTTATACATTTACCATCATAGTTTATCTTTCTTCCACTTAGAGCTATTTTCAAAAATAATAAAATATTATATAGGGTTTCTCTCTTCCCGTCATCAAAATTTATATATTCTCTACTAAAAACCACTAACAACCAATACCTCAAATATACATCAAGATGAATGAGGTGTCAACTCTGAATTCTCATCGAAATTCGATTCGAATTAAATTCGGTTAAGGCCGTTCGGAATCGAATTTCGATTCGCATTCGATTCGGATAATGTTGTCGAATGTGGATCAAATACGAATATGATTTTCATTATTCGCATTCGATTCACTCAATTCGAATAAGAAATATATATTTTAATATATCTAGTTAATTATCTATATATATATATATATATATATATATATATATATTTAGATATGGCTTATGAGTGTATGAAGTAAAGTTAAAAATACTCAAAGTCAACCCAATTTTAAAACCCTATTTGTGGTTTATTATGCAGTTTTGAACCTATTTAGGTTCTGTTTTGAATATTGTTTGGGATTTTGGGTGATGTTTTAGACTTATGTAATGTTGGTGCTACATTTATATAGGATGCTACACTTGAATTGTTTTTTTATGTATTCGTTTATTTAAATTTTTTCAAAAAGCGAATACTCGAATTTATTCGATTTGAATTTGAATAATTTTATCGAATTGAATACACAAATTTATATTCAAATGTGAATCGAATACGAATATATTTTTTAAAATTCTCAATTCAATTTACACAGTTCGTATTCGAATCAAATAAACACCGCTATAATTCGTGCATTACAAAAAAGCCATTTAAACACTAGAAAAAGGTGAAGACTAAATACATACAACCAAAAGTGAAGTGGTGGAAAGACAGAGATAGTTGATGTTTGGATGGATACAAAAGCAAAACAAAGGAGAATATTCTTTCTCATAACCGGATAATTATTTGGCTTTATATCCCCCAAAACCCACTCACTTCCATCACTTTTTTCAACAAACAAACAAACAAACCAGTTTCAAATTACATTGTTTTAGTTTCAACACATTAACACAATTCAACTTCTTGATATGCTTCATCATGGCGTAATTGAGGGGATTTGGGGAGGAACTTTACCTCTCTAAACTCCCCACAAACACAAAACAAGAAAAAACAAAAACAATTTCATATTTGGTTTTGGTGTGTATGGTTAAAGTGCCAACTGGGATTTTATGTCTATATCTTCTGCAATTGAAGTTTACACCAATGGCAGAAGCTCAGTTATGTTTCTTGGCTGCAAATGGTAAAAAAAATGTTTCTTGAACTTTGCTTTAAGTTTTTCTTGAATCATATTAAAATTGTATAAATTTCATGGCTTTTTATGTTGTTTGATAACATGGGTTCTTCAAGATTGTAAATACACACAAAAGTACAAAACCCATCATTAATCTGACCTAATTTGATGTTTCTTGAACTTTGTTTATCTTGTTCTTGAATCTTGATTAAGTTATATTAAACTTGTATAAATTTCATGTCTTTTTATGTTGTTTGATAAGATGGTTTGTTCAAGATTGTAACTACACACAAAACTCACCATTAATATGTTATATTTGGAGCATATTAAACTGTTCCCACTTTCTAGTTATCAAGATTCAAGAACATGAGAGGTTAATTTCAAGTTTTGTTTCAACAGGTGCAGAAGCAAAGCAATCATGGTTACTTTAGACACTGCAGTTAGAGATGATCATCTTATGAAACATCCCAGTTTAGCATAGTTATAGGTTCAATTCGGTTCGATTTAGTTCATCCTGCTTTCATTTTCTTGTTTTTAGCCTTTTGTATGCAAGAAAACTTGATTGAACTCACCAGTTCATTTGAGGGATCGTGCTTTCGTTAGCTTGTTTTTAGTCTTTTATGTGTAAGATACTTGATTGAAAATCAACAGTTTCAATCAACGGCAAATCTCCTTTGGCGGTATATGCTTGGCATCAGAAAGAACACTTAGTTCATTTCTGCTGTCAGTTATATACATATATAGATAGTTGTTAGTTAAGTTCATTCCTGGCAAATCTCTCTTGGCAATACAACTACCAGTTTTTCTGGTCGAATTTGATCCGTTTTTCGGGGCAAATCTCCTTTGGCAAATCGGGCGTCTATTACAGACCCCTTCTGTTATCTCCAATTTCCTTGGAGATAAATCTATCGACACGCGACAGTGATATCAGTTGTCCTTCCATATCACAAGGTGCCTTTCTTGTTCATTCTGTATGATTCTAAGTTTGTAGCTTTTGTTCCTTTGAATTCAGTTTAATCATGGGGATTGTGATTGTTTGTTTTATGGTGTGTAGAAATGGATGTGTTCCTAAGTGACTTTGATAGCTACAGCGACAGCAGTAGCTCTGACGGTCACGAGGATGATGAGTTCATGTACAGTGGACAAGCAACCTCAATTCTCTCAAATCTTGAAGAATCAATCGGGAAGATCGATGATTTCTTGTTGTTTGAAAGAAAATATGTGCATGGTGATGTTGTTTACTCGGGCTATGATCGCGATTCCCAAATGGGAAAAGTCACAAATCTTGAGATGGTTGTGGATTTAGAGAACCTTAATGAAAAGAAGCTTAAAGATGTCAGTTCCAAGAAACTTGGACGAATCCGCTCGATCTCAACGGGTGAGTTTGTGATATCGGGCCCGTGGGTTGGGAAGGCAGAACACATTACTGATTTGGTTACTGTCTTGTTTGATGATGGTACCAAGTGTGAGTTCACAGTAACCGGGTTAGATATGGAAAAGCTCGTACCAATATGGCCCGATTTAATGGATGATTCGCAGTACCCTTACTATCCGGGTCAACGGGTCAAAGCTGTTAATTTGAGTTCATCAAAGTCAACCCGATGGTTCTGCGGGTCCAAGAACCAAAACCAGGATGAAGGGACCGTGTGCTCGGTTGATGCAGGCCTGGTCCATGTGAATTGGCTCGGGTGCGCGCTACTCGAGCCAGAAAGCGGACCAGCACCACCATCTTTACAAAATTCGAAAGATTTAACCGTCATTTCTTGTTTCACTCATTCAAACTGGCAGATTGGTGATTGGTGTATGCTACCAAGAATCAAGCACACGCGTTTTACAGATCATCCTATTCATAAACAATCAAACATTCGTTCAGATTTTCAAGAAATGTTTGTGATTGCAAAGACGAAATGTAAAGTTGATATCTTGTGGCAAGATGGAAGTGAATCGTACGGATTGGATTCGGTTTCCCTTAGCCCGATTAACACGCTCGATGCTCATGATTTTTGGCCTCATCAGTTTGTTCTTGAGAAAGGAACATCTGATGATCAACAAGATAGAAAATGGGGCGTTGTGAAGGCGGTGAATGCAAATGAAAAAACCGCGAAGGTGAAGTGGGAATCCGAAATTGAGGAAACCGTGAGTGTGTATGAACTGATCGAGCACCCGGATTATGCATATAACCAGGGGGATCTCGTGTTCAGATTAGACAAAGGTCACATTGTTGAAGATGTTGAGAAATGTAGCAGTAATACTTACTTGGATCATATTGGGATTGTGATTGGGTTGAAAAATGGACTCGTTGAAGTCAAATGGGCTGCGGGGTTGACATCTAAGGTACCGATTCTCCTTCTGTTTCTAACCGAATTGCTGTTATTGATTTGATCTCATTATGGCAAACGGGTCGTGCAGGTAGCTCCTCACGAGGTTTTACGGGTTGAAAAGTCTGAAGGTCTGTCAACAAATGGCAGCGTCCAACAAGATCAAGAGAAGCCCGAGCTTTCACCGGACCCGAATGATAAGGTAAACCCGAACCTTGATATTGATAATGTGTTACCTCTAATATTGACTAAACATGAACTTTATATTTGGTTCAGAGCTTTTCGGGATCTGATGATGATGATGATGACGACGATGATGATGATGATGATTGCTTAAAGACGTTATATGAATCGACTACTTTAAACGCTCCACGAGCTGCTATTGGGTTTTTATCCAATGTAGCTAAGAGCCTGTTTGGGTTCTCGTTTTACACATCATTGTCTGCTGCTCCAGGCCATGTCCCAGAAAATGGGGCAATATCAGGCTTTGATGCAGAAAGTGATAATGTGGTCATAGAGACATCTTCGGATGTCAAAGTCAATGAGTCAAAGGATGAATCGTCGTTATCAAGAAGCATTAGGCAGTTTGACATGGTCAATGACTGCTCAAACCACCATTTCGTTGATAGCGCGGGAAAGAGCTCGATATCAAGTCAGGTTAGAATTCAATCTTGAAAAATCTCGGCCCGCTGGTCCGTTTCAAATTCGACAATCTGAGCCCACGAGCCTGATCAATGATGTTTTGGTTTGTTGTAGGTGAAAAAATGCTGGCTAAAGAAGGTTCAGCAAGAATGGAGCATCTTGGAGAACGGGCTTCCTGGTGAGAAGTTGTCGGTTTTTCGTATTTACATCAGTACTCAAACCAATACTGAATCTTTAGGCCTGTTTTGACAGATACCATATACGTTCGTGTCTTCGAAGAGAGGATGGATCTGATGCAAGCTGCGGTTGTGGGAGCACCCGGAACTCCTTATCACGACTGCCTCTTCTTCTTTGACATTTATCTCCCCCCTGAATATCCTCACGAACCCCCGGTAATCATTTTTAGTATGTCACGTCAGTGTTTGAATATCATTACTTTCTATGAACAAACCCGAGCAATGCATTTGCGTTGAACACACATCAAGTTAAATGTGTTATTCTTGTCATAAATGAGTTAAACGGGTCACCTGTTTATGACCGACCCCGTTTACCCAAAACGCTAACCTGTTTAATCTGTGTTTGCCTGCAGATGGTGCATTACGAGTCTGGTGGGCTTCGGGTGAACCCGAACCTCTATGAATCGGGAAGGGTGTGTCTCAGCCTTCTAAAGACATGGACCGGAACCGGAACCGAGACATGGAACCCTGATGGTTCAACAGTTCTTCAAGTTTTACTTTCTCTTCAAGCTTTAGTGCTTAACGAAAACCCGTACTTCAATGAAGCCGGGTACGATCAGCAAGTTGGAAGCCTGGAAGGCGAAAAGAACTCGGTCAGCTACAACGAGAATGCTTTTCTCATGAGCTGCAAATCCATGCTCTACATACTACGCAAACCTCCTAAGGTACAAATCATCTTTTCTATCTCATTTTGCTTCGGGTTTTACTCATTATGATTAGTTTCATAAGTTATAAATCGAATGTGACCCGTTTTTGGTGAAATAATATAGCATTTCGAGGCACTTGTTGAGGAACACTTCAGCAAACGTTGCATGCATATCTTGATGGCTTGCAAAGCTTATTTGGAAGGGGTTCCAGTAGGTTGTGCTTTCAGGAGCCCATGTCCTGTGCCCGAAGAGCGGACAGGGAATTCAACAGGTTTCAAGATTATGCTATCAAAGCTCGTCCCTAAGCTCGTGGAAGCGTTTAGTGCAAAGGGTTATGACTGTGGCGCGTTTGGTAAAACAGGCTAGCGGTAAGTCATCAAACAATGTAGCCCGTTTTCTGGATGCAGACCCGTCCGAAGAAATGTACGACCGTCGATGCATGTGGTTCGTGTCTTCAAAACGGTATACCGTATATCGTGTATAAGTACTGGGATTTTTATGAACTGTCACACTGTATGTATAAAGGTGTAGTACAAATAAAAGTTATTTCTTTCTTGAAAGTTGAAGAGTGTGAAATTCAGAGAAATGTACAAGTTTTATTTATCTGGATTTGATGCTTCTTTATGTAAGAAAGAAGTTTACTAAAGTGTGTTATGTAAAATAAATATTGGGTTGTAAGTTGGTGTATTGTATTTGGAATTTGTAATAATATCTCATGAATAAAAGTGTGTTTTTTGTTTATAGTTTTGAAAAATCTTTTGATAACCATAACATATGATTGTTATATTTATAAAATAGTGTATATTATTAGAGCGGGCGAAGCACCCCACACAAGGAGGCACGAGTTGTACCTTGCCGGAAGCTAGCTGCAGCCGAAGCACACCACACCTGCCACCCAACAAGCTCTCACCATCTCCCTTCTCAAGCGGCTTGAGTCAAGCCCGTTTTTCTCACGAGCTCCCATGCAAGGAGGCAACCTTGCCACCCACCTCGTCAGCACTCCCTTCTCCCTTGTAAACAAAGTGAAATAGTGAAGGCTTAAAAAAAGTTTGTTTATGTTTTATAAATGTTATTTATTTTTACTCATTTTAATTCTTTTAATAATCAATTATAACACATTTAAGTAATAACTCAGTCCATCTAACTGAACAAATGATAATACATAAACCACACAATACTGAAAAAAAAAATTAAATTCTAAAACATACATAAATAAGTAAAAGTATGGGCACCTTCATTTGAGAACTCATTTTTAGGAAAGAACTGAGTGAGAACCGATTTAACTGTTAAATTTTTTATTATCTAAAATGACAAAAATCCTTGTAAACTTACCAATTATAAGATGTATTTATAAAAAACATGATTTGCATCGTTTTTTGTTGAAATGCATATATGCACCCACATTATATATGCAAATATGCACACATTTTAGTTTCTAAAAAAAACTAAGAGAGGTGATAAAATTCAAGAAATAATGAGCAATGGTAATAAAACAATACATTTTTACTTTACCATTGTTATTGAAGCGATAGGTGCACATCTTATATGGTTCTCACTGGTTCTTTCCAAATATTTGGTTCTCATTTGAAGGTAACACAGTAAAAGTATATTGAGGTAAATAAGAATTTAAATTTTAACACATACATAAATATAAATATGTAACTTGGTCAGGCTTCTAGCCTGACCAAACTCAAAAGCATGGTTTATAGAACCGGGCTTTTAAGTCGTTGACACCGACACCATTTATGCAAGCCTATTTGTGCAGCTCTAAAATAACGAACACAACCGAGGGCTTCTACGAATAGCTTGTGTTCGTGATATATAAAAGGTTGTTGATGTTCAATACATATAAGTGTGATCAGTGTACATATGAGCAGTCATGTTCAAAGACTGAAGCATTGCTTCACCTTCCACATTGAACTTAAACACCGTTATTCCACCATTGTTCACGTCAAACGCTCTGAACCTACAAACACCATACAAACAATGGCTTATATCATTCCGCTAAACACAGCCAAAAAAACCCAGATCAAGAACGGGACAAAATCACATTTCAGCAGATCACCATATAAGCATATGTAAGTGCTAGCAGATCACATTGGCGAAAAAATAAACCAGATCATGTTAATAGTAATACATACCTCTCCGGGGGTAGTCCAAGGGCGGTGCAGATTAACGCCCGTAATATTGATTTGTGGGTCACCACAAGAAAATTGCCCCCCTAAAAAAACATAACATTGTTAACCATAGCAACATATGGCATGGTCAAATACTCAAATGTGCAATATACCCTTATGTAAAGGTCAATATTAACAATGGGCACATAGGTAACTTTTGCTTATAGGGTTGGGAAAGGATAATAAAGAAGTAACACTTTATCGGGGGTGCTAAACAGGTATGTTCACGGGTTGAAGGGTCAAACCCAACTCGAACCCACTAATCTTGTCAAGCATGTGAGCCAAACGCTACATATATATTCACCGGTTGACATGGACATGATCCATTTAAGTTACAAATGTGTATAAAAAATTATGTTTATACCATAAAATTGATGCTTATTTTCTTTTCAACTTGTAAATTCTGCCATAATATATACTACGCTACCAGTTTCATAAAACACATCTTTTTAAAAGAACATTAAATTACACATGGCAACCCAAAAACCCACCAAGTTGACCCAAACCCAATCCATTTAGCTAAACATGTCTGTGGGTTCGACCCAAACTGACCAGAACCAAGTAACACTAAACTCAAACCCGTGAATTTTATGTTAGGTTCATCTAGTGTTTTCATGAGCTATGAGCTATGGTTGGAAAAAGTTAAATAAAGATATAGCTTTTCTTACGGGTGTAAACAAGATTTCCTTCCAAGCTAAAGTTGCAGCTTCCCATACTTGTCGAAGAGGATAAACACCGTCTACATTGAAATTGGAAGGATCTTCTCTCCATGTTGTGTAGTCCTTTGGATACCTTTTCCTAGCATCCACTGCCTCCAATCGTTCAAACTCATTTAGTATAATACATATACCGAAAATCTCAAACCAGAATCAACAAACTATAAGTTGCGTTACGTGTTTATAATCCAAAAAACCTGTCCATGGCTTTTCTAAATTTCAAACGAACGTACCCAGTAAATCCCACTAATAGCAAAGCAATATGTAGGGTCGGGAAGGGGTGGGGGCTCCCATTGAGACCCCCGGCTCCTAAAAAATTTGTTCATGAATGGTTTAAAATTTAAATATCAAAACAAAAAGTACCAACTTAACCTTCTGTATGTGTGATTAAGTAGTATGGTCTGAGTGACAAAAAATTACCATTTTAACGATTTGTAAGATTCGGTGTTGAATGGAATAAAAACCTTTAAACTTTATAATCTAAACAAGAAGATGGTTGTGAGATTGTGTATGCAGACCATTTTTCAAGCCTTCAAGGTGGAATAGATGTGCCTCCTTCAGGGTATCAAGAAAGATCACAGGCTCGTCCCTCCCTGACCACAAGATTTCGGCAGTCGACTGCATCCAAATCATATTATTTTAAATTCTTGGAAAAAGAATTTTAAAATAAATGTTTAATTTATCTAAAATAAGAATTTCATATGAACCTTGGCACGAGAAATTGGACTCGAAAAACACTTATCAAAGCGTATATCCACCAAAGCTTTCCTGCATTTCTCTGCTTGCATTATTCCGGTTTCTGTCAAGATTGACAAGTTTGAGCTTCCCTGAATAAGTCAAAATGTTACAATGTTGTAACAATGCAGTAAAGCACAAGAAAATTTTATTTGAAACCTGGTCAAATCAGGTCATATTTTATTTCAAACAGGCCAAATATGTAAAATAAAAAGATATTAGCTATACAGGAAACATGTCAAATGGGTCGAAAGTCACTAAAATGTAGCCATGATGTTACAAACCCTTAACCGTATCTTAATAATTTAGTTTTTGTAACCATATTTTAGACATAAATTATTCATAAAGTTCAAAAAATAAACAAAGTGTTAGAAAGTCACTAACCGTTTTGATTCAGTACCCAACCCACCCATATTGCTACCTCTATAACATTTGCTAATGGCTTTGCTAGAAAAAATCAGCCTTGCTTACTGATAAAAGGTCAAATAAACGATGACAAACCTGAACTCGGCTTTCATCATTCCATGAGCTTAATCCATGCCTTACCAGAGTCACTTTCTTGGGGGATGACAATAACTTTTGTGTAAGAGAAGTCGTTGCTTTACTAAAATCATAAGCACCACCCGTCACAGACCCTTCATTTCCAATTGTTCCTACAATGGTTGCGTATCTACCTTAAAATATTTTCAAGTTCCACAAAACATATAATGGCGATAAAAGTCGACACTTCCACTGACAAACAATTAAAGAGAAATAGCAGATACATTAACTTTTGTGAGATAAAATTTGATCATTATGGTTCATGTGAATTTACTTAGTTTAGTTTAGACAAGAGAATTGTGATCATTATGGTTCAGTTTTCTTAACCATTGAACCATCAGGGCTACTGTTTGGACAAAGTTTTGACAAAATTGAAAGCAGTTTGCACCCATAAGTGAACCTAATATACCACCGTTGAAGAAGGTTGATCAAAATAGTAAAATAGTCCAAAATTAGATCACCTACAAAGACACTAAATATCACTCTATGGATAGGTCTCAAACTTAAAATCATTTCTCACTCACAAAAACTGTTTTGGCTCAAACTGGTTTGGATTTAGTCACCAAAAGTCAAAACCCGGTCCGGGATTGGGACCAGTTCTTGAGGAGGGTTTGACTGATTTGAAACCAGGTTGGAAACCGAGTTTTGACCGGTTTCGACCTACTGGGATACAAACGGATTTCAACCCTATGGTTTGGTCAATTACCAACCAGTTCAGGTGAAGGAACAGAAATTCAAGTGATAAACATATTCATGCAGATGGCTTGTTACAACGATACAAAGCTCGTCTTGTGGTAAATGGCAAAGCTCAACAGGTCAGCATAAAATGTTCTGGCACTTTTAGGTGCTGTTTGTTTTTGCATACAAAAAATGTCTGCAGTCTGATTTTATGTCTGCAACTGAAGATGTGTTCTGAAGCTCTGCAATCTGAAAATATAAGACTGTACTTAGCCTTGCAGTAGCACATCAGTGGCCTATCCACCAATTGGACGTCAAAAACACCTTCCAGCATGGGGACTTGAACGAAACAGTGTATATGTTTCAGCCCCCGGGCTTTGTTGATCGGAATAATCCCTCAAATGTTTGCCGGGTTGAGAAATTCCTTGTACAATCTCAAACAAACAGGCACCTCGTGCGTGGTATAACCAATTTGCACATTACATAGTTAAGTAAACACAACACCACAAGTGATTCGTCTCTTTTCGTATACAAAAAGGGCAATGACATGGCATACAGAAAAATGGTGGTCTATTTGTATCTAAAGAAGCGTATGCTACGGATATTTTGGCATGCGCCAACATGCAAAACTGCAAACCTTGTTCTACACCTGCAGACACTAACTCTAAGCTTAGTGCCACACCACTCTCTAATGGCACATTATATAGAAGTTTAGGTGGAGCATTACAGTACTTAACGTTGACACAACCTGATATTTCTTACAACACATAAATAATATATCCATAAAATAATAATCCGGTACCTAAAGGATCATTTATCTCATGGCCTGGGCTAATGTTAAACCCTTCAAAGTTGTGTTACAATTTGCAAGAAATAATTGTAAACCCATTTTAAGCATGTAGATGATGATAATCAAACAATTGGATTGAACAATACCAGTGGTTAAGGTTAGCTTTGAACATCGAATTTGAAGTCTTGGAGATGAATAAGGGGTGTAGAAGTGGGTTTGGGGTTTATCGATACAAGTGAAGGGTAGATGAATAAGAATAATTTGTTTAGAGATCATGTTTGTGAAGAAAGATTATCCGGTTCAATTGTGGGGCTATAATTTCCCCTTGAATTAGAAATATATAGGTGGGAGAATGCTAAAGATGCTATCTAATAAAAATGCGTTTTTTTTATGTGTCATTTAAAATGCTGTTTGTCTTACGGTTGTTTTACGCTTTTGTCTCTGGACCCAATCTAAAGAGATTAGATTCTATATAATAGAAAATAAAAATATACGCAAAACATATAATAAAAATTTTATACTAATAAAATGATACTTGTAGAGTTGTCTTTTTAAAGATCTAAAAATATTATATGATTGTATATCAACACATTACAAAAGAGGGGGTGTTCCTGAAACATGACCCATTTTAGAGTAGATTGAACGAAAATTATACTAGTTAACTTTATTCA
Source organism: Tagetes erecta (assembly GCA_030867185.1). Lineage (NCBI taxonomy): Eukaryota > Viridiplantae > Streptophyta > Magnoliopsida > Asterales > Asteraceae > Tagetes > Tagetes erecta. Next base: position 73,077,199 of record CM061490.1, on the reverse strand, counting down.
ACTCCTTTTTCACAACACTTAATTTGTATTGACTTTTTTTAACGACACCTAAAATGGTTACAAATGAACAAACACCACTACCACCATTGTGTATCACAAGTTCACAACCACATATTAATCTCCTCTGCCGCGGGCAAACCCATTCACAAACCAATCCTTTGCAAATTGCAAGATTTTCAAACAGATAGTTGAATGTAAACAATGTTTCTCATATCACCTCTTTGGATATGGGTTAGCATAACTACAACCCTTCTGTGTTTGATCATGGCGAAATGATAAACAAGATCAATAGTAACCATTTGTTATTTAAACATTAATATGGTCCGTTTCTATCTCTAACTACATTAAAAGAGCAGTGTCTGATAGATATGCAATTCTTTTGCTTACCTTCACTAAGATCACCAAGCTGAAACGAGACTAGTTTACGACGCTATAAAAGAACTACCAATAACATTTGCTGAAAATAAACTTTCAGATTCCACTTCAATCATCAGCCGGGAAGTCCTCATCAGACGCGTTGTCAAGAAACGAGCCTAGAGTTTTCCTTAAAAGGCTGAATGTTTTGTCATCCTATGAGATAAGGCACAATGGCTTAAGTTAGAGACCAGAAGAGGGTGTGTAGAGATAATTAGGTGGGTCGGGTAAGGGGTCAAAACCGACCAGGTCAGGTCGACCGAAAGCACTTCTGTCCACAAGATACAATTATATTTATATGATTAATGTGTTCTAGTTCTTTTATGAGCTTTTGCTGTAAAGTACATTTTAAGGCCACTTTTGACGTGTTTCCAGTCAATCTATCATCTTATTTACCCATTTTAATGTCGTTAAAGATTTAATATAACCCGAATCCAACATCCATAAGTCAACAGGTTGAAATTAAGAGGAGATATGTAACCTGCTTCTTTTTCTTCAGACTCTCTTCCAGCTCAGAAATTTTGGTTGCACAAGCCTTTTCATGCTCAGTTATCATGTTCTTTTCTTTCTTTCCTGGGTGAAACATGTTGGTGTTTTTAATGACAGTAGTTATGAGCAGATTATCAGTTATATGAAGAAAATTGCTTACTGTGTTGTTCATATTTCACGAACAATTTCTCCTTCTCCTCTTCGTATTTTGAAACAGTATCTGTTATATTAGCAATACAATCAAAGCTCAGGAACCAATCATTGATGACAAAGAAACATTTAGGGGTTAGGATGTCTAAATTAGACTAGTTACCACTTACTAAATGAGTGGGTTAAGGAAAGGGTGAAGAGTACAGATGGGTTTGGGTTGAAAAAAGTCATTTTCAAACGTCAAGCAAGTTGGGTCGGTTGGGTTGAGCCGGTAGTATATTTTGTCCATTTTTAAAATAAGGAATTCTTTAAGTATGAGCACAAATGCTGTATTATTAATTTCTTACACCAATAATTTAAACCCTTGAGTAAGGATCTATGAGGTTGCACTAAAAAAAGACTTTTGACAACTTCCATGACCCGTTTCCTTTTAAAGCCAAATCTTCTGACTTGACCCATTCAACATAAAACACAACCCGAATTGCCATTCATATGTTAACAGGTCGAAATTGCAGAATCTATCACATAAAAGATAGTTGTGTTCATGTTATTCAGACTGAAAATCATTCAATTCGATTACATTTATAGTCAAATAATCACATACTTAGTTTACATGAAGATAAAGAATTAGAGATTTAAATAAAAACTATACATTTGTAAAATGGTAAAGGTCATAAAACTGATGTTTAAAGCACTAAATCCTAAGACTAGAATATTTGCATAATCTATAAACGTTTATGCAAATTTGGTAAGTGTTTGATACCTTTAAGGGCCTGAAAATGTGAGTTCCTGTCCTTGCAGAAATTATCATAAACTGCTTGAAACTTGGCAGTCTCATTCTTCAGCAAGTTCTCACACTGTATGCAAATTTTATGAAGTTGTAAGCATTCAACTGAAACATGCAAAATTCTTAAGAGTAATCTGTTTAGAAGGCTATTTTCTAAGCAAACCTCTTTTGAGCTCTTTGATAATGCTTTGGCAAAGTTTTGCCTGGAATTACACAATAATAATAATTAGAATACAGAATTATTAAATCAAGAATCAAGACCAAAAGACAGACATTTGGAACAAATATGAGTTGGTATTTAGAGTTACCTTTCTTTCTCTACTTTGGATTTCAACTCATCAAACTTAGACCTGATTTCTGTGGCAACACTGATAAGAATTTGAAAAGTAATCAGTCTCAATAAATTTGAGTGATAGATAGGCAGAAAATATGCTACTCGGGGCTTTTACATTTTTCAGATACTATATGATTCACAAACCTAGTCTCATTACCTTGTTCTGGTGACTCTCAGACAGATTATTGTAATGGATGGTTCCATAACTAGTAATTTAGAAAAGGGTTAGAAGAGATTTTTCAAACAAAAAGTGATACTGGCTTGGATTCATTCAGATAGTGCACCCTTAACTTCACAAATACTTGAAGCTACCAGTTTCATCTTAATAAGGACACAAGACTTGGCCCTGACAAAGACCATTCCCGAAAAACGGGTAAACAAAGCCACCCTTCCAAACAAGCATAACCAACCCTATCTAAGAGAATCCCCACTACATTCATGTATACTGTAAATGGTGTTCATAAGACTTTTTGAAGGAAACTCTAGCTTTTGTTTCATGAGGATGTTGCAGAAGAATGCCAAGTATACATTCAGATTTCAGAGGTTATTCCAGTATGATCAGAAGATAGAAAAAAAATATGCATTATTTTAGAAGTACAGAACATGGTAATGCAACGCAAAGTCATTTAACTGCTAAACTGGAAGTTACTAGACCACATCAGAGATTTTTCACTGCAGAGAAAACCATTTATTTAATAAAAGGATCAAATTAGTTATGTTCAACAAGATTGTTTTGGCCAAGAGATTAATATTCTGTTTCTGGTTAGATCCAGATTAAATCCAGGTAAAACACATCATCAATTCATCATAGAAGTAAATTAGTGGCAAATCAACACATAAGACACAGTTTAAGTATCCGAGCATTTTCAATCTGATTAATCATCTTCATAGTAGCTAGAGATCAAATCATCATTCATCAAGATGAACAAATATATCTATTAACATAACACACAATCATAACATACATATTATACAGAAAATAGATATACTATCATCCAGATTCAGATAGCTAAAACTTCACACAAAGTCACACTACTTAGAACAAATTCATTGCTACATAACGATAAAACACATGAAATTCACCTCGAAATAGTCTCCTCCTTCTTTTTCTGTCCATCCTTCTGTGCTTTCTCTTTAATCTGATGCAACGCGCTCATCAAACCTTTTATATCACTGCAAATTTCAAAAACAATTCTCCAAACTCAAAATCCACAAACGATCTGACGTCAATTTCTAATTCGCAGCATATAATCAACACTATATCATGCAAAAAAGTCAAAAACAAAGGCGATAACACGAAATCTAATATCTCTTCAGTAACAGAAAACTGCGTAATCGAAGTTTTTGTGCAATCACGAGTATGAAACAGAGAATAATATACCTAGATAGATCGGCATCGAGATCGTCTTCGAAGGTGGATCGTTGTTTCTTAGGAGCTCGTTGCTTCAACTTACCAGAACCGAAGTTGAAATCATCTTCATCTGGCATCATTCGTTTCAATTCCGTTTCTGGAGTTAGCGATTCGGTGATTTTCTTCTTCCTCGAACTCGATTTTGCTGGTGCCATTTTCAGAGTTTTGTGTGTGTGTGTGTGTGTGTGTGTGTGTGAAGAGTGTGTGCTTTTGGCGCCCTTCAATTTGTTTATGTTTGCGGTTATTGTGAGATTTTTTTTATAATAAAATCAAGCATGTTTAAAAATATGATTTTTTTAACAGCAACATCAAAAACCCTAAAAACCCTCTGCTTAGACCATCCAAAGGCAATCACCTCATTACGAGCTACCTTACAGAGACTCCCGTTACACCCTCAAGAGGAGGAAATCCACCCGAATAAACGGGAAAACCCCTTCCCGGCCATAGATAGAACCCCTGACCTTATGACCCCTAAGACTTACGTCTTACCATTGGACCACCACCTGACGTTTAAAAATATGATGAGGATCCCTATTGTTCAGTCCATATGACATTTGATTGGAAAATCATGAAAATGTTCTTTTGGTTGGTTTACTAAAATAAATAATAACTCAACAATGTTAACTCTTTAGGTGATATTATATAATTTAGCCCCTATATTCTAGAGCTAGAGGGATAGAGCTTTGAATCTCGGATATTTGGTAGTCGTTTGATTAACACATATAAAGCGTATGTTGAATATATATGTAAGTCAAAACTGATTTGTAAGGATTTTAAGAACGATGTTCTTGCTGCCGTTTTAGGTATGTATTGTCATATAAATGATTTTGAGTGAACAAGTAAAGTATTCAAGTCATTTTTTAAATCTCCTTATGATTTAAGTTTGTAATAAAGAGCTTGCCCTCATGAAGTCATGCTTTTATAAGGATGTATTTGTAGCGAGAATAGTAAAATCTTGAATACATTAAATACTCTCTAACCTCTGAGTTATATATATAACATTGAAAACCAACGTTTGTTGCTTCAGATTTCTAACGGCGACCAACAAATCCTAGAGCGTGATTTTTATATTTTTTTTATATGGTTAAATACATTTACAGTTAATCTATCTAATAAATGGGAGATAATTTTTGGAGGGAAATTTTTTTTTTTCTATAATAGGAAGTTTTGGAGGGAATTCACATGCATTAGTTGATGGAGCAAAAAATATGAAAGTTGAATGTATTTTTTTAATAATACATTTATAATCATTTTTTTTCTCATTCAAGTTTTAAATTTAAAATATTTAAAAAAAATGGCTTACAAAAAAAATATAGAAGATGAATGTATTTTTTAATATATTATCAAATTATTGTTATTTACTAAATGATGCATAATTTAGATAATCTGTGTATAAATCAACATGTGTATAAATCACTCTGTGTGTATACACGGGTATTAAACCTAGTATGTTAATAAAGATGTTGCATGCCCTATGATAACGGGAAAAATTCTTGATTTGTCATTTTTCCTTTGAATTTGTAAAAATGTCCTCACTATTACATTTTCCTTCAGTGTCTACCTCATAAAAGGTTGTCTCGAACTTTATATACAGGCGCTCTAACTTAGGATGAATGGTCTAGATTTCTCCACGTCATCAAATGTGGTCGAGACTCGAGACGAACTTTACATATTACCTTGAAAATAGAGCCAAACTTTTCTTTTTCAAACGACAACGGGAGGCTCAATCCTACATTTGCCATTCACTGATGTCACGAAAAAGGTGTTCCGACCTTTTGCGTGGTTGTCTCAAACCTAAGAAAGGAAAAGGCGGCATGACCTTTTAATTGTTTTCTTGTCACTTTTTCAAAAAGAATTTGTCAATAATAATCCGTTTTAATTGTTTAAGGGTATCATTTTACTTGCTCAAATGTATCCTAAACATAAAACGGAAAAACACATCAAATTTTACATTACGTACGAAAAGTTAGGCCGTAGCTCGAGCTACCCCTAGTTACCTCTTATGTCCCCCCTTGACAAAATAAATGTTATTTAATTATTTTTGTCATAATTTTATAAATAATTTTTTATTTATGTGAATATATATTAATAAACTATATAAAAATATATAAATAAAAAGCTCGTTAAGACTCGCGAGCCAGTTTAAGCTCGACATTTTAAACTCGGGTTTGATAACTTAATGTGAATTTTTTTTAACACCACATTGCACTTTGTAGTTAGCATGAAAAGCTACTAGATTCATGTTTATTTTTTTGTTGGAGTTTTGTTGCGTTCAAAGAGTTTTTTTTTCTGTTCTTTAAGAGTTATTTTGTTGCTAGTTGGAGAGGTTGTATGCTACTATTTTTAATGTTATTTTGATGTTTACTTATAAGGGTATATTAGTTGCAAAAGTAACGAGTTTTTTTTGTGTTGTTTAGGAGTTATATATGTTTGTTGCCGGTAAGAGTTTGTTTGCTATTAGTTGCAGAAGTAAAGAGTTTTTTTGTTGTTGTTTAGGAATTGTTTTGTTAATGGTTGGAGGTTCTTTGCTACTAATTTTAATGTCATAAGGATATGAGTAAATTGTCATTTCGGGGTTTGTACCCATTTAATAACTTTGGTCTTTATGTTTGGAAAAAAGGCTGAAGAAACCGGTCTATGACTTAACATAAGTGGAATGCTACCTCCAATTCCATGTATGTTCAGACTAAACATACCACTCAGCTAGGACCGAAGAGAGAATTGCTAGTTTCACTCCATTTCTCAATTGAGTAGTCAACTAACACGTCAATCCTTCCCTAATATCATATCCGTTTTACACAGTCTTTATTTAAATAGTGTAAATAGTGCGAGATTTTCAACTAATGAAATCCAAAACAGCTAGTTCAGTCAGATACCAGATAAGCAACCTCTAAAACAACAGAGCAGTAGCAGCATGAAATTCGCATACCAAAGATGATGGAATTCCGCACTTTCTAATGCAATACGACACATGAAAGAGAGGAGCTGCTAGTCTTTAAGCTTGAAGGGCCTTCCTCCAATGATTTTGACTTCTTACTTCTTCTCACTCAACTTCCTTAGAGAACAGCGATAACTCGAAACCGATAACAACCCTAATGGGTTCACCCATCAATAGCTAGAAAACATTTTTCAACAACGAAGTAGCAACTACCTTAACTCAGCTATTAATACGGTTAGCCCCTTCGGGAAGAACCCGGATAAAATAGTGTAAATAATACGGTCACCTATTAATACAACAAGAGGCATTGCCCATACAAAGACTTGAGGGGACTAGCCTTAGGGCAATAAGGAATGTTGGGATGCTAAGGAGATTTTTCATTTTGGTGTTTGGTTTTATAAAAATTTGTCATTTTCGTCCTTACGTCAAATCTAATAGAAAACATTGACGGAAGGACAAAAATGTCAGTTTTTTACAGAACCAAACACTAAAATAGCAAAAAAAAAAATATAATGACGAAAATGATCGAATCGGTAAAAACTCATGGACTAAAATGGCAATTTACTCTAACGACATATTAGTGTAGAAGTATGAAAAATTAAATATCTTTAACATTTTTTGCCAGCCAAATGGTTGAAGGGAGGAATCCAGTTCAATTCAATTGATTCGATTGTGTTTTAATTAATTGTTGATTTATAGCAATAGAAGGTGAGATGATTTATGTTATAGAGTTATAGTCTCCTGAAATAAAAAAAATGGATCCATTTATAGTTCTCTAGGTGCATTTTCCTCGTGAATCTTATTGTTAGGGTACAGAGTGTTGATTCGTAGATATCTATTTATGAATGAAAGTTTTTAACTTATTCAACTCATGTAACACATTAGTTTTAACGCTAGTAATATCATATTTTATTAGGTCAGTGTAGGGGTGAGCAGTTCGCGGTTCGAACCGAAAATAACCGAGGAACCGAACCATATAAACCGAAACCGAACCGACTACTTTCTAATTGGTTCGGTTCTCGGTTCATGAAATTATGAGTAAATGGTTCTCGGTTCGGTTCGGAACCGAATTTTCATCCAAAGAACCGAATGAACCGATTTTTAAAAAAATAATAGAACCCTAGAATGTTAGTTTGTTTATTTACATGAGTATATTAGCCGGACTAATCATCTTATTCATCAATAATCATCATCAACTCATTAAACAAAAGAGACACAACATAAGATTGATTAATAACCAATTCACAGTGACGGATCACAATAAACCATTACAAACTTTGAATTAGGTTTCTAATATTTTTATTAAATTTTAAACGCACCAAGTTGGATTAATGAATTTAAGTTGGAACTTGGAATAGTCTATTTGTTGTTGTTTTGAAACTACAAAAAACTCGTCATATTCTTTTTTTCGGTTCGGCCCCTAATTATTACTGAACCGAACCGTCGGAACCGTGAAATAACCGAACCGAACCGTTTACTTTCGGTTCGGTTCTCGGTTCATATAAACCTACCTAAATGGTTCTCGGTTCGGTCCGGTTCGGTTCGGTTCGAACCGTTTGCTCAGTCCTAGGTCAGTGTATACGCTCCCTTATCCAAAATCAAGTGTTTATTTATCAAGTGTTTGTTAGATGTATATATTGTATTTAGTTTTGGAAAATTGGATTTAAATAATCCAACCTTTTAGCTATTGGCCTATAATAGTCCAACCTTTAAAAATCATTTTCATTAGTCCCAACTTTCATCATATTTTTCGCTAGTGGTCCTCCGTTAAATTTTTTAACATTGTTAGTTTAATGTTGACTAGACCTGTGACGTGGAATGTTTTTAAATGAGGTGGCAATTTATAACATTTTATTAATTCAATTAAATAAATTATGCTCAATTTGAAAATTCTAAAAATAGAACTCCGGTCATAAACTCCGGCCACAGGCTCCGTCACACCATAACTCACAAATTCATATTCATTCATAACTATGGCCACCGTCTCTGCCACCGCACCATGTCTCCAGCCACAGTCTTCATCCTCCTCCTATTCTCCTTCCACCGTTTTTCGACCACTGCTATAAAGTTCGACGAACGTCTCCACCGAACCATAACTCTGACCAATTGACCATAACTCATCAATTGGAAATAAAAACATGTTTAAATGAATTGTTGTTTAAGGTAATGGTTTCAATTAAGCTATGGTATAAATGAGCTCATGATAAGCTATCAGGGAAAAATAGAGTCATCAAAACATGTTTTCCGGGAATAAAAACAAGTTATAAGGCAACGGTTTTAAAATTTTTTGGGCAACGCTTCATTTCAGTTTGTTGTGAATGTTTATGAATTACTTCACTTGTTCTTCACCAAGTGGTTTCAAAACGGGTGGTAAAGTACTGGTCGGAGTTATGGAGCGGCGGAGAGTCGGAGACTGTAGCCGGAGTTTTTGGCGTTGGCCACAGACGGTGGATGGATAGAAGGAGGAAGAGGAGGAAGGCGGTGGTTGGAGACATGGTGTGTCGGAGGAGAAGGCTGCCAGATTTATGGTGAGAAGAATTAATGAGTTATGGCCTAAGTTATGGTGCGGGGAAACGGTGGTCGGAGTTTGGTTTTTAGAATTTTTAAAGAGTGAGTTGTATTTATTTAAATCAATTAAAAATATTTATAAATTTCCGTGTCATTAAAAAAATCCATGTCACAGGTTTGGTCAATGTTAAACTAACAATGTTAAAATTTTTAACGGAGACCACTAGCAAAAAATATGATAAAAGTTGGAACTGTTGAAAATGATTTTTAAAGGTAGGATTATTGTAGGCCAATAGCTGAAAGCTTGGATTATTTAAATCCAATTTTCCTTTAGTTTTATGCGTTCATCTTATATGATACATGGTTGTTGAAAATGTCATGTTATTAAAGCTCATTACGATCATGACATTACAATCACACTTTTTCACAAGATCTCTAATTGCCAAACAGGAAGGGAGGAGAATGCCAAATCAAAAGTAACTCGTAAAGTAGTTCATGTGGACTGAGTCTAGTGCATCATATGATACAAAACAAGGAAGAAAACGAAGATAAATACGCAATACTACATTGGAGTTTATCAACCGATCTTTAGGTCGATGCTCTAAGTAAGAAGGCAATAAGTTGTTTTACCAAGTTTAAGAAAACTAACACAATACCCAAGTGACCGTCTCCCATATGGATCGATGAGAATGCGAACAATAAGTGAAGAAAAAAACACATAACTCCCAAAGTATATACCTTATGAAATCCTTTTAGTAGTTTTAGTTGGGGTTTTTAAAAAACCAAAAAGCTAACTAAATTGTGAATTTGGTTCGGCTATTAATCGTATCTGAATTGTGAATTTGGTTACATAAACTACAGTTATTTTGTTCGGTTATAACCAATTTAATAGAATAAATCGTTTGAATTCGGTTTGGTTTTAAAAAAAAAGTCATAACCGAATCAGTTAACGCCCTAACCTTTTAGTAATATGGTTATTATTTAAAATTGACGGTTTTTATGCTATCTTACTTTAAGTCTGCCATGTTAGTTATATTGACCTAATTTATTACATTTTTTCATCAAACACTAATGTTACTATGCTGTAATCCTGACCTGCCTAACAGTAAATTTCATATGGTTTTCATTTACCAAATATCAAGGAAAAATGAAATACCCATGTCATTTGTTTTCTTACCTGCACAAAAACAGAACAAACAAAAAAAAAGATAAAAGGACATCATATATCAATAAGTTCCCATAGGTAAAGGACTTGTATTGTAGCAACAATGGCAAAACCTACTAGTCAATGGGCTTGCATAGCCATATTAGCTCTTATGATCTCAACATTCACTGCGGCTCACGCGGTCAGGCTGCCACATATATTTGCCAGATCACGTGAGCTCCTGATGGAGAAACATGGTGAACCGGAAACTAACAACGTTCAGGCGAGTGAATCAGGTGGTGAAGCTGCTCAACACATGGGTAATATTGAAGCTAGTTCTAGTGGTTGCAGTGGAAACAAGGGAGGTAAAGGCATCTATGGAGGCGGTCAAGGCAGTGGCGGCACCTCCATTAAGTTTCCTAACATTTTCCGATTTCCTTGGTTGCCATTTGCCGGTTTAGTACCAGAGGTGACCACATGGGGAGAGGGAGGCGGGTTTGGTGGGGCAAATGACAATCCAGGTACGGGTGTAACCTGCCAATGTTCCCATAATAGGTTTCCAATGAACTATGTCATTACCCCTGTCTACTTCCAACCCATGGACACCTCCTCCCTAAAGAATATAAAAGATGGTCCCGTTGTTGACGTGACTTCGGGCCCATCAGGTAACTAGTATGGAACTATGGATGAATAGATAGTAGAGACTAGAGATTAAACTTTCCTAAGTTGTTTTATTGTTTTCTTATGAATAAATGTTTTTCAAGCCAGGTCGTGTATTATGCGTGCCATGAGTCTTTTATCTCCGATGGACTAATCAGACCTTAGAGAGAGTTCCACATAACTTTACTAAAAAGAAGAAACGACTTTTTTTTAAAAAAAATTTGTACATATAGCATAATCATTTGATGTAAGCGGCTGTACAACCATAATTAGTAGGACTTTCCTGTTCAAACTTAAGAACACGCGGGTGTTTTTTTAATATTTGTAAAGCAGCCTCCTTCACAACACCAGTACCCATACCATGAATAATAAAGAGAACCGAACCTGGCCCGGCTGTATTAATAGCCAAGTTAAGGTTGTGAGATGCTTCCTCAACTCGCATACCACGTAAATCAACCGTGTTTTTTGATGTCTGCACTGCTGGTCCATAAGAAACTGCTTCACTGTTCTTAACCTCTGACAAATTCTTAAGGCCTCTAATCCTCTGTTCCTAAAAAACACACAAGTAGTCATCATCTGTCAAACGATTATTCAACCAAATAACTCTTTTGCAAATTCGGGTATTATTTAACAAAATACCTGCTTTTTTACTTGTGATTGTGAAATTTGTGTTGGAGTTGTATCACTATTCTGAACAGCTCTCATACTGCTTACATTCACTCGGACCCTAATTTTACCAAATTGAACAAGGGCAGTGCCATCAGTGCCAGGTGGCTCAACTATTGTCGCTAGTTTATTTCCTAATCCCCTCACAATGACTTGATTCCCAAGTTTCACAGAAAGTGAAGAACCATCTACTTCTGAGGCGGATGATTCTTCAGTATAACACTGAGCTTCAATAATGGATGAAATGGCCGATTCAGATTCCTTAAGAAGTGCATTAAGCTGATCAATACTAGCAGTTGCAACTTTTACTTCAAACTCCTTTACTATTGACTGTAACTGGGATTTCACTGTATTTACTTCTTTTTGGATTTTTTGGGCTTCTTTTGCCTTAAGAGCCGCCTCTCGCCTCACAAGATCATTTGCCTCGTCCTTAATCTTCAGAACAGATAACACGAAATAGTAGACAGATATGTTAATGAGTCTTGATAAAAACAAGTTAATAACTACCAATATATTAAAGGTGGCAAGATCGGAATGGTTAGCAGGATTAACAAGTTAGACGTGGTCAGATCAAGACGTATGTTTTTCCATACAGATCAGGCAGGGTTGTGTTGACCCAAAACAAATGTAATTTACATCTCTATAAAACTGTTTAGACCCAACTCCAGTATGCTTATTCTCGTGTCAAAAAATGTCATACCTACTAAAAAAGACTTTAGGTGACCTTCAACATGTTCAACCCATGTGTTCTATTTCCTTTATGCAATTTTTTTTTTTTTGAATTAAAACTCATGTTTTATTTGATCACAAACCAAACTACATCTGGATAATGGGTAAGCGAGCAACAAGATGCGCCGCTATCCCCTTTTAATCTAACTTTCTATTTTAAGTTTTTAACCGTTTTGACCCTTTAGATATAAACAAGTAAACAACAAAACAAGAAGTCATACCTCGTTATAAAGCTCCATAACATTTGAATATATATGTGCGGCTTTGTTTGCCTGAACTTCTAATCTGTTCTTTTCTTCCATTAATGACTGATAAAGCAAACCTCTGCGCTTCTCTGCCTTATCTGGCCTCAACCTTTTAACCCATGTTTCAGCACGTTCAACTACTTTTACATCAAAACCTATTGATTTAGCAATACTTAATGCATTTGATTCACCTGTGCTCCCCCAAAGTATCCTGTAAGTAGGTTGTAAAGTTTGCAAAGAAAACTCCATTGCTGCATTCTCATATTTAGAATCCTTCTCTTTCAACATTGATAAATCTGCATAATGTGTAGTTGTCATTGCTAAGTTGACTCTATCTTTAAGATACTCTAATATGCTGGTAGAAAGTGCCACGCCTTCTGACGGGTCAGTCCCACTGCCAATTTCATCGATGAGAATGAGTGATTGTTTAGTAGTCACTTCCAACATCTTACAAATCCGTGAGAGGTGACCACTAAAGGTTGATAGGCTTTGCTCCAGAGACTACAACAAAAGAAGGATGTTATCATAATGTAACACGACTTGCATAAATAGGTGATTTTGGTACTGAATGAAACAAGTTGAGTTGTGACTTGGTTTGGGTTGACTCGAAACAAATTTTGTCCAACTAGCTTTAAACATTTTCTATAAACAATTAGCAAGAAAGAGGTAGAGTATTACCTGACTGTCTCCAATATCTGCCAAAATAAAGTCGAACCATGGAATGGTAGGGTGATTTCTAGCAGGTAAATACATGCCAGCCTTCAACATAATAGATGCCACTCCTAATGTTTTCATGGAAGCAGTTTTACCTCCAGTGTTAGGTCCCGAGATCACAACCACCCTTGTCTCATGTCCAACTTTGATGTCAATAGGAACAGGAAAAGTTAAAGGTTGATCCATCACTCCATTTCCCTCACACCAAAGAATCGAGTTACTAGATTTTGATGTCATATGACCCGATAAACTTTTCAAAGAGGTCTCAAGAAGCAAAGGATGCTGAATACCTTCAATATTTATCGATAAACTGCCATTTTTAAAACCACCTGAACCTATTACTGGACACTTTCCACTCATCCACCGAGCATGAGCAGCTCTCGCAATTGCAAAATCAACTTCTTTAACTCTTTCGAGTAAGTACTTAATCTCTGAACCTGATTGCGCAATTTCAGATGTAAGCAAACCCAAAATAGCTTGCTCCTCTGCCCTTTCTGCATTTGAAAGTTTGACTTCCATATTGTTCAAGTCAATCGCATCTTTTGGTTCCATAAAGTATGTTGCTCCAGAGCTACTAACATTCAAAACAATACCATTTGGCAACAACGATTTATGAGAAGTCTTGATACCAACACACATTCGTGATCTACGTTTCGTTACCAACGGTTTGTCAATCCCACCAGCTTGAAAAATCTTAGTGGATATATCTTTCAACAGAGAGTCTAGATCATCCATATTACTTTTCCTTTCTAACCTAATAATCTCCAAATCTTCACTGGCCTGATCGAGTATAATCGAGAGCTTACAGTCTATACAAAAGTCTATTTTCTGCTCCAGCTCCGTTAAAAAATTGCAATTCTGAAGAATTTCAAGCAGAGGATAGTACCTGTGTTAATGCAATTAAAATGATATCCATTGAAACTAATTTGAACTTAATCTGTATGTCACGAAGCATTTCAAAGGTCAATTATACAAAAAAACTACATTTGTTCTCTAAACTCAATCTCTTAGGGCTAATGTAAGTCAACACAAAATCAGATTATAATACCTTTCCGATTGAATCGAAATGTTCTTCAATTGTTGAAACAAATCCCTAGCAGATCGTAACGTCCGCTTAACCGCACAAATCTCTCTAATCGAAAGCAAGTGACCAGAAACAGACGAATCAACAAGCTCCGAAACATCTTCAATTCCAGAGAAATCGGGCGGCAGATGAAGCGCGAATGCAGCGGATGTTTGATCCAGAAGCTTCTGGCTCTCGTCGGGGGATTTTCCGATAGGAAGAAGAGCTTGTTTGGCGGCGGAGAAGGCCATGGCGGTGGAAGTGAAGGCGGAGACCTGGTTGCAGATTGATGGCCATTCTAGGATGTTTAACGTTTCGTGTTGTAGTGATTCGGCGAGACAGTGAGTTGTTGTTGTTTGGGGGGAGCATTTGAGTGAACGGATGTTGAGAATTGGAAATGAAGGTTTTGTGAGAGGGGAGATGAAGAAGAAGAAGTTGCAGACGTCCATGGATGAATGAAGCTTCATCTTATCCATGTTACTTGTTGGAGGGAAAAAAGGGACAGTTTGTAGCCTAGCCTTTTTTTAACGAACCTAAAACCTCTTTTGAGTTTTGACCGGCATTTTAACAAAACCTTTGGTTGGGTATCGGAGTTCAAAAAAATGTTGTTCAGTCTTTACTGGTGTTTCTACGTCGTCGGTTTGTAGGTTTATCATTTAGAAATTAAGATGAAACATAATAGTGAAGGTATGTGTCGTATTCATCCTCAATAATCTTATTATACATGACTATACATGTAATCATAATTTTTCTCATCATATCCTTATCTTAAACAAGAGATGGGTGTCGAAGAAATGCAAAATGAGCTTGTGAACAACTTGTGTTTTTGAAGTTGTGGTTAAGTTATTGATTTAATAAAGGCGGCCCATGAAGGATATATGTCATCAGTAAGATAGTATGTTATATTGTAATCCTGACCATTCACAACGTAACTCATATTTGGTGCACGACATTATGATACATCATCAAACATTGGAGATCGATGGAGAACGTTACCGTTGTTGCACGAACCTAGTGTTCCGAAGAATGTGTGCCGTACCCATAAGTCATAAGATGCAACAGCTTGTCAGCTTCTAAGATGATTGTAGGCTTACCACTTCTACCAACATAGGAGTGTGCAAACGGGCTTTACCCGGATCGAACCATAAAAACCAAGACCGGACCGAAAACCGATTAGCATAAATAAAAAACCGTAACCGGACCATATAATTTGTAGCGGTCTCAGGTTTAGACGGGCTTAAACGGGTCGGTCTTAACAGGCTTGGTTACTTTACCCGGAAAATAAGCACGTTTGTAAAAAAAGATTATCATACATATGCAAAGTGATATGGGCATGTTTTGCTTTGCTAGTATTGATCGTTTAATAACACAAAACCATATATTAGTATCCAAATAAAATAACAAAGAGTTTAAAAGTTAAGTTTAAAGTACGCAAACTTTGTTAATCAAATGATATATGTGTACGCATGTTTGCTAATAACTCATTTTTTTGGTATAATAGATGATGTAGGTAGTCATGTATGTAACCTCGCAGGTCAAAAAAATTGTTTAAAAATATGTTTTAACATTTAAATATATGGTTGTGTTAATACATGTATCAATGATTCTTTGACATGCGTACATGTAAATATACGTATTGTTTAACTAAAAACATTTGTTGAAAACACAATAAACATTCACCGGTTAATGTTATAGATGATGATGAAGAGATTGTTTACATTTAAGAACTACTAATGTTGATTGAGTTTTCACTAACTTTAGACATATAGTTGTCAAAAAAAGTTGAAGGGGGTGAAGGATGTTCCAGATGATATACGAATTAAAATGTTCAAACACTAAGAGTGGAGCAATTTTTCCACTACCAATGCATGCAGTCAATACTGCTAATCATTCCTAGAAATCCACGTTCTTCCCCAGCATAGAGTAATTTTGATCAATCATTTTCACTATGCCTTTGAATGTACTCATGACTAAAACACGAAATAACATATTCTACAAACTTTGTAAGAGCACTCCTTGTAGTTTCACTCATTCTCAAATATTCATTGTGTGCATCTGCTGATGTCCCATACGCCAATAGCCGCATAACTCCGGTACATTTTCTGCAATGATGAAAGTCCTTTTCTACCTGTGCAATCACGTCTTTGTTACAAATATACGACATCTTCAGCACCATCCTACTTAATGGTTCATGATTGTTTTTCAGTGTTTTCTGAGGTTTGAGGACTTTGAATAACATTAATTTGACTTGAATTTGTAAAAACTCAGAGTTTTCATATTGTTGGGTATTAGGATAATCTACGGAATCTTCGTTTTTAATAAAATTTAAACCGAAATGTCCGCAACGAAAACTAAACAAGACCGTGTATTTGTATTTTTTTAAAGTTAGATATAAAAAGTTATTAAATAAAAATAAAACTAATAGTGTAAGTAATTGTTAGAATAGAAAAACAAAAAAATAAAATTATATATGAACCATTAATATTTGGACATGTGGCAAGCAACTTAGGTTGTGAATTGATGTTTTCAAACAACTTGGTCATAAAAATTATGACATTTTTCTTTTCTTTTTTTAATTAATTATAATACCCGATCCTTACAAAAGTCATCATTAATTATAATTTAACACTCTCCTCCTTAATACACATCGTATAGGTTATACGCCCCTTTATACGTAATGTATAACCCTTAAAATGTAGATGAAAATGTTAAATGTGATAGTTATACGATGCGTATATGGTTTACGTGGGTATTATAATAGAGGTCAAAGGTGATGAGGATAAAAACAATTTAATTTGGTGGCTATATGATGCATATAACTCTTATGGGGAGTTTCTGGTGCCTCATTCGTGTGTGTAAGATGAGAGCTCCTATACGCTACGTACAAAAGTGTTAGCTTATAAATAGGGTGTCAAACTAACACAACCCTACCAACATGAGTGTCGTCTTGACTTTTAGTCTTAAGGGGCTAAATCTTAGCTTTAAGTTAAATTATAAGTCTAGATGGTTAAATGATAGACTAGAACTATACAGGCTCAAACACTAAAGTATAATCTACATTACGTAAGATACTCGTGTCTTACACCAATTTAAAAGTCTGTTTGATGTATGTGTGAGAGAGGAGTGAGAAGAGAGAGTTATCAAAAAATTTAAAAAAGATTGTTAAGAGAATGACATAGAGAAGTAGTTCATTTTATACCAATCCATCACAATACATTGTAAATATGTTCAATACCAATTTATCACAACATATTATAAAGGGTTATTGGATTTAAACACCCCAAACTGTTGGTCATTGGCCGTTGTCACCTCCAAGTATCACTTTGGCCAATAACACACTCAACTAAACACTTTGGTGTTTGTATCATCAAAAGTTAACCAAATCACTAACGACGTTATGTTTTGCTAACGTGGCACGGTGACGTGTTCTATATCTCCTTACGTGGCACGGTGATGGCGGCCAATGATCAATAGTTAAGGGTGCTTAAATCCAATAAGGCAATAACCCATTATTTATCTATATTTAACTAGGAATTGACCTGTGTCACATGATGCGACGACCGGGTTTTAGTTGGTGCATATGTCGTGTCATATTTGTGACTTCGTTACATGCGTTACGTTATTGATTATCTCATGCACGTTCTAGTGTAGTATAATGCCTCGTACCTTGCAATGTAACGTGTCAAAGTAATTAAACGCTTCCATCACCAGCAAGAACAAAAAGCGAGAAAGGGGGTCTCCCTGTCTCGATCCTCTTTTCAAGTGAGCTTCCGAGTAAGCGACCTATTTAATAAAATTGATGACTGGGCAGAATTAAGACAACATGTAATCCATAAACACCATAAAGGCGTAAATTTATTTATACCAGTATATTGTACAAAAAAATCCTAGTTAACAGTGTATATTGGATCAAGTGGTCATGATGTGCATTGAACATCTACACAAGGGCCAGATATTTTTGTTTTTTTCTTCTTTTTAAACTTTTTTTTCTTTGTATATTCTTTGTTTTAGTTAGTTTTTTAATTACTTTGACGGCATTACGTTACAAGGTACAAGACATAATATTACACCAGAACGTGCAAGAGATAATCAGTAACATAACGCATGCAACGAAGTCACAAATATGACACGACATATGCACCAACTAAAACCCGGTCGTCGCATCACGTGACACAGGTCAATTCCTAGTTAAATATAGATAAATAATGGGTTACTGTCTTATTGGATTTAAACACCCTTAACTATTGATCATTGGCCGACATCACCGTGCCACGTAAGGAGAGATAGGACACGTCACCGTGCCACGTCAGCAAAACTTAACGGCGTTAGTGATTTGGTTAACTTTTGGTGATACGGACACTAAAGTATTTAATTAGGAGTGTTATTAGTCAAAGTGATACTTGGAGGTGACAACGGCCAATGACCAATAGTTAGGGTGTTTAAATCCAATAACCCTATTATAAATATAACCTACACATGTGTACATCATACGTAGGCTACTATAGAGGTGCATAAAAAAACCAGAACCGGAACCGATCAAATAACTGAAAACCGGTTCTTAGAAGAACCAGTTCTACAAGAACCGAACCGGAACCGGAACCGAACCGTAGGTTCTGAATAGGTTCTACTATTTTTTCCAAATTATAGGTTCCAAAAGAACCGGAACCGGTTCCTAAAAAAACCGGTTCTTGGAAAAACCGGTTCCTGGAAGAACCGGTTCCTGAAAAAACCAGTATGTTTTAGTGTTATTTATTTAATATTTTAAAAGCTATATATCTTGTAATATTTAAAGTTTTTAATGTTACTACTTATTTAGTTAAAAATAATATAACAAATTTATGACCATAGACTATAAATGAAAGCCTAATGAAGGGTGAAGATTTGCAGCACCATAGCGTTCCAGCTCATGTCATAGAAAAAAACCGTATTTTTTAAGAACATGAACCGGTTTTTTAGGAACCGGAACCGACTCTTTAGGAACCAAAACTGGTTACTAGGTTCTAGTTTTTTCACCAAAAACCAGTTCTAGAACCGAACCGATTCTTGTAATAACCGGTTCCTTTACCGTCAACAAGAACCGAAACCGGTTCTTCAAAAAAACCGATTTGTGCACCTCTAGGCTACTAGACTATACCTATACATGTATAGGAAAACAATTAAAATTCTTATATCATATGAAAAAAATACTTCGCTTTTTTTACGCACATAAATATTATATCTGACCACGTCAAAAAAAACTTGATTTTGAGCCATATTCTATTAATAGATATATATACATCTCTTATAAAAAATATAAAATTAAAAAGGTATGGACTATTGGCGAAGAGTGGGATTCAAATTCATGATTTCTAGGGTGCAAGTACCCAAGAAAATACACATTTTAGCATTCAAGCATATACATATTTACTAATTACTACATACAATTACCACAACAACCATTTTATGTTGCATGTAAACTATCTCCACTTCAACCCCGTGCCCACAACAAACTCGGGCCGGGTTCATCTAAACAACAATCAACAGCAAACCATTTGATTTCTAAATCCTAAACAAACCCAAACGAATCTCGGGTTTTCTTCATTTGACGAGGGTGGTAGATTTGTAAATTAGTATGAACGCAGGGGTTAACATATGCTTACATCAAATGCGAATCGTAGGTGTCAAAATTCGAGTCAGGAGTTACCACAGGCAGCTTGTCTATGTACATGAACAATCTTTTCAGATTCTCTCTTGTTATTGTGGCCATGTCAACTGCTTCTTTATGGTCAACATACACCCACAGCTCACTCGAGTCAACTCTCTTGAGGCTGACCCGGCAAAAGGGGCATGATAGGGATCTTGTACGCCTGCCATAAAATAACATGTCATGTGAAACTAAATACGAAACTTTTTTCAGGATACCATAAAAGAAAACTAAAATATTTGATGACGTATACCGCATAAAAGAAAAAGAGCAGGGTTACTTTGTCAGATTTTGAAGTAATATGTTTAAAAGAGGCTGCAATTTCAGCCCATGTCCTCGTGAACAGTCGGTTCAATTTATGATAAATCGACAGGTTGAGCCAGGAAAAAAATCCAACGAAGCCTAATTAACATTATGTTTAGTTTAGTTATTGTTTTCTTTAACCTACCACTTAGACCCGTTATGGGTCAAACTGGATGAAAGGCGCCCAAAGCATATTTTATAATGCAGAAAGCTATTCTAAGCCGTCATGGTCAATTTTTCATACTATTAATATTAGTGAAATAATAGCGAGCCTTGGAGCAACTAGTAAAGTTGTTGTTTTGTGATCTCGAGGCCATGGGTTCAAGCCATGGTAAATAGCCTCCGGCACAAAGTGTAGGGCAGGATCTAGTCCCTCTCCGGCCCTTGCCAAAGCGGGAGATAAGTCAAGCACTAGATACAACATTTTCTAATTTTAGTGAAATAATGATATTTTTGTAATCATATATGACGTGCTAATTAATTACAGTGAGGTCAAAACTTCTGCATAAAAAGCGTTTCAGGCTAATCCAACCCAACTCCAACCGACCCATACTTGGCCAATCCTCCCATTTAGCCACATAGTTCTAGGTTTCAACTCCTAACTAAACAGTAATTCATGGAACGGATACAGTCGTAAGATTTTCCATTTGTTGTTGTAGGAGTGGATATGAACACAAAGATCAGAACTAACAGTGGAAGGGTTCAAGACTTAAACGAGGTCCATCCGCGTTGTAGATATCACAAAGTATTGACAATACTTTTTTTCTTTTTATCACATTATTCATAGTAAACATATTTGATTAGCTAGGCTAACAAGTACTTTTTGTATGAGTTGAAAAAGGTTGGATCGGGTTGCCCTGCAAACACATTTTTATTCACTTATTTACTATAAATAACTATTGTGTTAAATACATAAAAAAAATTTCTAGGCCACTATACACTAAGACACCACTTACTTAACCATAAAGTGTTTGCGTCTTGGAAATTGGATAGTAGAATACTAAAATGAGTATGCTATATAATTATAAATGGTGAACAGAAAAAGGGTTTCAAAACTAAAATGAGGTCTATAGGAATTGTAGATTTTATAATCTATTCCCAAAACATTTCCGTCTTGTCACACATTCACATTTCTTTTATAGTTAACAAACTTACTTAGCAGTTAGCAAGGCTAACAAGGTAACTTGGGTATTGGGTTAATACAAGGTCAAAACAAGTACTTCTTTGGTATGAGCTAAAACAGGATCGCAAACACTTTTTTGCTCACCGTCTAACTACAAATAGCTACTGTGATAAATAATTATAAAAATTGTCTAAGCCACTATACATTTAACCAAAGAGTGTGCTATATAAATCATCTTTGAGCAAGTAAAAGAATAGGCTTACTAGAAGGCTCAAAATTCTTCCCGGCATCTAGACATACGATGTTGGGTAGCATGCAACTACAACAACTAAATTGAATTCTTTATTATGTTATCAATGGTAAATTAGTTGTACACACATCAACCGATTACTATTCACTAGTTTGTAAGCGTTTTTCATCCTCGATCAATGGAATCATATCATTCAGGCTACTTATCACTACCAAATGTCAATAAACGAAAATATATTGGAAATTGCATATCGTTCACCGGGGATTGGCATCTAAACTCAATACAAAGCAAACATATGCACAAAAATAGTACTAACAATGACTTGGAGCGTTGTATCCATTCCAACAAGGGCACTGTGTACTATCTAATTCTTTATCTTTCTACATATATGTTTTCACAAGATGTGCCACAAAAACTTCTAATTCTATCTTTTTATATCACACAACACCGCAAGAATGTAAATTTCAAGGTATGCACACGTTAATAGAGTTTATCATCTTTCATGTGAGAAATTAAGATTCTCAATCACCAAACATAATAAAAAGAAGAAAATTTCAATTATCAACAAAGATAAGAGGCCATACCAGTCATTGTAGCAATTTGAGCACATGGCATGGTTACATTTAGGTAACACAAGTTTGCTATTCATCTCCATGCAAATACCACATTCTTCTTCACGTTCAATATCAATGTCAGATAAATGATTGTAATCTCCATCTTCTCTTTTCCTATACCTTTCCATGCATACCTTCTTTTGTTTTCTTTCTTCTGAATCCGTCACACCACTTTGAAGTTGCATCAAAGATGGATAGATGATACCTATTCATTACATCATCCTAAATATTAAAACCCTTGAAACAATAATAAAAATAATATAAATAAAAACTAGCGAAATTATTTGACTTTTCTCGACTAATAGATAATCCTTCCAAATCTTAATTCTCATATGTAAACGTTATCTTAAGATAATAACATTTTGTATAGGTAAATAAACCCTTTACGCACATGTGCTTAGCTCCACACACCACATTTATAGAGCAATGAAAGAAGCCAAGATTTTAATCAGGAGTTGATATTTGAATTAAGCAGAAAAAGTCAAACCATTTGTCTGTTTAATTCATACCATAGAATTCTCTTATGCTTGCCTTCCTTTCATGTGTAGACATGGTGGTGGTGCCATCATCATAAACCTGTCGCACGGGCAAGCCAGAAACTTTATCAACGGATATTAAACATTATCATAATAAATCCTACAAAATGTAACTACTTAACCAAGTTTGACTTTTTGACCTGAAAAATCAGAATCCTCAAGAGTCCAAGAGCACCGGCTAGGTGACAGTCGGACCATTGAACAAAGAAGAGAAAAAACTGCGCAGCCGGGCTATATGACATTCTCATCTGCACACACGCGCCATCATACTCCCTTGGAAAATCAGATGCCCTACATTTCATACATCAAACATACATAACAATCACATTAAAAAAATCTCGCAAACCCATCATCTTTAATCTTCACTATAAGACATTGTCGATTCAACCTCAAAACTTAAAGTGTATATCTTCTCAACACCCTTTCACAAGAACATAATACACACACACATTTCAACACACATACATATCTCACACACACACACATATATATACATATTTCAACCTATTCAATGATATTTAGCAAAGTATTTTAGGTTTTTTTTCACTCTAGTATAATCAACATAACATATCCCCAATTTGGCTAACACATGATCAATGTTAACTAATAACAGTTAAAAGAAATTAAACTGAATTCAAACACCTATTCAAAGTCAAAATCTAGAGTTTAATTGTTGATTAATTAATAATTAGATACCTTTATCGCGTCTAGAAGCAACCACTATAGTCAAAATTGAAACCAAATACATATGAAAAAACCCTAGATTCATCAAAAAGATCAAAATTCCAGAAACAAAATCAAACGATTGATGATCAATTTCATAACAAACAACCAAAAAATTAAAGAATTGGGAGAAATGAATTGTTCTTACAGCGTATTAGCATGTTGAATATCTGCTTCAAGAACTTTGAGAGAATCCTTGAAAGATTTTCTCATTGATTCGAATAACAAATTAAATAAATTTCTTTCACGAATCACACACCATCTACTACTGATTGATTGATTGATTGATGAGTGTAATAAAAACCCTAAATCGGTTTGGTTTGATTTGATTTTCTCTGTAGAAATTGAAATTGAAGAAATTGAAATGAAAGAGTGGTTGAGTGGGGGGTGAGATGAGTGATAACTTCTTCTTCTAATGATGATGAAGATGATGAACAAGAAGATGAACTGGGTCACTGTCAAGCTGACACGTGTACAAGAAGCTAGATGAACTTTGAAGTTTCCATATAAGAGGATGTTGTTTCTAGTGCCAATACTCGTACTAATACTAATTATTTTTCTTATCATTATTGTTTAATTTAAATATATATGATTAAAGTTTGCTTAAAAAGAATCAAATTAAATAAAGTTATACCTCACCACTATTCCAAGAAAAGATTATTTCAATTTTTTTAACAATCATGATGATAATTAGGATATGTTTTTTATAGCTCAGATATGTTAATATCTCATACGTGATTTCAATCGTTAATTATAAGTTTAACGATTAAGAATGACGGCAACCCGTTCTATCATAAAACCGACTACCTCATAAAACCTATATATATGGAGAAATCAATATCAAGTATCAACCTCTTTAATAAACAAAAGATTTAATCTAGATTGATACATGACTTATGATGTTAAGCAGAAAAATGGTAAATAGTTTTTTTAGTTGAGTTGCATAAGTAGTCACTCATTTTTTAATTATTAATTTTTGTAGTTAGATTTTCCTTTCATTTGTATGAATCCACTAACATTAATAGTTATAGTGATTTTCACATGATTTTTCTATGAGTGGAGTAAGTGGAGTAACCGACTATTTTTAAGAGCAAATGGAATAATTGGTGCGTGTAATTTTATAATTTTTTATGGATATTGCATAAAAATAGAATAAAATTATAGAAAGTAGCCAGTATTTAAATGTGTTAGTCTAAATTATAAATCTACGCTAATATGCATCAGTTTATAAATCTAACAATAAAAAAGACTGAAAACTCACTTAGGAAAAATTAAAAGGAAAAAGATTACCATAAAAATTTTATTAAAATTTTGCAAATGAATGACAACTTGTACTACTATAAGCCAGTCTTTGATATATAGCTAAGGGATCACCTAATGACCTATACAAAAAAAGGTTTAAATAGTATTTAATATATCTTTTTACGTTCTCACTCAAATAACAAATAATCAAGGAGCAAACTACATGTAATCATGCATACTTGTTACTTATAACTTTTATTCCATTGGTAATAATATGTTGTTCTATTGCCTTCTCAACAAAAGTTAGCTTAACAAAAGTTCAACAGTCATGCAAAGAAAACCTAGCAAAAAACTATGCAAATAAATATTCTTTAATTAAATTTATACGAGGAAACTTTATGAAGAACCTGATCCAAATGATTAAAATCTATCAGCTTTTAAATTACTTAATTGGCATATACTTGGACCGGAATATATCAGTATATATATTTTGAAAAATGATACGTTTACTAAAAATACAGTAAGTATTTTTGTAACTGATAAAGAAATATTTAGTTTGATGGTTATATGTTGTGCAATATTGTGAGGGAAATATTTAGTTTGATGGGAGCCATTTGCAAGAAATTTTGTTTGGAACCCGTTAGAAAAAACCAAAATATAACTTTTAATTATAACTCATTTCAATGGTGATCGAAGCAGTCAATGGTGAAGGTGAATAAAACGGTTTACAATGTGTTTATCTCTTAATTGCAGTGATTGCGGAGGCTCGGATAAAGTGTCGTAGATTAGGGATCTACGAAGAAGACAAAACATCCGCTTCATCGCATTGCAAGAAACAAAGTTAGTTGACATCCACAAAATTCAGTTTAACTAAATATGGGGTGAAAATAATATTGATTCTGTTGGGGCTCCATTTATAGAAAAATCAGGAGGGCTTATTTGCGATCACAAACATAACAAGCGCTAGAACTTATAACAATAATGTGTATGGGAATTAGAAATGAATAAATGAGGTTGTGAACCTAGTCAACATTTATGCACCACAACAAATGAAAGAAAATCGACAGCTATGGACAAACTCTATGCGCTGAAATCTCAGCTACCTGTGTTGATACTTGATACTGACGCTATCAAATCAAACAAAGCTGATCATCACAGACCGGGTAAGTAGGTCATCAAACAACACATGCTCCTTCGCATGGATTAGATCAAGAACACTATCATAATCTCAAACAAAGACATATGTGATCTTGAGGAGATAGGTAACAACTATGAATCTCACACAGGTCCGGACTTGTGGGTTTGGCATAGTGATGTCTCTAAAACATTCTCCACCCAATCATGCAAGTCTTGGCTCAGGGACTGCATAACACTTGTGCATGTTGTTAAAACTATTTTGGCGATGTGCGGTTGCTAAAGAACTATGGAGACGTGTAGCATGGTGGAGTAAGTGCAACCTTTTGGGGTCAATCAATATCATGGGGATCCTTTCTCATTCGGTTATGAGACAAGGATACTCATTACATTCCAAAATCACTATCTTTATTGTACAGATCAACTAGAAAATGTGAAGTCCAAATGAATCAATTCTAAATTTGGAATTAACCAAGTCCTCTATGTAGGTAGTTAATCTGGTCACCATAATGTGGTTATTTCATCTTTATGTGACAAACTAGATTAGTACTCGTGTACTACACGGATTTTAGTTTTCTAGGTTTTAACTAAATTTAAATATCAAATTTATTTTTAACATATACCTTATTAGATCGATTTGGATATTTACAAATATATTCATATAAAAAATCATACGTTAAAATAAAGGATATGATTTATAACAATTAGTAAACTTTTTATTTGAACATATCATGTTAAAGGATAATTCATGATAATTGTTAATTTTTTATTTGAACATATCGTGTTATGAGATAATTAATGATAATTAATAAAATTTTAATTTGAACATATCAGGTTAAGATATATCATAATAGTTGATAAATATTTTATTTGAACATATCGGGTTGGGAGATAATTCATGATAATTTGTAAAATTTTAATTTGAACATATCGGGTTAAAATATAGATCATGATAATTAGTAAATTTTGTATTTAAACATATCAGGTTAAAAGATAATTGATGATAATTAATGTGTGAATTTTTTATTTAAACATATCGGGTTATTTCGAATATGGAGCATACCATGACCTGTCTAAAAATTCACCATCAAATTAATTTAGAACATGACACCTAAGCAAAATCTTATGTGGAGTAGCTAAAATGGTGACATGTGGATAAGTTACTCAATTATTAGAATAGGTAGATAGGTAGATGTATTTTAAATTTCAAATATATCGTTTTGACGTAGTTATTTTTATTTACGTTTCTATATAATTTATTTCAAAACTAAATCCGGTCAAATATGATTTATTTTTACTTGTTATATATTATATATGTTTTCGTGCTTCTTAACGCTAATACATACGAAATAATGTTTTCTTATATTCCAAATTAATATATCGTCTATCCCGTGTTAATTTTTATTTGGGTTTTGATTTAAAGTTTATTAAATATCATCCGTCATAACACACTAAAAAATTCGCAACTCAATTATCATCCGTATTTTTATAATTACATCAAAAATCATTAAATTTCATCTCTTCCTCTAATTAAATAATACTTTTATGCATTCATTATTACAGTTTTTCTCCTCCATTCATAATGAATTTTATAAAATATTATTGTAGTTGACAATATTTTTTTTAAATATATACAATTTTTATCTCCTTCTATCACTATTTTTTTTCTTTCCTCTACTCACCGGTCCTAACCATACCTCAAAGATAAAAACTTACATCAATTTGATGAATATGTTGTGAATGCCCTAAAAGTCTAACATAACACACTAGTTTAATCTATAAAAGAACCAAAATGAGACATTAACAATATAAAGGGATAATTATGAACTTTTAAAAGAAAACGAGTAGTTGAATGAAAAATGGGAATGCAACAAAAAATATTTATCACTTTTAAAAAAGTGAATTTTATTTTATCACTTTTTTCAGTTGCTTTACCTCCACGCTCCGCTGATTGATACATTATTTATCTTTTGGCTCTTTTGACAGCCTTGATGATTGTATCAAGATCCTAATGATTGTAGTAAGATCCTAGACAACTACAATTTTCAAGAAACAAACAACATTTTATACAAACTTAGTCAATGAGCCGATTCAAAATTTTTTTAATAATTTGGCGGGATTTAATAAAAAAAAGCAAGGTGGGATTAATAAACTTTAGTAAGGGGCTAGTCCCATATACAAGAAAAAGATGACCAAATTAGAAAGATATAGTCACTTAGAAATTAAAGGCACTTCATTTTTCCCAATCGATGTTGTGGCGCTTAAATCTATTTTTAACCCATAAAAATGAGATAACTTTGATACACCTCATTGTGTTAATGACCGAGGGTTGGGAACCTTTCTCGTTTCTTTATTTCCATACACACCATATAGTTGAATAGACAATAGCCTGAATCATCTTCTTTTTTTATTTATCTTTTTATGCATGGTCATGAATCTTTAGGAGGTCATCAAAAGAAATTGCAAAAATAGGAGCGATTTTCAGCCAAGAACTTATGAACGACCAAACAAGGTTGATGAAGTTACACGAAGTGAAGATATGATCGTTTGATTCAATTTGATCGTTGTAGGTTGGGCATAAAGGGTTTTGGATAGGGTGTCACACCCCGACCAAGGGGGTGGGCCGTGACGATTGAATATCCAACAAAACACAGCGGAAACTATGTATGCATTGATAGTGGGCCATAGGTTTACACGTAATATCAGTGTATTCTAAGTGTACAACAAAGGGTACAATAGTAAACTCTAACAAAAGCAGTGAGACTAGTTGGTATACTATTCCCAAGTAGTCTTCCTCTATAATTTGTCTATAATCTTTGCGTGTTTCTTCTAATCAGGGTCTTCTAAAGCTATCAACCGTGTCTAAATGCACATCTAATGTTATAAAGTCTAGTTGTATACTTCCATCGATAAATCATCTGAATACTTGAAATACATACCCAAAAATACGTCAACATAAAGTTGGTGAGCTCATGGGTTAGTAAAAATTATGACACTAAAACATTATATTTTATGGTGTACGGTCGACAATATATGTAGCCAAACCTGTTCGGATTATACCCAACCCGAATACAATAAATAATAGTCCCCTAACCCAAAGTGGGCTAACGTGCTCTGCTAAGCACCGTCATATCATTGAACATGTGGCTTAACGGTTTTCAACCTCAGTGGGGGTATGCCACTGTACGCGGGGGATTCCCAAATAGTACTATTCACATATCAAAGGGCTCCTGCAAGAAGTTAATGGCTACCGAAAGTTGTACCAACGTTTGGGGACAAGTAGCAGACGTGTTACACCATGAAAATCAGTTTATATAAACAAGTTTAGTAGGTATGTATCAGCCCCAAAAATATTATGTAAAAAGGGGGTTCATGAACTCACCTGTAGCTTGCTCAAGAACTTCCTAGAAAATGGTTTGCGTGAGAGTCCTACCTCCTAGCGGACTTCCTATGTTTAGTTTAATCAAGTTAGATTCTAAAATATATAAGTCTATGGGCGTTCCATAACGGGTGCGTTTGTCTTTCGGTTGTATAGTCGTTTTTGTGTTCTCGTTGGTTCGTTCTTGTTTTAATACTTAAATCCATATTATTTTAGTTTAATTCAGTAAGTATTTAACTTATTTTTCATAAAAATCAGAAAGTTTAAGTGTTGTCACTTTTAGTCCCTCAACTTTGTTATATTGACACTTTTAGCCCTAAAGTTAGGTTTTTAGTTATAACTTCTCATTTCTAGGTGTGTTAGTGTTGCGTATTGGTCTTATACCTATTTTAAGGTTAACCTACTGTTCTTAAGGTGTTTATCAAGTTCGGGGTAGATTTCGAGTTCACCGGTTTCTCCGGTTGCGGTAAATCGTTACGTGTCGGGTTATGATTTGGGTTTTTGAGCTTATTTTGATCTTGGGCTTTTATACTAAGTAAAAGGGGTCTTAGTTACCGTAATATATGGTGTTTCATGGTTTTTAGGTGTTTCAATTATTTTCTACAAATTATTTTAGTAGTTGTCGGTTTACGGGTTTTTAAACTTAAATAATTTGTATAAAATAATTGGTACTTCCTAAATTGTTGAAATGTTGGTTATAGCTTATTTAATCAGTAACTAAGTGATTTTTAGTCCAAAAGTTGAGTTTTAAGGTTCGTTGGCCATTTTCGTATTTTAACGCGTGTGTAACCGACGTATGAACGATTTATTTACAAAACATCTTTTTAAACATTTTTATTCTTTAAAATACTTCCTTGGGTTATATATACTGTATAAAAAGTGGTATTTCTAATTAAAAGGTATTTTTCTAATTTTTGTGCTTTTTACCATTTACTTGGTCTTTTGTATTCGAAAATTTATAATAAATAGGTTAGGCTTATAAAAATTATGAAACTTGTTGGGATACTTAGTTTTTGTATATAAAAGCTTCTGGAATTATAAAATATCAGATTTTTCTTGCTTCGTTTGGTTTCGTGTTTTTAACGTGTTCGGTTCGGTTAAGATTACGTTTTATGCTTAGAGGGTCCTTGGTAACATTTTAAGTCTTAAAATAGTTATTTTATACTTATATATGAGTTTAGGTTCTGTAAGTTTGGTCCAAAGTGTCCTTAGTTATTTTATACGAATTTTTGTATTTTAATCCTATTAAACATTCAAAAATTCATAGTAATTACATTCTTTTTAGGAAAATTATGAAATTTATTTTCTAACTTAATTTTAACATATTTAAGCTACTGAGATAATAAAAATTTGATATTTTTACATTTTTGGTATTTTCGTTGTTTTGTACGTTTTAGCTTCGGTTATTGTTCGATTTTTAAGTTCACCCATAAACAATCAATTATATTCTGTCATATTTACCTATACAC
Source organism: Tagetes erecta (assembly GCA_030867185.1). NCBI lineage: Eukaryota > Viridiplantae > Streptophyta > Magnoliopsida > Asterales > Asteraceae > Tagetes > Tagetes erecta. The sequence continues at coordinate 73,046,491 of CM061490.1, read as the reverse complement.
ATATATATAACAGTAAGAATAATAAATTTTTGTATTTTTATACTCCCCATACGTTTTTATGAATATTTGTGAATTTATCCAGTTTTAATATTAAAAAATGCATAATAAATAATGTACAACTCTAAAAATCATGAAATTTATTTTGTAACCATATTTTATTATAGAGAAGCTCCAGAAAATATAAAATCACGTTTTTAAGTTTGTTGGTTGGGTGTTGTTGTTTTTCCTAAAATAAAGGGTGTAGTTTGACTATTTTTGTCAAACTTGTATATTTTCATTTAGAAAATGGTTTTATGGTTTTTGATACTTTTGTTACTGAAAAATGAGTGTTTGGAGGTGTTCAAAAATATATGGGAAGTGTTGGTATTCTTTGTGTGTAAAAATGGACGTTTTGTGCACGTAAAGTGTGTTTTCGGGTGTTTTCCCGTTACCTTGAGGTTGGGAGTGAGTGGGGGTGCACTTGGGGTGCTATGAGGGTCTCGTGGGAGGCTGGAACTTGACTGGAACAGGGCTGGACGTGGGCTGGTCTCACGGTGCTTCTTCGTGGGTCGAACGGTTTTTGCTTCGGTTTGCTCGGTTGTCGTTTCTTTGGACCCGTGGCTCCTTTTGGCTTGTGTTTGATGATGTTGGTCGACCTTAGAGTATTGTTGCTGCTGTGTTTCGAGTTCTTTGTAGTGAAGAAGGTGTTTGAAAGTTGAGAGAATGTTGGAGAGTGTTTGTAGGTGAGTTGTGGAGTGTAATTGTAAAATGAAAAGAGATGTGGTGTGTGTTTGTGTGTGTTTCAGCCGTAGAAAAGGAAGAGAGGGGAGAGAGGATCTTGCTTGGATTGTGGAGAGATCATGGGGAGATTTTCAAGCAAGGTGGTGGTCTCCAAGGTGCATGCATTGGTGTTTAGGGGTGGTTATGTTGGGTAGTAGGAGACATTAGGTTTAATAGAGTATAAGTATTATTTAGTTATTTTGTTAATTAGTTTTTATATAATCTTGTATTTTAAATAAATTAGTTAGTATATAAATATATTGTGTTGTTTTTATAAAGTTGGTGAATTAAATTGTATGTTGTAGTTCATATAAAAATATGTTGTGTGTATATATATGTATATGTGTGTGGTCGTATGAATGTATGCATATATCCATGCATGTGTGTTTTTATTTAGTAGTGTAAATAATTGGTTGTAGGTGATTAATATTGTGTGTTGGTTGTATGTGTAATTGTATATAAGTGTAGGTGTTTATTTAATGGATTTGTTAATATATATATGCATGTATGCATGCATATTTACGTATGCATATGTGGTTATATATGTTGAACGGGTTGATTTTTATATAATGTGGGTGTTGGTTTATATAAGTTGGGTGACTAGTGTGCAAATATTTATTTATGTGTTTGCATGAGATTTTATTGGTTTTGATAATTATATAAGTTTTGTGTATGATCACATATATATATGCCTTTGTACGTATGCATGTATATATTTATATATGTGTACAAGGTTGTCTTGTGGCTATTAGGTTCATAAAATTGGTATCTTTATTAATTTGTTATGTAGCGTATGTTATAAGTGTAATTTAAATTATATATCCTAATAATTGGTAATGCTAAAGATACTAGTGGGGAAAAGTCTATCTAACTCATGATAGTAAAAATAAATTTCTACGCGTACTCGGGTATTTAATATGACGGGTTTCGTCATCGGTGCTTATTGTAAACATACATGGGCCAAGCCTATAATCTAAGTTAGGCCTAAGCCCAATAAGGGTTGGGCCAAGCCCAATAATTTAAGAGGGACCTAAGCCCAATAATGGATGGGTCAAGCCTAATGGGTTTAAAAAAAAAATTCGGGCCCAAAAACCGGGATTGTTACATAGGGACCCTCACTTGGAAAGGGCATCACGGGTTGGTATTCTATCCATGTTTGCACGCCATACAAGGGTATTGACTTTTGAAGGCACCCAATTATTCCATTGGATTATTTTTGTCGGTTGATGCTGATCATGATTATCAAGATGCGTTTTGATATACTGTACTGTGTTTTCCCCATCTACAACATCACCCCAAATCCATTTGTCCTTCTTATCTTTGTAACATTGTTTAGAAGACAAGGGTCGCACATAGTTTTGAAGATCTCAAACATCGCTATATATATATATATATCAATTAGTGATGGCCTGCACCAACTCCAGTTCCATGTATATACACCATTGCAATTGGTAACTTTCTCAGCAACCGTTGCTTCCATCGTCACTTCCATAGAAAACATGCTTGGGAAGAGAGCACGGAGAGGATTATCATGTATCCAAGGGTTGTTCCAGAACGAGGTAGTCTCCCCATTTTCAATATCCACCTGTATAAAATCAAGATTACATTATATATTATATTTTTATCCTTTAAGAATATACGAAATTTCATATTTCCTCAATTAACTAACGAAATAACAGAAAACGTTCTTTATGTTAATAGTTAGTTGCACGTTACGTCCTTACCACTAACGATCATTTTATGGTTAAATGAATCCATGTGCTTGTCATGTGATGGTAAGAAAAGTTAACGACTGTTAGTGATAAGGACGTAACGTGCAACCAACCGTAAACATAAAAAATAAAAATATTATTTCGTTAGTTAAAGGACGAAGAGTGAAACTCAATGTTTTGAAAACCGGACCGGATACTGAACTAGTATTATATTTTTAATGGTCGGACTGGTCGAACCGGGGTCAGATCGTGGTTGGACCGGGGTCGGATGAAATATATATTTTCTAAAGTAACACCATAAGAATTCTAATTTAAACACAACATAAGTTCAATAATATTAGGTTACTAGATTAGTACCCGTGTATTACACGGATTTTAATTTTATATGTTTTAATTAAACTTATTTATAACATATCTTTATTAAATCAGTTTAGATATTTACAAATACTTTCCTAACAAAAGTCATACACTAAAATAAAGGACATGATTTATAATAATTGATTTTCAATTTGAATATATCATGTTAGGAGATAATTATTTATGATAATTGGTATACTATTTATTTGAGCATATCAGGTTATGAGATAATTAATGATATTTGTTATATTTTATTTGAACATATCGGGTTAAGCGATAAATTATGATAATTGGTAAATTTTTTATTTGAACACATCGACTTGATAGATAATTCATGATAAGTGGTATTTTTTTATTTGAACATATCGAGTTATTTCGAATATGGAGCATACCATGACCTGCTTTAAAATCAAACATCAAATTAAATGAGAGCATGACACCTAAGCAAATTACTATGTGGATTAGTTAAATTGTTGACATGTAGATGAGTTACTCAATTATAAGAATAGGTAGATACTACAAAAGTAATAATAAAAACAAGTTCTAACGTCAAAAATCACTAAAAAATTATAATTTAAACAAGTTTGAATGTCAAAATAAAGCGAGTTCATCATCTTTATCACTTAAAACATCAATATATTGGCTTTATTACAAAAAATACAAAAATAAATAGATGTAAACATAAAATCCAAAAAAATCAAACACAAAAATATGATTTTTTTTATACTAACCCGGTTCAACTACGGTCCAGCTCCGGTCTTACCAGACCGGTTCGAACGGTTCGAACAGTTCAATCCGGTTCATAAACACGTATCAAACTGTGTCTAATTGAACCGGGATTCTTACAAAAATGGTCCAACCGCAGTCGGCTTGTAACATTTGCCCCATTCCGAATAGTAAACCCGAACTCGTCCGAAACATTCAAGTAATAGTTCTAAATTACCATGAAATAAAGACAAGTTACGTGGACATCTTGTTTAAACAATTGAATTTAATCATTTAGTATATTAATTATTCATTATTTCTTAGAATTATAACTTGTAGAATAATTATAAATTATGAGATTTTATAAAAGAAACTAACATATTAAAAAGAGTTTTATAAAGTTAAATAGTTTAGCTAAGTTAGTGTTTTATTTACAAAACAAACTTTGAGAGTTAAATGTGTTATTTATGAAACTTATTTAAAAACCTTTTATTAGCACAAAATAATAACAATACAAAACTTTAAGGGTTTGAAGTGTAAATTAGTTTAAATCAAAAACTGCAATTTAACACAAAAAACAGGGGATAAATGGTAACATTTTCAAAACCCAACCCCCACCCCCGGTGACCGTCTCCAGTGACTCCGGCGATGATCCAAACCAACAAATATTCACCATTTAACACCGATTAAACCGTTTCCTCATCATGATCTGCCGGGTTCAAACTCGAAACACCTTTAATAGACCAGATTGATGCCGTAAGATCGAACTAAATCAAAACCCACTTAATCCAGCCAAACTTAACTTCAGTTCAACAAAACTGATCAACAAAATCAAATTAACTTGATCTAAAACATCCCTTTAATCGATTACTATGAGATAAACGAGTTTAAGCAGTAATTATCATGATAAATCACTTGAATTATGCTTGACTTCATCCGAATTCAACTCGAATTCGTTACAATACTTCGACCTCAGTTCTGTTGATTATATAATATCACAATCACTCATACTAATTCACACTACCTTTCTGCAACATCAATTACGACTTTAACACACATGCACAGTGAATCCGACCTCTGTTCTTCATCATCTATGTGCAGCAGTCGATCGGTGTATTCGGGCTACGATTATCTTCAATTAGCAGAGGGCTTTTAATCCTCTAACATCAACAAGTGAATCTGCATCTTTAATTTCATTATCATCAACATTTGAATCACCAATTTGATTCTGCAACATCGTTCTCTCTTATCCTCTTCTATCTTCATCCATCGACCATCAAACAGGTAATTAAATACCTCTTTACGCTCGTTATCACATGCTGGTTATCGTATTGATGTTTGATTTCATATACAGATTGGTTCAATGTTCAGATTTTTGTGATTAGGGTTTATTCAAGAAGATGGGTTTAAGATAAGTGATAGTTAAGGACGTTTTGGTTTTGATATAAAACAATAAAATAGGTTCTGGTCGGATGGTTTGTGTTATCACATAATGATCAAAAGGTCCAGGGTTCGAGTCCCTTGACATGTTTATTTATTTTTGCTGCAGATTTCATTATTTGAAATTTTGAATAGATTTCATTTTATTATAACTTTATTTTTTATATATAATTACGTTACCAATTATTATAAAGATTAATTATGAAAAGTTTTGTAAGTTATTGTTATGAAAATATTTTCTTACAAAAAGTAAATTCCCATTTGCATCCCTATGGTTTGTCGATTTTGACAATTTGCAACCCTGTGGTTTCAAAATCTCATATTCACCTCTGACGTTTGCATTTTATTCCCATTTGCATCCAAAAAACTAACTCTGTTAGATTTTTCAGTTAACTTTTTCATTAATGACAAAAAAAACCCCAGAGATGCAAATGGTCAAAACAAAAACTTCAGGGATGCAAATGGTCAAAACTACTTGAAATTTTAACATATATTTATATAGGGGATGGATCAAGAGAGAACTCCATATGGAACTTGTATTCTGAATCTTGAGCTTGGCCGTTGCGTTGGCCTTTGATAACTAGTAGTAGGTGAGAACTAGAGAACTCCCATAAGACAAGTGATGAAATTTTAAAGTGGAGGGGCAAATTTGGAACTTTAAATATATAAATCTATAAACATTTCTATCTTTTGCATACATTAAGTTTTTAATTTTTTTTCACACCATTGGATCAAAAAATTTCAGTATCTTTCATTTGAGTATAAATAACGTTATAAAAAAATAAAATTTTCTCGTTTTTTTAATTTCAATACTTCATATATGTAGTATACAATATTATATGTTTTTAAATTGGAGAAAGTGAATATGGTGTTGTTATGCATCTAAATTACATGACAAACCATCAAAACTACATACTTTGATAAAATAACAAAGGTTCCATGATATTGATTTCGATGATACCATCACAAAAAAACAACACCGCCATGCCTTAATTCTAAATGTGGATTTTTCTCATATGATCGTATTCACATTGCTAGCAAATACTTGGTCCACGTTATGTGATGTGGTATGAATATGTGCAGCATGAGCATATCACAATACCAATTATAAGAGTTATGTTATGTTAATCTGTTAGTTGGAATTGGAAAGCCAAATTGGCGTACAATCGAATTTTAAAGGACAAGTAATTTTTTATTAAAATGAATAACGATTATTGAGTAAATGGGAAAGAGAAGAATTATGATCAAAGTGGAGAAGACCGGTCCGTCCATTAAAATTGAATAAAGATCAATGAGTTAGTTTTCTAATAAAAAATAATTTAACTTATTTTATCAAAGTTAGGTAATTTTAATGGTTTTACGTGTAACTTATGTGCATAATATCAGTATTGACTATCCTCTTTTAAAGTTTATAGTATTGCATATATGTAGTATCGTATATTACATATATGTAGTATCATACTACTACATATATGCAGTATATGCAATATTGATGCATTGTTATCTTATAGTTTGAATTTCAGGTTTATTTTATTTTGTTATTATATTTATCATTTATTTATTAGTTTATTATTATCTTTATATTTAGACATAGTATAAGTATTCGTTTTGTTTTCATTTGTAATAACTTTTTTAATATGGAATAATATGAACTTTGTTACTGGTCATTTGAGATCGTATGTATACTTTAAATAATTGTTAAACTCCCGATCCATTTGGCCTCTTCAAAAAATGCATCAAGTACAGTGATACTACATATATGTAGTATCGGAAAAACGAAAATGTGATTTTTAAATTTTTTTAATATAAATGAGGTATGGAAAGTTAGTAACGGTAAAGAAAAATATAATCAAGTACAAATTCGCAATATTACATATATGCAGTATGGAAATTAAAAAAACGAGAAAAAATATATTTTTTTATAACGTTATTTATACTCAAATGAAAGATAAAGAAATTCTTGATCTAATAATGCAATTTTTTTAAATAATATTAACGTATGCAAAAGATAGAAATATTTTAAGATTTTTATATTTAAAGTTTCAATTTTACCCCTCCTATTTAAAATTTCATCCCTTGTCTTTTTGATAGTTCTCTAGTTCTCAACTTAAAATGAGTTCTCTCTTGAACCCTACCCTATTTATATATAGGTGTGTTTGTATATATAATATACTAGTTTAGTGCCCGTGCTACGCTCGGGAAAATAACACACAAACAGTGATTTTAAGGATATTAATGGGACACAGATGATTCCAATCAATTTTAAGACAAAACGGTAGTAAAAACGTAACAAAAGATTTTATTTAAAAAATAATTATTTTATTATTGTAATACTATACTCAATTTAAAAAGATTTAAATCCTCTGTTTTATGGTGTAATTTTTTAAATGATCTCGTGTAAAAAAAGTTATGACTCTTTTAAAAAATTGAGCTAATTAATTGTAGATTATTATCAGCTTTATACATAAATTTCATTTTTATGCCCTGTCAAATATAAGATGACTCATTCACACCCCTTGTAGGAGAGGGTTTAACATGTAAATAATATTAAATTTCTAAAGACTCTCATAAATATTAGGGGATCAAAATTGTAATTAAGGGTAATATACTATTATTATAGATATATACATATTTAACTTATAAAAATATTATTATGAGACAAATTCTCTTATGATGCCATATAAACGAAAACCACCTCTAATGATGACAACTAAGCAAAATAGATTTTGCTATTTTGCTATATTATATAAGGATATGTGTGTGTGTATATATATTATTTATATGGTAAAAACACTATTACTTTTGTATATTTTAGGGAGAATGTTTTTATAATTAAAAGTGTTTATTATTATAGTTTTATTATTATTCAGTTATTTTTTTTCCAAGTGTATTATTTTATAAAACATTTTTTAATACACAAATAAATACATAGTTTCAAACCGTTATTTTCAAATATTTTTATTATCTTTATAAATCATATGTCTTCGAAACTTCTTTTTCTATACATTACTTATTTTTAGACCATTTTGTTTTTAAAACCTTATTCTAGAAGAGACTACCAAACAAATTTATGAGCATATGCCAGAAATATTTGAGCCTCAAAATGTATTATGACGGTTATGTTGAAAAGTGAAACATATAAAAAAAACATTTATAAAAATGAATGGTTTTATATAATGCATACTTATTTGTATACATAAATCATGTTATAAAACAAATGATTTTTTTTTTAAAAACGAACAGTTAGAAATAGAATTGGTTTAAAAACGAGGGCTCGTAAAAAATTTTAAAAGACCAACGATGTAAAAAAAAATTATAACATGTTTAATAAATAAGTATTTGTTTTTATATATTAACAACATGTTTTAAAAAACAAGAACAATAACATAATAATAAAAATAAAATAGTAATAAATAGTTCTAAAGATAAAAAGTTTTTTTTTATAAAATATACAAAACTAACAATGTTTTTACCAAAAAAATTATAACACACACATAAATATAGTCAAATTTGACAAAAAAATTCCTACTAAATATAAGCAAATTGAAAAAAAAACAACCGAATAATAATAAAACTAAAATAATAATAAATAGTTTAAAAATAAAATATTTTCTCTAAATTATACAAAAATAACATTGTTTTTACCATATAAATAATACACACACACACATATATATATATAAATATATGTTAAAATTTCAAGTAGTTTTGACCATTTACACCCCTGAAGTTTTTGTTTTGATCATTTGCATCCCTGGGGGTATTTTGGTCATTAATGAGATTTTAAAACCATAGGGATGCAAATGGTCAAAATCAACAAACCACAGGGATGCAAATGAGAATTTACTCTTTTACAAAAGTATATAAATTAATACAAATAAGGTTTACTTTTGTACAATCACATTTATAAATATCTTTTACGAGAAGCGGTGAGTTTAAACATGTAAAACATATAAAACGTTTAAATTTTATAAAAGTAGAAAGAAAACAATTTCATTTACGGATTCTTGTGTTTAGTACTCTCTTGATTCGATCAAATCATGTTTTATTTTTATTTACGACTATTTTCATGGTATCATGTGGAGGATTAATTTTTATAAATTTATTTTTATAGATAAATATTTAAGATATCATATTTGTTATGTCATTTAACGAACTAATGATTTAATTTCAAAAAGAGTTAAACTTAGATTACTTATTAAGTCATTGTTAAGATAAAACTACTACTAATACATTCTTATTTCCTTTTTCATTTTATTACTTAAACCCATATTCTGAAACCTAGATTCCTAGATCCATTTTAGTTATCATTCTAACATAGGATGACATCCTTTAGGTGGTCCTTAAGGAGTTTTCTGGTGCTTTTATTCATGATAGTCACTATGTATAGGTTGGACTCACCGGCTTGTCGGTGTTACTTTTGTATGTATTAGTATGACTTGTATTTGTAGATGTTCTAGCGAACCTACGGGCGAATCTATAGATTCTCCCGCAGTTCATGTTATCTTTTGTATTAGGTGTCGACTGGGCGAACCTATGTGCCCAGCGAACCTGTGTTGGTTCGCTAGATAGATTCGCTACAGCGAATCTATCAGCGAACCTAACACTGCTTTATATTGTAACCTTATCTTCATTTCAATACAACTTTTGCACATCTTTTACCTAAACTCTTACTGACTAATTGTGTTGTGTAATCGTTCACTTGAGGTGCTAGGAGCATATTCTACTTATCTTTGTAGCTTATATACCTCATTTGTGTTGTGTAATCTTGTTATTGGGTTTGGTTGGATATTATACATTTTGTTCATCAAGCATTGGTTATTTTGTGTTAAACAAGTCATAATAGCACTGGAAATCACGATCGTTATGGACCAACAATATGGTATCAGAGCCTTAGTGCTCTTGATTGTTTGATTCTAGTGATTTTTATGTTGATTTTGGGGTTTTTGAGTCGAAACTCTACTTGATTCTGTTCTGAGCTTGATTTGGTATTTTCAAGTTGTATTTTGCTCAAGTTGTGTGGTATTTGGTCATAGGAAGCCTTTAAAACAAACGTATCTGCAAATGGTCAAGTTTTGAAGGTGTTCGGGTTGCTTTTGTACTGTTACAGGTTGGTTCGTGACCCAGCGAATCTATCTGTTCTTCCAGCGAATCTAGCTGTTCTTCCAGCGAATCTATTTCAAATCTTTGTACTGTTGGTTTGTGTTGTGGCCAGCGAATCTGTCATTTCATCGAACGAAAGTTCACTGTTTTTGCTTATTGTGCAAGCGAAACTGCTGCCAAAATCAGGCAAGCGAATCTGTGCTTGTTTTGTCAGCGAACCTGTCTTTGGTTGTCTAGCGAATCTGTGATCAGCGAATCTTCCAGCGAATCTGCTGTGTTCTTTTAGCGAATCTAGTCAGCGAACCTATTTATCTTTAGCGAATCTATTATCTGTTCAAAATTATGACTTCATCAACACTGAATATGAATGATCTGGATAGCGTTCAACCTAACTATGACAACCCTCAAAATATGGTTAGCCCTTCTAAGTTAAATCTATATATTTATGTGACAATAAGTAAAAAAAAAAATAAAAAAAAATAAAAAAAATTATGATTTAATTTGTACGAAACAATATTTGTTTGTCTACATAATATTAGCATGCAGGTGTATTAATTTATGTGAACTTGTATATTATATTTCTTTATGTGAATCAATCTTGTTAGATTCAATGATAGATCGATAATATAAGCATCTAAACCTTATGTTTTTTTTTAAGATTTAATAGTTAAATCAAGATATGAATTTGTGAACACACACTTTAAATAACGACATATGCCCACTTATAATTCTTAATATATACACCTTAAAGTTACCCCCAAAATTTATAACCATCGACACATTTTATGTTAAAATATTTAAGTAGATATCATCTTTATAAATAATAATATGTTTACTAACTTATTTGTTACGTACTTGAGACCTAAGTTACATATCAACAACAAACTAAGTGTAGTAGGTTCTTGTGATGACACCTAGAATGCCTCAAGAGTGAACCTATTTCTATGTATGCCAACACACAAATCTAATACTAGCCTAAACATCAAAGCTAGAAACTAGTGTAATGATTACAATCCTAAAACGTACGTACCACTTCTATTTATATCCTTGGCTCAATTGATTTATTTACAATCCAAAAGTTAATCAACTAATCTCTTAACACACTTAATGTCATTGTTACATCTTTCTCTCGTATAGGTATAACCAACATAATCCTATGACACCATCACCTTAATCCATCATCAAAACCCATCGTCATATTCATCCATACCATCAAAACTTTAAGAACACACCATCTCTAGCTTAAACTCTTTCAAGAATTAAAGCTTATGATCAACTTCAAAGTATTACAAGGCTCCAATTTAAGATTATCAAAGTTCAAGTTTCTATAAATTCAAGCGGTTAACTCTTAGCCTCTCAACATCATCAAATCTCTAGAGAAATTTGCATATTTGAGTAACATTTTTAGCTTGGACTTAAGGTGAGTACGTAGCCCACTTTCTTTAATGTTTTGGGTGAAAAGCATACTCGTTATATTTGGCTTTATGATACGTGAGTTTCGTGGCCCATCTTTTAAACTATTTTGGGTGGAAAGCATGCTCGTTTTATTAAACTTTATGATGCTTTATTATTTAAGACATTGTTTTTACCCAACTGTCCGTTTTTACACAACCATTAATTCTGGATGAACCGACGGATCGTATGGGTAGTACTACTTGGGTAATCCCCCACGCACAGTGCCCTTGTAAAGGAAACCAACTCTGAGACCCGTTAGGTTTTGAGACCTACGTGGTCGTTGCGTGCATATTATCGCGCATGTGCATACATTTGTGACAGTTATTGGGTGTTAATATTCGGGAACTCAATTCATATTAGATGGGGATTGGGTGACCGGGTACAGGTTTGGTTGTGGACTTATCTAATTTGCATCATACTTGTTAAACTCACATTTATTTAAACCTGCGAACTCACCAACTTTATAGTTGACATTTTTAGTATGCTTTTCAGATGCAGTTTTTGATACGTTAGAAGTAATAATCAGAATAGAGCTTGCTATTGCCTTGACGACACATTCTAGAAGACTTGAGTGGAACCTATAAGTCGTAGACATTGAACGCTACAAGAGAAGCTAGATTCAACATCTAAGTTCTATTTTTGGGATAAATATTTATGTAAATCCCATTATACAGTCGAACAAATGTATACGTTAAACAATTAATGAATAGTATTATTTCCGCTGCTTTGATTATTAAATACCAGTCGTTACGTCTAGCCCCTGGCTCCGGGTGTGACACTAACAGGCCACCGAGGCTTGTTAGTGGTGAAAACTTTGAAGACTGGAAAAGATGTTTGAAAGCCTTTTTCTATTATACAGACTACAATAAATGGGAATCTATCGTAAATGGTCCGCACGTGCCAACAACAGTTGAAGGAACTGTTACTTCAACAAACACAAATCCAAGCACTTTTACTGAAACAGATATCAAGTTACTAGATCGAGACAAGAAGGCACTCGGGGCATTAATACTTTGCTTGCATCAGGATATCTTCAACAGGTTTGCTGAACACACAACAGCAAAAAGCCTATATGATGCATTGTGTGAATTTTATGATGGCAATGAGGATCTGAAACTTGATAGAAAAGCTCAAGTTGAAAAGGAATTCAACTCTTTCGTGGGATATTCACAAGAGAACTTGACTGATATTACAAATCGATTCTTATCTGTGTCAAGTAATCTGAAGAAGTATGATGATAAGCTGGGCAATCATGAACAAGTCGCAAAACTGTTAGATTCTCTTCCTCCTCAATGGAGTCTTCAAATCAAGCTGTTGAAACAAGAAAGAAACTTTCCTGACTACAAACTGATGGACGTTATCAACAAGCTGAAGTCTTTCGACCTTGATGTGAAGAGAAGGGAATATAATCAGTCAATGATGGTTCCAAACATTCCTTCTCAAAATGCTGCACTTATTTCATCCGCTGCAAACTCATATATATACAGTGCTGCATCTAGAGGATCATCAAGTCATGTGTCTACTAAATCTGCTGGTGCACCCTCAAATGTTGGTTCAAGCTCAAATGCATCTGTCACCACTCAGATTCCATCTGACACCATGGCCTTATTTGGAATGTTTGTGCACAGTTATGAAGCTCTTGTTGCAGGTGAGTTAAAAGGGAAGGGTATGACTGTAGAAGATATGTATCAGGTGGATCCGAATGATCTGGAAGAGACAGACATCCAATGGCAGATGGCTATGCTCACTCTTCGTGCCAGACGATTCATGGAAAGAACCGGTAGAAGAAACTTTGGAAATCAGGGACAGAATGGTAAGCTGGGGTATGACAAGGGAAAGTTACGATGCTATAACTGCAAACAATTGGGCCACTTCAAAAGGGAATGCCCATTGCCAATTGTTACTGAGCCAGTTAACTCTGCAAATCCAAGATCTGCTCCAAATCAAGAAAGGGTTGAGGAAGCAAAGTCAAAGAATGAAACTGCACTGCTCACCAACTTTGATTGGAGTGCAGAAATTGAAGAAACCAAGGAGGAGATTAATCATGCCCTTGTTGCTGAGATTGCTGAGATTGATGACAACGATATAAATTGCTTTGATCCATTCAAAGAATTTTATGGAAATGATGAGGAAGAGAAAGTGGAGAATGCTGATAAAGATCAATCAGATGTTATTGTTCAAGGACATCTGAATCATTCAGGGTTGGTTTGTGAAGCTGCTGTTAATGAAGTGAAGCATGAGGAGGAGTCAAAGCTTACTTTGGAAGAAATGATTGAGAAGGCAAGGCTAGATGCAGTTGATGAATTCAAAAGAAGCACTCCCTACTGCCAGTGTGATCGTGCTCTTGCTGCCGAAAAACTGGTAATTGGTCTTCCTTACGATGTTATTGAAGATATGTGTTCATCTGCTTGCAAAATTCGTTTAATTGGCATATACAAAGCTAACAAATTGTTAATGTCAAACGAAAACGAATTAAAAAGAACTATCAAAGAGCTTAAATTAAGTGAATCAAAATATTTTGTCAAATTAAGAGAAGCTTTAAAAGAAAATGAACACTTAAAAAGAACTCTTTTGGAAAAGAACTGTGAAATTAACTACTTGACTGAGCAAGTTACACTTGCTGAATTTGAAGCAAGAAAACTTAAGAATAAATTGCAGCAGTGGACTATATCTGGTATGAAAAGGGAGGAACTCTGCAAGAAACAAAGGGGGGCCAGAGTTAAGACGGGTTTGGGTCTTAGTAACAATGAAACATATGCATATCCTCCACCTAGTACTTTCTGTTACTCTCATACACCTATTCCTCATCCCTCAAATGAGTTAATTCAAGAGATTATACAGAATGATACTGACAGTTCAATTGCAGGTTTAAGTGAAGTAAATCTTAAGGAGGTTAGAGAGGATTACGCATATGGTGGGAGTGTTGGGCTCGGTTGTTCTGGCAGTAGTGATTGCAGTAGTTCTGATTCCAAGAAGTCTTTTGAAGACATTAGTTTAATTAATTCTGTTTGTAGTAATGTGTCATATTCAGACAATTCCATGTTTAATAGTAATTTAGGGTGCTCTACTTCTAACCCTAATGTGTTGAATGATGATTCGATTGAAAATATGTGTGTGAATGACAAAGACAAACTTTCAGGTCATGTCTCTGAAAGTCAAACCAAAACAAACTGTTTTCAAAAGTTCTTCACTCATCAAATTCCATCCTTCACACCAGTGAGAATTTCAAAACCAAAAGACAAGGAATCATCTTTTTCATACATTCTTAAACCAAAACCTGAATCTGATAAAGTTAAAGTCACTACAGTTAAGTTAAAAGAACTCTATGACACTTACAGTGACTGTAACTCTCAACTATCTGAATGTGATGAGGAAATTGAAATGGACAAAATTCCTGTTAACAGACTTTCCAAAACTGGTTTGAAGTCTCATTGTTTTAAATGTGGAAATACTGGTCATACTGTCAAGCAATGCCCTAAGTTAATCCAAAATAGCTCAAAGCAAAAATCTTTCGGAAAAAGATTAAACTCATTTGTAAATAATTTCTTTTGCAATTCTTCATCTGCTCCAACACCCAAGTACACAAAGGCTTGGGTGCCAATTTCAAAGGTCTAACTTTTCATTTCTTTTAATAAATGTCAGGAACATTCAAATGCCGTTGTAAATAGTCATTGGCATATTGACAGCGGATGTTCCAGACATATGACAGGGTTGAAGGACCTCCTGACTAACTATAGGATCATAAATGGCGGCTATGTTGCTTTTGCGGGAGACAAGAAAGGTGGCAAGATGATTGGTCAAGGAGAAGTCTCAAATGGCTCACTTACTTTGGAAGACGTCAACTATGTTCCTAAACTGGCATTCAACCTTCTCAGTGTATCACAAATCTGTGATAAGAATATTCCAGTGATGTTTCTTCCAAATGAATGCTTATTCTTGAAGCCAGAGTTTACTATTCCTGAAGATATGGTGATCATGCGAGCTCCGAGACGAAATGATACCTATATGCTGAATATGGGATCATAGGAATCAAATTCCACCGTGACCTGTCTCCTGTCTAAAGCTTCATCTTTTGAATCGTTTCTGTGGCATAAACGTTTAGGGCACATTAATTTTAAAATTCTGAATAAATTGGTTAAGAACAATTTGGTTAGGGGTTTACCACTCAAAGACTTTTCAGTGGTTGAGAAATGTATGGCTTGTGCTAAAGGAAAACAGCACAAAAAGCCACATAAACTTAAAATTACAAATTCCATCTCAGAACCTCTCGAATTGTTACATACTGATTTATTTGGTCCAATAAGTGTCAAATCTATTGCTAAAAAGTCTTATTGTTTGGTTGTCACAGATGATTACTCTAGGTACACCTGGGTGAGATTCATGGCAAACAAGAGTGAGACTGCCGAAGAGTTGATGAAGCTGATTCCTCTAATCGAGGTTCTTGGTAAGAAGAAGGTTCAAGCCATCAGAAGCGATAACGGAACTGAATTCAGAAACCACATCTTCAACTCCTTCTGTGAACAACGGGGTATTCTCAGACAGTTTAGCGCCGCCCGAACACCACAACAAAATGGTGTTGCTGAAAGGAAGAATCGAACCCTTGTGGAGGCCGCTAGAACTATGCTGATTGAGTCAAAGCTTCCAATTATTTTCTGGGCTGAGGCAGTTAATTGTGCAGCTTATGTTCTTAACAGGGTACTGATTGTCAAGGAAAAGATGAAGACTTCATACCAACTGTTTCGAGGGATTAAGCCGCTGATTGATTTTCTACGCCCCTTTGGATGTTCTTGCACTCTTTTGAATACTCAAGATCAGAAGACGAAGTTTGGGGCTGTCTCTGATGAATGCTTCTTTGTGGGATACTCGAACACACAAAAGGCGTATCGTGTTTACAACAAGCGAACGCGGATTGTACTGTGACACCCCGCCCGGTGGCGGAAAACACCGGGCTGTCATAGAATTGGATATCCGTAGTAAACAAAGCACATGGTGTTACCTTTATTAAAATCTAATAGTTATTATCATAAATTTGGCAAAACCCAAGTCTTAAATGCGAAACGACAAATTCATAACAACAGTAAATGAAATAGTCATGTTTAGTATTATTTATAGGTCCAAGTCCCTATGTCTTGAATAGCAAAGAAACAAGCCAAAATCACGCGCCACCTGAAATACGCGAAAATAAAGTTAGCTACACAAGCTAGTGAGTAAAACCCAATTGAATAGTAATAGTATTGAAATCCGAGATCAACAAGATATGCTGCGCAATCCCATATGTATAGTAATTTTGTAATATTACTCGACCAGGACCCCTAGAATAGAATAGCACACCAACCACAATAGAAACCATAGTATCTCGTCTAGCCATTTATCATGAGAACCACTCATGTAATAAATAATGATAACTTTTAATACCCGTCGTTTACCGTCTCGATATATAAGTCATCATTTAGCAATTTAGGGACATGGCATAGTATAGCATCATAGCATAGCAACATAGTATAGCAACATAGCATCTCGACATAGTAAACATGGAATTAGAAAGGCCGGGTTTAAATCATCTATCGATGTTGTACAAGCAGGTGGGTTTGTCAAACCATTAGCGCTAACATTGTACCGGTGGGATTACAAAGCAATAAAACTACTTTTAACTAACACATACGATTGCATCCAGCGGCCAAACTAGACTAACATATTTGTATGATCTCTGTTAGAAAACGAATAGAAAACGCAAAATAGTAAAAGACGTATTTCAGCCCCAAAATAGTAAACTGGAAAAAGGGGAGTGAGTTTACTCACCTGAACAATATAGATAATAGCAACGCAAGAAAGTAACTAAATAGAATCGAGGATCGCCCAGATATTAGAATCACCTAATTAACCGGGAAAACCTAATTTAGAAACGAGACAATTAATATAGTAACTAGAATCAAGAACTTAGAAATTCTAGGGTTTTGGATTTGGGGTTTTAGGGTTTTTAAATTATAAATTGAAAATTAGGGTTTCAAAATATAATTTGGGAATTTAGGGTTTTTAAAGTACCAATTGGGAATTAGGGCTTCAAAATATAATTTGGGATTTAGGGTTTTGAAATACAATTTGGGATTTAGGGTTTTGAAATACAATTTGGGGATATAGGGTTTTATACGAAACGTTGCAGTATTTTGCATTAAACATATTTTATACGAAACCATTTTTAGATTAAACTTATGTTTTTAAGCTAATAAAATAGTTTCACCTTAAATATATTATTAGGGTATTTAGAAAGTATAATTAAATGGTTTAAAAGTGAAAAAATATGAAAATTAAAGAAATGAGGCCAAGGGGTTTCGAACCCGTGACCCTGAAGTATAAACCAACAGCACCAAACCAGTAGACCAGAAAGTCTTTTTGTTAATAATCTCGTTTTTAAATGTTTTTTAACATTTGTTCTCCAACAAACCCATTTCCAAATAAACCCTAGAATGAAGATCGATCCAATTGATCCAAACCTGTTAATCTCACCAAGAACAAGTATAGGGCTTTTAAACTACATAAGGTCGTGATCATTTTGATATATGATACTTACTTGTTTGGTTACGAATTGATACGATTGAGACGATGAACAAAAGCGACGGCCTTGAGGATCAACCTTGAGTTTATGATGTTTTTGTTAGAAATTGAATGAGCAGAGAGTGATAGCAGGTAACGCGAAGTGATTATGTCGAATGAATTGTGTTTTGGTGAACCGGAAATAGTCGATTGGGTTACGAGTTGTTTATGAATGAAATTGCTTAATTAGGTGTTAATGTGATATGTTTAGTTTCAATTGATTGTTGTTAACCGATTGCAGATGATGAGACCGACGTTTTGATGGATCCAATTTATTGGTTTGATACGTTTTGGATCGACTGAATATGTGGGTGTTTAATCCGAATCATAAATTGTTCTAGAATGGGTTATAGGTCGTTTGTAGAGAAATTAAAATATGGAAGCGGGTTCGAAACTCGACTAGGAGGGTTTTACCGTGTTTAGATTGGATTAAAATGGCTAAAACGGGTTTATGGAGGCTCGCCGGAGATGGATCTGCTTGGCCGGAATGTCGCCGGCGACATTGGAGCCGGAAACACGGGGGGGGAAAGAAATGGCTGGGTTTAAAAACAATTTACACAAACAGCCCCTATACTTTGTTTTGTTTTACTTATTAACTTAAACTTTTAAAACAAGTTTGAGGATTGACGGTTTTGGCCCAAAGTTAATATATATTTTCTTTAACTAACTTAATTAACCACGTTGATTCGTAACGAATATATATTTGGCGTTTTTATACCTTTAGCTCGCTTTTGAAGTTGGAATGTTATTTTGAGACTTGGAGGCGTTTTGGCTTAACGTTTTTACTAATTTTCTTTTACGCACTATATATATTTATTTATTTATATATTTTGGGATTTAGTTATTGTATTTACTAGTAAACGTCATATAGTAGTTCGATCATCTTTATCAAAACGATATACCATAAAATTCAACACGTTTTTATTCATATTAATACTGTCGAAACGTTACATTTCAGACAAATAAATACGAACACACTTAAGGATTGGTAGCTTCGGGTTTGAGTCGGGCATTCGGGTTTGGGTTTGGGGCAGATGTCACAGTCTCCCCTCCTTAAAGGAATTTCGTCCCGAAATTTGCAGCAACAAACGGTATTTGAAAACAATGCGAAGAGATCATCGTTAGGCGGCAAAAGATAACGGTTTTTATTTTATTTATTTTTACTGAAAGTTTCATCGAATTCGCGATAATCGGGACATATACGGAATGGGTCATCTTTCTTTTTCTTTACATCAGCACGAGCCAAAACGCGACATAACTCTAACGTCTATGCTTTTGAGTTTCAACGCAAGGCAAAAGTTTCAACCGTCGAAACTACTGAGAGTCATAGACAAAAGATAAGCATGGAGGAAATGTGACCTTGAAATGTAAGTTCGCACCATAAATATAAAAACCAATAGAAACATTTTTTTTCGCTTCGACTACCACATAAAGATTATCGAGTCTAACACAATTAATAGCAAATGATGAAACACAATCTAATGAAACAAAAGTCTTATCGGCCTCCAAATAAAATAGAAACGTAGAAATCATTTGGGAATCATATCGTTCACCACGTCGTTGTTAGCTTGAGCTTGATTAGCGATGATATTGAAGGTTCTAGCACGACCAGCTTGGTTAGCATTAGCGTTGGTGTTCACGTTGACATTGATAGGTTGAGGACAATCGTTGCGGAAATGAGTTGGATCACCACAGTTGAAACAAGCACGACCTTGATTACCCCGATTATTATTATTCCAACAATCTTTAGCCAGATGCCCATAACGTTGACAAACAGAACATTTAAAACATGGAGTTTCGGGAGCATGATGAAAAGGACATTGGTTGCATTTGGGCAAGAACCTCGTATAAGGCTTACGGTTATCATTACCCCTTTGCGGTGCCATAGGAGGAGCAGGAGCAGCAATAGCATAGTTGGTGGCATTGTTCTTACGCTTCTTGGAATTGAATGAGGATTCGGGCTTAAAACCCTTATAAGAATCGTCCTCAGATGATTTAGAATCGTCACTAGAAGAACCTTTAGACTTTTTGTTACCCTTACGAAACAGAGAGCCAGCTTGCACATGATTTTCAGTAAGGCGACCGGCTAAAGTCATTGCCTCACCTACAGTAGCTGGCTTACTACCCCAAACAGCATCTTGGATAGTCGTTGGCAGACCTCCGATATATTGCTCAATGCCACGAGAATCAGGAGTAACCATATTAGGACACAAAGTACTGAGCTGGGAGAAACGATCATTATAAGCCACATTATCACCACTATCTTGCTTAAGACCCCAGAATTCGCCCTCGAGTTTACGAATCTCGCTAGGAGGACAATACTTATTAGTCATGTTGGTTTTGAACACGGTCCAGGTTAAAGCTGTTACAGCGGCTTCACCGAGCCTACGCTTTTCATCATTCCACCAAGTCAAAGCACCCTTTTGAAGAACACTTGTTGCATATCGGACTTTGAGATTTTCAGGGCAATCACAATTAACAAAAGTACTCTCCATGCTTTCAAACCATTGGAGAAGTCCCGTAGCCCCTTCGTTACCGATAAATTTGGTTGGACCACACGAGTTGAAGTACTTAAGAGTACACTTAGGCTCATTGTTTTGATTAGCATTATTAAGTTGGTTCACGAGATTAGGCAAAATATTAGCCATTTGGGTCGCGATAACATTAGCAAGTCGTTGATTTCTACCCGCCATTCTACAAGATAGAAAACGATTTCGTGAGACATGGAACATTCTTTTTAAAACATAGTTCATAGTAAACACTTATTAAATTTGAATGGTATTTAGAAATATCATAGAATCTCCTTAGAAAACACTTCATAGTAAACATTTAGAAACCATAGAAACACAATCAAATAGTTTAGGGTGACATTTTAAAATCACAAAGAACCCATAGAAATAATTAGAATGTATAGAAAAATGATAGTATTGGAAGAAAAAAAAAATGATTAAATGGAATTTGAAGGCTTAGGAATGTGTCTGGGTTTGGACACTCAAGACTTATCAAAGTGTTAAGTTCGTTCTCAACGTATTCGAGAAAGCGTGCTTTAGCCTATAGGTTCACACTCATCTCGTACATCCCCAGGTAAGCATACAGGTCTCTTAAAGAGATTTATACGAAATGCTTGCCTTAGACAGGATGTCCGTGATACAGGCGTTCCCCCTTCCAGATTGCACACGTTTCCCACGTTTTCAAACTTACTTAAGACGATGACGAGATTCCACAAAGAGAAAGATCCTAATCTTACAGACGAGTCTCTTGTAGCTCCTTCGCGAAATCGGTTAAGAATTGAGATAAAGAAAAGACATAGAATAGTTCATAGAAATAATAAATACATGAATAAATAAATTCTGAAGAGTTCTCTAAGCACATTAATTTGCACTAAGGACTCTTAGGTTATAGTCTAGGTCGGTGTGTTTCTAATACCCTATCCTAGTTCTCTATAACCATGGCTCTGATACCAACTGTGACACCCCGCCCGGTGGCGGAAAACACCGGGCTGTCATAGAATTGGATATCCGTAGTAAACAAAGCACATGGTGTTACCTTTATTAAAATCTAATAGTTATTATCATAAATTTGGCAAAACCCAAGTCTTAAATGCGAAACGACAAATTCATAACAACAGTAAATGAAATAGTCATGTTTAGTATTATTTATAGGTCCAAGTCCCTATGTCTTGAATAGCAAAGAAACAAGCCAAAATCACGCGCCACCTGAAATACGCGAAAATAAAGTTAGCTACACAAGCTAGTGAGTAAAACCCAATTGAATAGTAATAGTATTGAAATCCGAGATCAACAAGATATGCTGCGCAATCCCATATGTATAGTAATTTTGTAATATTACTCGACCAGGACCCCTAGAATAGAATAGCACACCAACCACAATAGAAACCATAGTATCTCGTCTAGCCATTTATCATGAGAACCACTCATGTAATAAATAATGATAACTTTTAATACCCGTCGTTTACCGTCTCGATATATAAGTCATCATTTAGCAATTTAGGGACATGGCATAGTATAGCATCATAGCATAGCAACATAGTATGGCAACATAGCATCTCGACATAGTAAACATGGAATTAGAAA
Source organism: Tagetes erecta (assembly GCA_030867185.1). Lineage (NCBI taxonomy): Eukaryota > Viridiplantae > Streptophyta > Magnoliopsida > Asterales > Asteraceae > Tagetes > Tagetes erecta. Next base: position 73,024,275 of record CM061490.1, on the reverse strand, counting down.
GGCCGGGTTTAAATCACCTATCGATGTTGTACAAGCAGGTGAGTTTGTCAAACCATTAGCGCTAACATTGTACCGGTGGGATTACAAAGCAATAAAACTACTTTTAACTAACACATACGATTGCATCCAGCGGCCAAACTAGACTAACATATTTGTATGATCTCTGTTAGAAAACGAATAGAAAACGCAAAATAGTAAAAGACGTATTTCAGCCCCAAAATAGTAAACTGGAAAAAGGGGAGTGAGTTTACTCACCTGAACAATATAGATAATAGCAACGCAAGAAAGTAACTAAATAGAATCGAGGATCGCCCAGATATTAGAATCACCTAATTAACCGGGAAAACCTAATTTAGAAACGAGACAATTAATATAGTAACTAGAATCAAGAACTTAGAAATTCTAGGGTTTTGGATTTGGGGTTTTAGGGTTTTTAAATTATAAATTGAAAATTAGGGTTTCAAAATATAATTTGGGAATTTAGGGTTTTTAAAGTACCAATTGGGAATTAGGGCTTCAAAATATAATTTGGGATTTAGGGTTTTGAAATACAATTTGGGATTTAGGGTTTTGAAATACAATTTGGGGATATAGGGTTTTATACGAAACGTTGCAGTATTTTGCATTAAACATATTTTATACGAAACCATTTTTAGATTAAACTTATGTTTTTAAGCTAATAAAATAGTTTCACCTTAAATATATTATTAGGGTATTTAGAAAGTATAATTAAATGGTTTAAAAGTGAAAAAATATGAAAATTAAAGAAATGAGGCCAAGGGGTTTCGAACCCGTGACCCTGAAGTATAAACCAACAGCACCAAACCAGTAGACCAGAAAGTCTTTTTGTTAATAATCTCGTTTTTAAATGTTTTTTAACATTTGTTCTCCAACAAACCCATTTCCAAATAAACCCTAGAATGAAGATCGATCCAATTGATCCAAACCTGTTAATCTCACCAAGAACAAGTATAGGGCTTTTAAACTACATAAGGTCGTGATCATTTTGATATATGATACTTACTTGTTTGGTTACGAATTGATACGATTGAGACGATGAACAAAAGCGACGGCCTTGAGGATCAACCTTGAGTTTATGATGTTTTTGTTAGAAATTGAATGAGCAGAGAGTGATAGCAGGTAACGCGAAGTGATTATGTCGAATGAATTGTGTTTTGGTGAACCGGAAATAGTCGATTGGGTTACGAGTTGTTTATGAATGAAATTGCTTAATTAGGTGTTAATGTGATATGTTTAGTTTCAATTGATTGTTGTTAACCGATTGCAGATGATGAGACCGACGTTTTGATGGATCCAATTTATTGGTTTGATACGTTTTGGATCGACTGAATATGTGGGTGTTTAATCCGAATCATAAATTGTTCTAGAATGGGTTATAGGTCGTTTGTAGAGAAATTAAAATATGGAAGCGGGTTCGAAACTCGACTAGGAGGGTTTTACCGTGTTTAGATTGGATTAAAATGGCTAAAAACGGGTTTATGGAGGCTCGCCGGAGATGGATCTGCTTGGCCGGAATGTCGCCGGCGACATTGGAGCCGGAAACACGGGGGGGGGGGGGGGGAAAGAAATGGCTGGGTTTAAAAACAATTTACACAAACAGCCCCTATACTTTGTTTTGTTTTACTTATTAACTTAAACTTTTAAAACAAGTTTGAGGATTGACGGTTTTGGCCCAAAGTTAATATATATTTTCTTTAACTAACTTAATTAACCACGTTGATTCGTAACGAATATATATTTGGCGTTTTTATACCTTTAGCTCGCTTTTGAAGTTGGAATGTTATTTTGAGACTTGGAGGCGTTTTGGCTTAACGTTTTTACTAATTTTCTTTTACGCACTATATATATTTATTTATTTATATATTTTGGGATTTAGTTATTGTATTTACTAGTAAACGTTATATAGTAGTTCGATCATCTTTATCAAAACGATATACCATAAAATTCAACACGTTTTTATTCATATTAATACTGTCGAAACGTTACATTTCAGACAAATAAATACGAACACACTTAAGGATTGGTAGCTTCGGGTTTGAGTCGGGCATTCGGGTTTGGGTTTGGGGCAGATGTCACATGTGCAAGAGTCCTACTATGTTAACTGGCAAGAGTCAAACACTACCAGTATTGGTAGTGAACCGGCCTGGTTTTATGATGCCACCACTATTTTCAAATCATTTAATCTTCCTGACTCTGACGATGATGACATCATTCCACACACATCAGTTTCTATCTTTAACCATCCACCTCAACCACAACCACAACCACAACCTTCAGCTACACAACTACCTCCCACTTCATTTGATATTCCACCACCTCCACCACCTCAAACTGCTCCAACTTCTCCATCAGATATCCCATCCTCATCCACTACCATTCAATCATCTACCACTAATACAATTCCTTCAACTTCACATACTACACCTTCACAACCATCTAATCAAACACCATCAACCGAACCAAATCCTTTACTCCTCAACACTGACTTCAAAACCTTGAAAAACCATCCTCACGATTATATCATTGGATCTATTACTGATGGTGTGCGGACTCGGAGTCAGATTGGTTTGATTAATGAATGTCTTTATGCTGCCTTTCTGTCTCAAGTTGTTCCAAAAAATTATAAACAGGCACTTGAAGATCCTAGTTGGGTGGACGCCATGCAAATGGAACTGCAGCAATTCAGGAAGCTTAAAGTTTGGGAAATGGTTGATCTTCCTCCTAATAAGTGTCCTATCGGCACCAAGTGGGTTTTCCGAAACAAGCCTGATGATCGCGGTGTTGTTATCAGAAACAAGGCGAGATTGGTTGTTCAGGGATTCGCACAAGAGGAGGGGATTGACTACACCGAAGTTTTTGCTCCAGTCGCTCGCCTAGAAGCCATCAGAATCTTTCTTGCTCATGCTGCGAACAAAAACTTTAAAGTTTATCAGATGGATGTGAAATGTGCATTTCTATATGGAGATATCGATGAGGAGATCTATGTCTGTCAACCACCAGGTTTCGAGGATCCCGATTTCCCGTCAAAGGTTTACAAGCTTGATAAATCCTTGTATGGGTTACATCAAGCTCCACGGATCTGGTATGAAACTCTGACACAGTATCTTCTCAGCAAAGGTTTCTCTCGTGGGACTATAGATATGACACTATTCAAGAAGGAGGTGAATGGCGAGCTGCTGATCGTTCAAGTGTATGTTGATGATATCATTTTTGGTTCGACTAATGAAGGGTTGTGTAGAGATTTTGAGAAGGTGATGATGGATCGTTTTGAGATGACCATAATGGGGGAGATGTGTTTCTTCTTGGGGCTGCAAGTGGAACAAAAGCCTGATGGAATTCTGATCCACCAAGAGAAATATATCAAAGAAATCCTCACGAAGTTTGGCATGGATGATTCTTCTCCTGAATTGATTCCTTTTACAGCTCAAACATGCCTTACTTCCGATGATAATGGGAATCCTGTGGATGCTCATCGGTACCGCTCGATGATCGGATCTCTCATGTATCTGACTGCAAGCCGACCAGATATAACATTTTCCGTGTGTTACTGTGCTCGTTTCCAAGCCAATCCAAAAGAATCACATGAAAAAGTTATTAAACGAATTTTCCGTTACCTTAAGGGTTCCTCTCGTTTGGGACTTTGGTACCCAAAAGGTGGGAACTTTGATTTACATGCCTTTTCTGATAGTGATCATGCTGGTTGCAGGATTAACAGAAAATCAATCACTGGCGGATGTCAATATCTTGGAGAATGTCTTGTTTCATGGCAAAGCAAGAAGCAAACAACCGTCTCTCTGTCCACAGGAGAAGCAGAATACATTGCTGCGTCAAGTTGCTGTTGCCAAGTGCTGTGGATTCAGCATCAGATGATGGATTATGGCATCAACTTTCTTCATACGCCACTATTCTGTGATAATGAAGCTGCTGTTGGAATTGCCAAGAATCCTATTCATCACACTCGCACCAAGCACATTGAAACAAGAATTCATGCAATCCGGGATGCACAGGAAAATGGGTTTATTGATATTATTCCTATTGAAATTCGAAAGCAAAAAGCTGATCTTTTCACAAAAACTTTTGACAAACCACGTTTTTATGAACTGATCTCCATGCTAGGACTTATATCTTTTTGAAAACCTTTTTCTGTGAGAATCCATTTGTAAATATGTAAATGATCTTTTCTTCTTCTTCTTTGAAAAATCCGCGGGTCACTCGCTTCATCGCTCCGTCACTTTATTTTATCTTTATTTATGTATATATATATTTATTAAGAAAATCTGAAAAACAAAAATTTCTTATTTGATAGCTACAATATAGAAATTTTGGGGGAGATTTAAAATTAACTATTTATAGTTTTTCAAATTTTGCTATTTCAGGATCTCCATTTTGATTGATGTTGAAGAGGCGTTGATGGAGGTCAGAAGCATTGCGTTTGGGATATGTCAGATAGGCTCAGCCCGAAAACATGTAAACAGTGATTGAGCAGCCAAACATAACGTTCAAGATCTCGACAACAAGGATTATCTCCTTGACATGTTTGGATTGCACAAAGATAAAGGTTATGTCAAAAATGGGTTGAAAGCGTCAAATCTTTGCATTGATTTCCCTAAACATCCCAAATCACCCTCGCCCTATCCCCGAATCGAGTTTCTAGTATGCAAAACAAATAAAATAAAAAGCTGCTAGTGATGCTCTTCGGAAAAGCCTCTGAGTGAGTTACTCGTTAACTCCTCAGAACGTTTTGAGTCAAGTGCTTAACTCCTCTGCTATACGGAAGTATTGACCTGGAGTTGGTGGATCTTCTCTGCTATACAAAAGTATTGACATGAAGATTCACCGAGCATGCTCAAATGTTTATCTCCTCTGTTATACGTCGGTATAGACCTGGAGCTCTAGACTATTTGAGTTACCCAAATAATAAGTCGCATTGTGTTCAAAAGAATCAATTGCTGACAAGCTCCACTCACAAAGAAAAGATGCAGAAATTGCACAAGTGTCAAAAGAAGCTAATGCATCGGTCAACATTCAAAAGTTGATCATTGAAATTCAAGCAAAGTAAATCGTATTGCTCAGATATACCCTGATGACAGAACTCGTTCTTTTTACCTAGATGTCTGTGGGGACCGAGTTGTCTGAGCTTCTTCAATCAAACCATAAACATGATAAAAGAAGCTGCTGATCTCTTGTTGAAAGGACTAAGGCATGGGTTTAAATGGACAAACATATCTGCAATCCCGCCAATCAATGATTCTCCTGATTCTGCTCAAAACATCATGAAAAATATATATCCTTATTAGCGTTTAAAATTCCTGACTTTATCTTCCTTTTATTCTTATTTTATTTTTTTAATTTCAATTTTTTTAGGATAATATGTTTATATATATATTTTTGGAGCGTTGAAATCGTGGGACGGTTTCGTGGATTTACAAAGAATTTAAAAATTGAGAAAATCCAAAAATATTTTTTTTGTAAGTGTGCTAGCGAACCTACCAGCGAACCTACAGGTTCGCCAGAACCTCAAAGTTCGCCCGGAATCTCTTTGATTCGCTGCCGTGGTTTCACTCGACTTTTGGTCTTCTGGCGAATCTAAAGTTCGCTGGTCTGTCTGCCAGCGAACCTGTGTATGTATATATATACAGTGACAGCGAAATATCTCACATATTCGCTGTCATCTGTACTGTAGCACGTTTTTCAAAAATCAAACCGCCGCACGTTCGATTCTCACTATTTCACCGGTTTTTCACACTATTAACACTTCTTTTTGGTCTGGTATGTCGTCGCCTACATCCTAATCTCTGTTTTAAACTCTTAATTGCACTATAAACATGATTAATCTGTCGACCTGTGATTTTCTGTAAATCAATGACTGTTTTGGTGGGTTTTAGTTAGACTTTCAGTTCATAATAGCCTCGTTTAATGTATATATTACTTGTCTGTTGCTTTGTATGCTTGTTTATGTTGCATCGTCTATGATTTTGGCCGTTTTTCAAAAGCTAGGGTTTCCAGCGAACCTATGTGTTCGTCTGGCGAATCTGAACGAAAGTTCATAACCTCGAGCGAACCTATGTCGTTATGCTGCCCGCGCACAACATAGATTCGCCCGGCTGTTTCTAGCGAACCTATACATTCGCTCGACCAAAATGACTGATTTTTCATGTCAGCGAATCTATAGGTTCTGGTGTCAAAATCTCAGGTTCGCTATACCAGCGAATCTAATTTCCAGCGAACCTATTAACTGTTTTTCAAATCTTTATTTCTGATCAATCTTCGTTTATTTTTCAGGCAAAATGTCGACATTATTCTTTGAAAGAAAGCACAACATGTGTGCTTTGCTTGATGAGAATCATGAAAAGGCCGGCAGCTATAGAGATTGCATCAAATGGCTGAAGACCTCTCACATATATCATGCCATTTCTCACTCACCTACTATATATGAGCTGCACGTTCGGGATTTCTGGCGAACTGCGGTAATGAACGTGTCGGTACAGCCATCACGTATCTGTGCCAAAGTCGGTGGCTATGACTTAGAGTTCACTGAAGCTGATCTAGCTAGGATTTTAAGGCTAGAGGAGGATATCGGGGAAGAGGTTAGTATGACAGCTGAAGAAGTATATGGGCTTTTCGGACAGCGGGGTATGAGGGTCCGATGCCCGGTGAGAAGAAAATGGAGTTCGTAAAGTCCTATCTGATCCAGGAGTGGAGGTACATCGCTCACGTGTTTATTATGTGCCTGGATCATAGGAAAGGGGGTACGGACGGGCTGAACTTAGACTGGGCACGCGCTATGATGCTGTTTTGCCGAGGGCAAAAAGCCAATCTTGCGAAGCTGATCTTCAACTATCTACTGGAGAACATCCATGCCACCAAAGGGGCTAAGTGGTTGATGTACCCCAGATTCATTCAGATGATTCTGAATGATAAGCTGCCAAATCTGCCGGTGGAGGGTGCAGAACTGAAGATCTGGGAGATGCATTCAAGGATCTTCAAAGATTGTAAGTCAGTGAGGTCGGATTGTGTCGGAAGGCCTTCATTCTTATGGGAGAATATGTACCCGGCAGACAGATGGGTACAGATACAGAGATTGATTGAGTCTGAAAGGAAAAGGGGTGGAGAGAATATTGAGGAGGTTGAGAAGAGAATAAAGAAGAGGAAAGCGTACGCAAAGGAGAAAGATTATTCGTTCGAGCGAGAGGTGGATGAAATCCAGGCAGAGATAGATGCTGGTAGGGAACAGAGAACGAAGAGAAAGTCTGATGCTCAAACTGAAACATCAAAGAAGGCGAAGCACGATACCGGGGGTACATCTGCTGGGTCTGGTAATGAATTGAAGGGTGAGATTGAAAGATTGAAGGCAGAACTGGTGGAACTGAAAGGAAAACATGAAGAGTTGGAAAAACAGGATGCTGAAAAATCAACAGTTATATACGAGATGGGCAGAATGATGAAGGATCAGCAATGTTTAATGGTGAGGATTTTCAAGGAGTTAAACAGTTTGAAGGAAAAGGTAGGGACTGAGCCAGCAATGACTGAAGCTGAACTGAACTCCTTAACGGATGCTGCAAAGTATCCGTTAATGGATGTTGATTTTGGAGACAAAGGTAAAGGGAAAGCTGCCGAGGAGGCATTCGATGAAGAGATGGGCATTGATTTAGATGTGTTTGAAGGGGAAGAAGTGGTCGGAGGATCTGGTAAGGATTACACTTTGATAGATGAACCAGAGTTGGACGTAGATGCAGATAGTGAGGAAGATCTGGATGACGAGCCCGAAACATACAAAGTGGAAGAAAAGGGAGTGAGTTATCAGTTCGAGCACGTTGAGTTAGATAAATCAGAATGGTTCAGGAAGGATGAAGAGGTTGTTCGTGAAGTGCCACTTTTTCAGAATATTGATGAACCGAACACCTCCCAACTGGATAGGCAGGTGATAGCATGGAAGTATAACAGTCTGGTGGATGCTTATATGGTCAAACGAAGGGGCGGTGATATCTGTTATTTAAAGAATAGGAAGCATTTCGCCACTCTGCCAAGGTGGGATTTGCGCAGGTTGGCCGAACTTCCGTTGTTAGGAAAAGAGGACAGTGGTAGGGCGTGTGCGTTTGAGGTCACCATCCGAGAAGCTGCAAAGACAAACTTTGTTGATTTTGGATACCAAAAACCGAGGAGGATGAGACAGAAACGGGATAGACATTGGGTATCGTGGAAGGGTAAGATTGTTCTGAAGATCGATGCACCAAAAGTGATGACCAGGGTTAGGGTTCCGGAAACTCAGCCACCCAGACTGCAGGATTTTCTTAAATGGTTTTACGATAATAGTACGGGTGAAGCTGTTATCAGACTGAAGGGAGATGACCGTCCAGAAATCCGCTTATTTGATCCAATGGAGGTTTTCTCCTTTTGTGATGAAGATTTGAGAGTGTTGTGCGAGAACAGGATAAAGCACGGGGCTGGAGATGACACTGCTACTGAAGCGAACCTGTTTGTAAAGGTCGCAAACAAAGCCCGGGGGATTCGTGCTGAACTCAGAAGTGTAAATGAAAGGCTAAGAAGAACTGATGATCAGCGTATGGATATGGATGATCTAACTAGACAGCTGGATCAATCGATTGAAAGAAGGTTCGAGAAACCGGTGGAAGTTATTGATTTGGATGTTACGGGACAGGAGCAAACAGTAGAAACTCAGGCGGAGACGACAGTTCAACATATGCCTGATACTGAGGTCGCAGATACAAAGTTTGTAGAATCGATGTTAAATTTGAGTGAAGATGAGGCCGGATCAGAAGACGTTACAAATCCTTTGGCCGGAATTGAAGACAGGGCAGGAGCGTACGTTGAACATCTTTGAAGCCAAGATCAAGACGGAGCTAAATTAAGAAGACTTCCCCAGGTGAGGTCCAACCTAGGGGGAGTATTGATAGTCACTATGTATAGGTTGGACTCACCGGCTTGTCGGTGTTACTTTTGTATGTATTAGTATGACTTGTATTTGTAGATGTTCTAGCGAACCTACGGGCGAATCTATAGATTCGCCCGCAGTTCATGTTATCTTTTGTATTAGGTGTCGACTGGGCGAACCTATGTGCCCAGCGAACCTGTGTTGGTTCGCTAGATAGATTCGCTACAGCGAATCTATCAGCGAACCTAACACTGCTTTATATTGTAACCTTATCTTCATTTCAATACAACTTTTGCACATCTTTTACCTAAACTCTTACTGACTAATTGTGTTGTGTAATCGTTCACTTGAGGTGCTAGGAGCATATTCTACTTATCTTTGTAGCTTATATACCTCATTTGTGTTGTGTAATCTTGTTATTGGGTTTGGTTGGATATTATACATTTTGTTCATCAAGCCTTGGTTATTTTGTGTTAAACAAGTCATAATAGCACTGGAAATCACGATCGTTATGGACCAACAATTCAAGTCTTATTTCATTTCGTTTTCATCGAATCAATTATCAAGTGAGTATTCATAGTCCCATTTTCTTGTTTTCAATTTGGGGGTGATATCATGTGACCTACTAAAACATAATTCAGTTATCAGATTCCAGTTGTTCAGTTATTTCATGTTGATCAGTAAAACAATTCATGTTATATCTTTACTTGAAAATTATATGTTCATAGCCTGATAGCAGTTTTGTGCTAATGTAATCACTAATTTATTGAAACCGACAGTTACTAATGGTAGATCTATTGGTCAAAGGACTCACCTCCTGATTCTTGGATGATTATAACTGAGTTATCATTATCATTTGGACCCCCCTTATCATGTATTCAGGGTTTGATTATGCGTTGTTATCTTGTATGTACATGTTTGCATTTATAACTTTTGACATAACGACATGAATTGAATTTTTATCATTTTACTTATATGTATTTCAAACCTATGTTTACTCACCAGCTAATTCGTTAGCTGATCAGTTATTTTTCACATGATTTCAGGAATTGCAGTTAGCGTCACATCTAGGACTTTCTTGGACCTAGTTGACTTTATTAACATGTTTAGTTGTTTAGTTTGTATGAATATTTGAATGTACTTACTGGAATAACAATATATGGAAATTTTATTCTATTTAAATCATTATTAGTACCATTAGCTATAAGCAATCTATTCATTATCGTCCGCCTCGAGGATTTCGCTGTCGGTCGGGGTGTGACACAACCGGCCGGTTTAATGACACTGGTGAAACTTCATTAACCCTTAATACTATTTTGAGTCTATGGGGTTACATGGCATTCACACGTTATCTCTCTTTGGCTCTTTGATACGTTATCTCTCTCTTTATGACAACTTTTACCCACACTTTTTCTTCTCTCCGTCTTCACATCTTTTGATCTTCACACTCTCTCTAAAGTTCTTTCTTTAGAGTTCTTTGTCTCTCTCCGGTGACCTATTGTCATCTCTGTTTGTCTTCTCCGGTTGCTTCTCTGATCGCAGTAAAAATGAGAAGAGAGAGAAAGGGTCGGATATGGCGAAGAGGATTGTTGTTTTCGTCTTTGTTGGTGTTTTATCAAATCATCTTTATGTTCCCTATACCTCTCAACCTGTTCAATGCATAAAGAAGAACAGAGATGTTCAGTTACCTCAGATGCAAACTCTGAAACTTTGAACAATTCAATTACCTCGAAAGTTAATTGTGAAACTCATGTCATGAAGGCTCGATCATTTTTCATTTCAACATCCTTCAGTTTTACACTCTTGTCTTGTTCTGAAGATTGCTAACTAAACCTGCCCAGATTGTACAATTATTTTTTAGTAATGATTGCACACACAACATTTATTTTAGAAGCATACTTGTCATAAGACTATATTATAGACACCGAATCCGTTAAAGTGATTTGAAACATATCATTATTCCTTATAATGAATGTACATCTATCATTCCACGAATATGACAAAGAGAAAACAAACTTCTTATTGATCTTAGCCTTGGTCATCTGCATTCCAACATTTTTCATCTCTGTTATCAAATTAATGTAACAGTTAATTTGATCTTCCAATGTTTCACCCATGATATGTTGAATTTGTCAAACTATTGTCGGCATACTTCTCCGTCTATAACCGTTCATATTCTGATTTTGAGTAGTACTTTCTGAGGAACTTGCCAAAGAATTTAGGCTTGAGATTTAAACAAACTTTGAAATTGAGAGAACTCGATTTTTTAGTGAAAACGAGTATTAGATTTCGGTTTTAGTAAAAAAATTCCAAATACACAAACTCGATTTTTGTGAAAACCGAATACACAAACTTGGAGTTTCACAACATTACTTTTTTTATTATGTATTTTGTGGATGTCATTATATATGATTCTTTTGGTTGCCACATACTTCAGGTTCTACTGTCAAAGAGTTTATAATATGTCACGTGGCTCCATGTGTCATGTGGCCACACACTTCGGATTCATATACATTTATATTAGAATTTCAACATACATTTACATTGTGTCAAATAATTATCACATAATTCAAAAAACGTACGTTCATATCATTTCTTTTAAATAAAAGCAACACACGACTTGCATTTAAGAAAAAGACAAGTCGTATTAGTCTTACATACGACTCATTTAAAAGTAATACAAGTCATATAGATAACATGTAATACGACATGTATACCCACGATACAAATCGCATTACTAAGTGATAAGATAGCTATTTTCGTATTACGACATATGTTTACGACTCGTATAACAAAATACAATTAAATAAATTGAAATCAGAAAATTAAGTTTGTGTTTGGTCATAAACCAGACTTCAGTAGTCACTTTCAGATTCACCGGTGTAATATTATATCCGTCGACATTTTCTCCGGCGATGCACTTCAATCTCCGGCGATGAAAACCCTAATTTCAAATACTAATTCAATCCCCCAATTCACCGCTTATTTCTCCAACTTCCCGTCACTTCCTCGTAACAATCGCCTATTTCTCAACTTCCGAACCACAAATCCTCTTCCGACACATACTTTAACATGTTCAGCTGATTACAGTGGTTGGGCCGATCTTATCTCCGTTGACAGTTCCGGTGACTCAAATCAACTCAACAAGTTACTAAATTCATTCGGAATTGATGAAAAAAAGTATGCATTTGTGTATCTATTTGGTTTTGTATGTGCTTTAGGGTTTTCTAGGGTTAGGGTTTCGTCAATTCTTGTATTTCCCGCCTGTTTTGTTGTTTTTGCAGCTGGGTTTTCGTTTGGGATTGTGAATAGGTGGGATTTCAGTGAGTTGTTTGGGAGTAATGGTGGGAAGAAGAACAGGAAGAAACGGATTAAAGACGATGAGTTTCGGGTTTCGGTTGACAATTTGAAGAGTTTGGTGGATTTGTTGAATGAGTTTGATGTAAAGTTTGTGAATTTGAAGAAAAGTATGAGGAAAGATGTTGATTGTAATAGGATTAGTAGAAGTGATTTGATTGGTTATGTTGAGAGCGTCGAATCGATTGAAGAAGGTGTATTACAAGCGAAAAGTATGATTGAAGGTTATGTGGATTGTATGGTGGTTGACACCAGTGATGTATCCAAAGCTTCGAATCAGAAACCGAGTGATCAGAAGAAAAAGGCAGACGGAAAAGGGTTTGATATCTCACAGTTTATTGCAGGTTTTCAAGAAAAATCTTTCGGGTCGAAGCCTAGTAAAGTGAAAGATACTGTTAAGAATGAGTCGAGATATACCGAGTCAAGTGATCAGAACCAAGCAAAAGTTGCGGATCTGCTTGTTGAAGAGAAGACAATGAAATCTGTGATTGATGATGATAAAAGCACTTATGATGATGGTGATGTTAGGGTTAAAGAAACATATGGAGGAAAAACGATAGGTCGAATGGGTAAAATGATGTTAATGGAGATGGAGACAGAAGCTAAACAAGTTTTTGACAGAGACGAGTATGTTGTTAAGGACAATAGAATGCGGTTTATGAAGAACAGGAATGTGGTTCAGACATGGGAGTCGGATGACGGTTTTCTTGATTCAGATTTGGGTGCTGGTTTTAAACAACGACGAACAAAGGAAGATTATGGGCAAGAACAACAGAGATACGATAGATATAATGGAAATAATATGTTTTACGATGACATGGGATCGAATGAAAAGGAAGGTTATGAAAATGAGAACGGATTTGCTACATCTCCGTCTTCAGAGGTATCCAGTGACATACTTTTCAATGATTATGTAACAGAGGCGAATACACTTTTGAAACAAGCACGCGAGTGGTTAACACATAGAGGGATTGAAGAAGACGCAGAAAAAATGTTGTATAAATCGACTGAATTGCTCTCTAAAGCCGTGGACATGAAACCCATGAGTTTATTGGCCGTGGGCCAATTGGGGAACACTTATCTTCTTCATGGAGAGTTGAAACTGAAATTAAGCCGTAAATTAAGAACTTTACTTGCAGAAAGTGACTCGAGTGTTTATGAAAGATTAGATGTTGAATTTTCGAATAGAGAAAAGTTTGTTGATTATCTTGTTAATGTTTGTGAAGAGTGTGAAGAGCTGTTGGTTAAGGCTGGAAGGAAGTACAGATTGGCGTTATCAATTGATGGAGATGATATGAGAGCGTTGTACAATTGGGGTCTCGCTCTCTCCTTCAGAGCGCAATTGATAGCAGATATTGGGCCGGTAAGCATCTTCAATCAACAAATGAATAATGAGACGCATACACACAAGCACATACGCATCTTATACTTAAAACCTTATCTAACCTTCAGCTTATAGTTTCAAAAGTATAATACTGGTTTTAAGTTAACTGGTTTTGTGCATTCAGGAAGCAGCTTTTGATGCTGACAAGGTTTACTTGGCTGCCATTGACAAATTTGATGCAATGATGTCCAGAAGCAATTCTCATACACCAGATGGTATGACGTTCTTTTGTCTTTCTAGACACAAACTATGTTATACTAATCAGGCTCAAAGAAACCATTGAAATGACAGAACGGTCCAAACCGTTGCATGTCGGCCTGTTTGAGATTTATATGGTCCGGTTCACAGTGATTGTTCAGGGCCCCTCGAGACATACACACTTTGGAAATCTTTCTATGTATTCTTGAATTCAAAGCAACGATAACAGAGAATAAAATAAAAGTGCAGAAAAGGAATAATAGAAACTAGCTAAAACCTCATAATATTGCACTTAATTCCCACGTCATCAAGTCACTCGATCAAACTCTTGATCAAACATATTAACATGCAATCTATTAATGACCCATCCAAATGACCCGTGACCATGAACTTTCGATTAACCCAACACACAGTTTGGTTTTGGCGGTTTAACAGTACAGCCGAGGGTTTGGAACTTGGAACCAGCAGTTGAACCTTTTTTACTGGTTTATTATGTATTTTAAAATTTTGAAAACACAGAAACAATTTTGCAAATATAGAAGAAAATCGTTATAAACCACCAAAATCAAACCAGTAAGCCGCCAGAGCACTAAAACTGGCCGTTTTGGTTTTTCATTTCCTTGTTTGGACTTACACACTCATCATTGATGCTGTTTTTCATATTTGAAAGTTTTTGTTTGCAGCTCTTTTCAGATGGGGTGTTGCATTACAACAAAGATCGCGCTTAAGAACTAGAAACTTTAGAGAGAAAGTGAAGTTGTTAAGCCAGGCTAAAAGGCTTTACGAGGATGCGCTTCTCATGGACTCTAGTAATCTCCAGGTAAAACAAGCGCTAATGACTTGCGAATCCGAACTAAGGTACAAGAACCGATTTTGAACACCCCAATATGGCAAAAGGGTACAATTTTCTTTAAACCATATTTGAACTTTTTTATAGCATATAGATAGAATAAATTTCATTACTAGAATGTGCAAATACCTAGCAATAATGCAAGCAATGACTTGTATGGATGCATGAATGTTGTACAACATTACTGTTGATTTTGACATTTTGGCCTTGGTTGTAACCTTTTAAGTTGAAATTGTTGTTGGTAATAAATGATGTTAGTTGTTACTGTTACTAGCATGCCCATGTAAGATAAACGAGCCGGTTCAGCTATGTATATTTATAAAACACTAACAGATCTCCTGCGTCGACTTGAGATAACAATGACCTGGACGGGACCAAGACCAACCCGCAACACAAATAGTGTTCTAATCCTTTGTCTTCGTTGTTCACCCTATTTGGTTTCGATCCGAGTCACTCGGTCTTTGACTTATGAACACTATCCCTCATATTTTTTATTGAACAAAAACTAGTACAAATTTTTTCTACTTTTGTAATTTCTAAAATGTAATATAGTCTAGTGAACTTTTATACCGGTAATGATTATCATAAAGTTTTATGGTGTAGTTAATTTTAAAAAAATTGTATAAAAATGCTATGTATATATATAAAACACTGAGGTCTTTAATTGTATGTTATTATTAATTTTATTCATAAGTTTCATTTTTAAACCCTATCAAATATAAACCAACTCATGTACACCCTTATAGTAGAGGGTTAAAAATATAAATACTCTTAAATTTTTCAGAATTCTCCAAAATATTAGAAGACAAAAAATGTAATTAGTTTTATTATAATATATTTTATATACATACTTTAAATAAAAAAAATCATTATTGTGAGATAAACTCTTAAATGATGCCATATAAACCAGAGAGTGGAGTTATACTACAAAGTCTAATTTTCCTAAAAAGTCTAAGAAGCCATAAGATGATGACATGTGGCACTCCCTTAAAATTATAAGGAAGGGTAAAGATAGTAATGTCTCTATATTTTAAGTTTCACCCCATTTTTTTAAACGTCCATAACTTTTACATACGATATTATTTTTTAAAAAAAATTGCACCATAAAAACGAGCATTTTCTTATCTTTAAAACGCGTATAATTTTCATATATAAAAACAAAAAAAAAATCACGTTTTTCAGCTCATTGTGTTATTGTCAAGTCATTGTGTTATTTATTCATGTCATTGTGTTATAACACAATAACCTAATGAAATAACACAATGATCTGAAATAACACAATGACCTGATGAACATATAACACAATGACCTGATGAAAATAACACAACGACCTGACGAAAATATAACACAACGACCTGATGAAAATATAACACAACGACCTGATGAAAATATAACACAACGACCTGATGAAAATTTAACACAACGACCTGATGAAAATATAACACAACGACCTGATGAAAATATAACACAACGACCTGATGAAAATATAACACAACGACCTGACGAAAATATAACACAACGACCTGACGAAAATATAACACAACGACCTGATGAAAATATAACACAACGACCTGATGAAAATATAACACAACGACCTGATGAAAATTTAACACAACGACCTGATGAAAATTTAACACAACGACCTGATGAAAATATAACACAACGACCTGATGAAAATATAACACAACGACCTGATGAAAATATAACACAACGACCTGATGAAATATAACACAACGACCTGATGAAAATATAACACAACGACCTGATAAAAATTTAACACAACGACCTGATGAAAATATAACACAACGACCTGATGAAAATATAACACAATGACCTGACGGATATAACACAATCTGAAAAATATAACACAATTTCTTGACTAATATAACACAATGAGCTGAAAAATATAACACAATAACCTAATGAATATAACACAATGAGCTGAAACTTCAAAAAAAAAATTCATTTTTTATATATCAATATTATACGCGTTTTGAAGATAAAAAAACGCTCGTTTTTTTGGTGTAATTTTTATTAAAAAATATTGTCGTATGTAAAAGTTATGGACGTTTAAAAAAGATGGTGGAATTTGAAAATGAGAGAAGACTAATATACCTAGGGGAGAGCACATATCGGGTATTACCGGTAAATACCGAAACCCGACCCGATATTTTACCGATTACCGTACCGAGTTTATATATAGGGATAGGTAGTCGGTTGTTATTATTTGGAAAAATCGGGATCGGTTCGGTAATCGGGATTCAACCCATATGTACCGATAAACTTGATACCGAACCGAAATCACAATTGTTTGACTTTGACAGCAATTAGACAATTAGTTATTTAAGTTGATAGATTTGAATTTCATTCATTTGAATTACAAATTCTATCAAAATCATATCCAGTTATAACAAAAATCCTAAAAGATTTAAACTCACCCACCCATAATATAATACACATATTTAATACGAAATTTTTGATCTGTTAACCATATTGCCAAATACCAATCGGCCATCTTCACTAATCACTTCTTCAATTCACCCTATCTTAAGTTCTTCTAACCATCAATGGCTGCTGCATCAACAAGTTCAAAAGGTCCATCAGGTAAATCTTTTTATATACAAATTAAACATGTATTGCTTACAACAATGTCAAAGGCTCAAAGCAATAAAGAACATATCAAATATATGCAGAGGCAGTTATCAAGTTTATGAATATTGATTGTTGAATAAATTTGTTGCAAACAATAAAAAAATACAAGTTTATGACATTAATCAATTAAATCATGTTTATGACATTAATCAATAAAAACAAAATTTTGACTCTGCATATTGGTTTTTAACCTCCTGGTTGCTTGGCTCCAACCTTATAATCAATATATAATAGCACTTATGAACAAATATTTACACATTTGATTGATAATAATCAGTATACAAATCTATATCTATGCTATAATAATCAGTATATACTAGCACTTATAGCAAAATCTGCATCTATGCTAAAATTAAGAGTTTATTTGACCCATTTGAAATAGTAAGTAATTTATTTGATTGTTCTTATTATTTGGATAGATATGGACACAACGAATGTCCAGCAACTATCAAGTGATGAATCTAGAGGGGATAAACGTGATGAATCAACGGGAGATAAACGAAAAGCAAAAGAACCAGCTAAAAACGAAACTACACAAAAGAAAACAAAAAAAGGAGGTTCTAAATACTGGAATGATTTCAAGAAGTTTGTTGACGAGAATGGGAGTAAAAGAGCAACATGTAACTACTGCTCAAAAAGTGTGGCTGCAGACCCGTATGTTAATGGAACATCGGGTTTGAAAAACCATATTAAGGCATGTAAGAAACACCCATCTAAGTTGGCAGGTCAAACCAATCTTTTTATGAAGAAGAATGATGGTGCCGAGGCTGGAACTGCTGAGCTTAAAACCTGGAAACTAAGTCAGGAGTTGGGTAGGAAAGCCATTGCTGTGATGACTATTATAGATGAGCTACCGTTTGCAACCGTAGAGCATGAGGGTTTCAAAAGGCTTATGGAAACCGTTTGCCCACAGTTGAAGCTGCCTAGTAGATTTACCGTTGCGAGGGATTGCAAGGACATATATTTAGAAGAAAAGAGGAAGCTTAAGTCATTTTTTGCCAAAGGTAAATCCAAAGTTTCTTTGACCACCGATTTATGGACATCCATTCAGCATATAGACTACATGTGTATAACTGCCCACTTTATTGATGACAATTGGGTGTTACACAAACGATTAATAAACTTTAAGCCAATAGGTAGCCATAAAGGAGATGACATCGCTCGGATCCTACTTCAGTGTATGAAAGAGTGGGATATTGATAATGTCCTAAGTATTACTACCGACAATGCATCTTCTAATGATACAGCCATAGCAACTCTGAAAACTAGATTACCAAACATTATAGGTGACGGGAGGTATTTACATATCCGTTGTATGGCACATATAATAAACTTGATTGTGAAGGATGGACTACATGAACAACGAGCCGTGGTTGAACGTATACGAGGCGCCATTCGATATGTTAGAAACTCTTCAATACGACTAGATAATTTTAAAAAGTGTGTTGATGATTTGAAGATTAAGAGTAAAGCAATGGTGTCTTTAGACGTGCCTACTAGATGGAACTCGACTTATGAAATGCTGAGTATAGCCGAGAAGTTTGAAAAGGCTTTTGAATCTTATGATTTGAAAGACTCCAACTACTCAAAAGAATTGGGTGATCGTGTTCCTAGGCACGCAGATTGGCACTACACAAGACAGCTAGCTAAGGTTTTAGAATTGTTCAAGCGTAAAACAAAGAACGCTTCTGCTACGACAAAGGTTCTTTATTTGTATTTTATCTCCCAATGACTTTTATTTGATATTTTTCAACATCATTAACCTTTAACTTCAAAATTTGTCATGTCAAACAGGTTGTTGCCAATCAGTTCTTTAATGACTCAATGCATATTGATAGGCATTTAAGATCTTTAATGCTTTTAAAGGAAAAGGACATAGTGAGTTTTAAAATGGGTGGTACAATGCAGCAAAAGTATGATAAATACTGGAGGCAGGACGAGAAGTTTAATAAGTTGCTATACTTTGCAACGATACTAGATCCTCGCTGGAAATCTAGTGTCATTGCATTTGGTTATAAAGAGATATTCACGGCTGAGAAAAAAGGGAAAGAAACAGAGGATGAAATTATACAAAAGGTTTCCAAGTTAGTTAAATCTATACTAGGGGAATTGGAGATACTATTTGAGCACTATGTACGAAATAACGAAGAACCGAGTTCAAACGTCAAGCAAAAAAACATTGAAAAGTACTCACAGGAAGATGACGAAGACAATGATTTTCTAAGTGACTTTAAATCGGATTGTGGTGCTTCTGTTATAGAAACGAAGTCGGAACTTCAAAGGTATCTTGATGATAATGAGGAGCCGGGTTACCGAGGATTTGATATTCTACAGTGGTGGAAAAATTCTAGTTCAAAGTACCCAATATTAGCAAAAATGGCTAAAGGTTTGCTTATTTATATATTCTTTATAATTAATATTCTATTAAAGGTTTTGAAGTTCAAAACTTGTACTTTTTATTTGTGTAGATATATTTGCTATTCAGATTTCAAGTGTTGCTTCCGAGGCTGCTTTTAGTATGGCCGGAAGAGTTGTGGAAACATATAGAAGTTCTTTGTCCCCTGCGATTGTCGAAGCACTAGTATGCACGCGGGATTGGCTTTGTAAGTCGAGTAAGGACATCAATGTTGAGGAAGACTGGACACAATTTGACGAGATTGGAGCACGTAAGTTAACATATAAATCTTTACGTTGTTCTTTTTTATTCTCAATATATATAATCTCATATTCTTTTCATTGTAGAGATTTCTGAGAACTTGGAGCAGAATTAATGATGAAGCTAGTTCGAGTTGCATATGAAAAGAAGGAATGTTTTTTTTAGTTCAATGGATTTTTTATAAACATGAAACATGTTATTTATAATTGCTTTTAGCATTTTTGAATCTTGGTTTGAGATTTTTTGGTTTATTAATGTTCAAACCTAGTTGCATAGTTTTTATGGTTTTATTACATTCCACTTGTTTTATTTAGAAGCTATTTCAAAACAAGATTCCGGTGATGAGTGATTAAGTGATTTAATGCTTAAATAGTTAAATGAATTTATGCTATTGTGTATTTGTGTGTGCTAGTTACATCTAATATTCAAAGCACCTTGGATGTTGCATGAACATGTTGCAACATGTTAGTAACAACTTGTTAATAGCTAGCTACATATGGCAATTACGTTATTTTCTTATGAATGAGTGGTTCAACATCTAATCTAATATTATAATCAACCCATTTGACCCGAACCAAGGTTTGACAACTTGTATAGACAATAGACATAAACTTGAATCCAAATTCGCAATCTAGATTAGAGAGCAATGAAAAGATAAACTCACCATTTGATATGTAATTGTGGTTATTGTTGCATTGTTGGTCTGCTGGTAGTTTAAAGCATTGTTAATTTGTTACTGGTGCTGCACTGCTGGTCTGTTGCACTGTTGCCCTATTGCACACTTCATCTACACCTTAAAGCACTGTTCTGATGCTTCAAGAACACCATCAGCTCCATTTTTCCTTTGCACCAATTATATTATGATAGCATCATAGCACAACAGCCCAAAGTCTTCTTTGATTTTGACTTTTTGAGCACCTTCATATAAAATCAAACCCCAACCCCAATAAATTTCCAAATAATAAAGGGCCTTCAATTATTCAAAGTTAAAAAACTAAAACCCCAACCCCCATGTTATTAACCGAACACCCTCAGTGGCAGCAACATTGCGAACACATATACCTGTAGAAACACAAAATCAAAGATTCAAAGTAAATCTAAGCAGCCAAATCGGTGCTAAAGCAATACCGATTACCGACCAAGCATTACCGATTGAATCGGACTCCCGATTTAGAACCCTAGGTACGGTAGTCGGCTTCTATATCTAGCCAATTTCGGCAGTCGGTTTCGGTATAGGTTGATGATGAATTGATCGGGATACCCGATATGCTCTCCCCTAAATATACCCTTGGCCTACCATTTAAAGTTCTAACTATTTACCATAATGCCACCTTGTGTTTATGAGCCATTGATCTTCATTTAATATTAGATCTAATGGTCCAAATTCCTTCTTAGACTTTCTAGGAAATTTAGACTTTGTATTTGAACCTAATTCATAAACCAGAAGCTTTAAAAATATCACATAATCTTTTTTCGTTTTGCTATATTATATAAAGGATTTGTGACATTTGAAGTTAAAAATCATAAAAATATAAAAAGGTCCTACCGGGAGTCGAACCCAGGTCGCTGGATTCAAAGTCCAGAGTGCTAACCACTACACCATAGAACCAATTTGTTAACCAAACGCCTATTAATATATAAAACAGTAAAACAATACAAAATTAAACATTACATTGATAGGAAATAGTTATAGTTAGTTGTTTGTTAGTTACTCAATTTAATAAACTAAATCAAAATCTATGATACTTGAAACTGAGAATATTTTTAACAAAAATTTACCAGTATTTATAGCAATTTGTTACATTTTTTTGTTTCTAAATTTTCAAATAACTTACTCGTACAAGACAAATTGAATTAATAATCTAATTTGACTTTTGGCTAATGATAACCTATTAATTGATACTCATTATTTAGCCAATAATAATCTTACTTTCACTTGTGTAAGTTAATTTTAGTAGTATAATGTTGATATATTTATGCTTGCTGGAAGATACAAGAAGAAAAAAATTACATGAAAATCAATTGTAAATCTATATAAATGAACAAAATTTCGTATAATGTCGGTCAATTATGATTTAGCTAGTGTAGTTGGATTTTATATGAAGTAATCAATTGAAGTACATTTCTCCTTCAAGTTATGCATATTAATTAATTGAGTAAACTGGAGTTTCATTTCTCCCACTCTTTTTGACATGTGACTGAATAAAAATGTTAACCTACATAACGACTTAGTTAAAAGAGGGGGAGAAATGACATTTTTATCCCTTATATGCGGGGCGCGTGTGAGAGACTTAACGAAACATTGGATGGAGTTAGTATTCAGGACCATTTCTGTTAGAAAATAAAAACACAGGGACCAAAACTGTTAAGCTGGGACTAAAACTGTTAATGGTATCAAAACACAGGGACTAAAACTGCAGTTTACTCTAATTAATTTCTAGAAAACTCATATCTTTATCCCTTTTGTTATAAATCGAAATGATCCACAATAAAATATGAAATAAAAGAACTAAACAGCCATAGAAGTGAAAGTTTGTAATGGAAACACGAATATAAAAGTTGTTTTTGCGTTTACGAGGCTTTGAGACGCGGTTTGTAACGGCTAGTATCTCTTCCGACTTGTTTTAGGAGGTTTGCAGAACCATATCTTTCACTGATGTAGTTTCGACGACTTAGATTACGATTATGGGTGTGCATTAGAATGTTTACAGGCCTTTCTTTTGGATTCTGATATTAGTGGATTCTCTAAAAAGGTCACCGCCCCTTAAAGCGTAAGATGTTTTGGCGAGTGCTTTATTTAGTAGGATCATCTAAAGTGTAGAAGTAAGGTTTGATCTATCACTCCGTCAGAAAGCAATGTTTGCATGTCTCCAGGCTCCTCGGACTAGAGACTTTTTGATTGACATCCTCATTGAAGGACTAGGGCAGCATATATCACATTTGGAATACCAAACTATCTTTAAATACTGGTTAATGATTCATTTGTTCCTGATTGATGAGCATTGTCCAGTTTGCCGCAAGGCTTGTTTAGATGTTTTGGTGATTATGTGGTCCGTTGCAAGGAGGTACCCAACTTCAAATATAGACACGATTTAGTTAGAAATGTCATATGTGATACCCTTAAGCGAACAGAAATTTCAGCAAAAATTAAGACATCTGTGAACTTTCTGCCAAATTAGCTTATATTCTTGTTTTTAGATGGAAAAATTTAAAACACGCTTGTATGGACCTTACAGGAGTATCCCCTTGGTTACGCTCAGAGATAGCGTAGTTGTTGCAGGGGTAGGCTGTGTCAAATGCTGTATCATGCAAAATTGCTAAACACGAGAAAGTCTACGTAGACAATCAAATCCAGATACGTTTGGCTTCCTAACCACAAATGCGGTGAAATTCTTGACTTGTTCAATGGGTTATTCATAACAATGTTTCGACTGCTAAGAGCCAAGATTTTGTTTTTAGTAAGCTAGATTTGCTACTTAAAAGATTTTGCAGCGCAACTTGTTGACCGTTTATCTGCCACTCTGTTGTAAACTCTTCGATTTATATCCAAAACTAATTAAAATATATAAATAGTAACAAGTAACAAAAAACACATTATAAAATCCGAAGTAACAAGTTACGTACTCTTGGTGTGCCGTCATGTTGCATTGTTGCTTACTACTTCATTTGTACCAACAACAGGCTTCACAACTAACAAACCAAATCAAGACACTTAGGTTTCAAGTATATACAGGGATGCTTCATTACAAAGTGAAGCAATGATAGTTGCGGTATAATCAACCATCACAAGCGTAATAATAACCCAACATATTTAAGAAGTTGCGGGTAAAGAAATTAGGTATTCAGGTTTGTGAACCCTATGCACAAACCAGGTTTTTTAAAGATCCAAGTTTGGTTTTGATCAACAAAGTCAAGAACTAGAGACCAGTCTGGTTTCGGATATTTGACCGGTTTGGCCGGATTTTTCGGTTCTTGGTAGGGTCAAGTATGGGCTAAACTAGAACCGGTTCCAGTTCAGTTCTGGTTTAAGAGGAACCGGAACCAAAGACGGTCCAGGTACACCAAGTCGGTTCTGGAACCGGGTATTATGTGCCCCTCTACACGATTTTTACGTGAGTGTTTGACTTTGAAGCCAAAGGCTTGATCTGTATTTGACATGTCATCATTTGTAATCATAAAGTCGTTTATATAGGATTATTATACAAGCATTTTCCTAATCCGGCCATCCTGCACTTTTAACTCTAGTCAAAACACTTTATTAGACCTAATATAATAAATAATACATATTGATATACATACATGAATACATACCAAAAACTAAGACTAAAAAGCCCACATTGTCCACTTACATTTCACTATTGTGTCAATTCAGCTCCAATTAACCATTTTATGTCCATCAATTTGGTCACCAATAATTAGGCTTCGAACTTAACCAAGAGCTTACTTGATGCAATCTTCTATACAACACGAACCCATGTCCCACCACACATTGGACAACCATGAACCCAACGACTGATCCAATACATCTCCCGCTCGTTCTGAGTAGATGCGCTATTGTTTCCGCCTTGTGATCCAAAAGCTGAGGTTTGGCGCAAACATCTTATACACTGCATTTAACATACACCGGTTTCAATAACTAAAAACACAAACTTACATCCACTCAAGTTGGCTTTATAACATCGACAGATAGTTTATACGTACCTTGTACCAAACCCCTTCGAGGCCTGTTTTCCAGACAGCTGTGGTTACGTCTCGTCGGGATCCCATTATCCCAAGATACGCTCCCAAGCCAACTGAAGTGTTCAACCCAAACGCTGCATCTCTCTCAGACATCCTGCGTTTTCTAGGCCATAAGCGTTGGGTTTCCTGGTGCACATCATTGCTATCAACAGAACTGAAGCTGGCCCAATCTGTAGAAGTGGTCAGCCTTGAAGAATCATCGGCGCCAAGATCATCCGGGTCAGACCACGGCCCACCAAAAGTATTGCGTCTATGCCATTCTTCAGCAGGAGGATGGAGTTCTAATTCTCTAAGTAACAAACCAGCCGCATCTGCGCCTCTGGGCCGTGGCATATTCTGCATGAAAAGTTCATAATAAAGTGTGAGCACAAGACGACAAGAAATATGATTGATGTGGGATGAAGTTCTAAACATGGAACTGTGTTAGGATTGAAAATCATATATGCATATAGTGTTGTTCGGCTACTTACTAGGGTGGCAACTCAAACTCAGTTTCCTAAAAAATAAAAAATAGATTGATTTGTTATGTTTTATCTCTGAATTGAAGGGATGAATTTTAAAAGCTTAGGTAGAACTGAAATGGGTTGAAAGTCAAACAAAGGCATTCAAATGCTTGCACACGGACTTGCTTTACTAGAAATAGTAGAGTATTATTTGCATACTATAGTTATTGCAATCATATTAATGCACTAGTCATGTATGAAATTAGAATGGACTAATAACATTGGCTGGTCAACCCAACCAGATCTATTTTGACCAGTTAGACAGCTTATTTGGCTAGCCCATTTTTCTACCTCTACAATTAACACGTATCCACACACATCCATGGGATAAAGGTAATTATATCATCATCTCAACCTCCCCAATCCCTAGTGTCGAGTGAAGTTTCGCTGGGTATGTTTGATTGTTTGTTTGCTAAAATTTATATGTCAGACTACTAAAAGCCTTTTGTCCAAACCAGAAAGTGTTTTTTTCCTTAAGCTGGTCCAATCTCAAGCTAGAAAATAGGTTAGATATAGATGTGTATCTTTCTGAGCCAATATCAAGTTTAACTTAAATGTCAACAATGACGTACCTGCATATGTGGACCAAGTGATGCTTCAACAACTTCTGGCAAAACAGTATAATTTCCATCTATGTAATGTAGACGGACCTGAATGTTACTGCTTCCTACCTGAGAAACAGGTAACGGATGCGCCAGACCTGATGTTCTTTTACAAAGATCCATTAGTATCAGGAACAGCACCTTTACCTGCATTATATCACAGTAACAGCCTATCAGCATCCAAATCTTAACCAGGTGACCAGCATAACTTTACTACAAAAAAAATTATGTAATGATCTAACCTCATCAAATGTGTATCCTTGACCAGCATTGCCAGAACCATATCTTGACTTATTTGCTGGGCCTTCTTCAGGGCCTTTGGCTCCGGAGCCAGCCTGACCAGTCCGAGAAATAGCTAACTCTTCTGACCTACCCAAAGCTGATGTCACCTTTGAAGGGGCAGAGCTGACTTCTTCAACCTTCCCAGGGGCACCAGACTGAGATTTATGCACAGCTGAATCTGTGTTGTTCCTATGAGGAGCTCCTAAAAATCGGGGCAAGTGTATTCGCCGAAAGAAATAGCAAAATAACAAAAGTTGACACAATCTATGAAGGAAATGGCAGTCTCCAATAAGCCTGACAGCTGGTGTTCCAGGAAATGTTCCAGTGTTGATACTTATAGGCATAAATGAAGATGGCCCGCTTACGGGATTAGGAGTTGTTGCATTAGGAACACCATCAGAAGTGCTACTGATCTTAGCAATAGCTCCTTGTACCCACACTTGGATAGGAGTGCTTGCAGTAGAACTTGCACTACCATTTTGACCACCTGTATAAACACAATCACATAATATTCGTCTTAACCATTTTTTCCCATACATTCATAGTAGTTCCCTATATAGCTATAATATAACAAAAACATCACATATGTTGTATAAGCTGACCCTGTGGAGCTCCAGGAGTGCCGGAACTTTGGGTGGGGCTGATCACCATGTTACGATTGCCACCGGTACCAGCAGTTACGGCATGGCTTGCCAGTGTACGACAAAAACTAGCATAGCGACGTAATCGTGTAATGAAATGCGAGGCTAGATCGAGAACAGCATCGACATATGCCTGCAAATTGTTCTGTGTTAACTACAAAGAATATTATAGAATCATGAAGGAGTTGGGAGCAAACCTGGATGTTTAAGACAAGTGCAGGGTCAATAGCCATTGATTCAGGGTCAAGGCTGTTTAATGTCTCACCAGATGCCAGCCATGGCTCAACTACTAAAGCTGAAGGATTAACCAGAGCTGATTCTATTCCTTTCCCTAGCATATCCAGTAATAATCTTGCTTGCATATCCAGCACCATTGCTCTCACCTCCTGAGCATTTGTACCTTCTAATAGTCTGCATTTTATCCTGTCTAATCGCTGCAATTAAAAAAGACAACTAATGTGATTATTACAACATTAATAACAGAGTAATTATATGCATACATAATCACAATAAGAGAGTGCGACAGTTGGAAGGAGGTTGAAGAAACATACAGGGCCATACACTTGTCTGTGCTGAGTGGAAGGGAGAGAATGAAAATCAGCATCCAGAACCGCGATCACATTGTTTAGTGAAACTGAGTAAAATCACAAAAAAACAACAATATCAACACTTAATCAAGGAAAACTTCACGAGTTATATAATACCAATATAACCATTCACAGTTTCACACACTTACCAATGCCATCCTCAGCAGCACTCTGTGTACAGCCAACAGCATCCCACCAATCAACTTCAACCATAAGACTCCACCAAAACCTTTATACATAGAACATTTCATGAAAAACAAAATCGATAGCAAAAGAAATAGATTTAAGTGGTGAAGCCTTCAGCTTGTTCCCACTTCGCATGTATTACTTTCAGTTCCTTTTTTACTATATTGGTCTGGTAAAATACCTTTCAGCAATTGCACGTTCCCATGTTGAGGAGTTTGCTTTCACTTGACTGCTTGGAACAGCAGGTGGAAGAACACGTATTATTTTCAACATAGTGCAATCCCTGGTTGTATCATGCCAAACAGTAGCAGAACAGCAACTTGTAGAAGAAAATGCAGGAGAAGCAATTGCGGAAACAACATTGATCTGATAATTGTCAACAGGTGTGAAGCTTGAACCAGAAAAAATGTGGATCCCACCTCGTAGAAAAGCAACAGCAACCTCACCACCATGAGCAGAATAGACTATACGAGCAAGAGTTCTAACATCACTGGGTAGATCAAAGGGGTCAAATACGACCCGCTTGGACTCTTCAGGGCCAGGCTCAAATGTGTTTACACCACCCTCCGAAGTAGATCCAGTGGGACCTGTTTGGTTATTTTTTAAATAATCAGTAGCTGGAATGCTTTTATTCACTTTTGTGACCCACACTGTCTGCATGGGAGGCTGCCCACCAAAACTGGATGTGGGATTGCCAAATATTGGGTGTAGGACAACAGGTTCTAGAGAGGATTCCCAACGTTGAACTCGCCATCCAGTAATAGAAGGTCCCTCATCTGGATCATAGGGAGACATGTATTGGCCTACATGCACAATGCCAACATATATTAAGTTCACTACTTCACCTCCCCCAAGAGGATATACATGCTAAAAAGACAATAAATGCCCTTGAAAAGATTAAAGTCAATACCTTCAACTATCACAATAGCAATAACAGACCCACCACAAGTAGGGTCAAATGCAACTGCAGTGACACCAGAACCCCACGTAGTTGTTGCTGCTGATTGAGCTGAAGCCTCAGGACTCACATATGCAGAGAAATTAGAAACAGGAGAACAATGAAGTGCAACCATGTCACTATAATCTTGTTCTGTGTGCTTCTTCCCTTGCTTAGCTTCTGAATAAAGATATTCCTGCCAGTCAAACAAATATGACGCCAGCGGAGCATAACCGTTCCATGACGGCGGATTAAGAGAAGGAGGAATTCCGTTACTAGTACTAGTTTTTGGAGTAGCTTGAAATCCATTTCCGGGACCCGGGGTGACCTCCCAGACAACAACAGTTGATGGGTTCACAATTGGAACTCCTGCAACATGTAATGCTCCTGAATCTGTCACAATTGCATCAGCAGCCATAATCCCACTGGGGCCCGCTCCTAAAAGGCCTTTGCTTGTGCAGTACCATTTAGATTTACCACTCTTAGTTGGTGGCCACTGAGACCAATGGAGCTGAATAGATCCAGATGAAAAAACAGAGCATACACATAGAAAGTTTGGCCATCCAGCTGGACTTGAAAAAAAAATGATTAAGAATGTAAGTATGTAACACTGCACAGTTATGAATAGTTAAAAGTAAAAAAAGAATCACCCGAAGCTTGAGGTTGTTGTGAGAGAAACTTTTCCTCAAATGTTGACTTTGTAGAACTATTAGATCTTGAGGAAAGCCACCTATACTATTTTTCACAACAATAAAGCAAAGGACCATCAATCATGAAACACACTTTGAATATAAATAACAAGAAGGCGCCATCAAATTCATACAGGAGATGCTCCAGATAGCCACTTGGTAACAACTGCAATATCCTGCCGCCACTCATGTTCCCGCTGCCAACAACTAGCATCTTTAACCAAACTACCAGATCCCTGTACCATCATAAAACAAGTCAGTTTCAATGTGCCATATCAGATAGCCTAATGAACTAGGAAAGATAATACACCAATCATATGTTCAATAAGAAAGAGATGTGTATAATGTTTCTACAAAGATTTTTAAAGGAATAACAGAACAGTGAACCAATGAACTTGGATTATATGTTTAAAACTGGAATACAGTAGTATGCATGGGCAGATAACTCTTACCTGGAAGGGCTGAGTCCAGATAGTTATACGCCCATGAAAATTAGCAATAAGTAAGGCGCGAGCGCAAGACGAAGGTGACCATTCAATAAATTGAACAGAATCACGTGGAGAATCTGGAACAGTTATTCAATAAAAATTCATGACTTGGATACTTACGAAAAGGAACAGAAAAAACCACTATGCATTTAAATGAATTTCATACATACAGAACCAAAATAAAAACTGTATCATGTAACTGAATTGCACAAACATTACCTGCAATGACATTAAATACAGTTGACTCGGTAGGTCGTTCAGGGATCACAATATGAATTGGAATCCAAAATGGGGGGTTTGCATTAGAACTACAAGAAAGAAAGAAAAACCTTAAGTGAAAGGTATTAACCAAAAAGAAAGTGCTGTCTTTGAAGCTTAGCACAGAACTTTAATGCACGTAACTTTATTGAATTTGTTTATTGGCAGGTCACAGGTGTCACCAGAGATTAAACAGTTAATGATGAAATTTCACAACTCAAATGAAACACAAAAATCTATACAACTATGTACCCAGCACTACAAACCTATAAAGATGAATATATTAAGAGCTTAAGATCCTGCAAATTCATCGAGTCGGAAATGACGCCAAGAGATAACCATAGATAAAAAAGGGGGGCTTTTGCATATATACCCCTCTAAACTTGCAAATTGCATATTTACCAAAATCATGCTTAAAGAGCATCGTGCATTGTGCAACAAAAACTTGTAAATTGGGTAAATATGCAATTTTGCAAGTTTAGAGGGGGATATTTGCAATTCCACCAAAAAATGTGTGTGCGCCTATCAATGATTGTAAAAAAGATAATACCACATACCTGGGTATACGTGCACAAGTCTCTGATGCACACGCAATGGCATTTAGCCTGCCGCACCAAGCAACGGCACTGTTAAATCAAAAAAGAGGACCCATTAAAAAATACCACCACTAGTATTTTGCATAAAGGAAATGCAAAATACTAAAATAGACATATATTCAAGTTGCATACAATAACACAAAGTTTGGCAAATAATAAAATAGAGGTCACTAGTCACTACTAATATCAAAATATGCCTACCACCCAAAATCAGTTGATAGATATTACTGACTCTGTTAAAGCACTCGGTAAACATACAACAGAATCCACAAAATGCCAAGTCAAGTTCTTTTCCTGTCTCCCGGTCATAAAAATAGAACCAATGGTTGCTTAATGTCAACCTGGTAATTTTTAAACTTATAACAGTCATTGGATAGGAATCTAGACCTCCAATTTACAACACCTAAAACAAGTCATATTAACTGCTTTCATATACCCAGATCCCAGACATCACACAAGAACAAAACTTTGCCTGAGCTACAAAGAGCCTGTCATGCTAAGCAATCTAATTTCAATTACAAACAACACCCCAGGCAGAGCCTTTCACAAGTTACTGGTGAACTAACCCAGTACTAGATGTACAATCATGAGAACACAAAATGCTGCAAAAAGTACAGACAGAACTAAAAGCACTCGTCTTTTCTGATCACATACGGTGTTTATCAAGCCAAAACACCAGAAACGTATGCAAACTAGAGCTGATCATCAAGCAATTAAAACTCAAAGAAGCTGAATTTACTTCAAATTACGCCACATTTTCCAAAAATTAAGCAAATTAGAGATTATTCTCAACCAATTAAACACAATTATAACTCAAAGAAGCTGAATTATCTAAAATTACTACATAGAATCCAAAAAGTAAAAAAATTATAGCTGATTATCAACCAATTAACCACAATTAAAACTCAAAGAAGCTGAAATTAATTAAAATTACGACACAATTCCAAAAGGTAAGCATATTAGAGCTGATTATCAACCAATTAAAACTCAAAGACAGTGAATTACCCAAACAGTAAGCAAATTGGGGCTGATTATCAACCAATTAAACATAAACTAACACTCAAAGAAGCTAAATTACCTAAAATTTCAAAACAGTGTCCAAAAAGTAAGCAAATTATAGCCAACTATCAACCAATTAACGTCAAATTACAGCTCAAAGAAGCTGAATTATATGAAACTACGACACAGAATCCAAAAAAACAAAAAAATTATAGTTACTAACTGATCAAACACTATTAAAATTGAAAGAAGCTAAATTACCTAAAATTACGACACAATTCCGGCACACTCATTTTGTACTGCAAATTAGACCTAGGCTGTTTAAGCCTAATACAAAAGACCGTAGCCGGATTAACAGGATCCTCATCCATGGGATCAGAAGCAGCAGCACCTCCTCCTCCTTTATCCACCATATCACAATCGTCGGCAGCGGAATCAGCAACAACAATAGCAGCGTCGGAGACAGCAGAAGTGGCAGTGGTATCAACCGGAGACGATGATTCGTCTTCAGAGTGTTTGTGATTGTAAGAAACAGGAGGAGATGAAGCACTCATTTGAAGAAACGATTAAACCCTAATTTTCTTATATATATATTATAAAGAGATAGAGAGAGAGATGAAGTGGTGCGAAAGTCGCAATTGAGGGCGACAGCAATGACTGGAGATGAGAATTTGATTTGTTTTTGTCGAGAGATTGAAATTGAAAGAGAGAGAGAGAGAGAGAGAGAGAGAGAGAGAGAGAGAGAGAGAGAGTGGGGTTGGGTTAGGGTTTGTTTGTGTGAAACAAAGGATGAATGTGATATGATGAATGAATCAAATGGGGACAAATGAATGCATCTTTGTAAAACTTTGTTTCAGTTGTTTCTAAAAGGTTTATTAGCTTTTCTATGTTGGTGGATTGTGGTTATAACGATGAAATTAACGTGGCTCGTGTTTTAAGGGGGGAGGCGGTGGGGTTGCATGATGACGGTAATAAAGTAAACGGTGTGTTTGTAACCTCTAAATCAACGTGGAAACGTTGACGCAAACATGTTGAGCTTGAAACTTTAGAAACTCAAGATCGTTAAAGTCATATTTTAAGATGTTGAGGGGTTGAAGGTGGCAAAGGTCAATTTTACAAATTTGTAAGGTTGAAAGTAAGTTTTGAAAATTGAGAAGTTAAAGTGTAAAATTTATAAAATATTAGACTTTTGTGAGTTTTGAAAATCATATTTATAAGTTGTATCACTTATAAAATGAGAAAGGTGGATAACTTGATCAAACAAACGAAAATAAGTAAGATAAATAAAAAAATAATAATAACAACATAAATAAGTTGGTTAACTAATTAATAACATATAATCATTACCTTATAATAAAAGAGGGTTTTAGATGACACATGTCATTCATTAGAGCCACTTAGAAAATAATTTTCCCGCTTAAAATTTTTATAATATTTTTATTAGATGAAGATTTACATTTCATAAGTAATCATTTTTTAATTAATTCTAAATTTACAAGGTAATCAAATGATTTTTTTTTTCAAAAATATGTTACGCTTTGAATTGATTTGTTTTGAAAATATAAATTTTATATTACCTATGAATTCATTTGCGTTCTTAATCATTTTTTTTCATAATGTTAATTAAATTCGAACAAATTGAATTCAATTGTTCCAAAAATATTCAACATTGCAAAATGTAATGTTTTTAATCCGCGTCTAAATTGCTAAGCCAAATTCTTGATGAGATCCTTGCCAAATATAAGGATGTCTATTGTTCACATCAAATAATTTTTTTATTGTTGTATGTAGTTCGTTTTTTAGCTTTAACAAACATTTATTTAACGTGATAATATACAACTTATTTTTAAATGTTTCTTTTTTCTAAAGGAAAATTTCATAAAACAAATAAACATTATATTTTGTTCCAATTAGGTCAGTTAAACTTTGTTTTGTTTCAATTAGATAACTTCAGTTTAAAATGTGTTATACTTCTAGGTAATTAACTTTATAATAGGTAAACACTGATTTTTAGGTGAATTTAGGACACGTTCTGTGTTTTTTTCTACTATCAACTATATTTCACAGTTTTTTTGCCATCAAATTTTTTGGGACCTGTTTTGTGAATTTGGGACCCGTTTTTCTGCCATCATTTTTTGTAAAAATTTCACAAGTTTTTTAATTTTTTGCAATTTTTAAAGAAAATGACACTTTATAGACTTTTTTACAAAATTAAGAAAAATTTTGCACTTTTTTTTGAATTTTTTAATTTTTAGAAATATTTATTATATTTTATCTAAATTGAATGTTACAAGGCTTGCTTACGGTTGGTGGTGGAAAATTAGAAACAATTGTTCTTGAAGTTGTCCCTCGTTCTTGAAGTTGTCCCTCGGGAATTAATGTTTACCTATTATACAAGTTAATTACCTAAGATTGAAACACGTTTTTAAAGTTAAGTTATCTAATTGAAATAAACAAAGTTTGAGTCGCTTAATTAAAAAACAAAAATGAAACTTGGTTAATTTTATCTGTTTTTTATGTCCCTACCCGTGTAACACACGGGCGTAAAACTAGTTTTAAATAAATTAAGGTGATTTGAGAATCTTGTTGTCCTTTTTTAAACGTAGTGCTTTTTTTCGATTTCTTCATATGTAGTGTTAAATGTTTTTCTAAAGTTTCCATAGTAATAGTATTATTTGATTTTCCATTAGTTGTCGAATCGGGCGCCTTTGAATATGTTGCTAGCCGACATATGATGCATCTAACAGCTTCTGTTTCGAACTCGGGGATTAACCTCTAAATAGAGCTTTTTATGAGATGTTTCGAAGTCGAGATTAGAATAAATGCTACATTTAACTGTTGATGGTAGTTTTTAGAGCGCTATTAATAATAACAAACGCATCGATCATACCATTTTTATGCCTCAAAACTTGAAAATAAGTTGGTCGTTGGAAAAATATGGTTCTTGTTTCATATTATTCCATATACTGGTTTTGGGTCGAGTTATAGGCTCCGCATATAAACCCGTTTTACTTTAAAATACACATTTCATTTTAAAGTGCCACGTGGAAAAATGGACACCATATACAATGGTTCGCATTAGAGCAACATGTGATACTGATACGACTCGACATGATGCTTTTGTGACTATGTTATACACATTACATTCATGACAATAACGTCGTTAAAACTAAATAAAACTGGTATTATGTCTAGGATTTTAAGGTGTAAGGTTCTAAAAGTGATTTAAAATATATACCAAAATTAAAGAATAAAACAGAAAAAAAAAGTTTAAAAAAGAATAAAGTAAAAAAAGAAAAAGACAATTTAAGAAAAAAAACTAAAGATGTCACCGACCAAATTTAATATTATAGGAAATTAATAGCTCTTTAAATTGATGAAGGCTTGAGTTCAGAAATGTTAACATTGCCACTAGTGTAATTAACGCAGTTCTACAACCACTTGAGGCGATACCTTGTAGATACTCGTTGTTGTGATTTACACTACAAGTCATTTAAAATTTTTGAGCGTTTTGTATGAATCTTAAAGACAAATTTGACCTGAAAGTCAAACAGCGATAAAAACTTGTAAAACGAAAGCCTGAAAGGGATATCAAAAAGCCTGATCAACACTACACATAAACAACCGAGTTGTAGCATCTTTGATTTATGTTTTATTGTATATAACACCACGAAAAACATGCATACGGTTCTAGAAAGCTTGAAAACACAAAAGTCCATGCAGAGGAACGAGTATCATCCAGAGTTGAGTTTAGCATAATTACTGATGTGGCATGGATAGATTTACAGATACTCGAGCAAGTCTTCCTGGTTTTTCAAATCCCATATGACCACTTTACCATCTAGTCCTGTAATGGTTTCATCAAAATGAAACATTTCAAAAAAACGGATTAGAAGAAGGAACCATGATTACCTAAAAACCACAAGAAATAACTCCACACGTTAAAGAATTCCAGTTACGGTCCAGGTTTTGATAAAATCATGTGCTGAACCACTAGGTATGGTTAAGGAAATGACAAATCAAACGGCAGAATTTGTCGATTTGAGCCCTTTTTTTTAAATCATGACTTTGTGTTATTTTACCTAAAAGGAAAAGGATTCATGATTGTAATATATATATTTGTAGACCTGCCAAAACTGAAACATGTAAATCTCAAACCGACCAACTTGCTTCGATTTGTGCTGTTCAGTCAGTTTCTAAAGGCTTATGAACACCACTATGTCCAGAAGGGATGCTATGAATTACTCCTAATACGACAATGCATATATTGATGATGGTAGCTTGAATTGTG
Source organism: Tagetes erecta (assembly GCA_030867185.1). Classification (NCBI taxonomy): domain Eukaryota; kingdom Viridiplantae; phylum Streptophyta; class Magnoliopsida; order Asterales; family Asteraceae; genus Tagetes; species Tagetes erecta. Next base: position 72,988,465 of record CM061490.1, on the reverse strand, counting down.
TCCCAAAAATGACATAGTTGATTGTATTGATTCCTTATTTTGATAATATTTAACTGGCTTTTATGTTTAAAACAATATAACAAGCTGAAAATCAACATATTTAGTTTAAATCAACATATGAGATTTTGACCGATAAATAAGTCATAATTTGTATTACTTCCTGAATAAGAAAATGATTTAAAAAATGTAATATAGAATGGGACAAGCCATAATGAGGACTGTTATATTTACATGAACAAAGAGACTGTAAATGCTTTCATTTTTTTTTGCCGTCCAAAAAAAAAAAAAATGCTTTCATTTTTCATCTCCAAGTTGTGGGCCCATCCCGATATACACGCAATCACACATCATGAAATTGAGTGTAGCAATAATGTATCAGGCAATATGTTTACCTGAAGTGCTAAAGCTGGTCATTTTAGCGGTCTCTGATTTCTTCAGTGGCACAATGCAACTAAGAGTACAAGATGTGAGAAGTTTATTAAACAAAATGTGGAAATTAAGAAAAAAGGTAAGAACGGCAAAAGTTTGTACTTGATGCAGTTGTCATGAACACCAGCACGGCCTCTATCATTGCTAGTTCCCTGTTTCGAGCTTCCATAGAACTTCCCAAACGCTTCTGTAAACTGCAAACAAAAAGATTAAAGGTCAAGATATAAGTCTTATTGTTGATACTGGTGTTTGTATATTGGTGTTTCTTTGAATAATATGTATTCATTGTTGCGTTTAAAAAAAAGATACAAGTCTCAAAGGTCCAATCTAACCCTTGGATAAAGGTAATATAGACATATTTATACTCCATATAAAACGAGGCATCAAAGGGATTTTTTGTAGAACTATTGTAATTATCTAAATATGTAATTCTAAGGCAAATAATTTTTGTATTGTGTTACTATGAAACCACCTTGGGTTCTCCCCTGGCAACTACCTCACAAAATTAATTTCTTTTTTCAATTTCCATATCATTTAGTTTTTTGTATCATAATTTGTAATAATATCTAATATATAGCTAAATATAAAATATTATACAAGTTCTATTGTCAACGACGTGCTACAAATTTTATCGAGAATCGGGTTGTATCTAACATAAAGTAATTTTTTAGCCACATGCTTGGTCAAATATTTATGCAAAGTGAAATAAGATAAGTAAATGCTTTTTTTTATTAGATACAGCTCAAGTTATCATACAAACATCAAAACAAAGAGGCCAAATTGAGTGTAAAACCTGTGATCTTCCACTAGAAGATGCTGCTTTTTTTTCATCAAGGAATCTGACAAAGCTCCTAAACCATAGATATAAATTGTAGAGTCAGATTTTAATCCATGAACGAATGATGTCAAAGAAAAAGTCAAAAGGAAATAACTAAAATATTACCATAAGCCTGTTCCATCTGCTGCAAAAACCATGGGATTACAGTCAAAGCCCACACCTATTACTAGCTTCTCAGAGACAAACATAACCTGAAAAAAGTTGTTTATGACCATTTAAATAAAAAGAACTGCTAAAACAAGGCAAAATGGTAGAGAGGATGCTGACCCACATCACGAAGAGGCAGATCACGCAGAACTACACTTTGGGCTAAAGGAGAAGGTCCAACTTGGTCAACAAAGTATATCATTGAATTATGGCCTGGTTCATCCCAACAAAGATAAAATATTATAAACTATATGAGCATATGAACTTATAGCATCTTGACTTGTGTTACCATGAATATAAAAACAGCGGAGTACACTCTCTTACCTACATACGCTAAGCTATTCCCACTCGGGGACCATTTGACACCGAAGGCCCAGCAAAATGAGAGATCAAGCTGAACAATTTGCTGATCAAACATAACAAGAAAAAATTAGACTTGACATTTATATAATTACATCCAACTTTTATGGCACAAATTCTAAGAGTATAAATGAAAATAATAATAGATGCCAAACCTCTCCAAATTTTGCATCTAACGAGCCACTTCCTGATTTTTTCGGCTTACTGTCAACCATCAACAAATATGTCAGTGCAAAGGTTTCATTTCAGACAGAATATCAAGTGCAAAAAAGGGTAATCCATCCCTAATACTGTATACGTACCCCGCATCAACTCCTTTAATAAATGTTGAGAATACTCGGCATTTTCCATCAGTGGATGTTGTAGCAATGAGAACCTGTCAAATAAAATTATGAATACCTAAATAGTAGTACATTGCCTACATATACATTGTCTAAGTTTATAACAAAAGAAACTAATATGGATATCTCTATATTCACACATTCCATTAAGCTTGTATCAGAACATCCATTCTCCTACCAGAACAAAGCACTGCAGCAGGAAACACTCAGTTTGGACATGCCAAATAAGTAAAAAATACTTTTTTATCCAGTTATTAGTGTGGTGATGAAAGTTCATATCAGTGTTCATGAAGGAAACTTTAAATGTTAACATCTGATGCCCATAACTGAAATTTCCAGAATTCAAAAGCTGTTGAGACCTGTTCTAGCATGCTTCATCCATGTTATGCCATACATAAACAGCGTACTGATACCTAAACATACACTTCTACTCATAATCACACTTGTGTACTGGAGAAAAGATTCAACTAGCTGCAAGCTTCATTTTGGGTCACCAAACTAGGTGCGGTATATGTATCCTAAAGTCAAATTCATTATTCAATATATGGCTATAAAAGCCTAAAGATCATATGTAGAATAGCCAGATATTGTGTCATGAGAATAAGTTTATAGATGCAAATGTTGGAAAGAACAATAAATCTGTATACGCATACAATCAAAGTTTAATGTCCACTTTAAAGCAGCACTTAATCAGCATTTCAAAAGTTATATGAAAAAGAATATAATACGAACATTATTTGGATGCCAAGCAACGCTAGTCACAGAAGAATCATGCCTTTTCCTGATTAGTTTACTAACCCACCTGAGAAAAAGGGATATCATACATGATCAATAAGAGTTGGGGTTTGTAAGAAGAAACAAACTTCGCTGACTTATGCAATTAGTCAAAGCTCTATTCCGTATGCTGTCAAAATCCTTTTTATCATCTATAGATTCAATGATAGAAAGTTTCAGAGATAAAGTTTTCAAAATACAAGACCACGAAAAGAAAGAGAATTAGACTTGAGAGAAAATGACAACATGTTAAAACATTTCATGTATCAAGTTAGAAATGTAAACAGCAGGTTCTTACCAGTTATTCTCCTGCTCATAGTAGCATATACAAACAGTTTTAGCTCCACTTCCCACAGCAAACTTGTTTCCTGTACAGCATGATTATCAAGTATAAAGCACACAAACATATTCCTAAACAGTAAGTAGTATACGTCTCTTAATCTCTGAAGATATATTCGGCAGCTAATACAGAGGCATTATGTAGATTACAGATTAGGAAACTAACAACATTATACGTAAATCACTATTATTATGAGTTTATGACTACAGGATCACGTGTGCATGAAAAAAAAAAATCTGAATACAAAAAGGTAAACATGACCTAGGTTCACAACAAGATCTATAACTGAGCTTACCGCATTCACATTTGAAAGTGTAACTTTTCCAAAAGTCGGTTGATATATTCAACACGTCCTACTATCATATAGGTTAGGGGGTTCATTAAGTGATTAAAATAGCCTTAACCAGATGTGCATACCTAGCAAATTTTTGTTCTCCTGACATGAAATAATATCATGGTTGTTAATAAAATCTATCTTGATAAAGCCGTTGGTCATAATTTGGTTAATGCATAAAAGATGCTACATGTGCTTACACGTCCAAATCAGGAGACACTGGGACCCTAGAAATTTCAGTATACTCTAATTCTAGTCAAAGAGAAGTTGGCATTCCAACTCCCAACAATGTCATGACATCATGTGAATTGAACTAAGCAAGTTGCATGTCATAAGCTCCATAAACCATTTAGCTAAGATCCTATTTTAACAAACAGTGATATAGGACATTATAATTCAATTGAGTAATTAGAATACCTTTGGGACTCCACTGCACACAAAGTGCAGCACGGTTGAGCCTAAGGATAACAAGAGTAGGTACCCATACAGATCCTTCCTCATTCCAAACATACCTGCAAATTGAAGTGTGCCGAAGATAGGATTAACAGCAAAGAAGCGGTGAAAAAGAATATTAGCATGCTTCCACGAAAGGACAGATCAATTGTTTGTGTGTTTGCGTAAGAGAAAGAAAGAGAGAGATTCAAACGTTTGTGAAACGCAAAATTTTCACTCACGAATTCCGATCATGAGACACGGTAACTATTCTGTTTGATGATTTACTCCAATCTATCCCCACTATTATTTGATCATGCTGCAACAAGGTAAAAAAATAAAGTAAACTTTTTTTTCTGTTAGATTGAACATTAAATGCAAAATGAGGCAAAGGAAATGTCCATGCATAGAAATCCTCATGAGGGATTGAAAATAAATAACAAAAACAAAGAGCCTACACTAGTAAAAGATATATTTATATGGGTTAAATGCATATTTCCCCCTCCAAAACACTTTAAATGCATATTTATCCAGCCAAAAAAATCAATTGCATATTTCCCCCTATAAACAACTTTAATTTGCAAATACACCCATTTTTAATAAAGACATTTAGTTAACATTGGGTATATATGCAATTGATTTTTTTAGTTGGAGAAATATGCATTTATGGGGTGTTTATAGGGGTAAATATGCAATTGAATCTATTTATATTACATGTACTATTGTACATAATGTCAAGATATTATCTTCCATCCACATTGCTTTACCTCTACCATGCATGTCACTACACAAACTACAGTAATTATATTAGTTATGTTTAACAACAAAAATCTAAACCATTTATTATTTCAAACTAAATCCATACATGGAAATTATTCAAATCATTTACAGCATATTACAACAAAGGTTCACTGCATGTGATTATTAAATTAAGTATGCTAGTTTTGGAAGCTCCTATATTCTACTAAGGACGTGCAAAGATAAAAAAATCAAGCCAGGCCGAACCAAACCAATACCAAATCAGAGCTGGAAATATTGGAAAAATGTTAACATGGAAATCAAGAACGACTGCTTAGTACTAGTTCAGTCCCAAAATTGGACCATATACCAGACTTGAGCCTTGGGCTAGTTTTGTGCTAGTGATTCAAGCCTATGTCCTAACCTAAATGACATTGATTCAATTAAGTATAAAAAAAAGTTCAGACAAGATCAGAAGTACTAATTCCACTACGATTTGGTACAGCTCTAAATTCTGGCTCAGTTTAACTATTTTACAGTTCTATGCCGAGTTTTGCACACTCCTCAATCTTTGGTTTTTTTAACAGCGATCTCACACACTCTCAAAACCAACTCCTAAATCTACCCCACTTTTTTCTTGAAGAAGGTTCACAAGAGGCATATAGTGTCGATGCCATCAGTTACTCTTTAATATAATTAGGCGTGCCAACAGCATTCATGTGATGATGAAAGACCAGATATCATAGACAAGGGGAAAAAAGGATGTAAAACAAAGAAGATGGCACATATATTATCAAGCTAAAGTACCTTAAAGATTACGTATGATATAGGCAATCATCCTCGATCACACAAATACGACAAGAAGGATTAGAATACAGTTAACATAAAGTACCTTTTGGAGAACATGAATCCTCTCCCATTTTTCTTCCACTAATTTATAGATGTGAACCTCGTTATTGTTCGGACAAAGAGCAAGCACTGCATAAACACAGATACTATCACAATTCAGAACTTATAATGATAAGTGCAAATAAAGTTAAAACCAAAAAGTATTGCACACAGGCTACATTATCATATAAAAGGAAAATACAAACAGCAAAACATCTAAAACTCTTTCACATAGCATAAATCTCAATTGTATGTAGTTCTCATTTGAATTGGATCAAAGGTGGCATAATTCAGCATGACATCCATACAATTGAAGCAGTTTTCAAATCTATAAAGTTTGAGAATATGATCAGGTAACCTAAACTCAAAATTACACAACAGGGAGAGAAATTGATGTTTGCATCGTATCTTACTAGATTGATCAGGACTCCAAGCATGACAAGTAATGCAATCGGCAAACTGATGTACTGCAATTGCCGCCATTTCAATCTGCAAAACGGAACAAGTTCATGAGCTGTGAGTGAGATCTTGATACAAACTTTCAAATTTGTGATGATGATGATGAGAGAGATAGAGAATCACAATTAATTAGATCGGAGAACAAGAATAATCATGAAAATTAGGATCGAAGCAAAGACAAGATCTGATTGCGTTTTTTAGGGTTTAAAACTAACATTCTTCGGTTTTGCGTTTGACAAAGACCTTTTGTTTTCAATTTTCATTTCGTGTTTTTTTAAGTTAATTATAAGTATTGTCACGACCCGCCTAATTTCAAATTAAAGTTCACGCAATCTGGAAGGTTCCGGCAACATTTGAAAACGTCAAGGGCTGCCCGGAAGTACCCGGATCAGCCTTTGACTTACCAGACCAACCCGGCACATTGGAGGGACCTCAAATCAGCCTACAAAAGGCGTAGATGCTGCTGGAAGACTCCGGAAAACACTGCACCATTCTACACATTTTGGGCAGCCTCGGAACGATCTAGAACAAGCCGGAAGACATCCAAAAACGTCCAGCATATTGGCTATCAAAATGGACCATCCAGATCAGCCTTGAAAGGCCATGAAAGACTCTAGAGAAGGCTTGAAAGATCATCCAAAATATCATCAATGAAGCATCTAGATTAGCTAGATATTTTAGCTAAATAATATCTTAGATATTTGTATTAGATTAATCTAGAATTAGAACACTCTAGATTAAAAGCAAACAAGCATACTTCAACTTTCACTTGTACTATTGTAAGTTTCACTTGTACTCTTGTAAAGTTCAAGTAATACAAGCTACTTTCACTTGTACTCTTGTAAATAGGTGTTAGATAGCTCATTTGTAATCACCTAGCACACTTCAACTTTCACTTGTACTCTTGTAAGTTTCAAGTAATACAAGCTACTTTCTTGTGTTGTAAATAAGCATCACAAGCATTCTCTACTTGTGCACTACCAATCCAACGTTCCCTTTACAAGACTTCCGCTGCATAAACCATCTCATCGAGAGTAAAAGGCTGACTTAGAACGGATCTAAGTACCGCACGCGACTTGGAGAAGATAAGTCCGTGACAAGTGGTATCAGAGCAACGATACATTGGGATGTCATCAGAGACGGGAAAACTTAGAGGCACAAGCGTTGGCGGCGGCGAGAACCGTGGTCAGGATGACACTCGCAAAGTCGACAAGAAGACACGAGGTATGTCTAAAGACTTGATGTCTAGCTTGGACAAACGAGTTGAAGATGTTGAAAAGTCGATGGCTGAATTCAACAACGGTATGGAAGAATTCAAGGCTGAGTTCGACATCTTCAAAAGCCACACCTACGATTCACTACAACAAGTGGATGCGTTAGGCAATGACTTCCTTGACATGAGGAACGACGTGAAACTCGCTCTCTCCGTCATGAAGAAGGAGATTGAAGAGGCTTTCATGAAGGAGCTAGGTCACATGAAAGACAAATACGAGAGAGAGAGAGAGAGATCAAGGACTTGCAAACTGAGCTAAACATTTGCAAGCGTGCCTTGGCATCCAGGGGCGACAACATCATCCATACATGAGTGTGTTTTAGAGAGAGAGAGAGCTGGAGATGCCAGCCAAATTCCGACCACCTTCCGGTGGTGGTCCGGCGGCGGCCGGCGACGGCTAGAGATGTCGTTATCGACCCGAAACCATTTCTTGACGTCCCGGACGCGATAGTAAGCTTCTTTTAGCCTGAATCCTTCTCTAAAACCGTTTAAATTCGTGAGAAACGTTATAAACATGGTTGCATGTTGTGTTTCGAAAAACGCAGTGGTTTTCTAGGGCGGATTTCGGAAGATCTAACCATTCGATACGTCAGAAATTTGGTAGGGTTGTGACTAACATATGGAAGTTAACATCTTTTTTTTTTGAACGGCTGGAAGTTAACATCTACCGTTCAGTTTTTGTATATCTTACCCAGAGGTATGGTTTTTATGTCCAAAAACGGAACAGTTCATAATTTCCGTCACTGAAAACCCAGTCCCAAAGATCGTCACTTTCCCGAAGATCCGACCGTTGGTTACTGACGAAATTTGGACTGTATGTTCCTTATACATATGTGAACATTTCCACCAAAGGAAATTACGATCAGATGATCGAAAGTCCGGTTTTTATACTGATCAGTTTGTAATAGCTTCTTGAATGAAATCAGGAAACTTGTTGGTGTTGCATGGTTGATCAAATAAGGTTGCATGGACAATCCGAGGCTGTAGAAACGTTCGTAATAAAAAACGAACACAATGATATACTTGGCTCTCGTTGCATGTCGGTTTTGAGAAGATTCGTAAACGCGAATCGGACACAAAAGGTATAAACTAGACGTTTTGCTATCGTTTTGTATTGTGCTAGACGAGTGGGACGAGTGTAAATTATATAACTAAAGGCTTATGATTACTTATATAACTTCTTGAATGAAATCAGGAAACTTGTTGGTGTTGCATGGTTGATCAAATAAGGTTGCATGGACAATCCGAGGCTGTAGAAACGTTCGTAATGAAAAAACGAACACAATGATATACTTGGCTCTCGTTGCATGTCGGTTTTGAGAAGATTCGTAAACGCGAATCGGACACAAAAGGTATAAACTAGATGTTTTGCTATCGTTTTGTATTGTGCTAGACGAGTGAGACGAGTGTAAATTATATAAGTAAAAGCTTATGATTACTTATATAACTTCTTGAATGAAATCAGGAAACTTGTTGGTGTTGCATGGTTGATCAAATAAGGTTGCATGGACAATCCGAGGCTGTAGAAACGTTCGTAATGGAAAAACGAACACAATGATATACTTGGCTCTCGTTGCATGTCGGTTTTGAGAAGATTCGTAAACGCGAATCGGACACAAAAGGTATAAACTAGACGTTTTGCTATCGTTTTGTATTGTGCTAGACGAGTGAGACGAGTGCAAATTATATAAGTAAAAGCTTATGATTAGTATCAATATGGTACCTATAAGATATAAACCAAATGAGACGGTATATAAATATATATACAAAAATATAGATAAATAGTTATATTTAACAAAAAAATTGACAAATTGGTAGTATAACTTATGTTATATGATTTCAAGATGTTAGAAATGGACTTGTATAAAATAGAACTAAAACTTGAAATTTGTATTATTAAAACTAATAAATAAGATATTGGTTATATAAAAACAGTCAAATTCATTAAAACGGATTTTTAAATGAACACATATATTTATACATATGGAATATTTGGATATTCATTTTTATACAAAATACGACTCTTGAACTTTAATAGAAATACAAAGTGACGAAACAAAATATTTTCATATGTATATATATAAATGCATATTTTAATGAATTTGACAGAATCTCGAATAAATAAATTTGCGTAAATTGTGTATAACTTGGGATGATTTATAAATATATAAAATCCGAAAACTTCATGTTTTGAAAAGTCATTGACTACATATATGTATAGAAAAATACATAACTAAAATATGTATTTTATTATAATTGTCTTTAAAGTATAATTATACAATACAAGACAATTGAAATAAATACAAAAAACTGAATTGTACTAGAAACATTATGGATACAATTAGTTTTATATAACAAAATATTACACAAATAATATTAATTATCAAACTTTGATAATTATATATTACCTAAGTTAAAATCGAAACAAGCTTTGTAAGTGTAATATTTGACAAGAATTAGGTTCAACTAGAAAGTCTAAATTTCCTATAAAGTCTAAGAAGGAATTTAGACCATTAGATCTAATATTAAATAAAGATCAATGGCTCATAAACACAATGTGACATAATGGTAAATAGTTAGAACTTTAAATGGTAGGCCAAAGGTATATTTGTCTTGTCTCATTTTCAAATTCCACCCTCTTTTTTAAACGTCCATAACTTTTACATACGACAATACTTGTTAATAAAAATTACACCAAAAAAACTAGTGTTTTTTTATCTTCAAAACGCATATAATATTGATATATAAAAAATGAACTTTTTTTTAAGTTTCAGCTCGTTGTGTTATATTCGTTAGGTCATTGTGTTATATTTTTCAGCTCATTGTGTTATATTAGTTAAGACATTGTGTTATATTTTTCATTGTGTTATATTCGTCAGGTCATTGTGTTATATTCGTTTGCAATTGTGTTATATTCCTCAGGTCATTGTGTTATATCCGTAAGGTCATTGTGTTATATCCGTCAGGTCATTGTGTTATATTCGTCAGGTCATTGTGTTATATTCGTTGGGCCATTGTGTTATATGCATATGTTGTGTTAAATTTATCTGGTCATTGTGTTATATTCGTCAGGTCATTGTGTTATATTTTCATCAGGTCATTGTGTTATATTTTAATCAGGTCATTGTATTATATTTTAATCAGGTCATTGTGTTATATTTTTTCATCAGGTCATTGTGTTATATTTTCATCAGGTCATTATGTTATATTTTCATCAGGTCGTTGTGTTATATTTTCATCAGGTCGTTGTGTTATATTTTCATCAGGTCATTGTGTTATATTTTCATCAGGTCATTATGTTATATTTTTATCAGGTCATTGTGTTATGAGAAAACTACAAATAACGTCATTTATGTTTATAGTAACCTGCAAGTTGCGTCCTTTAGCAAAAGTATCTACAAATAACGTCCTTATTTTTGCACTTTTATACCATTCTGGTCCTTTAAACTAACTTTCGTTAGAAAAGTCTGTTAAATTCAATCACATGCCTCTCACATGAGGGCAATAATGTCATTTTACTTCTCTATTTAATAATAATAATAATATTATTACACACACACACACATATATATATGTATATCTTCATCCAATCCACCAAACAACACATGAATCTTCTGCAAAACACGTTTCTTAATCCGCTGTTGGTTTTCATCTTCCAATCGGAGATTCAAAATCCGAGCAATTTCAATTTCTTCACCTTCTTTTGGCTCTCTGCAACACCCATCTCCCCAATTCAAAACCAAATCCCCTTTTTTTGACTGTGAAATTTGCCACAAGATTGCGTAGTTCCAAGTGAAATTGTTGTGGGTTTGATTGTCTACTAGGAGTGGGTAAAGTGTAAAACCCGACCCGACCCGTGCATAACCCGGCCCGGCCCGTTACCCGATTTTTACTTAAACTGCAGCCCGATAACCGGCCCAATATTTAAAAACGGGTTTCGGGCTTGTATCATTTACGGGTTCCGGGCATGGCTAAAAAACCCGAGACCGATTTCGTCCTTCCATTTAGATTGCAGTACATGAATCCAAACCTAAGTTCATTCCAATTCATATAGCAAATGAACAAATTGAAGGATGGAAGTTATGGACCGGCAGTTATCTCAAAGAACTAAAGATCGTGGGATGACTCCCTCGAGTCCGCGACCTCCTACCTGGAACACCATCTGATTATGTAGGTGTTTTGGTTTCAGATGTGTGGGTGTGCGGTCTAGATTGCTTGTGAAGCCACGAAACGGTTCCCTGATGAAAGGGTGTTGGTCGGCTGTTGTGGTGATTGTTAATAAATTCCGGCAACCGAATTGCAGGTTTAGACCAAGTAATTTTGAACAAGAAAGATTTATTCTTTTTGTGGGTTTGATTTTTCAACAAAACAGAAACAAGAAAACAAGTATTTTAAAGCTAAATTTGAGAACAAAGGGGTAATGTTTTCTTTCTTGTGATTTTCAAAAGAGGATAGAAACAAACAACAGCTGATTTAATTAGGTTTGTGATGTTGTTCGGGATCACACAAGCAGACAAAAAAAAACTAGACTAATCTTTCACGGGCTTTTTTTTGTTGCATATGGTTTATGGTCTTGGGCCCGGGCCCGGCCCGAACCCGGAATTTATGAGATATTAGGGACCGAAACCCAAACATATAAAAACACACCGGTCCGGGTTCATGTCTATTTTCGGGTCGGGTTCCGGGTTTTTTCGGGCTCAAACAATTTATGGCCACTCCTATTGTCTACGAGATCTGAAAGCTTTTGTTGGAGATTATCATTGGGGTTGTATTGAAGATGTAAAGCATTCGGTGGAAACAGATGTTGAAATCATTGTGTTTGTGTTGTGTTTGTGTTGTGTTGGTACCGAATGTATACTGCGAGTGAAGAAACTGTGGCGCGTCCTTCAAAAGGGGTTGAATGAGTAACAACAGGTGGTTCGTATGTCGGAGATGGCAACGGTAGTGACAACGGTGGACCGTACGGTGGTTATGGCTATGGCGATGATGACGGTGGTCTGAATTATGGATCTGGCGATGATGACGATGGTTCGTATGGTGGTTCTGAGTCGATGATGATGGTGTTGGTTCTGAAGATGGTGGTGTAGGAGCAGGGGGTAAGTGGTGGTGACTATGGTTGTTTGGAGTTAAGTGAAATATTAGGGTTTGTGGTGGTTGTTTAGATTTATGAGTGGAGGTTGAAGATGAAGATAAAGTCTATTAATAAAATTACACAAATAGTCCTTTATGTTTAAAAAGACTATTATACCCTTATGTGAGTGACAGATGGTCTTAGTTAACTGACTTTTCTAACGAAAGTTAGTTTAAAGGACCAGAATGGTAAAAAACTACAAAAATAAGAACGTTACTTGTAGATAATTTTGCTAAAGGACGCAACTTGCAGGTTACTATAAACATAAAGGACGTTATTTGTAGTTTTCTCTTGTGTTATATTCATGTTTCAACTCGTTGTGTTATTTGTCAGGTCATTGTGTTATTCGTCAGGTGATTGTGTTATTTTCATATCATTGTGTTATTTCATTAGGTTATTGTGTTATAACACAATGACCTGAAGAAATAACACAATGACTTGACAAATAACACAATAACTTGACAAATAACACAATGACGTGACAAATAACACAATGAGCTAAAAAACGTGAATTTTTTTTTGTTTTTTATATATGAATATTATACGCGTTTTAAAGATAAGAAAATGCTCGTTTTTATGGTGCAATTTTTTTTAAAAAAAAATATAGAGACATTATCATCTTTACCCTTCCTTCTAAATTTAAGGGAGTGCCACATGCCATCATCTCATGGCTTCTTAGACTTTTTATGAAAGTTGGACTTTGTAGTATAACTCCACTCTATTTGACAATTATCCAAAAACGTAGTACACAGATAATGAAACCAGGAATCCAATAAAATTGTAACGTGTGAGACGATGCGTTAGATGGCCAGTTAAACCAAATAGGATATAGTCTACTTCCATATCCTAATCCGGACACATATATGATTATAGATAAGGAATTTAAGGTCGAAGATTCGGAATTATGATAAGATTATATCTGAAAACCAATAGGAAATACTTAAGTGCATGGCTAAGGTGAGTTCTATGACGTCCTCTCTTTTAATCGTTTTGAATATGTTTTGGGCTGGAATGCATACTCGTAATGATTTTGTGTTAAACTGTTTTAACTTATGTGAGTTCTTTGAAGCCCTTCCTTTAAATCGTTTTGAATACGTTTTGGGCTGGAATGCATACTCGAAATGGATTTTATGTTAAACTATTTTAACATATGTGAGTTCTTCGCCCCGTTTTAAATAAATGTTTTATTTAACTGTTTTGGGGGAAAAGCATGATATGGTGATATGATGGGTAATCGGGATCATGTATAGTGTTATGACGGTATAAGTTGGGTCAACAATATGTGTATATATTGTTGAGCCCCTAAATCCCCTCATAATCATTAACCTCGGGGAGGCCACAGACTATATTGGTAGATCTATCGGGTTAGAAGGGCCTGCTCTCGCGATTAGTCGCTCTGGTCAAGATTTTAGCGAGGGAGTTTTAATGTTTGGACTGTTGTGGGGCAACGACGTGTTTCTTGGTTTGATTATGGACTTATGACCGAAGTTTATCATAGTACCTAGCTAGTCTATGATCGTTATATCATTATCTCAGGTACATCATATCATATGGCATGACAAAACTAATTTATTACATGTGGCTTAAATTGTTAACATAGCATGGGATGTGCTAGTGTGTTTTACAAGATTTTTTCATGTGCACCAGTGTTTTTGAACAAGCGTGCCTGATAAGCCAATGTTTTTGAAATACCCGGATAAATGTAATAATAATAATAATAATAATAATAATAATAATAATAATAACCACCTTCCTAGATATTAATGATGATTATGATAATAACTTCCATCGTAACTTTTTGTTCGAATTCATATCTTCGAGTTAAATACGATCTTGCGACTTCCTCCATTAACAAGAACGACCGATCGGAATTTGAGGGACCTTTCATCCTTACTTAGAACAACCTTGCAGTCTAGCATTTGCATTTGGCGAAACCTCTTCACACCTACATTATTCCTTATCGTGACGCCGGCGTACAAATTATCGGAGTTGCACTACCACCACCTTAATCATCATACATCGGCCCTTTATCCAGCAACCGCCAACGATGTGGTTCCGTCAGAATCCACCGTGTTAACACCGTTAGCGTCGTTCAACTGCATTTGAGACGAGGATACCTCTTCCCAAGCCACCAGATTCGAGTGGACATTGCACACACGGAAGGATTCAACCACTGGCACGGCGGATAGACCATTAAGTTTCGTACCTGATCGATCATATTATTCATAACCCAAACGTGGTTATATCATTTCGTTGGTCGACACTGTTACGCCGCGAATTGCTAACCAAGCGTATTTGTTGCTGCATCGATCAACTACCACTCTCCACACAAGGTACCCATAATGTTAGTAACATTTGATCAATTAATATGAACAACTGAAATCAAGATATAATGAATTGAAATAGATGTAAGAAAATAAAATTATAATAAAAGGCTATAAGATGTATCTTCAATTTGCTTGTCTGCGTGTAGTTTTGGAAGCCACTGGTACACAATGCATAAAACTTAAGGGTGTAGGATTTGATCTAGTTGATAATAACTTAATTATAAGATGAGATGATAAACAAATTATAGAAACAAATATACACCATTTACATTGAGCAATTGATTTAGTGATTTAAATGAGAACAGGCATGTATGTAAGACAACATAAACCCATAACTATCACTTTATTAAGCTAGTTCGTAAAATAACATATTTAACTTTCAGGGTTTTTTTTTTGGATTTTTAAACCGGTTAAGATTATGATACAACAGTCACATCATGCACAAATAAAACCACACTGCCCCAAAAAGTTGTTGTCTAATGTGAAATATAATTTGTGTGTAGGCCCTTGTATTGGTTAACGACGTTGTTTATTAGTTGCACTAGTTTCACTTAAAGTAAGGTACGGATTCTAACCCTTCTTTTATTGTAGCATGAATTTCTCTTTTGTCCACCGTTTTGGATCCAATTCGTATTCGATACTCTACTCGCTATTTGACGTTGTGATCATTTTAGTTATATGATATTGTTGTTATGAGCAATGGACCCGACCATTGAAGTGGTTATGCATGCGATAGGCCTAAGTCTTTTAACTCATTGTCGCATGTTCCTATATTATTTGATATTTTTAAACGCTTAATGTGATTTAGCGTTCTCAAGTTAAATGATTATTGTTGCCTATATTGTACTATTGCATTTGACCTCAATACCCGAGCACATCCGCCTATGGGGACATAGGGCGCCATTGTTGGCACTAATGGCGTGCACCATCCGTGGCGGTGCGATTAGCCCACGGCGTCTCCTTTGTTGCGATTGGTTATTGGTAGTAGGAGGCGTATGGATCGATCCTAGGATAATTACTGTTACTGGTGGGGTGGATATAGGTGTGTGTGCCCACACCGCCATCTCACATTACTGTACATTCGGGCTGCAGCCAATGTACTTACTGATTACTGTTTACTGTTTACTGTTACTGTTTACTGATACTGGCTCGATGGGTATTTCCTTATTATATGATTCCCTTGTTTCTTCTTAAGTTATTTTGCTATTTCCACCTGGTATTATTAGACTATTATAATTACCTCACTGCGACCCTTTCGTTTTTACTGCTATTGTATTCTCCGTTACTGAGCAATTTTGGCTCAGCCGTGTTCTTTTGTTGTTTTCTTTATTTACATAGCAGGTACCCAAGGGGCTCAGGGGAACGTGTGATGAGAGTTAAATCAAGAAATCAGGACGCGACAATTAAATAAAATTATTAAGACTGAATCGTACTTTATTTTAAGACTTTATTATACTCGGACTTATGTAAAGATTTGAACGTTTCGGTTAAGTACGTTATTAAGCAATTAGTATTATCTCTGATTACTGTATCGCGTGACACGTCAGCCCTACAGGGTTGGGGTGTTACAGTTATGGTATCAGAGCTTAGGCTCTATCCTGTAGAAACTTAAACTAAATAATTAAGACATGTGAGGATATGGGTAGACGTTGGGCTAGGTTTTTCTATATATATGTTCTTTTTTTTTTCTTTCTAAAATTCCACTTACCATATCGAATTTGATTTGCTTCATTCTAGATGCCTCCACGTCGTCCCCCTCGAGGATCAAAAAGAGTAGACCCAAACCTTGTCAATGCTATGACTCAGGCCCTTACATCTGTACTACCGACTTTGATCGAAGCATTGCGTAACCCAAACCCAGAACCAAATCCAAACCCAGAACCGAATCCAGACCCCGAACCGAAACCAAACCCGGAGCCGAATCCAAATCCTAATCCTAACCCGACGGGTGTAGATGTTTGGCTGGGAAGATTCCAGAAGCAGAAACCGCGATCATTCACTAAGGCTGCCACACCTGCAGTTGCCAAGGACTGGATCGCTCATATTGAGAAAATCTTTACCGTGCTTAGGGTTGATCAGCAATATAGGGCAGGGTTGGCTGCTTACAAGTTAGAGGAGGATGCTCAAGTCTGGTGGGAAAATGTTAAAGCTGAAAGAGGAGGTGACCAGTTTGTAGAGTCTCTATCTTGGGATGATTTTTGTACCATTTTCTATGATAAGTATTTTACAAATGTCGATAAAGCGGCTTACAGAAGAGAGTTTGAGAACATCCGCCAGCGAAGTGACGAGTCACTTACTGACTTCACTGATAGATTTTATCGATTGTTGGGATTTTTGGGTACTGCTGCCGGAACACCTGAAGAACGAGCCGAAAAATATCAGTGGGCCGTTTGTGATCGAATCCGTAGGGCCATCATTCACTCCACTTTCAATAACGTTGAGGAAGCAGTCAAAGCGGCAAAGAGGGTTGACTTAGAGAGACAGGAGTATTTAGGAAAAGCTGAGGAAGGTAAGAAGCGGAATAGAGACGGAACTCGTATTCATTATGGGGAGTCATCTCAAAGGTTCGACCGAAATGGGAACGATCGTCAGAAGAATCAAGCATCCGGGAAGAACACTAAGCCATGGCATAGTAAGACCCAGAACCAAGGCCAAATGATACCGTATCAGCAGCCTATTGCAGCGCAACCAGTGAACCAGAGAGACAATCCAGGAGGAAATGCTAGGGGGGCTAATGCGCAACCAAATGCTAAAGGACGGGTTTTTGCTCTAACGGCTGGTGAAGCGGCTAATGCTCCAGGTACTGTTTATGGAATTATTTACTTCTTAAATTGTGGTTAATATGTATTTGTTTATGTTTGGACGACCCATTTAGGAACTTTAGAATTCCTTCTAGACATATTAAGGATTATACCTCTTCCAGGTACTATTTCTGGAATTATTTATCTCGGCGACCGTGAATTATATGCGTTGTTTGATACTGGGGCAACCCACTCGGTGGTTTCCCAAATGATCACTAGGCACCTTAAAACTATTCCTTCCCCGCTACGGTGTCCGTTGGTAATTTCTACACCAATGGGGAATTCTTCTATTTTTACTCACATATATAATGATTGTCCGCTTGTGATAGTCATCATGTGTAGGTTGGACTCACCGGCATGTCGGTGTTATATATTTACATGTATTTTGTTGTTTTTGGTCTAGCGAATCTACGGGCGAATCTATAGATTCGCCCGGGTGTCTAGATTAGTGTGGTCAAAGAGATAAGTTTTGTCGCCGGGCGAACCTAATTGTGCCCAGCGAAGCTATTTGGTTCGCTAGATAGATTCGCTGCAGCGAATCTATCAGCGAACCTATAGCTGATATATATATTCTAACCTTATCTCTTTGGTAAAGTGACTTTTGGTAAAATCTCAGCCAAAGTCCCCCAAATTGTGTGTGTTTACCGGAGGTGCTAGGAGCATATGTTATCTATCTTTGTAGCTTATATACCTCCGGTTTGTTGTTTAATCTCGTCTTTGTTCATTTGGGTGTTAATAGACTTTATCGTTCAAATCAAGTGTGTTTTGTTCTTAAACAATCATTATAGCACTGAAACTTCGATCTAGATGGACCAACAATATGGTATCAGAGCCTTAGTGCTCTTGATTGTTTCATCCTAGAGATTTTTGTGTTGATTTTGGGGTTTTTGTGTCAAAACACTCTTGACTCATTTCGGGGCTGTTTGTTGTGTTTTTGAGTTGGAATATGCTTGGGGTTTGTCGTTTTTGGTTATAGGAAGCTATTGAAACAAACGGATCTTAATTTGGTTGAGTTTTGAGGCTGTTCTGGTTGATTTTGGACTGAAACTGCTTCGTTCGTAACCCAGCGAAACTGCATGTTCATCCAGCGAATCTACTGGATCATCCAGCGAACCTAGACTAAATTTGTGATTCGGAAATTTCAAACAGTGGTCAGCGAATCTACAAAGATTTTGAACGAAAGTTCACCTGATTGGCTCATTGTACAAGCGAACCTGTCGGGCGAATCTAATTCTGCGGCCGAGCGAATCTATTGCTGCCGAGCGAATCTGTTGCTGCTGCTGAGCGAACCTATTTGGGCAAACCTAGAGATAAAAGGGCCGGATCTTTATAAGTTTTATTTTTGGGCCAAAATTGATAGAAATGAAGGCGAGGAACATACAGAAAATATTCAGGGGAAACGAATGTTATTCATATGCCTGATATTGATGTCGCCGATTTTGATATTTAGTGAAGACGAGAGGCCGGATCTGAAGACGCTTCAAATCAATTGGCCGGTATCAAATCATGGGCAGGAGCGTACATTGAGAACAATTTTAAAGCCGAAAAAGACGGAGCTAATCAGAAGACTTCCCCAGGTGAGGTCCAACCTAGGGGGAGTATTGATAGTCATCATGTGTAGGTTGGACTCACCGGCATGTCGGTGTTATATATTTACATGTATTTTGTTGTTTTTGGTCTAGCGAATCTACGGGCGAATCTATAGATTCGCCCGGGTGTCTAGATTAGTGTGGTCAAAGAGATAAGTTTTGTCGCCGGGCGAACCTAATTGTGCCCAGCGAAGCTATTTGGTTCGCTAGATAGATTCGCTGCAGCGAATCTATCAGCGAACCTATAGCTGATATATATTCTAACCTTATCTCTTTGGTAAAGTGACTTTTGGTAAAATCTCAGCCAAAGTCCCCCAAATTGTGTGTGTTTACCGGAGGTGCTAGGAGCATATGTTATCTATCTTTGTAGCTTATATACCTCCGGTTTGTTGTTTAATCTCGTCTTTGTTCATTTGGGTGTTAATAGACTTTATCGTTCAAATCAAGTGTGTTTTGTTCTTAAACAATCATTATAGCACTGAAACTTCGATCTAGATGGACCAACAGCTTGTGGTCGGGGATATTGTTCGTAAAGGTGATCTTCTTCCCATGCAAATGAGAGACTTTGATATCATACTAGGAATGGATTGGTTGGCTAT
The DNA here is from genome assembly GCA_030867185.1 of Tagetes erecta. Classification (NCBI taxonomy): domain Eukaryota; kingdom Viridiplantae; phylum Streptophyta; class Magnoliopsida; order Asterales; family Asteraceae; genus Tagetes; species Tagetes erecta. The sequence continues at coordinate 72,968,665 of CM061490.1, read as the reverse complement.
GCATCGAGCGACAATTGATTGCCACTCTAAAAGAGTTATCTTTGGAGACATTCTTCGTCCTGAGTTTATCTATCAGGGGACTCAGCCCCGAAAATCCATTAAAATTATCTCTGCACTCAAAGCCCAGAAACTGATTTCCCACGGATGTGAAGGATTCTTAGCCTCGATTAAAGACACGTCACATGATTCACCTCTTATTGAAGATTTATCGATCGTTCGAGATTATCCCGATGTCTTTCCTAATGAATTACCAGGAATACCACCTGAACGGGAGGTAGAATTTACCATCGACTTGATTCCTGGATCTGAACCTATCTCTAAAGCACCCTACCGCATGGCACCATTGGAGTTGAAAGAATTGAAAGAACAGTTGCAAGAATTACTAGAACTCGGATTTATCAGACCAAGTGTTTCGCCGTGGGGAGCACCTGTGTTATTCGTAAAAAAGAAAGATGGTAGCATGCGTCTTTGCATTGATTATCGCGAGCTTAATAAAATCACCATTCGAAACCGTTATCCATTGCCACGAATTGACGACCTCTTCGATCAACTTCAGGGTGCAAAGTTTTTCTCAAAAATCGATCTTAGATCGGGTTATCATCAGTTAAGGGTAAGAGATCAAGATGTACCTAAGACTGCTTTTCGAACTCGGTATGGCCATTATGAGTTCTTAGTCATGCCGTTTGGTTTGACAAATGCTCCTGCTGTCTTCATGGATCTAATGAACAGAGTTTTCCACGAGTATTTAGATCGTTTTGTTATCGTGTTCATAGATGACATATTGGTATTTTCTAAAAGTAGACAAGAACATGAAGACCACCTTCGCACCGTTCTTGAGACCTTGCGCCATAAAAAGTTGTACGCAAAATTTTCTAAGTGTGAGTTTTGGCTTGAACAAGTGGCATTTCTTGGCCATGTCGTATCAGCTGATGGTATTACCATGGATCCGTCTAAAGTTGAAGCTATCACTAAGTGGCCTCGACCGACCTCAGTTACTGAAGTTCGTAGTTTTCTCGGGTTAGCAGGTTATTATCGACGTTTTGTGGAGGGATTCTCTACTTTAGCCTTACCGCTCACTCAACTTATGAGAAAAGGAGTAAAGTTCATTTGGAACGCAGAGAGGGAAACTAGTTTCGAGGAGTTGAAGAAACGATTGGTGTCTGCTCCTATTCTTACTCTTCCTTCTGGTTCGGGCGGTTACCAAATTTATAGCGACGCCTCAAAGAAAGGACTTGGTTGTGTTCTTATGCAGAACGGGAAAGTCATTGCATACGCTTCAAGACAGCTTAAGCCTTATGAGGTAAATTACCCAACTCATGACCTAGAGCTAGCTGCGGTCATCTTCGCCCTCAAGATTTGGAGGCACTACTTATATGGCGAGACGTGCGACATCTTCACCGATCATAAGAGCCTTAAATATATTTTCACTCAGAAAGAGCTAAACATGAGGCAGAGGCGATGGTTAGAGCTACTTAAGGATTATGATGCCAACATTCAGTATCATCCAGGTAAGGCGAATGTGGTGGCAGATGCGCTGAGCCGAAAGAATGCAGGTAGTTTGGCGTGTTTTAACATTGAACCCCGTATTATTTCTGATCTCGACAAAATGGGTATTGGACTTCAATTTGGAAGATCTGATGGTTATCTGGCCAAGCTAAAGATTGAATCAGACCTTATTAATCGTGTTAAGGAAGCTCAACATGAAGATGGTGAACTTTGGGCAATATTACAAAACATGGAGGTTGGAAAGCAATCTGAATTTCGAATTGATGACCGAGGAGTAATCTGGTGTGGAAAGCGATTATGTGTTCCTGACAATCCGACCCTTCGTGAATCTCTTTTAGCCGAAGCACATAGTTCTCCATTCTCTATTCACCCGGGAGCTACAAAAATGTACAGAGACTTGAGGCAAAACTTTTGGTGGAGTGGTATGAAGGAAGATGTAGCTAAATATGTGGCTCATTGTTTAACTTGCCAGCAGGTAAAGATCGAGCATCAGAGAGCCAGTGGATTATTACAACCGTTAGACATTCCAGTTTGGAAATGGGATGATATCTCTATGGACTTTGTTACGGGACTTCCAAAAACTCTAAAGAAAAATGATGCTATATGGGTCGTGGTAGATAGACTCACAAAATCTGCTCATTTCTTACCTATTCAGAAGGGATACCCAGTTAGCAAGCTATCAGAGATGTTCCTTCGCGATATTGTTCGACTTCATGGCACACCGTCTTCTATTGTTTTTGATAGAGATCCGCGTTTCACTTCACGCTTTTGGAAAGGTTTTCAGAAGGCTTGGGGTACAAAGATAAGATTCAGCACAGCCTTTCATCCGCAAACCGATGGGCAATCTGAGCGCACTATTCAAACACTGGAAGATATGCTTAGAGCATGCGCTCTTGAATGGACAGGCAACTGGGACGAGTATTTGTTCCTAATCGAATTTTCTTACAATAATAGTTGGCAGGCAAGTATCGATATGGCTCCGTATGAGTTGTTATATGGTCGAAAATGTAGAGCACCCATATGTTGGAATGAAGTAGGAGAGAAGATGATTGAAGGTCCTGAATTGGTGCAGATTACAAATGAAAAAGTCGCCATTGCTCGTGAAAAATTAAAAGAAGCTCAAAGTAGACAAAAATGTTATGCGGACCGACATCGGCGTCCCTTAGAATTTAATATTGGTGATAAAGTGTTCCTAAAAGTTTCTCCATGTCGAGGTGTTCGTCGTTTTGGTATCAAGGGGAAACTAAGTCCTCGTTATATTGGACCTTTTGAGATCTTGGAGCGAGTAGGCGAAGTCTCCTATAGTTTAGCGTTGCCACCGCAACTCTCTCATGTTCATAATGTTTTTCATATATCTCTTCTGAGGGGATACAACTATCATCCATTGCACGTCGTTAATTACGCATTACCCGCAATTCAAGAAGATCTTTCTTACGAAGAAGAACCTGAAGCCATTCTGGATCGTCAAAAGCGAGTCATGAGACGCAAGTCGATACCGTTCGTTAAGGTCTTATGGAAGAATCATCCTGAACGTGAAGCGACGTGGGAGACGGAAGAAATGATCCGTTCACAATACTCGCATCTTTTTGAAAACTGAAAGTACGTACTATGACTCCTAATTACTTGTTGATCTCCATTCTGAACTTTCGATTCTTAAGAAACTACGTGTTGCATCCGAATTGTACATCAAGAGGATTCATGCTACATATTGTTTAGAATTTCGAGGTCGAAATTAATTTTAAGGGGGGTAGAGTTGAAATACCCGGATAAATGTAATAATAATAATAATAATAATAATAATAATAATAATAATAATAATAATAATAATAATAATAATAATAACCACCTTCCTAGATATTAATGATGATTATGATAATAACTTCCATCGTAACTTTTTGTTCGAATTCATATCTTCGAGTTAAATACGATCTTGCGACTTCCTCCATTAACAAGAACGACCGATCGGAATTTGAGGGACCTTTCATCCTTACTTAGAACAACCTTGCAGTCTAGCATTTGCATTTGGCGAAACCTCTTCACACCTACATTATTCCTTATCGTGACGCCGGCGTACAAATTATCGGAGTTGCACTACCACCACCTTAATCATCATACATCGGCCCTTTATCCAGCAACCGCCAACGATGTGGTTCCGTCAGAATCCACCGCGTTAACACCGTTAGCGTCGTTCAACTGCATTTGAGACGAGGATACCTCTTCCCAAGCCACCAGATTCGAGTGGACATTGCACACACGGAAGGATTCAACCACTGGCACGGCGGATAGACCATTAAGTTTCGTACCTGATCGATCATATTATTCATAACCCAAACGTGGTTATATCATTTCGTTGGTCGACACTGTTACGCCGCGAATTGCTAACCAAGCGTATTTGTTGCTGCATCGATCAACTACCACTCTCCACACAAGGTACCCATAATGTTAGTAACATTTGATCAATTAATATGAACAACTGAAATCAAGATATAATGAATTGAAATAGATGTAAGAAAATAAAATTATAATAAAAGGCTATAAGATGTATCTTCAATTTGCTTGTCTGCGTGTAGTTTTGGAAGCCACTGGTACACAATGCATAAAACTTAAGGGTGTAGGATTTGATCTAGTTGATAATAACTTAATTATAAGATGAGATGATAAACAAATTATAGAAACAAATATACACCATTTACATTGAGCAATTGATTTAGTGATTTAAATGAGAACAGGCATGTATGTAAGACAACATAAACCCATAACTATCACTTTATTAAGCTAGTTCGTAAAATAACATATTTAACTTTCAGGGTTTTTTTTTTGGATTTTTAAACCGGTTAAGATTATGATACAACAGTCACATCATGCACAAATAAAACCACACTGCCCCAAAAAGTTGTTGTCTAATGTGAAATATAATTTGTGTGTAGGCCCTTGTATTGGTTAACGACGTTGTTTATTAGTTGCACTAGTTTCACTTAAAGTAAGGTACGGATTCTAACCCTTCTTTTATTGTAGCATGAATTTCTCTTTTGTCCACCGTTTTGGATCCAATTCGTATTCGATACTCTACTCGCTATTTGACGTTGTGATCATTTTAGTTATATGATATTGTTGTTATGAGCAATGGACCCGACCATTGAAGTGGTTATGCATGCGATAGGCCTAAGTCTTTTAACTCATTGTCGCATGTTCCTATATTATTTGATATTTTTAAACGCTTAATGTGATTTAGCGTTCTCAAGTTAAATGATTATTGTTGCCTATATTGTACTATTGCATTTGACCTCAATACCCGAGCACATCCGCCTATGGGGACATAGGGCGCCATTGTTGGCACTAATGGCGTGCACCATCCGTGGCGGTGCGATTAGCCCACGGCGTCTCCTTTGTTGCGATTGGTTATTGGTAGTAGGAGGCGTATGGATCGATCCTAGGATAATTACTGTTACTGGTGGGGTGGATATAGGTGTGTGTGCCCACACCGCCATCTCACATTACTGTACATTCGGGCTGCAGCCAATGTACTTACTGATTACTGTTTACTGTTTACTGTTACTGTTTACTGATACTGGCTCGATGGGTATTTCCTTATTATATGATTCCCTTGTTTCTTCTTAAGTTATTTTGCTATTTCCACCTGGTATTATTAGACTATTATAATTACCTCACTGCGACCCTTTCGTTTTTACTGCTATTGTATTCTCCGTTACTGAGCAATTTTGGCTCAGCCGTGTTCTTTTGTTGTTTTCTTTATTTACATAGCAGGTACCCAAGGGGCTCAGGGGAACGTGTGATGAGAGTTAAATCAAGAAATCAGGACGCGACAATTAAATAAAATTATTAAGACTGAATCGTACTTTATTTTAAGACTTTATTATACTCGGACTTATGTAAAGATTTGAACGTTTCGGTTAAGTACGTTATTAAGCAATTAGTATTATCTCTGATTACTGTATCGCGTGACACGTCAGCCCTACAGGGTTGGGGTGTTACAGTTTTATATCTCGTGGAGATGATATTATAAAAATGACTGTTTTTCATAAAAGTTTGATAATTTTTTTTATGAACTTAATAACAGGTCCTTTGAAATAGTTTTGCCCTTACTAAATAAACTTAGAACTCACCAGCGTTAGCTGACTTGTTTTAGTATGCATTTTAGGTAAGAAAATAGTTATATCAAGTAAGTTGTGCGGCGGGTTTGAAGACATTGGATGGCTATTTGGCAAAGAAAGTACGTTGGCATGAACAAAATTTAGTATGTGGCCGTAGAATACAAATGTAAGTGTAAATGAAAATTTTGGACCGTAAGACTTCCGCTGTAATACTTAAAACGGCTACGTACTTATGTAAATCCAATCATCATGACGTGACTCGGAAACCGGGGTGTGACATAACATTCGTGGATGGTAACAGTGAAGGATGGAGGAGGATAACAGTGGTCAAGTATCTGCTCTTACCAAGTGCGGATTCTCTTCCTTGTCTGACACTAACCTGCTACAAACCTGCAAAGAAACAAGTGGTCAATTCATTTGTGAAGTATCCGCTATTGACAAGAGCGGATATATCATTTTCCTCTTTATTTTCTGGCATACCCGTTTTTCTCTCTTTTTTTGTTAAACGTACCGATTTGAAAAAAATTCGTCGATTCATGTACTTTAGCCTTTTTCCAACAAATGAATGAAGAATATCGAGGATGTGTATACATATTGGCGAAGCTTAATTGAGACGAGGATCGTGACCGACCCTCTCACTTTTTTCCGACTGAAGTGTTAGTTTGATAGTCGGTAGTTGATTATCCTTTTTATTGAAAGTTGAGAGTAAATCAAGGTTAGTTTAGGTATTTCCATTGAGTTTGACACGCGTCTAGCATAAAGTCCTCCACAAGAAGAAGTCACCCTTTTTTGAGTTTTGTGTTTCTTCCTCCGCTTGGTCACACACACTTTGAGAAAGAGAGACAGAGAAATTGGCATCAGGGAGAGTGTGATATGGTGGTAGAGCGACAGAGACCTCCATCCCTAGCGGCAATCGACGATGGCAGGATGATATTAGACCTAAATTGTGATGCGTGCAAGTATTGCATTATGCAGATGCGGGATTAACTATTCGCTATGCCAAAGCTATTGCAAACTCTAAATTGTGCCATTAGGTTTGTATGACTTTTCTACAAGTAGCAAGGTAAATTCATTTGCTTACTAATGGGTCAATTTGGATTCTGTTTTTTCATTGCTAATTGCTAAACCACCGATTTTATTGCTCAGCCACATTAAGATATATATTCAGATTCCATTACGGGTAGAGCCATCTCCACACCACAAACGGCTATTTGCAGAATGGGTGGCTCTTCGACTGAACTGAAGCTACAAGACTCCGTTGAAGTATGCACAAACATATAAAAGCATTTTACTTTGAGCAATTTAGTAGACGCTATATGGCATACTTAGTAATTAGTATATTGAAAATGGCGGCCTCTCCGAATCAAACGTGTGTGCAAAATTCAAGGTTTGCTTCATCCTATATACATTTCAAAATAAAAGGTTTGCTATGAAGATTGAATTGGTAGGAACAAACTTGAGAAATGATGGTGTTGCAGCTCCTTGAATGTTATGGAAACCAAAAGTGAAAAGGTATTATCATAAACCTTGCTGTGTTATGTTTTACTGATTTGCGTTTTGATAGTATATGTGTATGACTCTATGGGATTTGCAGCGAGTGACAGATTGTTTTAGTTTAAATATTCAAGAAGCACATGTTTTCTCCTAATGACTTATAGGATATCTTTGTTATTGATCATTGGCCTTACGAGGTATGAAATATGGTCTAGATATCCTTTGATCACTAAAATATTTGTCAATAAAATTGGTTGTCATTTTTCATCAAGAGTATATATTTGATCATGTACTAAAAACAAGTTTAAGAGTGTTGTCGTTTTCTGAAGATACAAGCCATTAATAAACCTAACTTTTTTACTGGATTTTAAATAACATCTGAATATTGATACCGTCTCCGTAATTCATCTCTAATAATATCTGTAATTCACATTTCGATATAATCATGTAATAAATGGTATTCGGATAGGACCCAGGTAACCCAGGCATGAGATGCGCTGGTGGTTTCAATACACTAATTGAAACATGTGCTAAAGCTGATGAGTTTAAGTTAGGTGGTCGGTTTCTAGAAACCATTTGTTGAAATGGTGGTTAGAAAACAATGAATTTTTAAATTAGTATAGATGTTTATGTCGGAGTTTTATAAAATGGTGCTTTCACTTTGGGTTTTGGGATTCGGATTGTGGACTAATTTCCATGAATTTCACTTATTTTGTACAAATTTGTAACACATATGAAATCCTTATGTCTCATGTTTCTTATCCTTTGATTTATTTTATGTTTCTTTCATTGAAGTACTTCCTTAGCTTGGTAGAGGATGTCCAATTGCCATTTGGAGGATGAAAAAAAGAGTACTCGGCAACAAGTGTACTACAAAAGAGGAGTTCTTTAACTTGACTCGCGGTTGTTCTTTAGAAAATCAGGTACAAGTCTAAGGCCATATGCCCTTTCAACATATGATCCATGAGCCTTAGATAACATTGATTCCCTTTCTTTATTTGTTTATGGCATTATGATATGAACTTTAGTTATTTGGCAGCCTTAATTTTCTTTTCAATTTTTGTTCGCTTTGTGATGTATTTATGCTTTAGTGAGTTTGGCATAATTGGTTTGTTTTGTTGCCTTTGTTTGAATGTGGTGATGATGATTGGTACGTTTATTTTCAGGTCAAAGTGAACAACTGGGTCGTAATACATAACCCACGCGCAACGCGCGTGGGTGGCTCAATAACCTAGTTTTTTTATATATATTGGGTTTTGTAACACCCCGATTTTTTTTTATGATAGGACTTAATTACGTGCTTATGCTTATATGAATGTGCATTTAAATGATTGTGATTAAAATGATGTGTGACATTTACGACATATGTTATGTTAATGATAAATATGATGATTACGATATATACGATGGAGCAAGAAAATGATTATAAGTATACGAGAAGGTAAAACGTAATGACTAATTACTTGCTAATTAGAAAAAGGAAGGATTAATGAAGAGGTTATGATGTGATTATGGGCCATTAAGGGTGAAAGAATGAATTAGGCCCAAAATGGTAAGTGGATTAGTTAAAATACTTTCCTAAAATGGCCTAATTACCTAAATAGGCCCAAAGCCCATCCAAAACCCCACCCCAATATGGAAAAACCTACTACTTAAACACTATTTCCAGCCACCATCCCCCATTTTCACCATCACAACAACAACACACACACAAACCCTAATCTTTGAAAGAAAAGGCAAGAAAGAAGAAAACCAAGATTTTTGTGAATCAAAGGGTTGACTTGAAGTTTAAAGGTGTTAAACAACAGGTAATCATCATCCCCTAAAACTTGTTTTCATAACACAAAACGAATCTGGCCATTAATGGAGTTTTTAAGTTTTTCAAAAGTTTCAAAGAAATCAATAAAGGTTGCATTTTTGTGGATAAAATCGTGGAAAAAGCTTAGATTTAGTCATATAAATGATAAACCAAGGTTTTGGACGTAAAAAGTTTGAGATTTGGTTGAAAACAAGGATTTAGGTAGGGATGTTCATTATTCGAATACCATTCGAATCATTCGAAATTCGATTCGAATCGAATTCGATTAAGGCCATTCGAAATCGACTTTCCGTCATTCGAATTCGATTCGCATTCGATTCGAATAATTTAGTCGAATGTGGATCGAATACGAATATGATTTTCTTTATTCGCATTCGATTCGCCCAATTCGAATAAGAAAGTTATATATTTTTCATATATCTAATTAATTATCTATATATGAATATGATTTAATGGGCTTGAAGTAAGTTAAAAGTACCCAAACCCAACTCATTGCCCAAACTTAATAGTTGTTTTTGCATATGAACATGATTGGGTGCTGTGACAGTTGCTTAATTGTTGTTTCTACAGGTTTTAAACTTGTTTATAGTCTTTTTTTGTGTTTGATTATGCACTTTTAGACCTTTTGTTAACATGTTTTAGACTTGTTGATGTGCTAGTATTTTGCATATTGTTTGGGTGATGTTGTAGACTTATGTTATGTTGGTGCTACATTTGTATTGTTACTTGATGTGTTTGTTTATTTATATTTTTTCTAAAGCGAATCTATTCGAATTCGATTCGAATTCGAATAACTTAATCGAATCGAATACATAGATTTTTATTCGAATGTGGATCGAATACGAATACAGTTTTTAAAAGTCTCAATTCGACCAATTCGATTCGCCTAATTCGCCCAATTCGCATTCGATTCGAATGAACACCCCTAGATATAGGGTTGAAAACGAGCTGTAACAGCGTTTTGCGACACTAGTGTTCTTAATGCGACACTAGTGTTCATCTTGCGACACTAGGACGACTTGAATTCTGGGCGTGTGTCGGGTGTGTTTGCGACAGTAGTTTAAGTCCCAACGAAAGTTGGGCAAGAGCCTTGCGACACTGCAAGTGGAGGTGCTGCTGAAACAGCATGCGACACTGTGGTTCGCATATGCGAGACTACGTACTTGCGACACAACCTGCGACACTATTTGCGACATTGCTTGCGACACTAAGAAAGAAATAACTATTTTTCATAATAACTTAAATGCAGATCGGGCACCAAAACCACTACCTTAACCTGGTCCAAACAAGCAAAGATCACTTTAGAATCAGGTGAGTTCTAGACCTCACTTTCGTTTCAAACACAATTTTGAGGCTAACATGCATACCGAGATGTTTCCTGGACTGTTGGACTTTATTATGTGATGTATGATGATGATGTAAGAACGAGTGATTGAATACTTGTATATATATATATATATATATATATATAACGAATGTATGCCCTAACGGAAGATAAGAATCCTACTGGGGATCTCATAAAACCCGCTAAGAATCCTACTGGTGATCTCATAAAACCAGTTAAGAACTACAGAATGGGCCTCTTAAGACCAAAGAGGACACGATGATGACTCACTAACAGACAAAGATATTATGTTGTGTGTTATACGAATGTGACGTCCAATATGAGGATGCAATTTACGTGTGTTACATGAATGATATAGAAAGTTCTAAAGATGTTGTAAAACTAGAACTCACTCAGCGTAGCTAACTTTTGTATGCATGTTAGATTGATGTGCAGGTTTGAAGACTTAGGGAGCTGTTTGGCGAGAGCTAGGGACTTGCTGAAGGCTGACATTGAAGAAAATACCTTTAAGATCAAATTTACATTTTGTAATGTTTGAAAAGAAGTATTTAAGACAATTATGATGATGTAATGATGTTTCAAACAACTATTCTGCTGCATTTTAGATTTCATTTAAATTATGATTGTTTTTATGCTTATGAATGCCAACTGTGGTGCTTGCCGAAAGGCGGGCGTTACAGGTTTGACGCTCCCTAAACAAAGCGTTATAAACTTTAGCCCTTCTTGACCATGAATTTTGGCTTGGCTAATGTGTATACACTTATAGTTTATTTACTTATAGTTTATTTCAAAAAAATTAGCAATGTTGATGCTAAGAAGATTTATTTCAGAAGATTTTGCAATATTATTGCTAAAAATCGAAGACCTTGAAGAATTTTTTGAAATCAGAATTCAAAGACCCTGAAGAATTTTTCGAAATCAGAATATGTAGACCTTGAAGAGTTTTTTAAATCATAATCCAAAGATCTTGAAGAATCTCAAAATAACAAGAAGATTTAGCAACTTGTACGAAAACCAGAAAACAAGAATTAAATTATCAAAATTTTATAATTTTAGACCGTTAATTAGTTTGTAGTAAATCCGTATTAATTGTGTTAAACAACACTTAAAAGTAACTAAGAACCTACGCCTAAAACTACACTAGCAACAAGACAATTAGGATTTAGGAGTTATTAACTAGGACTTGGTTGTCGCAACGTGCGGCCAAGTAACGAAGTTAAAGTGTGTCACTGTGATAGTAATGAAGAGAATGAAACACTAAATTCTCTCATAGATTTTTTATAATAGTTTAACAAATAATAAAGAAAGATAGAAAGAAAGAAACAAAAATATTAATTAATTGAAGTAACACCTAAATCTTTTAAAATACAATCATCACTAACTAGTATAATACACAACAATATGTTATGTAGTAAACCCAGCGTTGGAAATAACAGCGTTATTGTATTCAACAAATATAATTTATGACAATCCAAATTAACACAATAAAGTCAACATTCATCTAAAGACAACAACATATCAGAAACATAGAGAAAAGATAAACACAAAATGACAACTCAAATTGTCAATAAAGTATAAGCAAAATATATACATATTAGATAAGGATCGGTTTAAAAACTCATATAGAATCCGATATTCAAGTAATGATGAGTACTACATGATAGCTTAAAAACATCCAGTTTACTGCATTTTTGGTCACCAAACACCTTGATTCAGGACTACAGTAGCTAACATATTGAACATTTTCGTTAACATAACATCACAAAGTATAAATCAAGTTAAAATTTCACAAGTACGACTTTATCGCCATAATTAGTTCATCAAAGCTCGGTTTTTAGAGCCAAGAAACGGAAAGGGATGGGGCTAAAGTCTTTTGAGGATGTTATCAAAGTTAAAGGACTATGATCCCTCGATAATGTTGAAAGAGATACTTCCGACCAGTTAGCAAAGAAATTTTCACAAACCAAGGCACGATTAAGTTTGCTAAGCTTGTCCCTATCAGTAAAGGCATATGTAAATTCCATCCCGACCACCCATTGCATACTCCATTAAGTTGTAGCTCTCAATAAATTTATTAAAATTTCTAACAGCTTGAAGATTGAAATTTGAGTTGAAAGAATCCTCTAGACGCCTTACTTCATTAAAATCTCTTATCATCAGCCACAAACCTTCTTTCGAATTCTTTAATACTCCAATTTCATCCCATAGTACACTTTTATCACCAACATATTGAGGTGCATAGATATTAAGAATACTAATCATATAAGGTGCATCTCTAATTATGCCCGTAGTTAACAACTAATTCCTTTTCTTAATCGAACTTTCTTTTTTTGTAAAAAGTGGGATCTCAAATAGTCAAAATTCTACCAGATCTACCAGTTACGTTTACCCATTCATGTTCCATTTTCGTAGTAACCCTAGACCCATCTTGAAATTGAGTTTCTTGCAAACATAGAATTGAATGTTTATTCCATGAGAGGCAGCCAAACTTTTAACCCTAAAAGCTTTTGTTAAGTTACATGCACCCTTGATGTTATTGGAAAGAATATTCATCGGGAAACATTTTGATTACCCTTACCAATAATCAGCTCTCTAACATGATTCTCAGGACCTTTCATTCGTATCCCTACAATTGATCCAACCTCCATTGTGCACATTGTTTCCAAGTCAATCTAGTTTTCTCATGACCCAACTACACAATCCTGTAACGCCCGGTCTGGTCTCATATCTAGTATTTCCTAATTGACAAAGTCGGTGTTTTGCAGCAACCAGTCACGTGACGTTACATCGGGTTTCAATTTTTTTTACTTGGACGTATTTATGGTTTTAATCTCGGACTTTTACTAATTGTCATTTTAGCCCCTGATGAGTTTTCGACTTTGATCTCTTACTCTATTTTGACATATAGTACAACTTTAATATTGTTATCGTTTGACCTCTAAATTATGATATTTCATTGTGACACCCGACAAATTCAGGTTAACTCCGTTAGTTAAACTCTGTTAATCACGTTAATGCAATTATATTCTTCATTTAATCTGACGAATTAAATGTACCAACTGTTACGCAAAAATACATACGAAACGACCACACGAGTTAATACCCGGGCGTTGGTGATCTTAATTGAATACAAATACAATAATAAGACATTTTAACTATTATGTGTGTCTAATTATTGAATTTTCGTGTAACCGCGTATTTTACCGGTTTTAATCATTTACGGATTTCGGTAACCGTCATGAAACAAAAAAATAAATATTTGTGAAAGAGTTTCATTGTGTTTGCAAAACCGAAACAAAACGGGGCCCGTGGATCATCCATGTGACCCATGGATGGCCCAAGGCCCAACCCAACTCAACACTTAACAATAGTTAACAAAACCCTAAACCTAATTATAAAGAAAAAACGTTTTTTTGGCTTGTTTTCTGCCTCTTGCTGCTGCCGCAACTATTACACACACAAACACATTGATTTTGGCTAGCTTGGTTCAATACTTGGTGATTTTGGTTGTTGATTGAAGTGTTAGAAGCAATACTAGTAAGTGTTTATCTAAATTTTTGACATATGTTGCGAAATTATGTATATATTGGAAACCCTAGTCATCCATAATGGCCAAATTGATGTTAGGTTGCGAAAATGAATTGTTGTTTGGGTGTTAATGGTTATTTTGATGAGTAGATGTTGAGATTGGTGCAAAAAGTGTGTTCATGAACTAGGGTTTAGTATGGAACCATTGAAACTTGATGATTATGCATGATTTGTGTGGAATGTGATTGATTATAGTGGTAAATGGTGAATTGGATGAAGATTGTTTATTTAGTTTTGCAATTTTGTGAACGTTTCGTTAGTTTACTATAAATAGTAACTTTTGTGTTAGAGGATTGTGTGAAACCGCATTTTGCGAACATGTAATGATCATTATGGACTTGCTAGCATGTTTAGAAGATATGTTAGATGAATTTTGAGCAATTGGACATGTGAATCCAACTTGGTTTGGAACACTTACTAAATGTAGAAACTTTTTGACATAAAAATTGGCTAAGAAGCATGTTTAGCAATTTCGTATATATACATGATTTGGACCTTGCATATGAATGTTTGTAAGCATGTGGTACTTGGAAAACATGCCTTGGTCATGAGAGGATTTTGGTAAATGCTAGTTGGTTAGTAGAACGATTGCTTAAAAGTATGTTTGTTGAAGTCTAAATGGTGTGTGTTATTAGTTAAGATGCCATAGTGAAGATTGCTATTTTACTAGTTGCACAAAACATGTAAATACTACATTATGCTTAGAAGTGACCATGCTTACTAATGTGTTGTATATTAACGACTACAAAGTAATGATATGTGTTGATGACTTGTATAACGTGCCATGGTATTCGTATGATAGTTGACATGCTTAGGATGTCGAATTGTTCATGTATGCTCTAAAGGTTCGACTTTCCTATAATGGAAACTTTTGTGGAATTAAAACTGCTATTTGTTGAATACACGAAATATGATGTGATGTGCAAATATGATTTAGTCAAATACACCAAATGTAATGTGTTTACACTTAACAAATCACCAACGGGTCGTGGGTCAACTCGGGTCAACTGAAAGTCAAACTTGGACCTAAAAGTCAAACTTGGACCAAAAGTCAATTGAAAGTCAAACTTGGACCTAAAAGTCAAACTTGGACCAAAAGTCAAACTTAGACCAAAAGTCAACTGAAAGTCAAACTTGGTCAAACTTGGACAAAAAGTCAAACGTGGTCAAAAGTGAAACTAAACCACACTCGCATGAACTGTTGACCATTTGGATGCATAGGGTACTATGACCCTACATGAACGCACATTAATCGACCTATTGTTATTTAGGTTGCCGTATTATATACTGTGTTTGCTGTGCTACTTAAGGTGAGTTCACTAAACTGCACTTTTACTGTTATACCCTTTTATGGGTTGAACTCGGACTTTTACTATGATACCCTTTTATGGGTTGAACTCGGACTTTTACTATGATACCCTTTCATGGGCTGAACTCGGACAAATACTTTTACGGATTTACAAATTCTGTATGTCGCATGTCTGGATTAGAGCAACTTTTATTTTGTTCATGAAAGACCTCATGGATACCTAGTTGACCGTTAGTATTTGTGAAATAGCGGGGAAATTTTGAGTAGTACTACTGGGTTTGACAAACCCCACCCGGGCTAGTCGCGCTAGCACGACAGAAGGACCTGTCGAACGGGTGTTGAATGACCTAACATACTTACAGTGCATCCTGCTGGGATGTACGAACGGGCAAACTGCACTAAATGTGTACATACGTCAGCTTCGGTCAGATACATTACGCCTCTAAGGACATGTGCTGTAGATTAGCTACCTACAATGACATACTTAATTTAATAATCTGCGTACAATTGAACTGTTTGTTTTATACTACTATGTGAACTCACCAACCGTCGTGTTGACACTTGCTAGTCTTTCACTGTTTCAGGTCACTGAGGTACATTGCACGTAGGACATGGCATGGCGTCCTCGCAAACATTTAAAACCTTTCTTGCATTAAAACTTCTTTTTGGGATTTGTAAACTATTTAAAGTTTTAAACTGCGTGGTTTGTGTCGGGCGCGTGTTTTTGCGCATTTACTTTCTGCATGGTTTGGGTTCACTTAAACTTACTTATCTATTACGCTTCCGCATAACTGAAAAACTAAATACTCTGATTGTCGCTTCAACTACCACATTTCATGGTTTAACGTTTGGTTTTTCAAAACTCATATAGAGTCGTTCGGTGTAATTAATGACTAGATCCTGGTTTGTCACGCCTCTAACGGTAAAACTCCGTTAGTGGATTTGGGGGTGTGACATTCATCGCTTTTTAATTTGTGCAACATTACGATTTTAAGTCGTGACGTACGGGACATGAGAGTTTTTGTATCAACTAAAGTCACATACACAATACCCGACGTTGTATTATTTTGTTTTGGAAAAATATACCGGACTCCGCGGGTGTACTAATACGAGAAATTGCCCAATTGGATGCGTTTAAACCCTAAAATATCAAATCGGAACCAGAGATGGGAGGCGAAGGTACGTGATTGATGCTGTTGATCGTATGTCGTATGAATTCATGGACGTGTTTTGTTTTTAGTACACTTGACAATCGAATCGGTGCTTTTTTGTGTATGCTCTGCATATATCACACTTTCGTTTCGTTTCGTTTAATAAGTTTCAGCCGTTTAATGAACTAGTTTTGGTATATATGGATGGTGTTTCAACAATGATGTTCTCTTGGGGCTTGTAAAACATATAAATATATTTGGATGCACTAGTGGAACTTGATTCCAAATCTCCCTTTATTTGTGTTGTTTGTTTTGTCCACACTCTAAAATTTTATTATTATTAAACACACTCTCATATAAAGTGTTTTTGTTTGAGTTTTAAACTGCAATCTTATCAGCTTGTTAAAAGTAATACTTACATAGGTAGAAAAAATCAAGTGAAAGCGAAACATCCTTGTGGTATATACACACTCTTAGGTAGACATGGGCAAATCAAATAACCAGTTTTTTTTAACCGGTTTTTTATTTAACCGGTTTTTATTTTTATAATTTAAACCGGTTTTTTTTATTTGGACCGGTTTTTTAACCGGTATTTTTAGCTTGAAAAAAAAATCAGCTTTTTATCCTTTTTTTTAACTGGTTTTTTGTTTTGCAACATCAACTTTGTATGTTTGAGATTTAATTGGTTATTCACTATTAAAGTTCAAATCAACTAAAAAAATTAAAATAAAACATGTTTAACTTTCAATTACATATTACATTTTCTAATCAAAAGTTCAAAATCTCTCACAAACTTTAATCCACATCCTCAATCTTATAAATTAAATATACTAAAACACTAGTTTTTTGCAATGATTCTAGTATCCGTCTAGTTTTCTTCCCCTGATTCGGATCCGTCTTCTTCTTCATCGGTCATTGGGTTCGTCACTCCGCCATCAACCTCGTTCTCGTACAATTCGGCATCATTATCCAATTCCCCCTCTAGTGAGCGTTTGTCTTGTGCTCTATCTTTCGCATCCAAGTAATCCTTCAAGCAAATCGACATCTCCACAACCGAAGCGGTTAGTCGAATCCTTCGTGTCGATATCACCCTGCCACTAATAGAAAAAGCAGATTCCGAAGCTACGGTTAGCCAAATTTATGATGTGTGCAACACAACGGCTATGAAAAAAAACACCTTCACAAATCGGTTTATATTTTAATTTTAAATGTGTTACCGCAACCGTATTGTTGGAAGCATTATCAAATGATATCGTTAAAATTTTGTCTTGCAATTTATAAGTTTGAATAACTTTATCAATAGTTTTAAAAATATTTTCACCGGTGTGAGGATAATCGAACATTTAAAACGCAATCGTACGTTTCATCATTTGCCATGAATCGGGTTCAACCCAATGTGCGGTGACACAAATGTAAGAATCCGGTGACCCATGTTGTGACGACCAAACATCGCTAGTTAAATTCACACCGGTTTTTAAGTTTTCAAAATAAGAAATTAATTCATTTTTAGCTTCTTTCCATTTTTTTAAACAATCCCTTCTAAGAGTAGCAAGACTTACATGAGTATAACGTGGTTGTAGAGTTCTTTGAATAACCCGAGTCAATTCTTCGTTGTCGAAATGGCCAAAAGGCAAGCTTTTTCTTATCACCAAATTGCCAAATTCCTCCCGAACCGCATCAACATTGTACACAAACATGTTTCCACCATGTGCTATCGAAGCTTGACCGGGAGCACCTTCTCTTTGCAACACCTTGCAACTAGGCTTTTCTATATGGGTTTTCAAAGACGAGTTTGCATCTTTTTGGTAAAATTTACCACAATATTTGCAACACGCCTTTTGAACACCTGAGGCCAACTCACATATATCATAGTGTTTCCATATATCTTGGTTCCGCTTAGTTGGAATAATCCGAACAACATCGTTGCTTGTAGAAGCACGAACATTAGTCGAAGATTGAGACATACCGGTAGCCATTTCACACAAAATAATATTATGTTTTTGAGAGATTAGAGAGTATTTTGAAGTGGTGTAATTGAACCAAAACACCCACCACCTATTTATACTATCATATTAAGGTCAAAATTGAAAAAATAAAATTTGTACAAGTTAATAACGGCTATAATACTAACGGCTAAATATATTAACGGCTATAATATTCTAACGTCATTTTTTAGCATTAGATAAACAATTCAGTGTTTGATTCACAATTAATGACTAATGTTTTTGGCCCATATAAGCAAACTCAACATCATTTGAACATTTACAAGAGCTATGTTTTTGGGCCCATATATAATTAAAAAAACTGGTCTTTTAACCGGATAAAAAACTATTTTTTTTTCAACTTGATAAAAACCGGTTTAAAAAAAAAACTGATCCTGATAAAAAAAACCGGTTTTTTAAATAACTAGTTGAGATAAAACCGATTCAACTAAAAAAAACCGGTTTTTTTTGCCCATCTCTACTCTTAGGGGCTGTTTGTTTTTTATAAAAAGGTCTTCCTGACCTTTTTTGTCTGCGCCAGACAAACCACACATATACATTTTAATCTGCAGTACGTTTGTTTTTCAAAAGACATTTCATTTAAAAATGTATGTGCGTCTTCTTTTTAAGACGGACTTGAAATAACCTCCTCTCGAACCTTTTTTTAACCTCTTCTCAACCCAATACATCAAACAAACTATTCTCTCTCAAAAACCCTAGCACCCCATCTCCTCCTCCCTCTACGCCGGTTCCGACCTCTTTTCCCGTTGTCCACCATCCCTCTCCTTTGTCCAGTAACCCTCCTCTCCACAAGCGCATCCAGGTTCGTGTATGATTAGTTGAAACCGTATTTGATTTGTTTGAAATTTGATTAGTTGAAACCGTATTTAATTTGTTGGAATTTGTATTTGATTTGTTCGATATGTGTTTGAAAACAACAAAATGGTTGTATGCATATTAACGCCTTGATCTGTAAAGCACCGGAATTGAAAAAAAATATGTTGAAATAATAAAAGTATAAGGCCATTAGATCCAAACTAGTATCCCCCAACTTTTTTTCAAATGGTATTTACCTTTTGATTCTTGGTGCTTTCTTTAGAACATTCCTGTTAAACATCAATTTGTTTGTAGATTTATAGAAATGGGAAAGAAACATCAATTGGTTAAACAAACAACTAAAATTCTTGTTAGAGACTTGCGTTAAAGAGATTAACATGGTACTGCATCGGATTGGAAATACATGACGAAGTTACGAGATGAAATTGTTGAGCAGTTAATGCAACTTGTGGAATAGATGATTTATAAAACGTTTGTCATTTTATGAATATTATTTCAGTGTTTTTTTGGTTTCATGAATATTAATTGAGTGTGGTTGTGGTTTTATGAATTAAGTTAAGTTTAATAAATCAGTTTTTTTAATTCCAGTTTATTTCAGCAGACTGCAGAATTTAAAAAAACAAACATGCTTCTTGTTGCAGACTGCAGAGGTTTGGTCCACCTCTTCTTCTGCAGATGTCTGCAGATGTGGTCCGCAACTGCAGACATTTTGCTGCAGAAAAAACAAACAGCACCTCAGTCTCATATCTTGGCTTGTAATAGTAGTGAAAGGGAAGCTCCCTTGTGTGTCTTTGTTTTGTTATTAGTTCTTAACATTTGAATTCAATTGCTGTTCTAGTGTGTAAGTTTTCATAACTGGTTAAACTGTTAAACCAAACACGAGCCCCCTCTCATTTACAGTGATTTTTATTTTTTTATCATTATTGAAGATATTTGCAATCTTATTTGTTAGTTAATATGTGCATAGGTAGAAAAGCTCAGGCGATGCGATATCTAAGCTCGCTTCTTTTGAGGAACCGCCTCTTTGGAACCCAAGCATTCAACTTAGGAATCCTTTACCAGGTAAGCATTCAACTAAATTTAGTCTTCAATCTTTTTTTAGTTACTAATAACATTTACCTTTTAGAGATTTTAGTTTAGGACAAAAAGATTCTTTGAGCCTTAAATAAATTAATAATACAAGGTTGTTTTTAAAAACAAATGACACAGAACTAAATAAACAAGGTTGTGATATTCTGTTTTTCCCCTTAACAACAATCAACAATTCGATGGATCAAGTTGATAAGCACACTGTTAAGATACGTGAGGATCAAGTTTTGTTGAAACTTTGCATGTACTGAGAAAAATATGCAGCTCACTGGGGTGTTTAAAAGCTCGGTCGTAGATATTATAGGCCTTTCTCTTCAATGAAGTATTTGGTTTCGGTGGTGGTGGTGATGTTTCGAGGTTGTCGGAAACCCTTTCTTTTCTAGGAAAAAAAGTGAATTTTTTCGGGTAACATTATGTCAAACGTTTCTCCCTGAAGCCATTGAAACAACCACAACACGACTTCACAATCCACAATACTGTTAATGTTATATACCAACCCGAGACATCGAGTTTGCTAAATGAAACCATTGTTGAAAGTGCTAAGAGCAACCATGCGAGTCTTAATGAAAGTTGTGTCGGGCAATTCACAAAGTATTAAATTAGTTAACCTTATTATGTTTTTATAATGCATCTATGAGTATTTTCCGGTCACTGCAATATTCAGATGAAAAGATACAAGGAAATGTTAATCTCTCTATGTACATTCATGTGTTTTTTTAAACCCAAGGTTGTACAAGAAGAATCGTTGCTTGTTAATTTTAGGGCCGTTCACGAGCCTAACCGAGCGAGAGCTTCCTTGTGCTTGACTCGTTTATAATTCGAACCGAGCCAAAGTCGAACCGAGCGTAAATAAGCTAAAATCGAACCGAGTATGTTTCGAGCGAGCGTCGAGCGAATGTATGACAATTACTTTTTTTTTTCTTTTCTCTTTAAACTTTTTTATAAGATGCTATATTTGTTGCTTGAGGTAAGATGACTTACTCACTCTCTTTCTTTGCATTTTTCTTTGTGGTATGTGTTTTTTTTGCTTGTTTTTCTGTGAAAATTTGTGGTCCGAGTCATCATTCATCAATGCGAGTCATTTGTGTTTCATTACATTTGCATCCAATGTTTGTTTTTTGTCTCTTACTCCCGTGCACGAGTTTTGACTAATTAAACCGCATTGTTGTATGCCTTTTAAGATCACAAAGTTTGACTATACACTTCCAATGCTGTCGAAATAAGGCTAATAAAAGTTCTTTTGATTGTTTTCTCACGATTTGTACTGAAAACACACTTTGTATTTGAACTTTTCTCTTCACATTTAAATTTTAAAAAGAAGAAAATTTGCAACAAAACTTTACAATTTAAATAAAAATGTACAAAAAACATAAAGATAACATAATACGAAAACACATAGAGATGATTGAAAGTTGAAACTATGATCACACTTAAAATCGTCCTGATTCTATAACAATAGTCCATGAAGCCACAAAAATGAAAGAGCGACCATTAATCTGCTAAAATCGGCGAAGGCCGTGTGTATCATTTTGTCACGCATTTGATTCAATCCTTGTGAGTTGTGTAATGCTCTTTGATGGTATCTTTCAAATATTTGAGTTTTATGGTAGATATCACGCCATTTTCCGGCACATTGGTCTGCTAGCCAGCTAACTTGAGGGTTACCTACGTGATTGTTGTGAACACGACACATTTGATGGTATCTTTCAAATATTTGAGTTTTATGCCAAATCATATGTTATTTCAAAACTCTACGCTCCTAACTAGGTATCAAGAGATTGTCAAAGTTTTTTAGGGAGTACACGCTATGGACTGACGGCCACGACGGCAAGGTGCGGGGCTATTACCATATGATTTGGCATTGTAGATAAATGTGAGTTTTTGAAATTGTGGAGAGTAGAAATTTGAAAGTGCGAAGCGTAGAAATGGTGTGAAATATTGGGTTAAAATTGATGTACTTCCTTCGTCCCAATTTAAATTTCCATATTTCCTTATTTGGTTGTCTCAATTTAAATGTCCATTACAAATATAAAAAGTATAATTTTCAATTTTACCCTTAATTATTTAACAAAAAAACTACTTTTTGATTAAAAGAAACTTTAATGGCATGATCGTCATTTTATAGGTTAAAAATATATAATAATCAACTTTTTCTTAAAATTTGTATTGTGAGTCCCATGATACTTAAATTGGGACGGATGGAGTATTTAGAGTGTAATAAAAGGATTATTAAAAAAGAAAGAAAAAATGTAAGTTTAATTTTTGTTACTGTTAAACGGTAACATTTCTTGGAGATGACTCAGGGCACCAATGTAATTCAAACAGCTCCCAAACCTATTTTTAACGCCCCACGTAGTGGTGTGGGGCGTTTTCAGGCATTATGTCATAGGCATGACACCTATTACGTTGAGCCTAAAAGGTACTATATAACTAGATTTTGTGTCAGGCTGCGCGTTGCGGCAGCCGGTACAGCTGATCCGTGTTGTTATTACGTTTCTGAGTTTACTACGTTGGGCTATTGTCAGTCAAACTTTGATCAACTGATGTGTAGATCAGTGTATGTTTTGAGTGTATCTAAACATACTATTTGTGGCCGATGAACACAAGGCTAATAGTTCATATAAAAATGTCGATGAACACATCATCGAGATAGTGACATGGAAGATCACAAACCATACCTAGACATTACCTAACCGACGAAATAGTAGAAGTCACTAACAAATTCTAATACTCAATAGTTGAAAACTAAGAAAAACAACAACAACAAACAACAACAAAGCAAAAGATGGGAATTAATAACAAATGGTAACAACAACAATATACTGTCAAAAAAAAGAGACAACTTACTTGTAATCCAACGGCAGGTAAAAAAGACAATCAACATGCTAATCAGATCATTAGAAAAGCCACAAAACTAACAATAACCGGTGAAGTCGCAATAGACACAACACTGGAGACAATCAACGATAACCCAATCCACTACTGCATGCCGAATCAAATCACCAGAAAAACTACGAAACCCACAACAACCGCCAAATCCGTCACTATTACAACACCGATGATCGGAAAACACGCCAGAGGCCCAACAAACAAACCCACGACGACCAGAAGACAACAAACCTGGAAGACAAATGAAGGAAGAAGAAAAACGCCCTACCAGCAACCTTAACAACAACTGGCAACACACATGAAGAAACGTGATGAAACAGAGTTGGTGCGGGTGTGGGTGAAGGATGGTGGCGGGGAAGCAGGGATGGCCGGAGTTAGATTTGCTGGAGGTGTGGTTGCCGGAGGTGGGTGGCCAGAGAAAAACATCATGTATGATTAAAAAAGTTTCTTGAGTCTTGACCTAATCTGAAGAAGAAGACTATACAAAGACAGTGGAGAAGTGACCGACAAAACACGTGATATCAGCATGCGTATACCGACCTTACTCTTTAGGAGTAAGGTAAATTAAAAAAAAGTGGTAAGTTTTTATTATTAGTAGATTAAGTTGGTAAGTTGATAAATTTTGATGGTAAGTTTTTTAGTGGCTTGGATAGGATTGACTTGGTTGAATGTGGAGATGGTGGAAAAGAGGTTAGCTGAATGGTCGGCATCGAATGAGATGTTTCTTTACATGGTGGCATTGGAAGAGTTTGAGACAGAGAACTAATAGAGCATCAATTTTTCTAATATGCAATTCATTCATTAGATGAAAATAGTACATAACTAAACATGCAATGCAAACTTCAATAACTATTTATAATATTTTCTAGGAATTAAAAACTATCACTAATGCATGACTTCAAAATAAACATGTGACAATTTAAATCTAACTAAACTTGGTAATCACTCACTCCGGGTTCGGAAATCCGTATCTAACGGGTTTTCGGGTAATCCTTTTGGTCCTTTTGTGCGGATGTTGGGACTGATCTTCTGGTGGGTTTGCATTTCTGGTTGGTTTGCATTTTCTAGTGGGTTTTCCATGACAAGGGCTGGACAGGTTGCATCAGGCGATATCGTGTTTCTAGCACTAAACAACCCCCTACATCTACCCCCATCAATTGTGAAATTAAACATCTATACACCCCACCTGTTTCCTGCTTCATCATACCGCATGACAATATATTTTATCTTCTTCTCAGCTTCAAAAGTACATGTACGCACCAGTTTCATCGTTAGATTAATGAATCCATCCATAACTGTAAGTTGTGGTTCTACACAAGACAAACCAATTCGCGGGCGATGCTCTCGCGGTACTGCTGAGATGAACCTGAATCCCCCAGCCAAGTTTGCTTCACTCTTGAACAACTTTACCTCTTCTAATTTTTCATGCAGTGTCGCAAGCATTGGAGTATACATATAACTTTCCAGAATAACTATATATCCATGGTTGCAATACACACACTTCCTGCTAATATCATAGTCAGGAACATGTCCGACTACTGGTTCATGTCCATACATCCCAACCAATCCTTGCACGTACATGTCTTCATCGCGCATGATGTAATGAGCTGGTTTTCTTTTTTGCACTGTCATCACAGTTGTTATACCTAGGTGAGGGAATGCAACAGTCCTTCTCAAAGAATGGTTGATGTCATTGTCATCTAGATTCATGATCTGATCGGTGAATTTAGGTATCATTTGGCATGTCTACACTCGGGCTAGGGCTATAGCTAAAAAAGACAAAAGTTGGTCTTGTCTCCCTGACCGATCTGTGATGGTGGATGCAAGATATTAAAAAGCTTTCATCCTCTTTAATAGGTAACACAAGTAGCCTGGTTGAAATTTGAATACCCAATAGATCCCTCATGTCTACATCGAACCTACAATAAACCCTTTTAGCCTTTTGCGTCGAGGTTATATAAGGTATCCAGACATATGCAACTGAAAGACCAAAAAACTTTTCCACACCCCGATCAAAATTAAACTATCTCCATCTTGTATCATGTCTCTCAGATAACAACAAACTCTCTGTGACACCCGACAAATCCAGGTTAACTTCGTTAGTTAAACTCTGTTAGCCACGTTAACACAATTATACTTTTCATTTAATTTGATGAATTAAATGAACAAACTGTTACACAAACGTACACATGAAACGACCACACGAGTTAATACCCGGGCGTTGGTAAATTTTAATCGATACAAATACAATAAATAAACATTCTAAGTAGTATGTGTGCTTAATTGTTGAACTTCCAAGTGAACCGCGTATTTTGTCGGTTTTAACCGTTTGTGAAATTCGGGGATCTTGTTAAAACAGAAATTTACGTTTAAGAAAGATTTTCATTGTGTTTGCAAACCGTAGCAAATACGTAACCCATGGATCATTCATGTGACCCGTGGATGGCCCAAGGCCCACCATTTAACCCAAACTAATAATTTTAACAAAACAAAAACAAAAACGAAACCTAAACATAATTTTTATAAAAAAAAATCCGTTTTCTTCTTCTTTTTTCCCCTTATTGCCGCTGCAACCTATACATACATAAAGATCATATTTTTGCTAGTTTGATTCCATTGTTGGTGTTTTCAGGTGTTAATTGAAGTGATAAACGCAATACTAGTAAGTGTTTGTCTTAATTTTTGATATATATTACGTAAATTTCAAGCATTGGAAACCCTAGTTCATCCAAAATGGCCAAATTGATGATTGTGTTGTGGATTTGGGGTGTGACAGATTGGTATCAGAGCCATTGATTATAGCGAACTAGGTTGCATTGCATTGCATTCTAGACTATAACTGTACACTACCTTAGTTGCATCGAGTAAATTACTTATGACTGCTTTATTTGGTAGTTACTTGTACACATTCTTGATTTTAGGAATGGTCTCATCGTCTAAAACACCTGCTAGTTCCTCGCGTAAGCGATCTTTGCTCGACGCACTTCCTTCCCCTGATCGTGAATGGCCTCGTATTCCGACCAAGGAGGTCAAATGGGATCAACCGTTTGCCATTCTCCCTACCTCTTATGACTGGAACTATTATCCGGCTTACATGAGAAGCTTAAGACAGGAGGAGAGTGTGCCTCAAACGCCCCTTCGTGTGTCGTATCCAAAATATGATCCCACTTTTGAACTTTCCACTCTGGGTTGCTCCAATGAAAGGGCAATAGATTTTATATCTATCTATCTGCTTTTTGTCTTGATTACTTTCATTATCTCATGACTTAGTGGGAAGGGTTGTTTCTCACAAAAACTAAAAATTTTGGATCTCATGAAAATTTTAAACTTACCTGATTTTTTTTGAGCTCCTTGCTTTTAAGAGGCTCTGTCGAAGTTTTAGGAGAGTATTATTGCAACAACGGTTTGTGAAATTGTACAATGAAGAAGGGAGGTGTAAAGTTTGGAACTATACATACTTCTTTAATCCAGCAGCTCCAACTGGGTGACCATTCCATGATTTTCATGAGATCAGGTAAGTTTAAAATTTTCAAGAGATCCAAAATTTTCAGTTTTTGTGGGAAACAACCCTTCCCACTAAGTCATGAGATAATGAAAGTAATCACGACAAAAGCAGATAGATAGATATAAAATCTAAGATGAGATCACCACGCCTGCATCATCGTCACTATCAGTACCAGGGTCCTCTACCGGCTCCTCCTCTGGTGGTTTCGCCGCCTGCGCGATCTGTGCGTCCAGATGCGCCACGATGTTCACAAGAGCGTGTCGATCCTCCGCGCCTCTTGCCTCTAGGGTCGCGGTCCTCTCATTCGATTGTTGTAGAGCTTGCCTTGCTTGCTGCAGCTCTCCCCTTAACACCTCCATTTCACGACGAGTAGAACACAGAGTTGCCGCGAGAGCGGCTATTGCCCTTTCATTGGAGCAACCCAGAGTGGGAAGTTCAGAAGTGGGATCATAGTTTGGATACGACACAAGAGGGGGCGTTTGAGGAACGCTCTCCTCCTGTCTTAGGCTTCTCATGTAAGCCGGATAATAGTTCCAGTCATAAGAGGTAGGGAGAATAGCAAACGGTTGATCCCAGTTGACCTCCTCGGTCGGGATACGAGGCCATTCACGATCAGGGGAAGGAAGTGAGTCGGGCAAGGATCGCTTACGCGAGGAACTAGCAGGTGTTTTAGACGATGATGCCATTCCTGAAATTAAGTATGTGTACAAGTAACTACCAAATAAAGCAGTCATAAGTAATTTACTCGGTGCAACTAATGTAGTGTACAGTTATAATCTAGAATGCAATGCAATGCAACCTAGTTCGCTATAACCAATGGCTCTGATACCAATCTGTCACACCCCCAAATCCACAACACAATCATCACTTTGGCCATTTTGGATGAACTAGGGTTTCCAATGCTTGAAATTTACGTAATATATATAAAAAATTAAGACAAACACTTACTAGTATTGCGTTTATTACTTCAATTAACACCCGAAAACACCAACAATGGAATCAAACTAGCAAAAATATGATCTTGTATGTGTGTATAGGTTGCGACGGCAATAAGAGGAAAAAAGAAAAAGAAAACCGATTTTTTTAAAAAAATTAGGTTTAGGTTTTGTTTTTGTTTTGTTAAAATTATTAGTTTAGGTTAAATGGTGGGCCTTAGGCCATCCATGGGTCACATGAATGATCCATGGGTTACGTATTTGCTACGGTTTGCAAACACAATGAAAATCTTTCTTAAACATAAATTTCCGTTTTAACAAGATCACCGAATTTCACAAACGGTTAAAACCGACAAAATACGCTGTTCACTTGGAAGTTCAACAATTAAGCACACATACTACTTAGGATGTTTATTTATTGTATTTGTATCGATTTAAATTCACCAACGCCCGTGTATTAACTCGTTTGGTCGTTTCGTGTGTACGTTTATGTAACAGTTTGTACATTTAATTCATCAAATTAAATGAAAAGTATAATTGTGTTAACGTGGCTAACAGAGTTTAACTAACGAAGTTAACTTGAATTTGTCGGGTGTTACAGAGAGTTTGTTGTTATCTGAGAGACATGATACAATATGAAGATAGTTTAATTCTGATCGGGGTGTGGAAAAGTTTTTTGGTCTTTAGTTCCATATGTATGGATGGATACCTTATATAAGCTCGACACAAAAGGCTAGAAGGGTTTATTCTGGTTCGATGTAGACATGAGGGATCTATTAGGCATTCAAATTTCAACCAGGCTACTTGCTTTACCTACTAAAGAGGATGAAAGCTTTTTAATATTTTGCATCTACTATCACAGATCGGTCAGGGAGACGAGACCAACTTTTGTCTTTTTTAGCTATAGCCCTAGCCCGAGTGTAGACATGCCAAATGATACTGAATTCACCCATCAGATCATGAATCTAGATGACAATGACATTAACCATTCTTTGAGAAGGAATGTTGCATTCTCTTACCTAGGTATAACAACTGTGATGACAGTGCAAGGAAGAAAACCAACTCATTACATCAGGCGCGATGAAGATATGTACGTGCAAGGAATGGTTGGGATGTATGGACATACACCAGTAGTCGGACATGTTCCTGGCTATAATATTAGCAGGTAGTGTGTTTACTGCAACCATGGATATATGGTTATTCTGGAAAGTTATATGTATACTCCAATGCTTGCGACACTGCATGAAAAATTAGAAGAGGTGAAGTTGTTCAAGAGGGAAGCAAACTTGGCTGGGGGATATAGGTTCATCTCAGTAGTACCGCGAGAGCATTGCCCGCGAATTGGTTTGTCTTGTGTAGAACCACAACTTACAATTGTGGATGGATTCATTAATCTAACGATGAAACTGGTGCGTACATGTACTATGAAGCAGGAAACATGTGGGGTGTATAGATGTTTAATTTCACGGTTGATGGGGGGATGTAGGGGGTTGTTTAGTGCCAGAAACACGATATCGCCTGATGCAACCTCTCCAACCCTTGTCATGGAAAACCCACCAGAAAATGCAAACCAACCAGAAGATCAGTCCCAACATCTGCATAAAAGGACCAAAAGGATTACCCGAAAACACGTTAGATACGGATTTCCGGATCCGGAGTGGGTGATTACCAAGTTTAGTTAGATTTAATTTGTCACGTGTTTATTTTGAAGTCATGCATTAGTGTAGTTTTCAATTCCTAGAAAATATAAATAGTTACTGAAGTTTGCATTGCATGTTTAGTTATGTACTATTTTAATCTAATGAATGAATTGCATATTAGAAAAATTGA
This sequence comes from Tagetes erecta, assembly GCA_030867185.1. NCBI lineage: Eukaryota > Viridiplantae > Streptophyta > Magnoliopsida > Asterales > Asteraceae > Tagetes > Tagetes erecta. The sequence continues at coordinate 72,939,274 of CM061490.1, read as the reverse complement.
TCTATTAGTTCTCTGTCTCTAACTCTTCCAATGCCACCATGTAAAGAAACATCTCATTCGATGCCGACCATTCAGCTCACCTCTTTTCCGCCATATCCACATCCAACCAACAAGTCAATCCTGGGGCTATAGCAGCGTATGGTTCTTTTTGTTTATTATGTTTGACAAAAAAACGTTCTATACGCTGCGTATGGGTCTATACGTAGCGTATAAAACAGTTTTTTGTAAAAAAAACGGTGCAAATATGTTTTGTTGTTGTTGTTTGTAAGACCCTATTTCCATGGGACCTTACAGTTGGTCATATACAACATAAAACATTTCATAAAAACCATCATTTGATTAAAATAACCACAACGGAAGTCTTAAAACATAAATACATCATCACATACCCTAAAACATTTAACAATTGTCTTAAAAAACATAAAAAGTTTTTTTTAAAACGGATGTCAGTCTTCACTTGCCGAGTAGCCTGCTATCCATGTCATCCATTTGATTCACAATTCCACCTGTCAAACTAATATGCATACAAAAGTCAGCTTCGCTGAATGAGTTCTAGTTTTACTTTATCAAATAGCATTTCATAATTTTTGTCCAAATACTTTAGCTTTATCACATAGACAATCTAGCACATTGGCAATACTTTATCATTAATTTGGTTATTGCTTGAATTATACTTTTATCTTCTTTATCTGTCAATTCTCTTTCCGTCAATTCACAGTCTGCCGAAGGATCAGGCTCATCTTTCCTCGTCTCTTGGATTGGCTAACAGGCCGAACTCGATCATTTCTGTGGCCTTAAGCCCACATCAGGTGATTAAATTCATTGCTAGCTAAGCCCCTGACAGTTTGACCCACATCAGACTCATCTTTCCTCGTCTCTTGGATTGGCTAACAGACTTTTATAATGCATCACAATATAACTATATCATACGTGTAGATATGAATCACACATAAATAGTCCAAACATTTCAAAAAAACATGTCTTAAGTCCATATAAAAGTCTTTAAAAGAAAGTCCATTAGGAAATCTTTGTTTTCATAAAAGTCTTTCATAAAATTTTTATTTGAAATCTTGTCACTGGTACGCATATCACCCCAAAACAGATAAAAATGGTAAAAAGAGGGGATCTAGAACTCACCTGATATGAAAATTAACTTCAAGTCTAAGCAATCACACTATACCGCCTGCATAAGGGACAACGTACAATTTGGTCATTTTTTTGCTAGTTTCGCATACAGTTTCGCATGCAGTTTCGCATGTAGTTTCGCATGTAGTTTCGCATGGCTCATGCCCAACTTTCGTTGGGACTTATCCTAGATTCTCAAGCACCCTCAGACACACAACTTAATATCTCCGACACATGAGACACTACAGTTTCGCATAAATGAGAAAGTTTTGCAAAAATGAGAAATTCAGTTTCTAAAAAAAAACACTAATTTCTCAAAACGGGGCTTCAGCTCGGTTTTTGCCCAAAATCTTCATTGTTCACCTAAAATCCAACCTTTTAACATTCAAATCTTTGGTTTATCTCTCATAATACTAAATCTAAGCTTTTTATACAATTTAAAACTTAAAAACGTGCTCTTTTTTATGATTTTGCTCACTTTTTCTAAAAACCCAAATCTTGTTTCCTTAATCCCAAAATTCACAAATCTTCAAATTTCTTCACTTTCTCTCAGTACTCTCTCTCTCTCTAAGATGGATGAAAATGATGGAGGTGGAGATTGATTAGGGTTTCTTAAGGGAGGGTTATGGGCCATTAAACCCATAATTTAGGCCCATGGACTCCTTAAGTTCATATTCTCTCTTTATCTTTAACCATAAAACCCGAAACTAAAGCCCATCTATTTTCAATGCTCGATTCGACTTTTGGGATGTTATATTATTATTATTATTATTATTATTTTATTACAAGCTTAAAACCTGATAATTAGATATCCGTGGATCCCCTCTCCCCAAAATCCAGTTTCCCTCGTTATTGATCAATATGAAGCTGCTAATGCTAAAAAATAAAATAAATAAAAAAAACTAGATTGACATAGAAACAACGTGCACAATGAAGGTTGGATCAATTGTGGGGACACAAATGGAAGGTCATGAGAATCAAGTTAGAGAGCTTATTATTGGTGAGGTTAATCAAAATGTTTTCTAATGAATATTCTTTCTATTAACATCAAGGGTGCATGTAACCTAACAAAGCTTCTAGGGTTAAAAGTTTGGTTGCCTCATGGAATAAACATTCTTTGTTTGCAAGAAGCTTTATTTCAAGATAGGTCTAGGGTGCGTCTAGGGTTACTGTGAAAATTTTTTTGGGTACTACGAAAATGGAACATGAATGGGTAAACGTAAGTGGTAGATCTGGTAGAATTTTGACTATTTGGGATCCCACTTTTTACAAAAAAGAAAGAAAGTTCGATTAAGAAAAGGAATTAGTTGTTAACTATGGGCATAATTAGAGATGCACCTTATATGATTAGCATTCTTAATATCTATGCACCTTAATATGTTGGTGATAAAAGTGTACTATAGGATGAAACTAGATCTAAGACCGGGTCGCGCGATGCAGCGGTTGGGTCGCATAGTCGGTTCTCGTTTATGTGACTTTGTTGATAAATAAAGTTTAATGTCTGATACGTTATGGTGTAAAGTCATAATGTGTCACATACAAAAAGACGGAGAAATATCCAAACTTATAGGTCAAAATGATAACCAAGTTTAACCCGGAGGGTTAAAGTTGTTAAATATATCAAAGTAGAATAAAAAGTTCAAGTCGTAAATTGGTTAAGTCATCAGATGCCAATATAATAATTAGTCAAACTCGAGAATTAAACTCGTAAAAACGTCAAAGTTAAAAAAACATAAGGTTAAAATAGAAGAATGCTAACGTTGTTAGACGTAAATATAAAGAAAATATTATTAACATTTAGACAAATGAAAGTATTAAAATTTGTTGAAAGCAGCTAAGTGGGGATCGAACCCACATTCCAAGTTGATATTACAAGCAACAAACCAATCCATCCAAGCCCATTTTGTTTGACAATAATGCTAACTAAATGTACATATACAATACTTAAATCCAGAAAAGACAAAAACACAATAAACGACCTTCAACTTTCAACTTTAGGAGTTTATAAAATTGGAGTATTAAAGAATTCGAAAGAAGGTTTGTGGCTGATGCTAGGAGATTTTAATGAAGTAAGGCGTCTAGAGGATTCTTTCAACTCAAATTTCAATCTTCAAGCTGTTAGAAATTTTAATAAATTTACTGAGAGCTACAACTTAATGAAGTATGCAATGGTGGTCGGGATGGAATTTACATATGCCTTTACTGATGGGGACAAGCTTAGCAAACTTAACCGTGCCTTGGTTTGTGAAAATTTCTTTGCTAACTGGTCGGAAGCATCTCTTTCAACATTATCGAGGGATCATAGTCCTTTAACGAAAATGTTCAATATGTTAGCTACTGTAATCCTGAATCAAGGTGTTTGGTGATCAAAAATGCAGTAAACTGGATGTTTTTAAGCTATCATGTAGTACTCATCATTACTTGAATATTGGATTCTATATGAGTTTTTAAACCAATCCTTATCTCATATGTATATATATTGCTTATACTTTATTGACAATTTTTGTTGTCATTTTGTGTTTACCTTTTCTCTATGTTTCTGATATGTTATTGTCTTTAGATGAATGTTGATTTTGTTGTGTTAATTTGGATCGTCATAAATTATATTTGTTGAATACAATAACGTTGCTATTTCCATTGCTGGGTTTACTACATAACATTTTGTTGTGTATTATGCTAGTTAGTGACAGAGGCGGACCTATTGCCATTCAAAGGGTGTGGCCGCCCCCTCAAAAGAAAAATTAGTGGTGTTATGTATACGTCAAACTTTTGAGCCCCCTATAAAATTTTGCACTCGTCCCCCTTAATTGTTGAGAATACATTAAAAGCAGAGTTTAGATGAGTTAATCTGAAAATTTTGGGTTGTAAACTTGCAAGATATAACTTATAGCTAGAGTGCTACATAGTCTATAGCCTTTACTGCCATTTGAAGTTGAAGATATACAGTCTATTAAAAAATCTAGTTACTATATTTAATTTAGAGTTAAGTGCAATTTGCACCACTGTGGTTTACATCAAAGTCACTTTGCATCCCCGTCTGAAAAATTAGACCGTTTGCACCCCTATGATTTTTAAAGCGGGTCATTTGCACCCCTCCCTAACTTTGACTGTTAGTTGACCATCCAAATAATGGTTAAAATATCGTTTTACACCTCTTTAAACAATTAAAACTCCTTTTTTCAACCCCTTTTTAAACTTCCTAATTAATTTTAGGACAAAACCTTCAACCCATTTTAAAACTTCATTTTCAGTTTTTTGTTATGTGTGTACAAAACATAGTCATTGTCCAAAAATATGGGAATCCTAGGGATGTAAATTGATATAATAAGTTTTTAAATGCTTAAAAGTCGTTTTTACCCCATTCAATTAACATTCAACTAACTGAAAAAGTTAGAGAGGGGTGTAAATGACCCGCTTTAAAAACCATGAGTGCAAATGGTCTAATTTTTCAGATGGGGATGCAAAGTGACTTTGGGTGTAAACCACAAGGGTGCAAATTACACTTAACTCTTTAATTTATTTTTAGATTGCCTTATGTTTACCATTTTAGTTTTCGTTTCTTTAATTTTGTATGATAATCGTGTTAAATCATCACTTAATCTAATTCATCTATATTAAGACATAAGCTTTATGACTAACTAGATTTATAATCTTATGCTTATGTTTGATTCCGTGTTCGTGACCTTTTTATCTTATGGTTATATTTGATTTCGTGTTCGTAATGGTCATTTCTTTATACTAACGGCTTATATTACACAATCAAATCATCTCGTATGACACAGGTTGCAAGTATTATCATAACCATATACTCAATCAATTTTGGGTTAACCCATCAATTTTAGTTGAGATTGCAACCATTTTTATCCAACATTTAAATCCTCAAAATCAATTTCAACTTTTAATCAACACTCGAACCTACAAAATCAATCCTAAATCACTATAATCATTCTGAATCAACACCCAAATCAAAATTACTTCAACAAACCACCACAAAAAATACCACAACCATTTTAAACCAACACTCAAATAAAAAATAATTCCAAATACCAAAAAAAAAACACCATAAACTTTTTGAACCAACACTAAAAACCTTTAAGTCAATTTCAAACCATTAAAACCAATCTCAAATCAATTGAAGACCATTTTAAAATAACCTAGCAACATAATAAAAAACCAAAACAAATAGAAACAAACCAAACTTTAAAACGGGCTCAGAGAATTTCTGTGAATTCAAACGCACATCGTGACTGCACCTTGGCTACAGTGAGATTGTAGGTATTAACCTACAACTCACAAAATTTGCCACGCCAACGACACCTCACTATGAACTAACACGACCCATCATAGCCTAATTTCATCACAATCCGATGTCATCACAACCAATGATAATCAAAATGAAACATCACAACACTAATATAACAACAATTTCTCAGTTTCACCATTAGAAAAAGTCATAACACATTTTCAACATTCGGAGTACTAACAATCTAGAAAGTGCAAATGGATTAACACCATAACACCAAATGGTTCAAGATGACTGCAACTAAAAAATGGAAAGCCAAAAGTAGGTCAATAGTTAAGGAAGAAACCAATGGCTGGATTCAAGGATTTAATCCAATGATCCAAGCGCCACAATCACAACACCCAAGATCTGTTACAACCAAGCAAACCAACGGTTGCATCCACCACCAACACCACACAACGCCACAAAGTTTAGGCCACTCAGATCCTGAGATCCGGCAACCATAACAGTCGGTGCTATAGGCCACATAGATCTAAAGATCCAGCAACCATTATCTGCAACAACGAATCACACACTGTAAAAAACCATAGGCCGCTCAGTTCCAGAGTATTGGCAACCACATCGGTGCAAGCCATAGGCCACACAGATCTAAAGATCCGGCAACCATCATCGGCGATAACAACAAACTATGTGCATTAATCAAATACATCGGAATTTCAACCGGAGTTTGAACAGAAAAAGACGAGTATGAGAGGAGCAAGGAGAAGAAAACACACACACACACACACACACAATGATTTGTGTCACACAAATAAAATATATTTAAAGATATAACCACATACAATGATAACAGTTGTAACCCCACAACAACACATGTACAACAACAATGATAACGAATTAGGTTCAACTAGAAAGTCTAAATTTCCTAGAAAGTCTAAAAAGGAATTTGGACAATTAGATCTAATATTAAATGAAGATCAATTGCTCATAAACACAAGGTGACATAATGGTAAATATTTAGAACTTTAAATGGTAGGCCAAGTGTATATTTCTCATTTTCAAATTCCACCCTCTTTTTTAAACGTCCATAACTTTTACATACGACAATACTTTTTAATAAAAATTACACCAAAAAAACAAGCGTTTTTTTATCTTCAAAACGCATATAATATTGATATATAAAAAATGAAATTTTTTTGAAGTTTCAGCTCATTGTGTTATATTTGTTAGGTCATTGTGTTATATTTTTCAGCTCATTGTGTTATATTAGTCAAGATATTGTGTTATATTTTTCATTGTGTTATATTCGTCAGGTCACTGTGTTATATTCGTCAGGTCATTGTGTTATATTCGTCATGCCATTGTGTTATATTCGTCATGCCATTGTGTTATATTCCTCAAGTCATTGTGTTATATCTGTCAGGTCATTGTGTTATATTCGTCAGGTCATTGTGTTATATTCGTCAGGTCATTGTGTTATATTCGTCTAGCCATTGTGTTATATACATATGGTCATTGTGTTAAATTTATCTGGTCATTATGTTATATTCGTCAAGTCATTGTGTTATATTTTTATCAGGTCATTATGTTAAATTTTAATCAGGCATTGTGTTATATTTTGATCAGGTTATTGTGTTATATTTTAATCAGGTCATTGTGTTATATTTTAATCAGGTCATTGTGTTATATTTTCATCAGGTCATTGTGTTATATTTTCATCAGGTCATTGTGTTATATTTTTATCAGGTCATTGTGTTATATTCATGTTTTAACTCGTTGTGTTATTTGTTAGGTCATTGTGTTATTCGTCAAGTCATTGTGTTATTTCAGATCATTGTGTTATTTCATTAGGTTATTGTGTTATAACACAATGACCTGAAGAAATAACACAATGACTAGACAAATAATACAATGAGCTGAAAAACGTGATTTTTTTTGTTTTTTATATATGAATATTATACGCGTTTTAAAGATAAGAAAATGCTCGTTTTTATGGTGTAATTTTTTTAAAAAAATAATATCGTATTTAAAAGTTATGAACATTTAAAAAAATGGGGTGAAACTTAAAATATAGAGACATTACCATCTTTACCATTCCTTCTAATTTTAAGGGAGTGCCACATGTCATCATCTCATGGCCTCTTAACTTTCTAGGAAAGTTGGACTTTGTAGTATAACTCCACTCCAATGATAACAGCTGTATATATAAGACATCAAGGAGGGACTAAAATTGTAAAACAATAAACAACTTGTGACAAAAGTCTAAAACCAAGAAGTATACTATGGAATACACTTCCTTTTTATAAATTATATATAATGTTTTGTGTGTGGCATAAAGTGTTGTGTTGCTATTGGTTGATAACATGAGTGCGTTTCTTTGTTGGCTGTTTTTCATTTTATTTTTTTGTGTTTTTGTATTTGATTTTTTTTTCTTTTTGTGTTGTGTTACATTTTTAATTGTTTGTGAGCTGCTGGTAGGTTATGCAAGAAATAATAACTCGCTTAACAAATGTCATGCAACGCGCGGCAAACTGAATATACCTAGTTTACTGTAAATTTTTAATTTATAGAGAATTTTATTTTAAAGAAAAATGAGGAATACTAAGACGCGGTAATAGTTGATATGATGCATTTAGAAAATATTTGACATACTTTTGTTGATTATTTGAAATTTATGTTGAAATAAGACCCGATTGATCCGATCCGATTGAAACAAAAAAAAAATATTACATAGCAATGGCCAAATGACTCTTAAAAAATTTCTGCCCCCATGTAAAAATTTCCTGGGTACGCCACTGGTTAGTGATGATTGTATTTTAAAAGATTTAGGTGTTACTTCTAAACAAGATTAAAATGAAAGTTGTTCGTAACAAAACACAACTATCATATTACATAATGAAAATAAAAATATGCATAAAGTTTAACAATTAGACACACTTCTAGAAATTTGACCTTTAGGTGCTGTTTTTTTCTCTGCAGGAAAATGTTTGCAGTCTGCGGACCACATCTGCAGACATCTGCAGAAGAAGAGGTGGACTAAACATCTGCAGTCTGCAACAAGAAGACTGTTTATTTTTTTTAACTTCTGTAGTTTGTTGGAATAAACTAGTGGTAGTGATGGTGGTGGGGGACACTAATGGTGGTACTAGATGGTGTTGGGTGGGGGACGGTGGTGAACAGTGGATGTGGTGGTGAGGGACAGTGGTGGTGGTTGGGGGATAGTGTTGGACATTGGGTGGTGGTGGTGGGGGACTGTGGGTGATGGTGGACAATGGTGGGTGGTGGTGGTATTTGTGGTGGACAATGGTCGGTGGTGGTGGTGGACAATGGTGGGTAGTGGTGGTGGTGGTGGTGGTGTGGTAGACGGTGATGGTGGTGATGGACAATAGGTGGTGGTACTACGTGAAGGCGTTTAACTCTCCTCTGCAGACCTTAGAAGATCTCAGAAATGGTTGGTCAAAGTCTGCACCAGGAAGAGGTCGCGTAGACCTTTTTTAAGGCTACCCACTATGGTGAGTTTTTAAGACTTGGGTTGTTGAAATTAATTAAAAAAAAAGAAAAAATCCCAAAAACTCCACGACCGGGTTGTTCCAAAGAACTAGTTCACAACCCAAGTTAGTGCCAAGTGTCCAAATATTAGTGGTTGACATATAATTTCATTTTTTCTTTTTCTTTTCTAACAATTACTTAAACCATTAGTTAGGTTTTTCTTTAATAACTTTTTTTATAAAACTTTTAAAAAAAATCTAAATACACAGTGTTGTTTAGTTTTTCGTTGCGGACATTCCGGTATAAATTTTATTAAAAACCGAGTTTTTTTCAAAAAAACTTATTTTTATATAATATTTTGGTTTTATATTATTATTTATGTGTTATTATAATATTGGTTCGTCAGATTTTTTGGATAAAACTTATCATCTAAAAGTCCGTTTTAAAATAAAAATGTTTTTATAATATTATAAAAATAATGAAGAAACATATTTATTTATTAAAAAATTAGGTTGGGTTGAGTTGAGTTGGGTTGTGATAGTGTGTGAAAAATTGAGTTAGGTTGGGTTGTGTAGGTTGAAGAGAGAGAAATTATTAATTTAATGTTGGGTTGGGTTGTGGAGTTCACCACAGTGGGTAGTCTAATGAAACGTCTTCGAAAAAACAAATAGTCTGCAGAATACAATGTTTGCGCGTGGTCTGTGCGCGCAGACATAAGAGGCTGCGCAGACCTTTTCTGAAAAAACAAACAACACCTTAATGACACTCAATGCATGTCATTAAAGGGTATACATGACACACAAAAGTGTGTCAAGGAAGCCCATGTCATAAAACTAAAATGATATGCATGTGTGTGTCATATTTTTATGACACGCATCTACGACACACATTTATGACATCAGTGCGTGTGATGGTTTTAGTTATTTAAAAAAATATTTTTGTAGAATTACTAATTTACTCTGTATACATAATAACCAAAAATAATATTGCAAAACAGATTCATTTCATAATAAAATATACATATAAACCAAAACAATCCATTTCAAAATCAAAAGAAAATACTTTAAAGCTAACAAAATTATTGTGTGTCGATATATATTCTTCTAACACCTAAAACGACATGTCGCTTAAAAGTAAAAGTTGCCCCCAAACCCAACAATTCTTCGTGAATTCCATCATTATCCGCATTTGTGTATTCGTCATTAGGCAGTGTTGGTTATGACCGGGAGTGCGTCGTGGAATGCGTTTACATTGTTAGTTGTGTTGGCAGCACCAATGGCGTCGACGTCACCTTGACGATATTGTTTGTAAATGCGTTAGCGTTTTGTACAACATTAAGTGTGGCTTGGTCGACAGTCCTTACCTGGGCATTTGCATAAACAGATGGGTTTGCAACCGCGTTTGCTGCAGCAACCATGGTAGCAACATCATTAATTGTTATGACGGTGATAGCGGTGGTCGCAGTGACTGCTACGACACGTCCGTCTGCAAAGTCGCACCGTTAATAATTAATAATGATTTATATATCAAAAATGGAAACTGGTTAGAGATTTTATGGTTGTAAAAGTACTTGCAAACCATGCAATTACATTTAAACAAATAGGAGCTTGAAATTGCAATTAGTAAACATGAATGTACCGGTAGCTAGGGGTGTTCATTATTCGAATACCATTCGAATTATTCGAAATTCGATTAAGGTCATTCGAATTCGACTTTCGGTCATTCAAATTCGATTCGCATTCGATTCGAATAATTTTGTCGAATGTGGATCGAATACGAATATGATTTTCTGTATTCGCATTCGATTCACCCAATTCGAATAAGAAATTTATATATTTTTTAATATATATGTTTAATATATCTAATTAATTATCTATATATAATTATGATTTAATGGGCTTGAAGTAAGTTAAAAATACCCAAATCCAACGCATTACCCAATCTTAATTGTTGTTTCTACATAAGAACATGATTTGGTGCTGTGACAACTGTTTAATTGTTATTTTCTATAGGTTTTGAACTTGTTTATAGTCTTTTTTGTGTTTAATTATGCAATTTTAGACCTTTTGTTAACATGTTTTAGACTTGTTGACGTGCTAGTATATTGCATATTGTTTGTATGATGTTGTAGACTTATGTTATGTTGGTGCTACATTTGTATTGTTACTTGATGTGTTTGTTTATTTATATTTTTTTAAAGCGAATACATTCGAATCTATTCGAATTCGATTCGAATTCGAATAACTTAATCGAATCGAATACATAGATTTTTTTTCGAATGTGGATCTAATACGAATACAGTTTTTAAAAGTCTCAATTCGACCAATTCGCATCCGATTCGAATGAACACCCCTACCGGTAGCATAGTATCCACATAAAAGATAAATTTGAATGGCTATGAGTCTATTTGCAAGTTGTAACTATGTGATGAAAACTAGCCATCATTATAACTTGCGTATTGAATGGTCATTTTGGTTACCCTTATAATTGATTTTCATGAAATCCAATAATCTATCATCAAACCCATTTCATCAAGAAAACAACATACTGGAGGTAAGTTAAGAGCCAACCTATATGATAAATACATGTTAATAAACCCAGATCAAGCATTAGAAACTTCTCAAATTCCTTCTCTGTCCCATAAAAATATGACAATGCACTTAAAGAATTCCAAGGAAATAACCTTACTATGTTCTACACACAAAACTTGAGCATCAAAACTTCTTGAATCCTTATAATATTATGTTCTACAGATTCAACTACATTAATCAGAATCTTTATAATCAGTTTGATCAAGAATATAAGCATAAAAACTTCTTGAATTTAACATGAAATGTGTTTGTGGTGAGTGAGAGTAAAGGTGTAGATAAAGATTCTCAAAAGCTTAATCTTTCAATCCATTTATAAACTGGTAAAGAAAGACTAAGATCACTGATTGTCAACATTAAAAAACTTACAATTTTATTAATAATGAACATCTTTATCAAAACCTCCTGTTTTTAAGAGTCTTGCTTTTTCCCACAATAACGCCCTATGATCTCCTATGCTGCCTTGCTGTTTTATTGCCTCTAAATTACCAAGAATAACAAAAGTAAACTAACATAAACGAATACAAGTAAAGTATTTGATTAATTTAATTCACACAAGCTCAATAGTGCATATCCCTTCAAACCTGTAGAGAGTTGGCAATGAACTACCAAAAACCTAACTAAAACACTGTCACAAGTATGACACACAAGTATTTCAAGTGTATCCCATATCTTCTAAATTACTTAGCATACAACTTATAAAATAGCCATTTCTGAAACCTAATCATGTATCTTCTAGCTATGTTTAAAGTTCAAAACATCAATCATCCTTCAAATAACATTAACCACCAGTGAATTGTATTGTCTTTTCTGAAATAGATTGTAACATTAGAGAAACAATGTATATTAATAAAAAATATGAATGTATCATTCAAATAATCTTAAATTAATTGGTAACAGAGATGAAAAGATAGGCACAACACCACAAAAAACTCATAAGATTACAACAGATACGTCGAATTAGTTCATTCAAATGAATCATTAAATAGCAAATACTGAATAATTTCAGTAAAAATGTTTAGCAAACCTTCAATCGGATTGTAGAATTGTATTGATTACAAGTTATAACTTGCAACAAGTACGTTGAATTAATACATTCAAATGAACTAGTAAACAACACAAATCGAACAATTTCTGTAGATATATTTATGAAATCTTTGATCTGATTGTAGAATCGGATTGATTAATGGTTACAACAGGCATGTCGAATCAATTTTTTTAAATGATCATCAAATAATCATTAAACATCACAAATGAAACTCATTCTGAAAGAATGTTTACAAAGCCTCCAACTATAGAGTCGGATTGATTATAGTTTACAATAGGCAAGTCAAGTTAAATTAAAATGAGCATCGAATGAACTAGTAATAAAAATATCACAAATCGAATAATTTCTGACATGTTTAATAAATCGTCAATACGAATGTATAACTAAATATTAAGTGAGTTAATTTGTTCAAATGAACATCAAAGAAATCAGTAAGTAACGAAATATCACAAATGTGAGAAGGAATGTTACTAGATCTAAGCGAAATCATGCGTCTCCTGAAGCAATGGTGAGATGCAGAAGATTTGTGGAGTCGAGAACTAACTGAGTGGAGGTTTTGTGTTTCACACATCGCCGAAAACTAATGGAGGTATGGCTGATTCACACCAGAAACAATCGATATGTCGTTAAATATGGAGGTGCGGTGGTTGTGCTCGCCGGAAACAACGTAAGCGTTTGTGATGGAGTGGACGTCGGACGTGCGGGGTTGTGCTCCCCGATGTGATGGTGGTGGTGGTGGGAGCTGGAGATGGTGATTGAGTGGTGAACGATGGAGAAGAAGGATCCAGAGAGAGCTAGAGATGGTGATTAGGGTTTGAGTTCTAAACGGGGATCATATGTGATAAAAGGATCTGGATCATAAAACGGGTAAAATAAAGTCCGCGTACTTTTTTTCATGACATTAGATTTTTTTTTTGAACAGCAACACTGGAAAATCCTCTGGTTAGACCACCCGAAGGCAACCACCCCATTACGAGCTACCCCACAGAGGCCCCCGTTACACCCCCTGAAAGGAGGAAACCAATCCGGATAAAATGGAACCCCCCCCCCCCCCCCGGGGATAAAATCGACCTTCTAATTTAATGTTTGTTAGAAAAAAAAAAAGTTCAAGCATCTAATAATATATGTTTTTGAACATGTTAATCTTGCAGATACGTTTGTTAGCTTAAAAACCACTCTTGATGCAACATAATCTATATATGTTTTTGAAAATGTTAATCTTTTGTATGGAAGCCAATGACGGGTAGAACAAGATCATGATAAACCCAGCTAATGCGTTATATATAAATTCTTATTAGGTAAAAACTTGCGCTTAAAACACTCTTGCGCAACACGTGAGAGCTTGCATATATCTAGTTTTAATAAATATGACATTTTTTAAATACATACACTTTTATATGTCATAAATTTAATGTGTGTCGTTGTTCACGTATCATTAAAGATTCATTTCTTAGTAGTGACACTTGTAACAAGAGAACCAATAATTGGTTTCAGGTCCAATAATATGCGAGTGATGGTAACCGGTTAGAGTTCAAGATCCTTGAGGTTTTAGGTTCTAGTCCTGTCGCAGGAGGTTTCCCCCAGTGGAGTGAGTTTCCTCCTTCATGATTTTTGAAAAGAAGTCAGACCTGGAGCGTCAAAATCGATATAGATGTTTGACATCTCAATTCCCGTCTCAGGAAAACTAACTCCAATATTAAAGTCATTTCAAACGCCATTAAAATAAGTAACAACTAAGAGAACGAAACACTATATTCTATTTTACGATCACAAAGCAAATAAAACATGCGAAGTTCTTGTTTATGATCCAACTTCGCATAAGCTTAAGAAACTAGTTTCTATTAAGATTGTTAATCAAGAATATATATTTCAAATTTTATGAAGGATAAAAATAGTACTTCAATTAATACTTTTCTTTCTTTTCATATTTCTTTATTATTTATTAAACTATTATAAAAAATCTATGACAGAATTTAGTGTTTAGTTCTCTTCGCTGCTATCACAATGGACACACTTTAAGTAGGTTACTTTCGTGGGCCGCGTGTTATGACGCCGGGTCCTAATAATAACTCCTAAATCCTAATTGTCTTGTTTCTAGTGTAGTTAAAGGCGTAGGTTCTTAGTTACTTTTAAGTGTTGTTGAATACAATTAATACAACTTACTACAAACTAATTAAAACGGTCCAAAAATATAAAATTTGATAATTTCTTTTTGGTTTTCCGTACAAGTTGCTAAATCTTCTTGTTATTTTGAGATGAGTAAACTGCAGTTTTAGTCCCCGTGTTTTGGTCTTATTAACAGTTTTGGTCCCCGTGTTTTTATTTCTTAACACTTTTGGTCCCGAGCCGAAACTCTGTTACTAATTCCGTCAACCCTCCCCCACGTGCCCTGCACGTGAGGGGTATTATTGAGATTTTCTTTGATGAGACAGCCTTCGATCAGATGTATGGGGGTCCCTAGCAATAAATAGTATGACTACAGGGAAAGAGATCTGAAAGTAGCCTTTTACCCCGTTATTTGATGGTGAATGTATCCTAGCTCTCCCCATTCAATTAGGCTAAGCCTATCCTTTTGCCGTAAAGCTAAGACAGAACTCAGCTAGGACCGAAGAGAGGATTGCCAATTTCATTCCATTTCTCAATTGAGAAGTCAACCAACAGGTCAATCCTTCCCTTATATCATATCCATTTTACACAGTCTTTGTTTAAATAGTGTAAATAGTGCGAGACTTTCAACTAATGAAATCTAAACCAGCTAGTTCAGTCAGATACCGGCTAAGCAACCTCATGCTTAGCCTATTGAATGGGGAGAGCTAGGCTGCATTCACCATCGAATAACGGGGTAAAAGGCTACTTTCAGATCTCTTTCCCTGTAGTCATACTATTCCTTTCTAGGGACCCCCATACATCTGATCGAAGGCTGTCTCATCAAAGAAAATCTCAATAATACCCCTCACATGCAGAGCACGTGGGGGAGGGTTGACGGAATTAGTAACAGAGTTTGGGCTCGGGACCAAAAGTGTTAAGAAATAAAAACACTGGGACCAAAACTTTTAGGGTGAGACCAAAACTGTTAATAAGACCAAAACACGGGGACCAAAACTGCAGTTTACAAGTTGCTAAATTTTCTGAAATAAACTATAAGTGTATACACATCCTTGATATTCTTCGTTCATTTGTTGGAAAAAGGCTAAAGTACATAAAGATCGATGAATTTTTTTTTTCTAAATCGGTATGTTTAAGGAAAAAAAGAGAAAAACGGGTAAGCCAGTAAAATAAAAAGGAAAATGGTATATCCGCTCTTGCTAAGAGTGGATACTAGCTTCACAAATGAATTCACCTCTGTTTCTTTGCAGGTTTGTGTCAGACAAGGAAAGAATCCGCTCTTGGTAAGAGCGGATACTTAACAACTTGTTTTCACCGTTATCCTCCTCCATCCTTCACCGTTAACCTCCTCGAACGTTATCTTCTCCATCCAAACTCCATATTCTCCCTCCAAACTCCATCTTTAACAATTCACATTTATAGCTAACTAGGTTTAATACCCGTGTGTTACACACGAGTTAAATAGTAATATTTATAAACAAATTATACCATTATTTTAAATATTTATAAATATTTAATATTTAATAATTTAGCTCTATCAACTTACGTATTATGAAAAATTACATACAAATTTTACCATCAACTTATGTATTATGAAAAATTACATATAAATTTTACCTCTCAAACTTCCTATTATAGAACAAGCATTTCCCCCCTCAAATAGGCCTATAAAAACTTGAATTATTAGATAGACTAGTTTTACGCCCGTGTGTTACACGGGTAGGGACATAAAAAATAGATAAAATTAATCAAGTTTCATTTTTGTTTTTTAATTAAGTAACTCAAACTTTATTTGTTTTAATTAGATAATTTAACTTTAAAAATGTGTTTCAATCTTAGGTAATTAAGTTGTATAATAGGTAAACATTAACTTCCCATGGGACAACTTAAAGAACAATTATTTTTATTTTCACCACCAACTGTCAAGCCTTGTAACATTCAATTTAAATAAAATATAATAAACATTTTCAAAAAATTTAAAAAATAAAAAAACTACAAAATGTTTCATAAATTTGTAAAAAAAGTCTAAAAAATTCAGTTTCTTTAGAAATTGCAAAAAATTTAAAAACTTGTGAAACTTTTATAAAAAAATGATGGCAGAAAAAAGGGTCCCAAATTCACAAAACAGGTCCCAAAAATTTGATGGCAGAAAGAACATGTAAAAAACAGTGAAATATAGTTGATAGCAGAAAAAAACACAAAATGTGTCCCAAATTCACCTAAAATCAGTGTTTACCTATTATAATGTTAATTAACAGTGTTTGCCTATTATAAAGTTAATTACCTAGGAGTAGAACACATTTTAAACTGAAATTATCTAATTGAAACAAAATAAAGTTTAACTGACCTAATTGTAATAAATATAAAGTTTATTTGTTTTATGAAATTTTCCTTTAGAAAAAAGAAACATTTAAAAATAAGTTGCATATTATCACGTTAAATAAAAGTTTGTGAAAGCCAAAAAACGAACTGCCTACAACAATAAAAAAATTAGCTTATGTGAACAATAGACATGCTTATATTTGACAAGGATCTCATCTAGACTTTGGCTTAGCAATATAGACGCATTGATTAAAAACATTAAATTTTGCAATGTTGAATATTTTTGGAACATATGAATTAATGCAATTTATTCGATTTTAATTAACATTATGAAAAAACAATGATTAAGGACGCAAATGAATTCAGAGGTAATATAAATTTTATATTTTTCAAAACAAATCAATTCAAAGCGTACCATATTTTTGGAAAAAAATTTCATTTGATTACCTTGTTAATTTACAATTAATTAAAAAATGATTTACTTATGGAATGGAAATCTTCATCTATGAAAAATGTTATAAAAATTTGAGCGGGAAAACTATTTTCTAAAGGCCTCTAATGGATGACAAGTGTCTTCTAAAACCCTCTTTTATTAGAAGGTATAGATTATATATGAATATGCAACATTATATATACATAACATTAGTTTTTGCATTGTATTTACGCTAATTATTTATGGATATGCAACATTATTTATTACATAACATTAGTTTTTGCATTGTATTTATAACCTATATTGATATTATTTTTTTTCATTGTATTTCTAACCTATATATTTTGATTATAGGAATTATATAATTATTTATTTAGTTAAAATTTCTATAATTAGTTATTTGATCTATTTACTTATTATACAATTAAATCACAATTTGATTCTTGATATATGAGAGCAGGCTAATTATACTATACCATATTAAACTAGAAAGTTTATGAATAGAGTTTTTTTGAGTCTTGTGATGTGGTGCATGACTATTGGTTTGGTTTGATGAGGTGGCGGTATATGGTGCATGACTATTGGTTTGGTGAGGTGGCGGTTAGTTTTTTTTTTTTTTTTAATTTGGGATATTTTGTTAGATGAAATAATGGTTTTCCAAATAGATTCGTCTCGATGGTTTGGATGTTTCAGTTTATTTGTTTTAAGTTGAATGACATTTGTTTTTTTGTGGATTTTAGCCCAGGTAAGGTTTTAATTGTTGTGATGACGGAAATTTTTCAATCTGAGCCACTAATAAACAGTGTGTAAATGACTCGCGCAACCAGCAAGCTTTGTATAATTCTAGTATATTTTAACATATATACGAGTAATAAATTAAAAAGTAAATGAAATAAAGAATTAGGGTTTCAATAAATACAAGAGCCGGTCAAAATAATAATCATAATAATATTAAATGGTAAATAAATAATGAATTAGGGTTTTATGAGAGTAGTCGCTCTTCTCAAGAGCAGATACTTAAGCTTTTTAACCTCTTCCCTTTTTCATCCTTGTTCGTCATCTTCTTCATATATTCGTACGGTTTGGCTCTTCATTGGTTCATCTCATAATCGGTCTGGGTTGGCTTTTACACACAAAAGAATCAAAGAATCATATTCGAATTAAAGATTTTGTAGGTTGAGTAGTTGATGGTGACTGTATAAACTAAAGTGATACACGAGGTCAGTCTTAGGGAATCAGATTCTTCATTCATAGGTGAACAAGAGATGAGGTTAGATGTGTGAGTAGAAAGTATTCAGGTTTGTAGGTTTTTACATACTTTAAATAAAATGATTTTTTTTTATGGAAATTAGCTAGTAAATGTGAATTATTGAAGATGGAGTTTGGATGGAGAAGATAAAGTTCGTGAATGGTAACGGTGAAGGATGGAGGAGGATAACGGTGAACTCTTTTGTGAAGTATTCACTCTTGGCAATAGTAGATTGAGGAGATGATATTATCAGGGAATTAAAAGCTTCTAGATGGGTTGAATTGAAGGGAATTCTCTCAACAGGGTCGGCCATGGGCATGGATATCAAGGGTGACCGCCTAAGGTATCATTTTGACGGGGGCACTAACTGTGACAACCCGTGATTATCCTTCATCTAATCCGTTAAATTTACAAAGTTTGGGGTTCTTTTTATAATATACTAAACCTAGTGATGGACTTAATGAAGGAAGAAAGACATGAAATGCTAGAAAGATGGAATCTATGAATGAGCTCTTTCGTCTAAGAGCCTAGAACTAGGCAAGAGCAAGGAATGGACTTTAAGTGAGTGAAGGAAGGAGGGGACAAAGGTCAGTTCTATAAGGCAAGAAAGCAAGATAAACTTAAATAAATAATCTAGTAAACAATAAGGGACTGTTTGTTTACCTCTTAATGGTTCAGTTCAGTGCTTAACCATTCAGCATTCAACATTCAGAGCGTTTGTTTCAGAAAAAAAATAACCTCTGAATGGTTCAGTTAAGTGCTGAATGGTTAAGAGACTGAGAGATGCTGAATGAAACTGAATGGAGCATATACTAACTTTATACTCATCTGAAGTTGTACCCAACATCCATCTTATTGATGGAACCTTTTAATGGTTCAGACCTCTTAACCATTCAGCACTTAATGATTCAGATTTTGCCAAACAACCCCTTAGATGGCAAAGAGTAAGTTTTTATATAATAACACAACCCTAATCAACCCACCCACCCTTGTTATTCAGGCATCATCAACACCAGCAAAACAACAACAACATCAACATTTTTTTTCCTTGTGCAATCGGCTGAACTCAAGTACATCTCCCTAACACCCTCAGTTTGCAGCAGCGTCTCTCTCTCACATCCCTTAACCGCTCAGACGCAGCAGCCTCCCTTTTTTAGTTTTCTATCACCTTTGCCTCTGATTCCCGGTGAGTTCACAACCAGTAAATATGTGTGTGTTACAATGTGTACGTAGAGGTGATTGTGTGCATGTATATGACAACAATATCCTTATTTATATATATGTAAATGTATGCGATGAAGTATGTGTATGTACATAAATCCAGCAGCATGTTTATATGTGGCTATATGTATTATGTATGCATGTTTAGGTGTGATCGACTATTTATATGGCTGGGCTATAAGTATGTATATGTATAGTAGGCTGCTACAATGGCAAAAATATGTAATGTATGTATGTATGTATGTATGTATGTATGTATGTATGTATGTATGTATGTATGTATGTATGTATGTATGTATGTATGTATGTATGTATGTATGTATGTATGTATGTATGTATGTATGTATGTATGTATGTATGTATGTATGTATGTATGTATGTATGTATGTATGTATGTATGTATGTATGTATGTATGTATGTATGTATGTATGTATGTATGTATGTATGTATGTATGTATGTATGTATGTATGTATGTATGTATGTATGTATGTATGTATGTATGTATGTATGTATGTATGTATGTATGTATGTATGTATGTATGTATGTATGTATGTATGTATGTATGTATGTATGTATGTATGTATGTATGTATGTATGTATGTATGTATGTATGTATGTATGTATGTATGTATGTATGTATGTATGAAAAAAAAACAGCAGCGCATAATTAAAGATGAATGCATGTATAAATCAGTGCTACGCCATGAACTGACTGTATGTATATATAGATATCAGTTGCGTATACGTGTGAATCGGTATGCATATGGTAGCATGTTATAGGTGTAACAGTGAGTATGTATCGTAGCCATGTATGTATATTGGATGGTGTGTATGTGTATATTAGGTGTATATATATTAGGTGCAGAAATCATAATGTTATGTGATCTAAATTATATGTGTATATATAGGTATAATATAGAGGTATATAGCGATGTGGAATTGTATGTACTTGATGTATGTATGTATGCGTATCATGTTGCAGCAAATTGTAAGCGCAAGTATGTATGTATAAAGTTTCAGCAGTAGGTTATGATATATGTGTCAGTTTGTATGTATGTATGTATGTATAGAAATACGCAGCCATAAGTATTGAATGAATGCAAGTATATGAAGATCTGGAAAGTAGCAGTAAATTGATATAAATATATGTATTATTGGTGTATATTGTTTAATTAAAACCTTTCTAATCTGATGTATGCGATGTATGTAGGTGTTTTAAATAAGAAATTGTGATGGTAGGTAAGTAGAATGTTTATGTATGTGTGTTAACAAAGTATAATAGCAACATGTATGATGATGTAATTGTGTATGATATAGTAAACATAAATAATACTAGCAGTAGTAATATAAAAGTATGTATAGATAGATGCGTTTGAATGTATGTGTATATATAGGTAATAGTATTCTCATGAGAAGGTAAGTATATATGTAAATGTGTGATCACACGTATATTGTATGGCTATGTGTAGTATGATTGGGCATGTTTAGAGATGTAAGAATAGTTTCGCTCTCGTATGATTTCATAGTAACTATGTGGCGTGAAATACAACTATAAATATTACATGGGTACGTCATGAAATGTTAATGCGAGTCGGATCAGAATTAGTGATAGGATGCATGATGTATGTTGCATGGCTATGTGCGTATATGTGATTGTATAAGTATAAGTAGCTAAATGTTAGTATCTAATTAAGCCGGTCGTAGGCGAGTTAAGTTCTCTGTTGCATTCGCGCTGTTAAATTGCTTTGCGCTTCAAAGGTGAGTCTCTTTGCCGACTTTTAAATCCTTTCGGGGACAAAACATACAAAACTATTTTATATTGCCTTGGGCTGCGTTTTATGCCTTCGAGCAGGACCTTCGGACAACTACTTTTGAAACTATTTTCTATTGTCTAATGACTTATTTTACTGAGCAAAAACATTTCAAACTATAAAGTCATTTCCTTTTGGTCGAGATTATTTATATACAGTGGGTATAACGGAGAAATTTGAGTAGTACTACCGGGTTTGGTAGACCACATCATGCTGGTAGGGCTACAGGTGGTGCAAATTATCCTTTAACTTTTGGTCATCCGTTGTGGTGGCGACAAAGCAAAATTATCGTAACGTTCAGTTTAATATATCTCGACGTGCTCATGTAATAAGCGAGGTGGTTTAGCTAACCAGCAATAGTAAATGAAATTTATCAGTTAAACGGTTTTTGGTATTTATATGCTTCTGTTAAATATATGATCATTGAGCTTACCAACCACGTGTTGACCATTTTTAGTATGTTATCTCAGGTGATTAGGAGCTGTGCACGTAAGACATATCATGCATGAGTCATTTTGTCTTATTACAAGCTTTTATTTACATGGTTTGTTTTATTGAAAACAATTGCCGGCTCTAGCCACCAAGTAAGGGGACATTTTAGAAAGATTTGTTCAAGAAAAACATATAGAAGAAGCATTTGATCTTGGGGAATTTTTCAAAAATCATCTTTAAAGTCCCAAACTTTGTCATGAGAAACACAAATAATACTTGGCTCATTTCTAATTTCATTGAATGAATCATTTACTTATCTTTTCTAATTATACATGACGAATAGCTCCCAACCCTACTATATATAACCAACTTTCATTAATCCTCCACATCACAATCTCACAATCATCATCATCATCATCATCATCATCATCATATATATATCATCCTCTGCATGCAAACTCATCATCACCACCGATTCACTCTCTCTCTCTAACTCCAAATTAACCCACAAACCAAATTAACCTGCAAAAACAATGGTACCCAACTCAATTGATCAACTGATCATCACCACCATCACCAACAAGAAACAATCCCTCTTCCTCTTCATCTCTCTCCTTTTCCTCTTCTTGTTATCTTTCAACGGCGCCTCCATCTTCTCCGTCAACATCCCCTCTCTCGGTTCCCTTCACTCGCCGGAAAAACTTTCAAGAAAATCAAGAAACCTCATTGATCTATCATCTTCATCTCCATTGAAACAAAACCCAGTTTCTGATCATACTACATCACCGGAGATTAAACCACCCACCGTTGGATTCGCCGGAGATCAAACAAACTTTGTCTCAGTTCCGTTCTTTAAACACCGGCGACAAGAAGCAGTTACTCAAAACCCTGACCTTAACCCTAATGTCAATATCAATCCAAATCGTTTCGATATCGAATCGGAGATGAGATCGGAGATGGGTTCGGAGAAAGTTTTTGAAAACAGTAACAAGAAGCTGTTAAAGATGTTGGCCGGAATTAGATCATCTCGCCGGGGAGATAATTTTCCGACGAGAGTGAAACAATTTTTCAACAAAAAGAACGAAACGACGTCGTTATCGTCTGCATGTCATATTCGTTTCTTCATGACGTGGATATCATCACTAAACTCATTCAACTCACGAGCGTTTCTTTCAATCGAATCGATATTCAAAACACATCCAAATGCATGTCTTTTAATCGCATCAAACTCACTCGATTCAATCAAAGGACGAAAGATTTTAAAACCCTTTACAGACAAAGGGTTTCGAGTAACCGCAATCGCTCCCGATTTCAACTTCCTGTGCAAGAAAACAATGGCCGAATCGTGGTTTTCGCGTCTCGTTAGAGGTCATATTCGTAGCGGGATCATTCCATTAGGTCAAAACATATCGAATCTGCTTCGACTTTGCTTGTTGTACAAATACGGTGGTGTTTACGTCGATACTGATGTTATAATCATGAAAAGCTTCACGAAACTAAAGAACACGATAGGAGCGCAATCGGTTGATTCATATTCGAAGAAATGGAGCAGATTGAATAATGCAGTCATGGTGTTTGATAAAATGCATCCTTTAGTTTACAAGTTTATTGAAGAATTTGCATTGACGTTTAATGGTAACAAATGGGGGCATAATGGTCCTTATTTGGTTTCTAGAGTGGTTGCTAGGTTGCAAGGGAGGCCTGGGTATAATTTTACCGTTTTGCCCCCGATGGCGTTTTACCCGATGAATTGGGATAGGGTTCGGGTTTTGTTTCGAAGTGGGAAAAATGAGACGGATTCGAGATGGTTAATGGCGAAGTATGAGCAGATTAAGAACCAAAGTTATGCACTTCATCTTTGGAATAAGCAAAGTAGAGGGTTTGGTATTGAAGAAGGGAGTATTGTTAAGAAGATTTTGTTGGATCATTGTGTATTTTGCAATATATCTACCACTGACTATATGTTAGCTACTAGTGTACAAGATTAGTTCATTTTGATCAATTAATGGGTATTTTTAGTTGTTGTACATTTGACTGAATAAGAAGATGAAGAATTTGACTTTGTTGTACTTGTAATTTGTGCATTAAAAGTAAAAGTTGTTTAAAGTGAATTTTCCCCAATTTGTCAAACTTTTTGATTGTGTAATATATTGCATGTTATGATCTTGCATATTTTTTACTTTTTACCAAGTTATGGTGAAGTTTAATTCCCTGGTTAATTGTCATAATCAGAGAGTGTGTGTTCCAATCAACCAAGAAAATGTGAAATATTACAAAAGAATATGATTAAAACATGGAGTTTTAGTTGTACGGCGATTATAATGATATCTTTAGTTTGTTATAAGGAAAAGAAAAAAAAATTCTAAATATAAGGAAAGATTTTTTTTTGTCTTATACGTACTGCCAAGTAGGGATCCAAGTCACTCCAACCAAGCCGTAAGCTTAATGGTTGTTTGACAACTTCTGAATGAATATTATGTGCTGAACCAATAAAAGGTCTGAACCATTAAGTGTTAAATTAGTAAGAGGTCTGAATTATTAAAAGCTAGTATATTGCTAAACTATTCAAAGACAAATGTCAGACCAATTCAGATAATAACTCTTAACCATTCAGACTTAGTATATATTGTTTAACCATTCAGAGGCAAATGCCTGAACCATTCAGACACCTACTTGCAAAACAAACAGTCTTAACCATTAAGTATTGAACCATTCAAACATCTAAACCATTAAGAGGCTGAAACAAACAACCCCTTACACTGATTATATTAAATGTATATAACAACTATGATTTTCCAAAAATTGACAAAACAAATCCAAGCAAAGTTGCAACCACGGAACTTATAAGTTAATAGATTAATAATAATAATAATATATATTATAGATATATAAATAAAACAATATTATAATTAAAATGCATATAAAATCAAACATTACACGAGATGAGTTAGATGGCATAAAAATATCATCTACATTAATTAGACTATCTTTTACTTGAAGTTCATCTTGTTAGCTAATCTTAATCTCCTTTTAACGATGGTATTCATCCCAATGAAAAATATCAGTCCTCCCAACAACGCCAAATTCTACAAAATCCATAATTATATAACCATAAGTTTAAATAATTAATAAAAAAGAATTTGACATCATGCATGTTTATTTTTACCTGTGTAAATTTGATCAAAAGTATAGTGAATGCCTTCTTCTCCTTGTCATAGGTGTAGAAATCATATAAAATGGGAGTAGTAATCACAAGGTGTAAACTCTGAGAAAAAACTTGGATGACAGTAAAACTCGAACTCAAAGAGAAAAAAACAAAACCCTAAACATTCTGGGACGAGGTAATGTATATATAGGATGGAGTCACAAACTAGAACTGGGATTAGTTATAAAAAAATTATTTTAAGAAGGGTATGATATCACGTGATACGTGTCTAAACATTCTGGGACGAGGTAATGTATATAGGATGGAGTCACAAACTAGAACTGGGATTAGTTATAAAAAAATTGTTCTAATTAAAAAGGGTATGATATCACGTGATACGTGTCTAGTTACCCGAAACCTCAATGTATTATATGATGTTAAAAAGTATAATAAGTAGTATTTTTAATATTTTTATCTCTAAGAAAATTCATATTATTAAAATTCAATATAGGATTATTAGTATATGACGTTTCAAGTCAGTTTAGATTTAATTTTTTGCTAATGGGATCTAAACAAGTTATTGTTAACCACATAAGTTATCAGAGATCCTTAAAACCTGTAGGAACTCCATGAACCCAGCGAGTATACGAACCCGGCGAGTATGTGATACACTTTTACAATTGAGTATGGACTAAGACTATCAAAAGCTAACCCATTGTACTTATCAACATATAATGAAGAATAGGAATTAAGCATTGTTACTAACCAGGAGAAAAGCACCAGCTTGACTACCAAATATGAAAAGAAGGCTTCCACTACTCTTCAAGGCTATAGTTACACCAACCAGGAATATAATCTGTATAGCAAGACTTATATTACGCGTTGATGGTAAATCGTAAACAAACATGACTTTAATCGTACTCAAAACAAAAATGTTTTTACCGCAACTTGTGGTACTTGGAAGCTGGTATGTTTTGTGAAATGCTTTAAGAACTTAGTGAACTTGGGCATAAGGGTTTTTGTTATTGGTCCACCATCAACTGCAAGCTCCTTATACCTACATACAATTAGGGATGATAGTAAAACCCGACCCGAACGTGATGTGAAAAACCAAAAGCCGAGACATATGGAATTACTTTTATTATTTTGCAGGTATAAGACAAGGGTATATGACACTTGATGAAACACCCGTTTACCCAACCGCGGTTACTGGTTTAAGTATACTCACTTACATGATTATATACATGACATGGTTTATTTTATTTACCTATTTTAACTATATTATAGTTCTTTTTATTAATTATAATTATATTATATTATCCTAACATTCTTTAATTCCATTTCCCTCCCACTCAGTTGTTCTTCAACTCGAGTAACTCATCGATTAGACTTTTGGTTCTCTTTCGAGCACTAGTTATGCTTTGAAGAGAACCAGACAACAAATTTGGTCGAGCAAATTGAGACAATGATAGAGATTTGGCCGAACCGTCGAAGAGAGTGATTATCCCTCGAGACAATAACAAAGAGTATGTTTGTTAGTTGAGTAAACTTCGTTTTGCTTCTTTAAGGTTTGTCTAAAATAACAATTTGCATACAATAATTTTAAAATTGCATTTTGCCTCCCTAAACTTACCAATTTGGCACTGTTTGCTACATTCGAATTAATTACCATCAAAAGCAAACGTTAGTCAGTCCCATGTGCCCCTCACGTGATGGGCACTTTAGTCATTTTCAAGTCTTTTCCTAATCAATGGTATAGATTTGTGGTAGATATATGAGACCCACTAACGTTTGGTTTTTACGGAATTAATTCGGATGCAGCAAATTATAAACGGTGACAAATTGATAAGTTTTGGAAGGTAAAACACAATTTTAAAACTATTGTATGCATATGGTTATTTTAGGCAAAACCTCATAGAGGCAAAACGAATATTACTCTTTGTTAGTTTAATAAAAAGTTTACCAACAATTTTCACTTCAAATCCCTTTAGGTGTGTGTCTATAGTCTATACACATCTCCTTCATACTTGTTACACCCCCTCTCTTAAAAAAACTTTGAAACTTATCAAAATATGTCCAAAAACTTTTATTGTCATTATTCCTTAAAAATCTGTGTTCCTAGATGAACTAATAATATGCGTATATAAAAAATGTTTGATTTCGGTATTTAATGGTTCATTTAACTTTTTGTCCGGTCCGATTTATTTGGTTGTAAAATCTTTTTATTCGGTCATGAAATCATTTTTTTTTGCCTAAGCTAACCGAATTAAACCGTTTAGCAGGTTTATTTGGTTATGAGGTTTTTTTTTGCTTGATTGAACTAAATTCATCTACTTTAGTAGGATTATTCATTTCGGTTATCCGATGAAACCAATTATTATACGGTTTATTCAGATAACCAAACCGAATAAATCATGTTTTTTGTTACTGAAAACCAAATTCATAATTTGGATATTGTTAGCTGATAATGTGCAAATTATACATAATTCCCTTGATGAATTTCATTACGTTTCGAGTCGTTTTGGTACGGTTTTTATAGCATTTTCTATGCAACTGATGTTTTTATGTTTTGTAGGTCCCATGTTGATAAAGAAACGGAAAGATCGTGAAAAATCGAATCCGTAGGCGAAAACGGGGTGCGAAACAGAGTTACGAGCGAGCCGGTACGCGAAAATGAAGAAAGTTGGGCTTTTCTTGGCCCGGTTCGCTATATAAACTCTCCACAACTAAACCCTAGCCTCCATGCTCGACCAAGGGACGAATTTCAGCAGATTTCAAGTGATTTTGAGGCTAGGAACACGAAATCGAAGCGACGGAAGCACGTGGATTCAAGGATTGCTTCTTGCATCTTCCGGGTTTCTTTAATCCTTTGTTTTTCGATTCTTTTATCATGTCTTGCAACATTAATTTTCAATTTATTTTTGTTACAAACATGCTAGGCTAAGCTCTTAAAGCCACCTAGACTTAGATGAATTTATGTTGATTGTTTGACTTGGATTTGGATTGTCTTTGATTATGGTTCGTTTATGATTAATTAAGTAAAAGTTTAATGCTTTAATTCGGTTGATGCTTGTATGTGTATTGGAATTGGTTTGATTAATATTATTGTTTCCATTGAATCCTTGATGAGTGTCTATATCATATAATAGGATTTGATTCAATTCATTGACTGTGTGTTATGAATGTGTTGTGGTTAAATGCATGCTTAAAACCATAGGAAACATAATAGAAATCAATCTAATAAAAATATGCTGGCTTTCTAAGAAATCCGTGAGGTGATTAGATTTATTGTTAGGTCTTGTTTGTTTAATTGCTAAGATTTGATATTCGTGAGAATTCGATCTAGGTTATGTTTAGCAAACATGTCTAATAAATCAATTGAATGCATTGAACTGGCTTTGGGTTTTAAACTGTGAGGTTAGAACTCATTTAAGGTCACTTAATCATAATTAGGTTAGACAACCGTGAGGGCGTTTACTTGTTAAACTAGTGTTCGTAATAACTTGTTAGAAAACCGTAAGTTTCTTCTCGAAAAGGGTCGAGGGTCTTATTTTGGTATTTATCAAGTGAATATCTTTGTTACTAGTTCCATAATCAAAACGTCCATTTTCAAGTGATAATCGCAACATAGAGGAGTCGGGTCTAGGTGGTTCATTTTAATTACTGTTTTCGTACTTCGTCTTTCGTGCTTGTTTCCATTTTAGTAACTTTCCATTTTTAGTAACTTTCTATTTTTAGTAACTTTCTATTTTTAGCAAAAACCCCCCTTCTTAAATAATCTTTTAATTTAAGTTCGTGTCTAGTTTAGTTAAGTCTTGTCTAGTTAATTAAACGTAGTATATAGAGTCTGTGGGTCGACACCCGGACTTACGTACGCTATATTACATTCGACCGGTCCACTGCCGGTTGTGTGTGATTTAGTAGTTTGTCTTGGTTTTATAAATTTAAAACTAGGTGTTTTTAGTTATTTATTTTATATATATATTACACGCATCAAGTTTTTGGCGCCGTTGCCGGGGACTCTTGGTAATTGCGTTAATTAACTTTGTTGAGATTTTACTTGCTATACACGTGCTTTGTTTTTGTGTTTGTTTATTTGAGTCTTAGGAATAGTTTTTACTTTGCTCTGTTTTTCTCCCAATAGAGTCTTTCTTGTAATAAGTATGTGTGAAATCTGTGGAGGACCTCATTTTACTTGTTTATGTCCTGATTATTCGAGGTCCTCCGCACCAACTTGTGTTACTAACTCCTTTATGCATGCACAGACATATTATTCACAGGAGTGTTCAACATCCCAAAATTTCGGGCGGTTGAATAGAATAGAGGGTTTGTTGACGGAACTGGTGTCTAAAAATGTTAGCTACGATCCTCAACCGCAGGATTCCGGGAAGTTGAGCAGAATAGAGGACTTGCTAACCCAGCTAGTGTCTAATGATGCCAATGCTCGAATGAGGTTAGCAGAGCGGGAAATCCGAGTACAGCAAAACCAGTTGATGCTGGAAGAATCTTATAAAGCTGTAGAGGAAAGCAAGAGATGTTTGGAAGAGGTTCAGCGTCAGAGGCTGCAACAAGAATCAGGTAATGATCTTTGTCCTTATCCTAAGTTTAATACTTTTCATGATGATTGGGATGAGATCATGCACGCACAACCCACTCCTTGGTTGCCAGGCAACGATACATCTAATTCTGATATTTCTTTTGATTCTTGTGATATTTTAAATGAGCCACAAGATAGTTTACACTTGTCTTGTGAGGATGAGATTTTGCAGGAATCACAAGTACATCCGGAGGCTACAATGGACATTTCAGTCCCACCTCCGGTTTGTCAGGTAACGCTTGAAGAGAACCAGATGATGCAGGCAAAGGATGACCCGATTAGCCCAGACTTGGAGACGAAAATGGACGCTCAAGTCCCACCTCCAGGTAACTTAAATATTATTTATTCTTTTGATAGTGATTTTGATGTTGATCTAGATGAAGTAAAATGGGCCGAGTATAGGGAATCCTTAGTTAGGGATGTAGTGCCTGAGGAAGAAGTAGAGTTAGGAGACTCCTTCAGCTGGATGTTTGGTATAGATGAGGAAGAGATAGAGGTTTGTTTGTCTAAGGAGGACGAGTTCTTAAATCTAGAGTTAGATAGTTTACCCGATCATAGTGATTTAGGTATGATTGATACCGAGGGTGACTTAGCATTGTTAGATGGCATTCTAGAAGATGAACCAGTAGAGATGATTGCCCCAATATCCTATGAAAACACTAAGTGTGGGGATCATCAAGTAAGTGTGGTGATAGAAGAGGAACACCACAGCCGGCCCGTGAAACATTTCGAGGATGAAGCTATACCTAGTTTACCTAAGTCACGGGATAAGGCAAAGGAAAGTAAAAGGAAAGATCGGGGTTGGGGTAAGGATGAATGTTTTTACAAACCTAGGAAGATAGAGCCCTTAAAAGTTAAGCATGATCAATCCTTTAGATATATGTCATGGATCCGTTTCTTTCCAGGAAAGTTTAAATGTTGGTGGTCCGACCCGTTTAGAGCATTAGAATCAAATGGCAAAATTTTTATCAATTCTACTTCCAAGTTTTTAAGTGTTTATCTGGATCGAGTGGAATTGAACGGGTTGGATAGAGTTCAGATTAAGGAGAAACCTCCTGATTAAGTTCAAGTGTGGGGAGGTTTCTTACTAGTTTGTAGAGTTTGCATAAGTGTCTTCTATCGAGTCGGTTTTTATTTTATTTTATTTTATTTTTGTCGAGTCAGTGTTACGCTCGGGTATTTTGTGTTTGTTTTTGCAGGTTTAAATCATTCTCACCCGTACTCAATCTCCATTCGGGTGAGTTTGTATTTGTGAAGACGAAGATGAATCTCGAGAGTGTCGGTGAAGCTCGATCGCGACCGAAATGCTATACGATCGGAGCCGAAGTTGGAATGAAGACTTGGAGCATACGCGTTCGGCATATTACCAGCTAAGTCTTTTCCAATTCACCTTTTTAATTTGTTTATTTTTGCATTTTATTTTTATTTTTAGCTGTTTTCCATTTCTACATTAGGGACAATGTAGAACTTAAGTGTGAGGATGAGAAATAGTCATTTATGAGTCTTAGGTTTGTTTAGTTTGTTTATTTTGAGTCTTATAGAGTCTTAAAAAACCCAAAAAAAAAAATTTGAAAAAATTGAAAAATGTCTTTGTTAAAGTTGTGCACTTTTAAATAGAAAATGATAGTAAACTGATTTTGGTTTTCAAATGAGTTGTGGTTTGTAAACAAAGATGAATTTGGATAAACTTTTGGTAACCCAATTAGTTGAGATGGTTTCCCTAAGTGTTTTTAATTGAAAGTTAATTGCCGTGAATCTCGTGGGTTGTCATCTAGGAGGAATAAGAAGGCCTTAACTAAATTAAATTAGGCACCATTTTAGGCTTTAGAACTTAAATAGGTTAAGGGGTAGTGCCATTTTAGGATTTATAACACACTTCTTGTGAAAGAAGTGGCGCATCCGCAAATAAAATGTCCACCGGGTATAGTACTGAAAAGCGCTCAAAGTAGCAGCTAAATAAAAGAGCTCAAAGTAGCCAAATAAAAAAAATAAAAAAAAATGATGAAAAATATAAGGCAAGTGATCCAAGACCTCATGTGCTCTACCTCCGGGATAGCGACTTGGATACGACACCCCTGGGTGAGGTGATCTTGTTTTATGGAAAAAAAAAAAAGAATAAACAGTCTATACCCACAAAATTCATCCATCAAAATCCACCCTAATATGGCACTAGTCTTTAGCTTAGTTAAGTTCTTTAGGTTATTTTGGTAGGAAAACCTTTTTGGTTTATCCGGTGCCTCGTCAAGCAACAATAATCGGGCTGACTTATTTTTCCTCTGTGTGAGACCTTGTAGACAAATGATCTAATTAAATTGAAATTAAACATAAGGGGAAACTTAATTAGCTAGTGCTAGGGTGTTTATGTAAACGCACCACTGTTTATCAGAATTCGGTTCTTGTTTGAGAAACTGTAACGAAATGTTGAATGCTTTAATTAGTTGTGATTCTATGTGAATGCTTTTTCAGGGACGAAAAAGGTTAAGTGTGGGGATGTTTGATAATGTGCAAATTATACATAATTCCCTTGATGAATTTCATTACGTTTCGAGTCGTTTTGGTACGGTTTTTATAGCATTTTCTATGCAACTGATGTTTTTATGTTTTGTAGGTCCCATGTTGATAAAGAAACGGAAAGATCGTGAAAAATCGAATCCGTAGGCGAAAACGGGGTGCGAAACGGAGTTACGAGCGAGCCGGTACGCGAAAATGAAGAAAGTTGGGCTTTTCTTGGCCCGGTTCGCTATATAAACTCTCCACAACTAAACCCTAGCCTCCATGCTCGACCAAGGGACGAATTTCAGCAGATTTCAAGTGATTTTGAGGCTAGGAACACGAAATCGAAGCGACGGAAGCACGTGGATTCAAGGATTGCTTCTTGCATCTTCCGGGTTTCTTTAATCCTTTGTTTTTCGATTCTTTTATCATGTCTTGCAACATTAATTTTCAATTTATTTTTGTTACAAACATGCTAGGCTAAGCTCTTAAAGCCACCTAGACTTAGATGAATTTATGTTGATTGTTTGACTTGGATTTGGATTGTCTTTGATTATGGTTCGTTTATGATTAATTAAGTAAAAGTTTAATGCTTTAATTCGGTTGATGCTTGTATGTGTATTGGAATTGGTTTGATTAATATTATTGTTTCCATTGAATCCTTGATGAGTGTCTATATCATATAATAGGATTTGATTCAATTCATTGACTGTGTGTTATGAATGTGTTGTGGTTAAATGCATGCTTAAAACCATAGGAAACATAATAGAAATCAATCTAATAAAAATATGCTAGCTTTCTAAGAAATCCGTGAGGTGATTAGATTTATTGTTAGGTCTTGTTTGTTTAATTGCTAAGATTTGATATTCGTGAGAATTCGATCTAGGTTATGTTTAGCAAACATGTCTAATAAATCAACTGAATGCATTGAACTGGCTTTGGGTTTTAAACTGTGAGGTTAGAACTCATTTAAGGTCACTTAATCATAATTAGGTTAGACAACCGTGAGGGCGTTTACTTGTTAAACTAGTGTTCGTAATAACTTGTTAGAAAACCGTAAGTTTCTTCTCGAAAAGGGTCGAGGGTCTTATTTTGGTATTTATCAAGTGAATATCTTTGTTACTAGTTCCATAATCAAAACGTCCGTTTTCAAGTGATAATCGCAACATAGAGGAGTCGGGTCTAGGTGGTTCATTTTAATTACTGTTTTCGTACTTCGTCTTTCGTGCTTGTTTCCATTTTAGTAACTTTCCATTTTTAGTAACTTTATATTTTTAGTAACTTTCTATTTTTAGCAAAAACCCCCCTTCTTAAATAATCTTTTAATTTAAGTTCGTGTCTAATTTAGTTAAGTCTTGTCTAGTTAATTAAACGTAGTATATAGAGTCTGTGGGTCGACACCCGGACTTACGTACGCTATATTACATTCGACCGGTCCACTGCCGGTTGTGTGTGATTTAGTAGTTTGTCTTGGTTTTATAAATTTAAAACTAGGTGTTTTTAGTTATTTATTTTATATATATATTACACGCATCATTAGCAACCGAATCGAAAACCAAATTTTCATATCGGTTCGTTTTTTCGGTTGCGGATACGATTTATTCCGAGTTTATTCGGTTTCGGTTAGTTTGGACGTCTATAGTCGATACTCGCCAACTAAATGCAATAGTTTAATACAACATTATAAGAAATAGAATCTTAATTTAAGAGAAAAATATAATTTTGTAAAACAATGTTAAAATTGTATTTTTTTTAAACCTTAGAGAGAGGGGAGGGTGTAACAAGTAAAAAAACTTAAAAAGGGGGTGTATATAGCAACACCACCTTTAATGACGTTTGCATTATATTACTTAGTTTAATCTTGATTTGTTCTCTGAGTACCTAGTTTCCTTAATTAGTTAAATTAGAGGTTGTGTAAATTATGTTTACTTGGTTACTTAGGAGCTGTTTGTTTACTATTCTTAATGGTTCAGTTCAGTGTTTAATCATTCAGCATTCAACATTTAGAGTGTTTGTTTCAGAAAAAAAGAGCCTTTGAATGGTTCAGTTAAATGCTGAATGGTTAAGAGACATGAAGATGCTAAATGGAGCATACACCAACTTTATACTCATCTGAAGTTCTACCCTAACATCCATCTCATTGATAGAACTTAGTTCAGACCTCTTAACCATTCAGCACTTAATGATTCAGATTTTGTCAAACAGCCCCTTACTAATAAAGTTCTTCAATTCGAGTCATGATTACTGATTACTTAATTTTAGTCATCAATTTCCATAGCATATTAAGAATTTTTTTGAACATACACAGTTTTTCACACCTACATTGTTTCTTGGCAAGAACCAAAACAATTTTAGCTTCTAGCCGGTGATCTATATATATATTACTAGGTTTAATACCCGTGTGTTACACACGGGTTAAATAGTAATATTTATAAAGAAATTATAACCATTATATTTAACAATTTGTAAATATATAACATTTAAGGAGTTGGCTCCATCAACTTGCATGATGAAAAATTTAGCTAAATTTTACCTCCCAAACTTCCTATTATAGAAAAAAAATCCCTCTAAAAATTACCCCTAAAAGTTTGATTTATTAGATAGAATTACGAATGTGGATGTGGTGATATGACATGAGATTTGTAGATCCCATCTAGGAATTTGGAATAACGAACAATCTTGTAACATTTTCATTTTTTTGACTTTATATATACCATATCCATAAATAACAAGTCTCATGTCACACCATCACATCAATAAATAACATAATGGATCACATGATACATATCAAATAAGCATAACCAAATTCAATTGCGTAGATCAGAAGTCTTGTAACAGCATTCTATACGAACATTAACCTACAAGACCTTAAAATCTTAAATATATATCAAGAGTATTAGATCCAAGACTAGTAAATCAAACCAATAATCTATGCATACGTTATATACGTATATAACGTACTCTACATCATCAACCTAATTAATGAGATCTGAAATGTGTGTTGAACTTACTCTTGCCAAATAGTGAGAACGAAGAAGGAGACAAAGAGAAGTCGACCAACGAAAGACGTGAACGACATTGATGCACCTTTAACGTATCACTCTCTAACAATTGATCGATCTTATCGATATAAACTATTCACTTGATCAATTCTAGACTTATAGTAAAGATGATAGTTTGCAAGTAAGTTTGTGAATTGATGAACTTCATGGATGCGTTTTTAAGATATAGTTCAATATTTCAAATGCTAATTAATGCGAGTCACTAATATAACAAGGTTGGCCACCTTCCCTATGGATCGTAGTCTACAAAATTAACAAAATTTTCCCTTTTAGACTAAACACATTACACATTAACAATTTATAGAATTTTTTTATTTAAACTCTCAATCTTTTTTATAAACACAACTATCAAAATGTGTCCAAATCACGAGTCGTGTTTTATCATTGCTCCCCCTCACCTAATAGGCTAATATGAATAACACAAGCATGGTCTCTTCTGCTACCGGCATGCCACGTGACCACACACTATTGGTCGTTTTTTTGACAGTTTTTTTTACTTTTTATATAATAAATTAGTATGTCTATGTTTAGATTTCAGATAAAATAACGAAAGGTAAGTTGACTCTTTCTTGGTGCCGCGTGCTCAATAGGAATATGAAGTTCGAAGTTCAAGTGCCGGACAACATAAGCATATTTTGCCAGTTTTTTTTCTTTTACTTTTCTTATATCTTTCTAATTAAAATCACATTTTTGAAATTACTTTTCCTCAACGTGCTGGTAAAAAAAATCGAATTCGTGTTTCTTAACAATCGTCTTTACAAGTTACGACTCAAACTTTTTTTTTTTACTTTCATTGTCTTTTTTTTCATCCTATGTTCCAATTTCTTTATTTGAAATCAACGTCGATCACACCATTGTTTTGCTTTGGGTTTTGTAAAAATAATCTTTGCCGCTTCACACTTTCGGCCCTCAATTGTTTGTAAAATGTCAGAACTCACCACTTCAAATTGTAAAATGTCACTTTGACTCTCAAGTTTATAGAGTTTCATGTTAAACATGTTTGTGGCAATGCTTACATGTTGATTTAGAAGTTTGCATATGCGTCATTTACCACATTGAAGTTGACTACAACCCCCGACTCTCGTTACAAAGTGCAAAATCATTGGCGAGGCATAGAAGGGACCAAGGAGGGTCCGGGCCACCCTAGTTTTTTCCGCCCGAAGTGTTTTTTGTTGATCGGCTGTTGATTTTTTATATATATATTGAGTTTGCCCCCCGAAACAAAGCATTATAAAAAAAATAATGGGTTTTTTAACTTTGGTCCCCCCGAACAAAAAATCCTGACTTCGCCACTGTGCAAAATCACATTTGTAGTTTATATACAAATTTTAAGGGTTCACCTTCTTTGATTATAGTATAACACTAACACATAGAAGTTTAATTGTAAGGGGTTGTTTGGCAAAATCTAAATCGTTAAGTGCTGAATGGTTAAGAGGTTTGAACTATTAAGAGGTTCTATCAATTAGAGAGATGTTGGGGTAGAACTTCAGATGAAAATAAAGTTGGTATATGCTTCATTCAGTTTCATTCAACATCTCTCCCTCTTAACCATTTAGAGGCTCTTTTTTTACGAAACAAACGCTCTGAATGCTGAATAATTAAGCACTAAACTAAACCATTAAAAGAAGAAACAAACAACCCCTAAGTGTTACACAAATTTTTTAAGTTTTAAATAAACCACTTTTCTACAAATCACAAACCACTTAATTTCTCAATTTTCACTTTTAGAGGTCAAGCCTAGCACTTAGGGTTTGCTTAGAAAGGTTCAAATACTATAACAAAAGTGTCAAACTCAGGTCACACTGATTCGTAAAGGTGCACACATGGTTTTTTTAAAGAACCGGTTCCGGTTCTTGTTGGTGGTAAAGGAATCGGTTGTTACAAGAACCGGTTTTTGGTGTCAAAACTAGAACCTATTTAACCGGTTCCGGTTCTTAAAAAACCAGTTTCTTTCTATGAGACGAGCAGGAACGCTGGGGCACTACAAATCTTTACTCTTAATTGGGCTTTCTTTTAGAGTCTATGGTCATAAATTTTTTATATAATTTTAAACTAAATAAGTGGTAACATTAAGAACGTTAAATATTACAAGATATATAGCTCTTAAAACATTAAATAAGTAACAACAATGAAACATAACGGTTTTTTCAAGAATCGGTTGTTTGTAAGAGCCGGTTCCGGTTCTTTTGAAACATATAATTTGAGAAAAATAGTAGAACATATTCAAAACTTACGGTTCGATTCTTGTAAAATCGGTTCTTTTAAAAACCGGTTTTCGATTATTTGATAGTTTCTGATTTAAGTTTTTTTTTTCACCTCTACACTCTAGTGATTGGTTGAAGAGTGAATACGATAGGGCACCGAATTAAAAGAAAAAACAATGGGCAAATATACTGAGCTGGGCCTAAAAGCCCATTATGCATTTGATGAACAAAACGAACATACGCATTATTATTATTTAACACTTTAAAAGAATTGGAGATTTTGTGAAGAACAATAACTTTTCACCTTCGTTCGCCGGAATTTGCGCCTGTGCCACCGTTAACTACATTGATTTTCGATAACAGTCGAAATTTACAACGGTGTAATGGAGCCTCACACGAACGTAGATTCAAAATCAACGGATAATAACAAACAGACTTGGAAGAAATCGCGCGATGCTGAACGTCGTCGTAGGCGTCGGAAACAGAAGAAAAACAAGTCCGTTCATAGCGCAAAAGAGAACTTCAATCTTCAGAAGGTATTGCTTCGTCTGTTTTGCTTCTTAGGGTTTTATGTTTTTGTGCTGTATATAAGTATCTAATTAGAGAGTTAGAGTGTTGATTATTATTATTATTATGCTCTTTGAATGAATGTGCAATACAGTAGGCATATAATTGAACATATACACGTTGAATTTTAACTGAAGAATTCATGTGGTTAAGAAAATAAGGTTGTTATGTATACGTTTATGTTCCTCTTGTAAGAAGGTACATGAATACAAATATGAATGAATCAACACAGAGACATCTAATAAGCTGTAGATTCAGAATTTTCAAAATATATAATCTGAAAATTACTAACTACAACACATACTACTAGTTAATCTTCTAGACATGGAATGAATGAGTGTTTTGTAATTCAGTTAACCTTTTTTCAACAATTTGGTGGGAAGTTTCACTAAGTTTGTTGACGGATCAAGGATTAATAGTTGAGAAGCCCTAATTGCTTGTGTAGTAGTGTTGCTTGAAACAAGCAACATGTTTCACACACTTATAGGAAAAGAACAACGATATCAAGATCTTGATGCTTGACAACATTTTCGTGTGGTTAAGTTACTTTATAGGACTAAGTGCCTGACTGCGACCATTGTATTGTGGAACCAAACAAAACCATTCCATAGGCGTCTTGGTGCTTGCCTGAAACTAGAAGTCATTTAGAGAGTTCAGTTTAAGGTATTGCAGTGAAGAAAGAATGAATTCTAAAGTTAAAAGTTCAGAGTTTGTTAAATATTCAGAAGCATGCAAGTATCATTTACTCATTGCTGTTTTGTGGACTTAAAGACAAAAAAAATCTGTTACATATGAGGGTTTAAATTTATGTTTTGAGTTAAGATTGACAAAGGCATATTGAGTTTTATTTATATGCCTTCACTATATTCTTTAGTTTGTATGTATGATCGCCTTTCGAAGTTTTAAAGAATGGAACAGTTAAACTAAGGTGGGAAGTGGGAACCCTTGGCAAGGTATAAACTCTTGATTTAACGATTAGAAACTTAGGAAAGTTTGAATTTTTAGAGAAATTGCAGAGGGCGGGCATCTTCTCAATTTGTTAGTTCAAGATGATATATTAGAATGTGAAGACATAGTTCACAATGTCCATGAGAGTACGAACCATATGAGTTACGTGACATATCATTAGGGTATATGACAAGCGACTATCAATACAAAAGAAGCATTTGATCATAGATGTTAGTAAATTGATTTCAAGAAATTGTAATTAAGTTATTCTGAACGAGAATATTTTGTCACATGAGGAATATTAGAGAAAAGTTGATAACGTTTCTCATTCTTCTTGCTTATCATTAATGCACAGAAACCAGTTTAGGTGTTTCTTTTCCCTTTTTTATGATTTCTCATTTTTCTTGCTTTTCAATGATGCCACAGAAACCAGTTAAGGTGTTTCTTTTGCCTTGTTTATGAGTTTTTATAATCTTATAGTGTTTAAGGAGCCTGCACATATCTTTATTTTTTAGCAAGCTGTTTGGTATAAACAAACTGGCGGATGCTGTAGTTTTGAATGGTAGTTATTACATGAAAGCTATTGCTATTAACGGAAAGAGGAAATTTGACAAATATTAGGGTCCTTGCAATCGGTGTTGTTTCAATCTTAGTTATTATATGAATTTGCCTAAGTTTTTTTCAGAGACTACCCATCTTTAGGTTGAAGATCCTAAGCAAATGAAAATGGTTTGACATACTTTATATGTATTGTTTAAGAGTATGTTGATGTTCAGAGAGCGGCCAACAGCCAAATTGTATGATCTTGTATTGGAAGTGCTGGGAGTCAGGTTGGTGCTTCAAAGAGTGGTTCTAGCCACAGTAGTCAAAGGCGAGCAAGGCGCGCGTCTGGGCAATCACACTCAGCGCAGCAAAAGTGGTTTGCATCCATTAAGGCTCACAGGGAACCAATATCTAAATTTTGATATAGGGTGAACTTAAACAATTGATATGTTTATCAGAAATGTTTTTAAGCCTAAGGCATGTCTAACATAGAGATGACAACAATGGACCAAAGGCTTTTTCATTGGTCCTCATCTATTCGAATTAATACATGATCACTGTTTCCATCAGAACAATAGTCAAATGTACAGGGCATGCTTAGGTATAATACTCTGGAGAAAACGATGCTTCCTGATGAAATAACAAGTGGAACGTTCTTTTGGGATGGATCAGTAAGCTACACTGATGCAGTATTGTCTACAAGTTAAATTTTGAATCGTTATTTCTTTTATTATCCTTTAGTTTATTTATTTTGTTTATCATTATCTTTAGGGTCAAGATCTATTATAAATATTAAGGTATGGGGCATGTTATCAGTAGATTTTGATATTAAAATTAATAAAAGGACTTTTGTTCTTGGAACCTTTGGTTCTTTTTGAGACTTTGAATATTTATTAAGCATTGAGTCATTTGATCGCACATGGAACTGCATCATACTCACTGGTAGATTTTATTTGGATAGATCATAGATGATATCGATGCATAATTCTGATTCAGGCTCATTTTTAGTGCACATAAGTTTTACTGCACGTGCTTTGATTTTAAGATTGTTTGAAGCCTAAGCTCTATGCGGTTTGTTTAATTGTTGGTTCCACTTTTTTTGGGTGGTGAGGCGCACACAAAAGTTCCATTTGTTGGGGTGTTAATTATGGTCGTTTTTAACTAGCTAGAACACTTTGTATTCATGAAATTTGATTACAAGTGTGCTTTATGTATGGTATGGATTTGGTGACGCCAATGTGAAACGGTTGATATCAGTTTCATTTTCACGTCTATGTCTGTGAGTATGGTATGGATTTGCTTGATGCCAATGTGAATTGATTGTTGTTTTACTGCTAGTTCACATTGCATAAAACCCTCATTTGTTAGTGTTGTTTCTGCTTTTAATAATTCTTTTACTATTGTAGGTTATGGAGCAGGTTGAAATTGAGTATATCCCTGAAAAAGAGTTTAACTTGGATGATGAATTCAAGAAAGTGTTCGAGAAATTTAACTTTAGTGAATTTTCTGCTTCTGAGGTAAACTGGGGCCACATGTGAAAATTTAACTTTATTTAAGTAACTTAATCTGACCTCATACCTTGTTTTTTTCATCTTATTTGTTCAGGAGAATGATAAGATTGAAGGGACTGCTGTCAATGCAGCATCAAACAAGAAAGCTAATTCAGACTCGGAGGAAGAAGAACATGAAGACCAGCAAAAGGAGCAAGGTGGAATCTCTAATAAAAAGAAAAAGGTTATATTTCTGCATTTGGGGTACATTTGGCAGTCATTTTGTTTCTTGTTATTGATATCTTTATTATAAGTTAGTTTCTTGGTTGCACATTTGATTATAGCTTCAACGCCGGATGAAGATTGCTGAACTTAAGCAGATTAGTTCAAGGCCAGATGTAGTAGAGGTGATTTCATTTTTCTTTCGTTTATTTTACATTATCTACGTTTGTTTATATTGCCTGGTTTAAAAGTATTGCTGTAATTCCTTCTTTAGATGCCATCACTGAAGGAAGTTCAGCTGACTAAATTTGTTTTTGATTTAATGCTTTTCCTTCCTTTTATATCTATTTATTTTCCTTTTTTTAGATAACTTCTGCTTTGTGACCAGCTTTCTGATCTAGCACATCATTTACATGTGTTTCAGGTTTGGGATGCCACCTCAGCTGATCCTAAACTGTTGGTTTTTCTGAAATCATATCGTAATACTGTTCCAGTGCCTAGACATTGGTGTCAGAAAAGGAAATTTTTGCAGGTGAGTCACCAAATAAGAATAAACTGTTGTGGGTAAAATATGCTACATCAATAGGTGTATGTTTTGGATTTCTATTAGAGCAAATACTTGTAAATTAGACATAAAAAAGGGTTGCTGGGAAGTGGGTGAGAAAAGAATAGTTTATCAGGTTTGTCTTATATGTATTTATGTGGTTCTTGCAGGGGGTCCACTGAAAACAATCTTGGAGCCTGGGCATGTAGGTGTTTTTGCAAATGAGACTTACAATTTTTAAATGTTTTTTTGTATTTGCTATTGGGGGTGGAATATGGGAAACTTGAATGGTTCCTGAAGCTCAAATGAACAATTATATTTTGGACAACATATGTTATGTGCTCTTTAGGGGCTAGTTTTGTGCAATCTGGATGCTGATTATTTTGGTTTTGTATTTCAGATATTTCTGCACCGATAGTGCTCAAGCTTTTGCACAAGATATTAAACACATAAAGTGTAGTCTGTTTGGGCTTTTACTCTTTAGCAGTGTCATAGACATTGATAGTGCCTTAATTTAAGTGTAGGATATCTATTTCTGTGCTGATTTACTTGGATCTCATCTACTTTTGAATCTGTTTAACAGGCGAAGCGGGGTATTGAGAAACAGCCATTTCAACTTCCTGACTTCATTGCTGCCACAGGAATCCAGAAAATTAGACAGGTAAGCTTAGATTTCTGATTCCTGTCTACTGCGGGCTATAGTAATTATTTTTTCTTACTGGGTTATCGAACTTTTCTCTCCCTTACATGAGCTTGCTTTCCCATCTCTTATGAAGTTCAAATAAAGCCATATTTAATTATTGGCTCCTAGTAATCTGCATAAATCTGAGCTTGGTTACCTGAGCTTGGTTTTGTGGAGCAAGCATTTTCTAATTATTGGCTCCTAGAAATCTGTATAAATCTTTGAGCGTTATAAATTGTTGCGTTTGCTCTTGTTGAGAATCCTCATTTAAACTACCTCATTCTTAGTGTGCATTATTTGTGAACATAGAAGAAAAGAGCAATGCAAAATAAAGGAGCTAAAATCCTGTTTGTTCAAGTTTTGAGAAGCTGGTTATTCTCTGGTTTCTGCTTTCATAATGCATTTATTTTTGAGGGTATTATTGTAGTTAATGTGAGGAGAAAGTGAAAAATGTTCAGGAGGAAACAGAATGCACTAGAAGGGATAAAAGAATAAGGCTTAAGTGCTTAACTAACTGGGCCTTTGATTTTTTAAATATGTAGTTTATAGTTATCTACTAAAGAACCAAAAATTGGAAGTAGAAAGCTGTGTTTACTTTGTAAAACAAAAAAACTGAATTATTAAACTATATATTGTGATATTAGTATTAAGAAATCAATGAATAAATTGTTGACAAGATCAAATGATAAAGATTGAAAAAACTAACTCTTAAAGAGCGCCCAACTGTCTGTAATTCATCAGGTTATATCTGTGCTTCACTAACATACGAGCTCCATGATATTCTTGAAACTTTAGTTCTTGAAATTTTTGCTGGTTTTTGCAGGCTTATATCGAAAAGGAGGATACTAAGAAACTTAAACAGAAACAGCGCGACCGTATGCAACCAAAAATGGGAAAGATGGATATTGATTATCAGGTCTGAATGTCGGATAACCTAAATATTCTGTGTAAAACTTGGGTATAGAGTATCACTGGCTCCTACATTGCTTGTGTAAACCATATGCCTTGTAGTACCTTATTTTTTTATTTCTATGTGTACATCTGGCTCTTTAACATGATCTTGAACTTGATTATGCAGGTTCTCAATGACGCCTTTTTCAAATACCAGACTAAACCAAAACTGACATCACATGGTGATCTGTATCATGAAGGAAAAGAGTTTGATGTAATTTACCTTTTTATCTTTTAAACTTTATAATAATTCGTATAACAAATGCTACACACCTTAACTAGTTTGATCAATCCATAAAAATATTCAGTTATATGACGATTACCTACTATGGTTTACACAGGTAAAACTTAGAGAGATGAAGCCTGGTACCTTATTACATGAACTAAAAGAAGCACTAGGAATGCCAGAAGGTGCCCCACCCCCGTGGCTTATTAATATGCAGGTGAGATTCTTCAAAAGGAAGACAATCATGTCGTCTTATTATTTTTCCTTCGCATACTTGTTATGTCTTTTAGCATTGTTAGTCTGATGAATGAAAACTTTAATTTGTAGAGATATGGTCCTCCACCTTCTTATCTACATTTAAAGATTCCGGGACTGAATGCTCCTATTGCACATGGGGCTAGCTTTGGTTATCATCCTGGAGGTTGGGGCAAGCCACCTGTTGATGAGGTAAGTTATTTTTTTTATGCCTGTTTTGGTTTTCTCTCTTTTGTGTCACCTTGCTATCTTGATCTTTACACATCATCTTTTCTTTCATGAAGTTTGGACGTCCGGTCTACGGTGACGTGTTCGGACAACAAGAAGAACCACCCAACTATGAGGTACTTGCATTTTGACTTGCGTTTTGAAACCTGGATTTAATTATTCTAGTACAGGTGGCAATTTTGATCCATTTACCTTCAAATGGGAAGCTTTGGGTTATGGTCTATCATTAATCAAATAAGTTAAAATGTCTGACTACAGAGGATAGAAATCAAGTGGGTCGAACAGAGGGAAAGTCATCCGAAGTTTTTTTAAATGCATAGAATCTTCGAAATCATTTTATCAAAAGAATAAGGAAACTAGAATATTATAACTATATCATTGTTTCTATAATCATATGTAAAACAGTTGTATTTGAAACTTCAAATAATGTATCTAATACTATTTGCCAACTGTGCATTTAAATTTACCGTTCACACCTAAAATCGTCCATTTTGGTCTGTTAGCAAACCTGTCTGATCCACCTGACATTACA
Organism: Tagetes erecta; assembly: GCA_030867185.1. Lineage (NCBI taxonomy): Eukaryota > Viridiplantae > Streptophyta > Magnoliopsida > Asterales > Asteraceae > Tagetes > Tagetes erecta. The sequence goes on along the minus strand of CM061490.1, from coordinate 72,894,515 downwards.
CCTACATTTTTTCGGCTTAGATAAACTTGTTTTAAAGCCACTAAAAAAAGATGAACTTGTGTTTAAGGGCTATCTAGGAAATCAGGACACATCATTAGTAGCTAGTTACTTTTTTTAGCTCACTATTTGCAATTTCTAAATGATTTTGATGCTAAAAGGTTAGAGATACTTTTCGCCTATGTGTTTCTTACATGGATGTTCACATGTGCTTAACCTCATTAAATGCATTTCAGGAAGAGCCAGTTGATAAGGGTAAGCACTGGGGTGATATAGAGGAAGATGAGGAGGAAGAGGAAGCGGAAGAACAATACGAGGGAGTGGAGTTGGAGGATGGAATTCAGTCTGTTGATAGTCTCTCAAGGTTTGATTCCAAAACAAAGTTTGTCCATAATTTCATTAACTTTATATCTTTTTAATGGCGATTCCATTTAAACCTGTGGGTTGCTGGGAAATTATATACAAAACAAATACGAAATTATAACCCTTATAAAAAAATATTATCAAATATGGTTACGCAACTCATATTATTTTCAATAATGATATGTTTCTTTGGGTAATATGATTTAGAAGGTTCTATGTATTATAAATACAATTTGGGTCACTTTAGTCTTGTTTAAGTGTTTAACCTGTTCCATGTTTAGCTTTACTTGTTTGATCTGTTGAAAAACAAACAGAATCTGAATGAACCAATTGATAAGTAAATGGGCTGAACATTCCTACATGTAAGCATTTTTTTCTTTCTTGATGAACTGGTAACTCACTCACTTTGTTGATCACCATTCAGTACCCCAACTGGCGTAGAGACTCCAGATGTGATTGACCTTCGCAAGCAACAGAGGAAGGAGCCTGAGAAACCGCTTTACCAAGTGAGTCTTCTATGCCGAGCTATCTATTCATATTTATAACTTCAATATTATCCACCCTTCTAATTCTTGCATTGCTAAAGGTGCTGGAAGAAAAAGAAGAGAAGATAGCTCCAGGAACTTTATTGGGAACATCACATACGTATTCACCTAACTTCCCTACCACCGTGTTTGATTTTATTTTATTGAACTATATAGTTAAAGAAAGACTTTATATAACGGGACTCGTGTTCCTTTTATTTTGTGGTGACAGCTATGTGATAGGTGGTGCCCCGCAAGACAAGCCATCCGCCAAAAGGGTAAGTATATTCTATAGCTGTTTAGACCAACATTATTCAATTTCTTTTTTCATTTATAACCATGTGAACTTGTCACTGGCTCCACCAATACCCTGCTAACCAATGAGTCCAAGAAAATGCAACTCGCGCTGGGCAGGTGGTGTTATTGGGTTAGGGCCGAAACAGTGGAAGTTGAATTTAAATCGGGTCTCATGTGCTTACCATTTTGTCACCCGTTGAAGGTTAATATTAATTAAATTTCTTTCTGCTTGACAGGTTGATTTCCTTAGAGGTCAGAAAACAGACATGGTCTTGGTCTCATTACAGCCCGAGGAGTTGGAGCTCATGGAAAACGTCTTGCCTTCCAAGTAAGTGTCACACCTTCACCTACCCTCAAATCACATTAAAACATAGGCCTGATGTTTTAACTATTTATCTATATGATCTTTTTTAGATACGAGGAAGCCCGTGAGGAAGAAAAGCTTCATAGTAAACCAGAGGACTTGAGTGACATGGTTGCTGAGGTGTGTATATCATATCTTTACTCAAGAAATTATAATATATATAGATTTAGAAAATGATAATGAAAACATGACTATTGGGTTGCTGCTATGTTTGCAGAAAGAACAGAAGAGGAAGAGAAAGATGCATGAAAAAGACAGCAAGTCAAAGAAAAGGAATTTCAAGTTCTAGGAACTTTCTTCGTGTTCTGCATGACATATGTTATAGATATGCTAAGTATTATTGCATAAACCTGCACTAGTTTCTACCCCATCAGTTAGTTTTGAAGTAATTGGTTTATGTGTTTTTAAGTGAAGTTAGCAGCTTGAATTATTGGTTGTAATCTGTTATGGTTATCAGATTTGGATTAGAAGTGGATTTGAGATTCATATTCAATGGTTAAATCCTGTTCACGAATCGAATTGAGATCCAGTCGGGATAAGAATGGATTCAATGCTTGAATCCTCTAATAGCTGCTACTTGACTAACTACGAACTTCCCCAAACTACTAATTAACGACCAACTATGGCTAATTAGTACATATCATAATCAAAATAGCCTTGCCATTTATGGTTGATTGTGATCATAAAAATAATTTGTTTTTGAACCGCCAATCAATAATATAAACTAGCTGTCTTTATGTTTGGTTGTGATCATGATCAAAAGTCCAAGGTCAAAATGATAACTAAATTAAAGTCAGAATTTAAAATTCGTAAACGTGCTAAAGTAGCGTTGTAAATTGGCCAAATCGTTAGGAGTCAAAATGATAATAAGTTAATGTGGGGGGAAGAGCTCGTAAATGTATAAAAGATAACTAAATTGTAACGTCATCCACTGACATTATAATTTACTATATATAGGAATAACCACTAATAAATATTGAATTAAATATACACAAACATATAGACGGTATTGGATACACATATAGATGATAGAGTATATAATCACACACGTCAATGATATTGACCTCAACCTAAGTGGTTTAGGTGAGGTATCAAAGACTATTAAAATGAGCTATTTGTTTCAAATCCCACCCATTAAAAGACGTCAATGATATTGACCTCAACCTTGACCAAAAATGAGTTTCAAGATGGACCAATGAGTTTTTCTCATACAAGATAGGTTTCTTCCTGATGATGATATACAGTTCAGGACTAATAAAGACAGACTGATGTACAAACTTTCTTTATAGAAAGTGTCAGCTTAGAGCTTAAAGTACTAAGGTAGCCGTTAAAAAAACATAATCACACACAAAGCACTATCAACCATTGTAAAAAGTTTGTTCTAAAGTTATCTTCATATACTCTTTTGCAAAGTTTAACTTGTAACTTTTTCCTCTAAATACCATCTATCAATTTGAACCCACATCACTCTTTTATAGGAGACAATCCCCAGTCCTTTTAGACCATAGGCCTTAAAGTTTAATTTGTAAGGTCTTAAGACCAAGATCTAATTGCATCCATAAGTTGCTTAAACACCAGAATAAACAATCATCAGTATCATTTATCCTAAAACACAAATCCAAAGCTCCTTGATCTACAACTATTATGAACCAAGACATAATAAAACCCAATGATCAACAATCATCACATAATTTCAAAAATGAACCAAATCCTCAACTCTAAAATCAACAACAAATGAGACCATATGACAAATAATCTACACCCATAAAAGAAACACAACATTTTATAATGCTCCCATTCTTATGCCAGTATCTCTGGTAGGGATGACACCTTCATCCGATTTGGAGTAGAAAACATAATAAAGCTCGGAGACAATGCCAGTGAAAACGACAAAAGCTGCACCAGCACCAAACACACCTTTCCTCAGAGTCTCGCATGATGGAGGGTTAGCTGAGAGTACGGTCCTGTACTTTGTGTGATACGCGTTTCTGACTGAACCCGCAAGCAAGCATGCCTCAGCAATGATGAATGTCACCCTAACGAAATAAAGAAAATGATTAGACATGAAAAAGATGAAATGCAAGATGATGGTGCTAATGTTAATTATATAAGGGGCTAGAACGGATGAACTGATTATTAGTCTTAGTTTGTTAAATGTTTGGTTGAGTTTGTATTACACTAGGGTTGAGTTTGTTAGATTTACTTGTTCATCTAACGGACTTTGTTTAATTATTTGATAGTGTTTGAGTTGGATTAGGATTAATACAGATTTAGTATAATATTTTTAGAGTCGAGATGTGTTGTCTGCAAATTCCTAACACATAACGATTCTGGGCCAAGTGCCCAACAATGAAGGCTATTAGTGTTGGTTATGGAGTTTGATGTGTTGAAAAAATGGTTATTCTTAGAGGTGGCAAAACAAGCACGTGAAACGGACCGCATAACTTGTAAAAAACAGGACTTATTCTCATACAAGGAAAAACGGGTTGGGTCGATATGGAAACTTTTAGGTCCAAAACGAATTACTTTGCTTTTAAATAATGAGTGTGTCAAATGTGACAAAAATGTTATATTTTTTTAAGAAAAAAATTCAGGAGTTTTTATGCACTAAAAGTACACTTTGGATCATTCTAAGCTAACATAAAGTTATTTTACCCCTTTTGACCCATTAAAGATAAAAACATACCCCATATCCATAATCCATCTATAGTTACCCATGAGAGCTAAGAAGAAGATTTATTTTTATTATTTTACCCCTTTTTTTGCTTAGATCCTAACTTATTAACTATTACAATGTATGATTTACTATGCTAGGAGGTAAGGTTTTGACTTCTGTAAACATTATTGGTTTGACCTAAAAAGTCAAAGTGTACAAATTTTAGGTAACTTACCAGCAAGTAATGAATAAGAAGACGGCTAACGCCCTTGAACGACCAGGGCTCAGGGCTCGTCCACAACACAAGCAACGGGTAGCAAACATTACAAGGAGTTGGCTCAAGAGAAGAAACAATAGTGCACCCACACCCATTCCGGTTGCTATATCAGATTCATAAACACAATATCTTGAATTTGCATCTTGAGCAATTCGAGCCTGTAGTACAGTTAAAAACAATAAAAATATAAAGACTAAACTCTATTTGAAAAAAAAAAATTAAACGGTCAAATGGATCAGTTCTTCAAGTAGCTTTTTTATGATTATACTAATCTATAAAGACTAAATACAAATGAAGACACTTAAAAGCAAACAAATACTAGATGTTGAATGTTAAAAGGCTTATTATGACTCTTTTTCAGATAATGAGAAGCACTACATGTATCAAACAAGAAATTTAAAATACCGATGTTATGCATTTAGCAATCCAATTATATGTGGTAAGCGCGATTCTCTACTTCAAATTGGTTCTATATCAATCGCACCCCACTTTATATATAGTTATACACAAACATAAATTTCATTCTAAAACATCAAATTGAGTACTATAAAGGTATTTACATTCATTTACCCTTTGAGAACCAAATTGTACTTTTGACTTCTAAAAGTCAAACAACTTCCAAATTAACAAGCTTAACTTCAACATTAAGGCTGACAAGAGCAATAAACTAATCTACAAACATCAACCTAAAATATATCAAACCATTAGTTAAAATTTCCATCTTGAAACATAACATAAAATCTTCCAACTAATATAACAACTTAAAAAACAAATTAAGCAAAACTAACCTAAAAGATTGTTCAAGAAACATTAAATTAACCATTTTTATGATAAAACCAACAAAACCCATATCAGATCAAGCAAAAAACACAGAGATAAAACGATGAAAATGAAATTGAGGGAATGAATAAGGAAGTTACAGAAGCTCTTCTTTGCTCAGCGGCAACAGCAAGTGCAAAAGCAACGAGATCAAATACAAAAACAACAACGAGGAGCAATGTCGAAGCCATCTGAGTTGAAGGGGATATTGAAATGTGAAGATCAAAATTCAAAAGCGTTACGAAATGGAGATATATGATCGGTGTTTGATGTTAAAAAAGGAGCTTCTTTACTAAGAAAGAAAAGTAGCGTGAATCGTTCATCACTTTTCTTGCTTTTTTTCTTTCTTCACGCATCATGTTGACGGTGGATTTGAAAAGGGTAATAAATTGTTGCCAATTAATTAATATCATTTTTTAAAAATAAATTTAAATTCAAAATTTGAAAATTTTGGAATTTTTTTTACAAGTGGGGTTGATTTTATATTTTTGTTGACAAGAGGGGTAAGTCTATCAAAAAGATGACAAGAGGGGTATCCGCCCAGCCATGTGCGGTTTTGAGACTTCGTTAAGCGAGCCAGACCAAAGATTGAAGAGTGTTTGTCTTGTAGCTAGAATTCGCCCCTGACAAGGGCGAGTAGTACAATCCACATGCTACTTTTTGACCAAACGTACAAGAACAGTGAAATGATGAGACGATTTGTACTACTCGCCCTTGCCATGGGTGAGTTTTAGAAAAAAACGAATTAGGGTTGGTTGGGTTTTTAGGTGTGAATATTTATATTAAAAAAATAAAATTTTCTTATATAACTCACAAGTATAATCAACCAAACATACCATATTATCAATCAAACTTATATCGACATCTCTACCATCTCTCTATCAACATCTCTACAATCTCTCTATCTATATTTCTACAATCTCTTCACCTTCAATTTCAAGAAAAAAAACTCACTCTCATCTCTAATCATGTCTAGACCTTATTTTCTACACTTATACTATGGTGGTGAAGTTTCGTTTGAAAACGGAAATGTTATGTGTAATGCTTCTAGCAGAAGTACCACTAGTGTTCTTCATAAAAAATGACATATGAATTGTTTGTTGATATCATTTATAGTCATCTTCAACTTCAACGAGAGTTTTATCATCTGAAGTTCAAATTATTTTACACGTACGGTGGGTTTCCTCAAATATCCGAAATTTTTAATGACTAAAGTCTTGAAGTTTTGTATCAATTGGCAGAATATGTGGAAAATTTCATTGGACATATTCACGTAATTTTGGAGCCAGTAATCTTAGTCCAACAATCAAGTTGTATGGATCTTCTACGAAGTTTTTCTGTATCTACGACACTTGAAGAAACATTTACTACTTTTTTTCAAGGCAATGTAACTTCACATGATCAGCAAGCCGGTCCATCAAGTAATTTTGACGCAGAATTTATTTCAAATGTTGATCTAAATGTCGATGACCACGGAGGTTTTAACAACTTGGATGATGATATTTAACAAACAAATGAAGATACAGAATCGGTCCCGTCACATGATGAATCAACCGACAATGAAGATGAGTATGAAATTGTAGACCACCATAATTATGCGGTTAGTCAAGGAACATCTTACGGGGATGTGACTTATTCTGAAGATCCCCGAGAATTAAAAAATTATGAAGCTGCTGATTTTGACGATGAAGAATACACGGATTCATGGAATGAAGAATCAAAAGAAATCCGTATCGGCATGTACTTTAAATCAAAAGAAGATTTGTCTCACGCGGTATGGTTATGGAATCTTGCATGTAACCGTGAGCCGTGGGTTGTTGAAAGTAAAAGCAACACGTATAGAGCAAAATGTTACACCCTTAACCCTTATTATAGTAGTGATCTTCCTAACGGTCCTCAATGTGGTTGGTATGTGTATATTACTAGACGTAAAAATCACAACATGTGGAGAACATCTATATGGGTGAATGCACACAATTGCTGTGGTAGTGTTGTTGGTAACAACAACAAAGGTTTGAAAAGTAGAGATATCGTAACTCGAATCATCCACTTTATTTGTCAAGATGTTACTTTTCCCGTCAAGCAGATTCAGGCACATATAAAAGACACCTTGAATGTTAATGTATCATAAAATAAGGCATGACGAGCTGGAAGGGTGCTATTGAGATGGTATACGGTAGTTGAGATAGTAATTTTAAAGAACTTCCAAGGTACATCAATGCACTACAAGAAACTAACCAAGTTATCGTGGAATGGTTACATCATCCGGCTAGTTTATCTCAATATCATACGTTTAAATTTGTATTTTGGGCGTTTGGTCAGGTAATCAACACATTCAAGCATTGTCAGCCTGTGATTTCCGTTGACAGTACTTTCTTGAAAGGATCCTACCGTGGAAAGATGTTAATTGCAGTTTGCAAAAATGCAAACAATACAGACTGCCAGTAGCTTATGCCATCGTTGATGACGAAAGACAGAAATCTGGAGTTGGTTTTTGCAGCATGTGTGGTCCCATGTTGCAGCACAACACAATTTTGTTGTTGTGGGGAAAAAAATGTGTTATTTCTGACAGACACAAAGGGATTATTGCCGCAATGCATGCTATTGAAGATATGAAAAATTATGTGGTTCATCGATTTTGTCTTCGACATGTTCGTAGTAACTTCATGCAAAAATTCAAGGTGTCTGGTTTAAAAAGAATATGTTGGTTGATAGGATGCACCACCCAAAAAAAGAAAGTATGAATATTTTGTAGAAGAAATGAAAACTCTTAATCCGGAAGCATGAGAGTATTTAAAAAAATCAAAGAAAGAAAATGGACGATCGTACATGATAAAAGTCTACGTCGTTCGGGTAACCTGACGGCAAACATTTCAGAAAGTTTTAACAACACTCTATGAGGAGTAAGGCTGATGCCAATAAAGTCTAAATAAAAAATACAATATAATAATTGTATGTGATTTTAACATACCTTGCATGGTATGGTAAATTAATATCAATAGGACGGCTATTAATTGGAGCAAGAGAAGGTAACCTTTCCCACACCCATAATTGTAACAAAAAAACAGACCGCCAACGTCCCTAGCTGTTACTTTTGTTGCCTTGCAAAGTTTTCTATACAACCATGCTAAAGTAGCACTTCCCTAACTTAGTTGACCACACTCTTGTAAATTTTCTACTTGTGTTAAAAAAATTGCATGAAGCCAATTGGAAGAGCTATTAGGGAATAAAGTAGCCCCAATCAGGTATAAATTTTCTCACTGGTATGATTTTCTAGGAAGTATTTTTCTATTTCATTGTAAATAGCAACCAAATTTATTCGGTGACCGTCTATAGATTGATTTGGTAGTTTACAACCAGTCAAACGCTCAAACTCATCAATTAATTGTTGTTTTTCTAACACCACATCAGTTTTAGAAACCGCATCACCATCAACATTCAAACCCATAACATATGAACATCCTGTAAGGTTATCGTGCATTCTCCAACAGGTAAGTGAAATGTCACACCCTCAATTTTTCACAAACGGGGTATCCGTTAGGCGTGACATACCAGGATCTCAAGCCATTAGTTACAGCAAACACTGACTCAACGTTTTAAAGCAAAGGTCTTTCTTAAAGTATTTAACCAATACCCAGGGTTTAAAATGAAATGTTTCAAAGTTTAGCGGAAGCATTTGTAAAACATCCCGTATTAAAAATCCAAGTACGTAACAATAAAGGTTAAACCAACCAAAGTTATGAAAACCGGTGCATAATGTTAGCACGACCCAAACAACCGTTTCAAAAACCAATAACAGTATAAATAACAAAACATAATAGTTTTAAAACCAATGCATGCAAGTGTCCTACTCGTGCGCCTTCCTAGTTCCCTGAGAAAAACATACTAAAACGGGTCAACAAATAATGTTGGTGAGTTCAATGAGATTTGCATATAAATAAAAGGTACCGTTTATAACACAGATAAACCAAAAATCTATTTTATTAGGCGGTTTGCAAGACCGAATGCTTATTGCTTGTCAACACGTCGAGATGAAAGCTAAACGTTACTTTTGCCTTGTCGCCATCTAACCAGGATGACCCATAACCCTTAAGGACAATTTGCACCACATGACGCCCAGCCAAGGGTGGGGTGCCGTCGCAACCCGGTAGTACTACTCAAATTTCCCCGCTATCATATATTAATCAACCTCGAACTTTTATAAGGACTTGAATGTGGTTCCAATTCGTGTAAAGCACTATAAGCCCTAATAAAATCCTGCCCGTAGGCATTTATACTTTTACCAAACCTGCCCGTAGGCATTTGTACTTTTACCGAAACCTGCCCGTAGGCATTTATACTTTTACCAAAACCTGCCCGTAGGCATTTATACTTTTACCGAAACCTGCCCGTAGGCCATACCCGAAGGTATAAAATGCAGCCTTAGTTGGCTCCGCCCGAAGGCATAAAGTTTTGCCCGAAGGCCCTGCCCGAAGGCATAATAGAAGCAGTCCGCCCGAAGGCACTGTAAAATAGTTGCCCGAAGGCGCATTAAAAACATTTGTATGTTTTCTCCCCGAAAAAGATTTAAAAGCGGGCAAAGAACTCACCTTAGAATGCACAGCTAATAACAGCAACTAAAGCTATACGCGCAAATCGCTCAACGACCTGCTTGATATTTGAATACTATTTATTAGCTACTTACAATTATACAACCATATATATAATCACATATCTACGCAGCACACTTCATGCATTCGGTCACTAGTTCCAACCCGACTCACATTATCATTGCATGACTCTTATAGTTTTTATACTTTACACTTATATTTATTATATATATGTAAATCTTCGCACACACATATTTGACATGCATTCTTCATATACGTATACCCTAATACTTATAATTTTTACACGCATAGATCATAACATTTTTATACATACATACCAAACCCAAACACATACATATACGCATTCTGTTTCTTACGTGCAATTACCATACATACATATTACACACATACTATTTAATTACCCCATACACATATATGCATACAATTGTACCTATATCTTCATGTATATTTTTATTACTAGTTGTTGCTGCTTTCAGTTTTATACACATACCTACAATCATTAGACATATTCATCTATTCACATTCGAAATCTAATGCATACATATACACACGCTAAAACCCACACATGTCTCTAACGTTTAACACCCACATGCATACGATCGGTATATACACTTTATTGTTGCTTCATATACATACGATTGGCATATATACACCTATGTTCATGCGATACAAGTTCAACACATACATATAAATACGAACCCGCCACTGTTAAATCTATACCTACGTACACATACATGATCTGCCGTTCATATATACATTTATACATCTCGTCACATACAACACAACTATACCCGGTTGTTTCTGATCTTGTTTTTAATGTACATACAAAAGTGACGCATATATATACATACACCTTTCATAATGTTTCTTTTATGTTGCTTCTACACATGTGTACACTGTTAGAACAATAATTGGTATTGAATACACAAACACAACTATTATTCAATGATTGATCAGATTTAGATGAAATGAAGACATTATATTTATGTGTGTGTTTTACAAGGTGAAACTCTCTAACCCTTTACAACTGAACCCTATCCCCTATTTATAGTCTTCGCATCATGGTCCGGTACTTCCATGTCTTCCTTGCTTCATGCTTTCTTTGATGACCTGATCCACAAAACTACCGCACCTCATCAAGACCCCCCAGTCTATCTTATATGAAGAAACTGAATATAGGTAGACTTTTCCTTTCTTCTTTTCTCTCTCTTTCTCTCTTCTTCTCTTTTTATATATATATATATATATATATATATATATATATATATATATATATATATATATATATATATATATATATATATATATATATATATAAACTACCGCACCTCATCGTCTTCTTCACAAAACCTTATATAACCCCTGACTTTGTGAAGACACTTCTTATTCTCTTTCTTTCTACGCCCGTCTTTTTGCTCTTTCCTTTGAAATTCCTACTTATTGCTTCTTTAAATTTCCATTGTCTTCTTTCTATCCTGGATCTGTGATTATCTTCCTACCACATCGTCTGTGAAGAACCTGCATTTTGATTATGTCATCATACGAAGGTATTTAAACGACTTCTTCCTTTACCTACTTCTTCTCTGTGATTTTCCCTTTTTCATCCATATTTGCCTTTCCAAAGATTAACTGTTATGATGGCTGAAAAGATTAAATGTAATATGCATTTATGTTTTTCAAAACTGAAAAATTCCCAATTGTAAAAATTGATTACGAAATATGATATTCCGACTGATCTGCACCCGTCACTTCCTCCGGCTCAAGCTGCGGTATACCCACTTCCCCCTCATCGAATCCCTCTTTATACCCATTTGTTTAAGACTGCTAACTGCAGAGTACCATTTACTCGTTTCTTAATAAAAACCCTTATGTATTATGGTATCCATATATCCCAATGCGCACCTTTGGGCATAGCGAAGATTATGCACTTTGAGATTACATGTAGAGCCCTAGGAGAAGTACCTGATTTGTTAGTGTTTAGAAAATTTTTCCATATCACCAAAGCTGGAGACTGGTACACCTTCGAACGTCGTAGATCGGTAGCGTTAACATGTTTTACTAGTGCTCTTACTGGTCTTAAAAATTGGAAAGATAATTTCTTTTATGTGGATGACCGGTGTATTCCTTTAGAAATGGTATGGAGGTCCAATAATGCCGCACCCATAAAAGATACCGAGCCTCCTTCACATCTAGTCAACAATACCCTTTTTCTTAATGTTGCCGCTGCAGCTCACCCTGTTCGTAAATATCCGGAGCATATTTTAGTGGTCGGGTGGATCAGTCGGAAATGGCCTCATGCCGATCGATGGCCTTCTATATCAAAAGACGAACAAGGTATGTATTATGTATTTTGAGCATTTCCCTCTTTTTTTTTTTTTTACTATTTCTCATATATGTTATCTCCCCCCCCTTTTTTTTATATGTATAAATTCCCCAGAGATCGATCTATCAGATGTACTTCAAATGGACAGTTTCACAGAACTATCTTTTGAAGGATTGGACATGGGCTCATCAGATCAGCCCTTTTTGGATCGGAACACATCTGCTTTCCAAAATATCCGAACCATGACCGTATCCAATGATCCGTCCCACTCCACCGCTCCTACCCAATCTGCACCTCCCCATACAAAACCACCCGTCATAGATCTTGAATGTCCTTTGAAAAGAAAGAAATCTACTGCCAGTGGATCGAAAAAGAAAATACACAGAACTTCTGAATTTATTCAAAGCTCTTCAAAGTTACCCACAACTGCTCATTCCAGTAGCCTAGAGAACCTCTCCAGCCATCTTCAAGGAGAAGATATTAACCGAGAATCTCTCGCTCGTCAGATTAGACAACAAAAAACTCCGGAATCACATGATCCTATTACATTTTTAAACAAAACTCCCACCAAAAACACTCTGCATCCTAATCCTGAAAAATCACCAGAGCACACTCCTTCTCCTCCTTTATTTTCATCTCAAGACCGATCATCTCCTCGGAAAACTCCCTCTCCTCTTGTTAAAAAGACATCTGCTCCTTCACCTAATCCTACACCCCCTAATCCTGAATCCCTCATTCCTCCACTATCCCAAACATCCAACCCGGCGTTAAACAGCAACAGTCATGCTCAATGGATCTCTCATGAACTTAATGCATCACCCTTTATAGGCCACACTTCTTTCCATTCTACACCTCTTGAGCCTGAACAACCATTTGTTCCTAATTGGCAAATTTTGAACAAAGACTCAGTGCTTGATGTCGATGTCGCTCGTCAATTTCTTCATCATGCCACCACCCCCAAAGATCTAAGCATCCTTCGGCAATTATCTCCTATGGATTTTTTCAACGGGGCTCATCTGAACCAAGCTCAATCCATCGGATGGTTTTCAGAGATGCACCGTCGATGGGTAGAAGCTGAAATGAAAGTTCAACAGCTTTCTCAAAAGGTACATGCTTTTCAAGAATCCAATACATCTATCCATCAACTGGAGCAACAGCTTGCCACCAAAACAGAAGCCCTTCAAAAAGCTCATGCCTCAACATCATCCCTTCAAAAAGAACTTGAATTAGCCCTCCGAGTAGCATCCCAAGAAGTTACTAAAAACTCCGCTCTAAAGGAGGAGAAAGAAAAATTGGAAGCCCATTTGAAAAAAACTCTCCTGGAGCAGGAGCATGTGAAAAAAGATTTCATGAATCAGATTAATGGTCTCATATCACAACTTCAATCTTCTGAACAAACCCAACTGGATCTAAACAAAAGTACCATTCTTTCATTCTCTTTTGTTACATTTATATATGTATGTATAAGACATGCTTATCCTTCCCCCTTTTTTATGTATATATAAGGAAATGAAGAAAAAGATCAAGAGATACAAAATCTTGGTAAAAAATTATCAACTCAGGAAGAACAGATTACTCTACTTCAGCAAGAAAAACTCGATCTTCAGAACATGAAGGATTGGCTATTCGCTGAAGGATTAAATATCATGGCCAGGAAGATGGCCAAAAGTCCGGAGCTTGTAACAAGCATAGCTTCAGTTAACTCTGAGATGCGCCAACTTGGTTATAATGAAGGAGTGAAAGTGGGGTACCTGTTCGGTAGCCATGGGAAACCTATCCATGAAATTCATCCGCCCATAGATGAGAACATACAGAGCAAACTAATGGCATCGGTGAAAAAAGTTAACGAAATCAAATTTCGCTTAGTTTCAGACATGCAAGAGAACCCTCACATTTCCCTACCGGATCTAAAGAAACTTCTTGAAGGAAACACCTCAAAGTCTTCTACGTCCCTTGTACATACCGTCCCCTGATCATGCATTAATGTAACTTTTGTACTTCCTATTTTTGCATGTACTTCTTTGTAAACTTTTGACAATTTGGTTTGCTTGCATTGCTACATATGTGACTTGTATTGTAACCTCTTTGGGTTCCTCTAATGGTTTACTTGTATCTGCTTTTTTTTTTTTTCTTTTGTTTTTTTTTTTTTTTTTTTTTAAAAATATATATGTATACACAAACATATACCAAGTGCGTCCACTTTGTATATTACAATCATACCTCGCTTTTTTATTTTATTTTTTTACCTTGTAGGCTTTTAAAAGGTTATACGTGATTTTTGTTGTCACGTATACCACCTAATGGGTATTTTTTTTTATCAACTCGCTAATCACATCAACCAAATTTTTATTTTTATTACCAAACACTTGCATTTCCATACATCATCTCATCAACCGTATCAACAGTTTACAAATAACATTTTTTTTAAATGTATGCCGTTCCAAGTTCTAGCTACTTGTAATCCTCCGATGGTTTGTAACACATATGCGCCTTTTCCTGCTACTTTTTTGATAACGTATGGTCCTTCCCATCTTGGTCCCAATTTCCCGGTAGATTGAACACGACTTGCTTCATTACACCGGAGCACATAATCTCCTTCTTTGAAAGTCTTCTTACCAACACGCTTATTATAATACCTTTCGACTTGCTTTTTATATTTTGCTTCTCTGATGGCCGCTATCTCACGCCTTTCTTCTAACAGATCCAAATTTTCCCTTAAAGCTTGCTCATTGTTCCTTTCACCAACCATTCGCTGTGTTGGCATGCCAATTTCCACAGGAATGACAGCTTCCGTACCGTACGTTAAGCTAAATGGTGTTTCTCCTGTACTGGTCTTTGGCATGGTGCGATGTGCCCATAGAACATGCGCGAGCTCATCAGCCTAACTGGAACTAGGGGAGAGCATATCGGGTATCCCGATCAATTCATCATCAACCTATACCGAAACCGACTGCCGAAATTGGCTAGATATAGAAGCCGACTACCGTACCTAGGGTTCTAAATCGGGAGTCCGATTCAATCGGTAATGCTTGGTCGGTAATCGGTATTGCTTTAGCACCGATTTGGCTGCTTAGATTTACTTTGAATCTTTGATTTTGTGTTTCTACAGGTATATGTGTTCGCAATGTTGCTGCCACTGAGGGTGTTCGGTTAATAACATGGGGGTTGGGGTTTTAGTTTTTTAACTTTGAATAATTGAAGGCCCTTTATTATTTGGAAATTTATTGGGGTTGGGGTTTGATTTTATATGAAGGTGCTCAAAAAGTCAAAATCAAAGAAGACTTTGGGCTGTTGTGCTATGATGCTATCATAATATAATTGGTGCAAAGGAAAAATGGAGCTGATGGTGTTCTTGAAGCATCAGAACAGTGCTTTAAGGTGTAGATGAAGTGTGCAATAGGGCAACAGTGCAACAGACCAGCAGTGCAGCACCAGTAACAAATTAACAATGCTTTAAACTACCAGCAGACCAACAATGCAACAATAACCACAATTACATATCAAATGGTGAGTTTATCTTTTCATTGCTCTCTAATCTAGATTGCGAATTTGGATTCAAGTTTATGTCTATTGTCTATACAAGTTGTCAAACCTTGGTTCGGGTCAAATGGGTTGATTATAATATTAGATTAGATGTTGAACCACTCATTCATAAGAAAATAACGTAATTGCCATATGTAGCTAGCTATTAACAAGTTGTTACTAACATGTTGCAACATGTTCATGCAACATCCAAGGTGCTTTGAATATTAGATGTAACTAGCACACACAAATACACAATAGCATAAATTCATTTAACTATTTAAGCATTAAATCACTTAATCACTCATCACCGGAATCTTGTTTTGAAATAGCTTCTAAATAAAACAAGTGGAATGTAATAAAACCATAAAAACTATGCAACTAGGTTTGAACATTAATAAACCAAAAAATCTCAAACCAAGATTCAAAAATGCTAAAAGCAATTATAAATAACATGTTTCATGTTTATAAAAAATCCATTGAACTAAAAAAAACATTCCTTCTTTTCATATGCAACTCGAACTAGCTTCATCATTAATTCTGCTCCAAGTTCTCAGAAATCTCTACAATGAAAAGAATATGAGATTATATATATTGAGAATAAAAAAGAACAACGTAAAGATTTATATGTTAACTTACGTGCTCCAATCTCGTCAAATTGTGTCCAGTCTTCCTCAACATTGATGTCCTTACTCGACTTACAAAGCCAATCCCGCGTGCATACTAGTGCTTCGACAATCGCAGGGGACAAAGAACTTCTATATGTTTCCACAACTCTTCCGGCCATACTAAAAGCAGCCTCGGAAGCAACACTTGAAATCTGAATAGCAAATATATCTACACAAATAAAAAGTACAAGTTTTGAACTTCAAAACCTTTAATAGAATATTAATTATAAAGAATATATAAATAAGCAAACCTTTAGCCATTTTTGCTAATATTGGGTACTTTGAACTAGAATTTTTCCACCACTGTAGAATATCAAATCCTCGGTAACCCGGCTCCTCATTATCATCAAGATACCTTTGAAGTTCCGACTTCGTTTCTATAACAGAAGCACCACAATCCGATTTAAAGTCACTTAGAAAATCATTGTCTTCGTCATCTTCCTGTGAGTACTTTTCAATGTTTTTTTGCTTGACGTTTGAACTCGGTTCTTCGTTATTTCGTACATAGTGCTCAAATAGTATCTCCAATTCCCCTAGTATAGATTTAACTAACTTGGAAACCTTTTGTATAATTTCATCCTCTGTTTCTTTCCCTTTTTTCTCAGCCGTGAATATCTCTTTATAACCAAATGCAATGACACTAGATTTCCAGCGAGGATCTAGTATCGTTGCAAAGTATAGCAACTTATTAAACTTCTCGTCCTGCCTCCAGTATTTATCATACTTTTGCTGCATTGTACCACCCATTTTAAAACTCACTATGTCCTTTTCCTTTAAAAGCATTAAAGATCTTAAATGCCTATCAATATGCATTGAGTCATTAAAGAACTGATTGGCAACAACCTGTTTGACATGACAAATTTTGAAGTTAAAGGTTAATGATGTTGAAAAATATCAAATAAAAGTCATTGGGAGATAAAATACAAATAAAGAACCTTTGTCGTAGCAGAAGCGTTCTTTGTTTTACGCTTGAACAATTCTAAAACCTTAGCTAGCTGTCTTGTGTAGTGCCAATCTGCGTGCCTAGGAACACGATCACCCAATTCTTTTGAGTAGTTGGAGTCTTTCAAATCATAAGATTCAAAAGCCTTTTCAAACTTCTCGGCTATACTCAGCATTTCATAAGTCGAGTTCCATCTAGTAGGCACGTCTAAAGACACCATTGCTTTACTCTTAATCTTCAAATCATCAACACACTTTTTAAAATTATCTAGTCGTATTGAAGAGTTTCTAACATATCGAATGGCGCCTCGTATACGTTCAACCACGGCTCGTTGTTCATGTAGTCCATCCTTCACAATCAAGTTTATTATATGTGCCATACAACGGATATGTAAATACCTCCCGTCACCTATAATGTTTGGTAATCTAGTTTTCAGAGTTGCTATGGCTGTATCATTAGAAGATGCATTGTCGGTAGTAATACTTAGGACATTATCAATATCCCACTCTTTCATACACTGAAGTAGGATCCGAGCGATGTCATCTCCTTTATGGCTACCTATTGGCTTAAAGTTTATTAATCGTTTGTGTAACACCCAATTGTCATCAATAAAGTGGGCAGTTATACACATGTAGTCTATATGCTGAATGGATGTCCATAAATCGGTGGTCAAAGAAACTTTGGATTTACCTTTGGCAAAAAATGACTTAAGCTTCCTCTTTTCTTCTAAATATATGTCCTTGCAATCCCTCGCAACGGTAAATCTACTAGGCAGCTTCAACTGTGGGCAAACGGTTTCCATAAGCCTTTTGAAACCCTCATGCTCTACGGTTGCAAACGGTAGCTCATCTATAATAGTCATCACAGCAATGGCTTTCCTACCCAACTCCTGACTTAGTTTCCAGGTTTTAAGCTCAGCAGTTCCAGCCTCGGCACCATCATTCTTCTTCATAAAAAGATTGGTTTGACCTGCCAACTTAGATGGGTGTTTCTTACATGCCTTAATATGGTTTTTCAAACCCGATGTTCCATTAACATACGGGTCTGCAGCCACACTTTTTGAGCAGTAGTTACATGTTGCTCTTTTACTCCCATTCTCGTCAACAAACTTCTTGAAATCATTCCAGTATTTAGAACCTCCTTTTTTTGTTTTCTTTTGTGTAGTTTCGTTTTTAGCTGGTTCTTTTGCTTTTCGTTTATCTCCCGTTGATTCATCACGTTTATCCCCTCTAGATTCATCACTTGATAGTTGCTGGACATTCGTTGTGTCCATATCTATCCAAATAATAAGAACAATCAAATAAATTACTTACTATTTCAAATGGGTCAAATAAACTCTTAATTTTAGCATAGATGCAGATTTTGCTATAAGTGCTAGTATATACTGATTATTATAGCATAGATATAGATTTGTATACTGATTATTATCAATCAAATGTGTAAATATTTGTTCATAAGTGCTATTATATATTGATTATAAGGTTGGAGCCAAGCAACCAGGAGGTTAAAAACCAATATGCAGAGTCAAAATTTTGTTTTTATTGATTAATGTCATAAACATGATTTAATTGATTAATGTCATAAACTTGTATTTTTTTATTGTTTGCAACAAATTTATTCAACAATCAATATTCATAAACTTGATAACTGCCTCTGCATATATTTGATATGTTCTTTATTGCTTTGAGCCTTTGACATTGTTGTAAGCAATACATGTTTAATTTGTATATAAAAAGATTTACCTGATGGACCTTTTGAACTTGTTGATGCAGCAGCCATTGATGGTTAGAAGAACTTAAGATAGGGTGAATTGAAGAAGTGATTAGTGAAGATGGCCGATTGGTATTTGGCAATATGGTTAACAGATCAAAAATTTCGTATTAAATATGTGTATTATATTATGGGTGGGTGAGTTTAAATCTTTTAGGATTTTTGTTATAACTGGATATGATTTTGATAGAATTTGTAATTCAAATGAATGAAATTCAAATCTATCAACTTAAATAACTAATTGTCTAATTGCTGTCAAAGTCAAACAATTGTGATTTCGGTTCGGTATCAAGTTTATCGGTACATATGGGTTGAATCCCGATTACCGAACCGATCCCGATTTTTCCAAATAATAACAACCGACTACCTATCCCTATATATAAACTCGGTACGGTAATCGGTAAAATATCGGGTCGGGTTTCGGTATTTACCGGTAATACCCGATATGTGCTCTCCCCTAACTGGAACCACTTGCGCTTAACCGCACCTTTATTTGCAAAGACTCTAAATTTATTTTACTTATCTCATGTACATATGTATATATTAATATATACTAAAGGAATATACTAAAATAAAAAAAAACTATCTTAAGTGTCAACGAATCACACCGTACCTTTATCCCTTCCACAATGCTTCTGTTAACTCTTTCCACTTGTCCGTTTGCTTGAGGATGTGCTACTGAAGCAAATACTTGTTGAATGTGCAAATCCTCACACCACTTTTTAAAAGGATTATCAGCAAATTGTCTCCCATTATCACTGATGATGTATAATGGCAGCCCAAATCTGCATACTATGTGCTCCCATACAAATGTTTTCACATGCTGCCCTGTAATCTTCACCAATGGCTTAGCTTCAACCCATTTCGTAAAATAATCCACCGCTACCAAAACAAACTTAACCCTTCCTGATGAAGTAGGAAATGGTCCCACGATATCAATTCCCCATTTTTGAAATGGCCACGCCGCTGTTACTGGTATCATATCATTTTTTGGTCGCAAACTTACCGGAGCATGTTTCTGACAATCTATGCATGCCTGAAGCTCTGCTATCGCACTTTTATGCATACCAGACCAATAATATCCTGCATTAACAACTTTTGCTACCACCATCCTTGGACCAGCATGTATTCCACATATTCCCCAATGTATTTCTCTGATCACATAACTTGCTTCTTCAGGATCCAAACATCGTAATAACGGTCCCAGAAAAGTGCGCCTGTACAATTTCCCTTCCACCAATTGATACTGCAATGATCTGATTTTTATTTTCCTTGCTTCCCCTTTATCGAGCGGTAGTTTGTTATCCCTTAAAAACTCTATTATCGGAGTCATCCAGTTATTTGGAGCTACATCTATCACACAGACATCTACTGTTTGTATTGACGGCCTTCCCAATACTTCCACGCGGATATCTTTCGCCAAATGTTCAAATGCTACCGAAGCCAATTTACTTAAAGCATCGGCCTTTTTGTTTTTGCTTCGTGGAACATGAATCACTTCAAACGTGTCAAAAGATTGTAACATCTTGGCCCTTTCCAAATATCTGGCCATATTCTCATCTTTTGCTTCATATTCTCCTGAAACTTGATTAGCAATTAACAAAGAGTCCACATATGCTTGTATTCGTTTCACTCCCACCTTGTGAGCTAAACGTAGACCAGCTAAAAATGCTTCATACTCAGCTTCATTATTGGAACTCGGAAAATCCAACTTTAATGCATATGTTAACTCATGACCCTCCGGGCTTATCAATATCAAACCTGCCCCACACCCTTCTTCATTCGAAGCTCCATCAGTATACAACGTCCATTCTTTTAATTCACTTGCAACATTTTCACAAGTGACTATCCCTTCTTCTTCCGGAATTTCTGCTAAAAAATCTGCCAACACTTGGCCCTTAAAAGACACCCGTGGTTTAAACTCGATATCAAACGGTCCTAATTCAATAGCCCATTTCACTAATCGTCCGGACACCTCCGGCTTTTTCAATACCTGTTGCACCGGTTGATTTGTTAACACCACCACAGTATGTGCTTGAAAATATCTCCTCAGCCTCCTAGAAGTATATACCAGAGATAAAGCCAATTTTTCCAATGTTGAATATCGTTCTTCATAATCCTTCAGGACACGGCTAATATAATAGATCGGAATTTGAGAACTTGCTCTGTCTACCATTAACACCGAACTGACCGCTGACCTTGCAACGGCTAAATACAAATATAACCGTTCACCTTCTATAGGAGCCGCCAGCTTAGGTAAGGCACATAAGTGCCTTTTTAAATCTTCAAACGCTTCCCCTGCTTCATCCGTCCATTTAAAATCATTTTTCCCCAGGCTTTGCTTCAACACCTTCATAAATGGAATAGATTTTTCTGCTGCTTTGGACAAAAACCGTTGTATCGCTACCAATCTTCCATTAAGGATCATTATATCTTTTACCGAACTAGGAGCTGTCATCTTCATAACCGCTTCTACTTTTGACGGATTTACCCCTATACCATCAGCATCCACCATCATTCCCAAAAACTTTCCTGACCTCATCCCAAAAGAACACTTTTTCGGATTTAGACGCATATTAATCTCCCTAAGTCTCCCAAAAGTTTCTTTAATGTCATCGACCATCTGTTTCTCAGAATCACTTTTTATCACCACATCATCTACATATGCTTCCAGGTTCCTTCCGTATTGCGGACGGAACGTTTCATCCATCAACTTTTGATAAGTGGCTCCCGCGTTTTTTAATCCAAACGGCATTTTAGTATAACAAAACAACCCCTCTTTTGTAACAAAAGCCGTTTTATCTTCATCTTCTTTGCACATCTGTATCTGATGATATCCTTTATAAGCATCCAGGAAACATTTAAACTTGAACCCAGCCACCGCATCTACCCTTTCATCGATATCTGGGAGCGGATAACAATCTTTTGGACACGCATTGTTTAAGTCTTTGAAGTCAATACACATGCGCCAAGAATTATCACTTTTCTTTACCATGACCGGGTTAGCCACCCATGTTTGATATTGTACCGATCTCAAAATATCCGCTTCTACTAACTTCCGAACTTCTATCATCACTGCTTTACTTCTCTCAGCACCCATGCTTCTTTTCTTTTGCTGTACCGGCTTTCTTGATTCATACACTTTCAACTTGTGCTCTGCATATTTCCTTGGTACCCCCGTCATATCCGATGGTTGCCATGCAAATATATCCAAAGAACCAGTTAACAACTCCCACAGCATCAACTTAACTTCTTCTGATAGATCTGTTCCAACCTCAATCTTTTGATCCGGAAAACAATCGTTTATTACCCACTGTTCGGAAATTGCTTTTTTATTTTCTTTGTCAAACGACCCTTTCAACCCTCCATCGGAGTGCCGAACTTCCGCCACCTGTATTTTTGACTCTGTGACCATCGTAACCATTCCCCCCGGTGTTGGGAATTTCATTGCTCCATGTACAGTGGATGCTATTGCTCCCAATGCTTTAATACCAGATCGACCCAAAATGACATTATGCACCGAACAAGCTCTGACCACCAAAAAGGTCATAGGTAGGGTTCTTGACAAATTTCCTGATCCGATGGTTACCATTAATGTCAATTGCCCCATTGGACGAACCATTTCTCCCGAGAAACTCTGCAACGGTGCATTGACTGGTAGTAACAATTGTTGAACCTCCTTATCCAGCTGCTGAAAACACTGGAAGTACATTATTTCCAAAGCACTTCCATTATCCACGTAGATACGTCTTATTTGATGACCCGCCATTACTGCTGAGATTATTACCGGTCCATCGTGTACCTCCTCCGGACTTATCGCCGGAAAAGATATCTCTTGATACATCCACTTTTCTACATTCATGCCCATTCTCTTTTTACCTTGCTCTAAACCCAGCTCCTTTCCTCGCACCATCCCTATGATTTTATGTACCACTGGTCCCCCTTTTCCATCCTTGATCACTTTAACCAAATGCGCCAAACGACCTGTTTTCACTGCTTTTTCAATCTCTTGTTTCAATATCCAGCATTCATCCGTATCATGTCCCTTATCCCTGTGATACTCACAAAACTTGTTAGAATTTTTATTGGCCGTTGGTTTTTGCTTTGTCGGAGTCGGAAAAACGACTCCTTCTGTTGCTAAGATTTGCCTCGGAGTTTTAACCAGTTCCGTATACTGTATAAACCTTGGATGCTGCCCATCATTCCGATCCGTATTGGTCTCTACATGTCTTACGTATGATTGTGTTTTATAACCACCATTCCATTGTTGTTTTTGCCTCACAAAGTTCCTTCCACCATTTCCCCTGAAAATACCGCTTCTGAAAGTTGTTCCTGACATATTGTTGCAAGCCGCTTTCCCTTTTACAAACGCCCGAGCCTTATCCATCAGCACTTCCATGGTCTGGGGTAAATCCTCATGCAACTTTTCAACCAATTGCGTATTCCTTACTCCATGACAAAAACCCGATATTCTCAACTGATCCGATGCTCCCTGAATTTGCATGCTCTCTTTGTTAAAACGAACCAGAAATTGCTCCAGACCTTCCGCATCAAACCGTTTAATGTTATGAATTTCTGTTATCGCCTTCACCGTTAGGGATGGCAACGGGGCGGGTATGGGGCGGGTATAGATAATCCCATACCCGTACCCGTTTAGAAATGGGTGTCCCATACCCGCCCCCATACCCGTCGGGTATATGTCGGGTGTATACCCGTCGGGTATCGGGCATACCCGCGGGTAATCGGGTATACCCATTAATAACATAAAACTTACCCGTCGGGCATACCCGTCGGGTATATTAAATACATCATAATATCAAAATGAAATGACACTTCAAATTACCGTTGTATCATATTAATTCATGAAGAAATTAAAATTATAAAAACGAGATACATAATATATATATTAGTTAACAATATATTTAACTAACATAGAATAAAAAACAATTAAGCAAACATAATATATAAATAAAAAATATTAAATTATTTTCGGGTATGTTAACGGGTAAACGGGTATGACTAATCGGGTAATCGGGTCGGGTAAACGGGTATACGAGGCAATCCCATACCCGTCCCATACCCGCGAAATTTTTTGGGTTTAATCCCATACCCGACCCCATACCCGTTTACCCGTCCCCGTACCCGTCCTAAATCACTCGGGTTTCGGGTTTCCCTATCGGGTTCGGGTCTAATTGCCATCCCTATTCACCGTCTTCCTTTGTTGACTAAACTGTTTTACAAACAACCTCTGTAAATCTTCAAAACTATCAATACTACCCGCCGGAAGATTATCAAACCATACTCTCGCCGCATCGGCCAACGTTTGAACGAACATTTTGCACCACACCGGCATTGTCCATTCCTGTATTTGAGCTGCTCCAAAAAACTCAAATAAGTGCTGATCCGGATCATCCAATCCATTGTATTTCATGCGATACAAGTTCAACACATACATATAAATACGTATACACACGCTAAAACCCACACATGTCTCTAACGTTTAACACCCACATGCATACGATCGGTATATACACTTTATTGTTGCTTCATATACATACGATTGGCATATATACACCTATGTTCATGCGATACAAGTTCAACACATACATATAAATACGAACCCGCCACTGTTAAATCTATACCTACGTACACATACATGATCTGCCGTTCATATATACATTTATACATCTCGTCACATACAACACAACTATACCCGGTTGTTTCTGATCTTGTTTTTAATGTACATACAAAAGTGACGCATATATATACATACACCTTTCATAATGTTTCTTTTATGTTGCTTCTACACATGTGTACACATTTCTTACATCCAATAATACAACGTTGCACACATACATACATACATAATATATATATACAACGCATGCACACACACATATATACGTACATACATGCTTAATTTGCACATACACAGCACACACACATATATATATACAAACGCATGCACTCACACATAATATACGTACATACATATATTGCTTAATTTGCACATACACAGCACCCACTCGATCGATCATACGCATACAAGTTTACGGGCCGCGAAACTCACCGGAAAAGATGACGAAGAGATGATCGGAGACGAAAAGGAGACCGGAGTCGGAACACGGTTCTGCGGCTGCTGTTCCGGATCTGATTCGCGACTGCTGTTGCTGGTCTGCTTCCAACTGTTACGAGAGGAAACCGATTAGAGGGGTGCTGCTGTTCAAGGCTGTTAACACATACGTACATCATACATGTTTACGGCAGCGAGACTTACCGGAAAACGATGACGATGCTCGGAACGGGACTGGTTTTCGGTTGACGGCGGTTGTTTCCGACCTTCGGTGACACCAACGTTTCGAGACAGAAGAGATGCGGTTTGGAGGATGGTGTTTGCTGTTGCTCGATTGCTTTCACACGGCCGTGAAGGAGTGGCGATGATGATGGTGATCGTGCGAATGAAGAAGAAAAGATTATATGGCAGCCGAGTTGTTGTTTTGTCGTTAATATACATGAGGGGGGAGGTTAGGGTTGGGTGAATTAGATTTTTAAGTTACACTTAGGTCCTTCTAGTTTAAATGATTATTTAGTTTAGGTTACAAAACAAATTACTAGTTTAGTTAATTGTAAACTGGGCTCTTAGTTTATATAAAACGTAACGGAATAGATAACAGGTAGGTAACGGTGTTAACCTGAAATTACAGGGTGTCACATCATCCCCTTGTTAAATGAATTTTCGTCCCGAAAATTATGCTGCGTTACTGGTTGTCTGCAACGAAATGGGAGAAAAGAAGAAAAATTTTCAGGTTGTCACATCATCCCCTTGTTAAAAGAATTTTCGTCCCGAAAATTTAACCATTAACATTAGCGTATGGTGTTGAGGTTTTTGAATAGTCAAGGATGTTTGTACATTATTAAATTTAATGTGTTCTTACGTGAACTTCGATTCTCTTTTCGAATTTCAATGAAATTTAATTATAAGAATCTTACTTTGCTGGGTTTGGTTGTGATCGAGAGAACAATTGGTTATACGGCATAGGATAATATTGTATTAAAGTTTACGTATTGAAGTAGTGTTAAACCAAAAGAGTCGATGTTACATAAGTTGTTCCTAGTC
This sequence comes from Tagetes erecta, assembly GCA_030867185.1. Taxonomy (NCBI): domain Eukaryota; kingdom Viridiplantae; phylum Streptophyta; class Magnoliopsida; order Asterales; family Asteraceae; genus Tagetes; species Tagetes erecta. The sequence goes on along the minus strand of CM061490.1, from coordinate 72,868,265 downwards.
TTTGGAGTACAATAACTTTTCGTTTTGATGAAATTTGAGTGTTACGGTTAGAAGTGTGACTGCGGGGGGGGGGGGGGGGGTATATGATACACTAAGAGCTTATCTTTTTATTTGAATAGGAGGTTTATTCAATAGTGTAGGTCTTTTAAGGTGATCTAACAATATTCCTTTTAAAATACAGGTTTACACATGGATTAGTTAAGAGCTCAAACAATAAGATGTTAGCAAGGATTTTGTTATCAAGCTTCATTAAGTGATAGCGTTTGAATTTGCCATTAGGGTGTTTAAAAGATTATGAGAAAATAGTTCGGTTGAAGCTTATAGTTTAACGGATCAGATGTGGACGTCATGTTATTTCATTACTTGGTTCGTTTAGTTTCACTAGTTTCATTACGCATGGAATTTCCTGTTTTAGGGTTTTCATGGTTTAGAACTATTAGGTGACAATTGCTTACATTGCGCCTCAAATAGTTTGATCAAGGAAGTTTATTACGTACAAGGAGGTAGATTCTCTTGAATAAAATGGAGCTTCAAAAGAAAGACAGCGCACGCTTGAAGTGTCAATTGAAAATAAGAGCATCAATCATTATATTTTGTAGCAGCTATAAGGATGTATAGGGATGAAACGAAATGACATGTTATTATTTTGAACAGTAACGCCTTAGGTTCGTAAAAAAAATTCTAGTTGGTGTATAATTATTTTTTTTATATATACAATAAATACTACATTTACGTATCTATTAATGAGAGAGTTTTAGATTCACAGAGATATTATTGATGACGCTTTCACGAGTCCGTAAGACTCTTCAACGTGATGGTAACGTTCCATTATTTAGCGAACAAGTTTCACTATACCAGCCACTAGTCAAGTGTGGCTTACAAGGATTTCTACTGGTACTGTAAAAATTTTAAGTGAAAGATTACACCTAAGAACCGTTTATCCACAAGCTAGGTCTCACCGGGATTCACATGCACTCCAAATTACTATCACGTGTGCACCCGTGATGATAATTTGTTTTGCATGTTCACCCTAGTTCCACCTGTCTGGCGTTAAGATGTCCCTAAGATTATAATACTGATTACCGAGTGGTGTCAAAATGAAAGGTTATCTACAGATTGGCCCTCAACTCTAAATTGATCAACTAGAAATTATGTTAGAAAGTGTGGTTGGGAATTGATCATTTTAAGTATAAACTTTAGTTAAGGATTGTTGATGGAATCATTCACTAACATAAGCTACCGAAAAGCATGAGGAATGAATGATCTGCTGAATAAACTTACGCTCCTCTTCACGAACTCTAGGAGAGAGCCTCAAACGGGTCAAACGGTTGCAGACGTCAGTCTCACATCTTGGCCTCTTGGCGCCTCGAGAAGAAGACTCAGTCACATCGTGCGAAGAAAAATTAGACTTAGGCGGAAAATTTAAATTCATGTTTAGGATAAGGACACATTACTTCGTATAAGGATTCTTAGACTACAAAGATCTTATGTCAGGTAAGCACATAAAATGTAACACGTATAGGCAAACAAGCATTAATTCTAACTATGGTACTATTATGCAGTGTGAGTGTAACTAATGCAAATACTTAAAGTTATAGACTATATGCAATGAAATGCTAGTTCCCTATAACTTATGGCTCTGATACCAATCTGTCACACCCTCAATTTTTCACAAACGGGGTATCCGTTAGGCGTGACATACCAGGATCTCAAGCCATTAGTTACAGCAAACACTGACTCAACGTTTTAAAGCAAAGGTCTTTCTTAAAGTATTTAACCAATACCCAGGGTTTAAAATGAAATGTTTCAAAGTTTAGCGGAAGCATTTGTAAAACATCCCGTATTAAAAATCCAAGTACGTAACAATAAAGGTTAAACCAACCAAAGTTATGAAAACCGGTGCATAATGTTAGCACGACCCAAACAACCGTTTCAAAAACCAATAACAGTATAAATAACAAAACATAATAGTTTTAAGACCAATGCATGCAAGTGTCCTACTCGTGCGCCTTCCTAGTTCCCTGAGAAAAACATACTAAAACGGGTCAACAAATAATGTTGGTGAGTTCAATGAGATTTGCATATAAATAAAAGGTACTGTTTATAACACAGATAAACCAAAAATCTATTTTATTAGGCGGTTTGCAAGACCGAATGCTTATTGCTTGTCAACACGTCGAGATGAAAGCTAAACGTTACTTTTGCCTTGTCGCCATCTAACCAGGATGACCCATAACCCTTAAGGACAATTTGCACCACATGACGCCCAGCCAAGGGTGGGGTGCCGTCGCAACCCGGTAGTACTACTCAAATTTCCCCGCTATCATATATTAATCAACCTCGAACTTTTATAAGGACTTGAATGTGGTTCCAATTCGTGTAAAGCACTATAAGCCCTAATAAAATCCTGCCCGTAGGCATTTATACTTTTACCAAACCTGCCCGTAGGCATTTGTACTTTTACCGAAACCTGCCCGTAGGCATTTATACTTTTACCAAAACCTGCCCGTAGGCATTTATACTTTTACCGAAACCTGCCCGTAGGCCATACCCGAAGGTATAAAATGCAGCCTTAGTTGGCTCCGCCCGAAGGCATAAAGTTTTGCCCGAAGGCCCTGCCCGAAGGCATAATAGAAGCAGTCCGCCCGAAGGCACTGTAAATTAGTTGCCCGAAGGCGCATTAAAAACATTTGTATGTTTTCTCCCCGAAAAAGATTTAAAAGCGGGCAAAGAACTCACCTTAGAATGCACAGCTAATAACAACAACTAAAGCTATACGCGCAAATCGCTCAACGACCTGCTTGATATTTGAATACTATTTATTAGCTACTTACAATTATACAACCATATATATAATCACATATCTACGCAGCACACTTCATGCATTCGGTCACTAGTTCCAACCCGACTCACATTATCATTGCATGACTCTTATAGTTTTTATACTTTACACTTATATTTATTATATATATGTAAATCTTCGCACACACATATTTGACATGCATTCTTCATATACGTATACCCTAATACTTATAATTTTTACACGCATAGATCATAACATTTTTATACATACATACCAAACCCAAACACATACATATACGCATTCTGTTTCTTACGTGCAATTACCATACATACATATTACACACATACTATTTAATTACCCCATACACATATATGCATACAATTGTACCTATATCTTCATGTATATTTTTATTACTAGTTGTTGCTGCTTTCAGTTTTATACACATACCTACAATCATTAGACATATTCATCTATTCACATTCGAAATCTAATGCATACATATACACACGCTAAAACCCACACATGTCTCTAACGTTTAACACCCACATGCATACGATCGGTATATACACTTTATTGTTGCTTCATATACATACGATTGGCATATATACACCTATGTTCATGCGATACAAGTTCAACACATACATATAAATACGAACCCGCCACTGTTAAATCTATACCTACGTACACATACATGATCTGCCGTTCATATATACATTTATACATCTCGTCACATACAACACAACTATACCCGGTTGTTTCTGATCTTGTTTTTAATGTACATACAAAAGTGACGCATATATATACATACACCTTTCATAATGTTTCTTTTATGTTGCTTCTACACATGTGTACACATTTCTTACATCCAATAATACAACGTTGCACACATACATACATACATAATATATATATACAACGCATGCACACACACATATATACGTACATACATGCTTAATTTGCACATACACAGCACACACACATATATATATACAAACGCATGCACTCACACATAATATACGTACATACATATATTGCTTAATTTGCACATACACAGCACCCACTCGATCGATCATACGCATACAAGTTTACGGGCCGCGAAACTCACCGGAAAAGATGACGAAGAGATGATCGGAGACGAAAAGGAGACCGGAGTCGGAACACGGTTCTGCGGCTGCTGTTCCGGATCTGATTCGCGACTGCTGTTGCTGGTCTGCTTCCAACTGTTACGAGAGGAAACCGATTAGAGGGGTGCTGCTGTTCAAGGCTGTTAACACATACGTACATCATACATGTTTACGGCAGCGAGACTTACCGGAAAACGATGACGATGCTCGGAACGGGACTGGTTTTCGGTTGACGGCGGTTGTTTCCGACCTTCGGTGACACCAACGTTTCGAGACAGAAGAGATGCGGTTTGGAGGATGGTGTTTGCTGTTGCTCGATTGTTTTCACACGGCCGTGAAGGAGTGGCGATGATGATGGTGATCGTGCGAATGAAGAAGAAAAGATTATATGGCAGCCGAGTTGTTGTTTTGTCGTTAATATACATGAGGGGGGAGGTTAGGGTTGGGTGAATTAGATTTTTAAGTTACACTTAGGTCCTTCTAGTTTAAATGATTATTTAGTTTAGGTTACAAAACAAATTACTAGTTTAGTTAATTGTAAACTGGGCTCTTAGTTTATATAAAACGTAACGGAATAGATAACAGGTAGGTAACGGTGTTAACCTGAAATTACAGGGTGTCACATCATCCCCTTGTTAAATGAATTTTCGTCCCGAAAATTATGCTGCGTTACTGGTTGTCTGCAACGAAATGGGAGAAAAGAAGAAAAATTTTCAGGTTGTCACATCATCCCCTTGTTAAAAGAATTTTCGTCCCGAAAATTTAACCATTAACATTAGCGTATGGTGTTGAGGTTTTTGAATAGTCAAGGATGTTTGTACATTATTAAATTTAATGTGTTCTTACGTGAACTTCGATTCTCTTTTCGAATTTCAATGAAATTTAATTATAAGAATCTTACTTTGCTGGGTTTGGTTGTGATCGAGAGAACAATTGGTTATACGGCATAGGATAATATTGTATTAAAGTTTACGTATTGAAGTAGTGTTAAACCAAAAGAGTCGATGTTACATAAGTTGTTCCTAGTCTTTGGAGTACAATAACTTTTCGTGTTGATGAAATTTGAGTGTTACGGTTAGAAGTGTGACTGCGGGGGGGGGGGGGGGGTATATGATACACTAAGAGCTTATCTTTTTATTTGAATAGGAGGTTTATTCAATAGTGTAGGTCTTTTAAGGTGATCTAACAATATTCCTTTTAAAATACAGGTTTACACATGGATTAGTTAAGAGCTCAAACAATAAGATGTTAGCAAGGATTTTGTTATCAAGCTTCATTAAGTGATAGCGTTTGAATTTGCCATTAGGGTGTTTAAAAGATTATGAGAAAATAGTTCGGTTGAAGCTTATAGTTTAACAGATCAGATGTGGACGTCATGTTATTTCATTACTTGGTTCGTTTAGTTTCACTAGTTTCATTACGCATGGAATTTCCTGTTTTAGGGTTTTCATGGTTTAGAACTATTAGGTGACAATTGCTTACATTGCGCCTCAAATAGTTTGATCAAGGAAGTTTATTACGTACAAGGAGGTAGATTCTCTTGAATAAAATGGAGCTTCAAAAGAAAGACAGCGCACGCTTGAAGTGTCAATTGAAAATAAGAGCATCAATCATTATATTTTGTAGCAGCTATAAGGATGTATAGGGATGAAACGAAATGACATGTTATTATTTTGAACAGTAACGCCTTAGGTTCGTAAAAAAAATTCTAGTTGGTGTATAATTATTTTTTTTATATATACAATAAATACTACATTTACGTATCTATTAATGAGAGAGTTTTAGATTCACAGAGATATTATTGATGACGCTTTCACGAGTCCGTAAGACTCTTCAACGTGATGGTAACGTTCCATTATTTAGCGAACAAGTTTCACTATACCAGCCACTAGTCAAGTGTGGCTTACAAGGATTTCTACTGGTACTGTAAAAATTTTAAGTGAAAGATTACACCTAAGAACCGTTTATCCACAAGCTAGGTCTCACCGGGATTCACATGCACTCCAAATTACTATCACGTGTGCACCCGTGATGATAATTTGTTTTGCATGTTCACCCTAGTTCCACCTGTCTGGCGTTAAGATGTCCCTAAGATTATAATACTGATTACCGAGTGGTGTCAAAATGAAAGGTTATCTACAGATTGGCCCTCAACTCTAAATTGATCAACTAGAAATTATGTTAGAAAGTGTGGTTGGGAATTGATCATTTTAAGTATAAACTTTAGTTAAGGATTGTTGATGGAATCATTCACTAACATAAGCTACCGAAAAGCATGAGGAATGAATGATCTGCTGAATAAACTTACGCTCCTCTTCACGAACTCTAGGAGAGAGCCTCAAACGGGTCAAACGGTTGCAGTCGTCAGTCTCACATCTTGGCCTCTTGGCGCCTCGAGAAGAAGACTCAGTCACATCGTGCGAAGAAAAATTAGACTTAGGCGGAAAATTTAAATTCATGTTTAGGATAAGGACACATTACTTCGTATAAGGATTCTTAGACTACAAAGATCTTATGTCAGGTAAGCACATAAAATGTAACACGTATAGGCAAACAAGCATTAATTCTAACTATGGTACTATTATGCAGTGTGAGTGTAACTAATGCAAATACTTAAAGTTATAGACTATATGCAGTGAAATGCTAGTTCCCTATAACTTATGGCTCTGATACCAATCTGTCACACCCTCAATTTTTCACAAACGGGGTATCCGTTAGGCGTGACATACCAGGATCTCAAGCCATTAGTTACAGCAAACACTGACTCAACGTTTTAAAGCAAAGGTCTTTCTTAAAGTATTTAACCAATACCCAGGGTTTAAAATGAAATGTTTCAAAGTTTAGCGGAAGCATTTGTAAAACATCCCGTATTAAAAATCCAAGTACGTAACAATAAAGGTTAAACCAACCAAAGTTATGAAAACCGGTGCATAATGTTAGCACGACCCAAACAACCGTTTCAAAAACCAATAACAGTATAAATAACAAAACATAATAGTTTTAAGACCAATGCATGCAAGTGTCCTACTCGTGCGCCTTCCTAGTTCCCTGAGAAAAACATACTAAAACGGGTCAACAAATAATGTTGGTGAGTTCAATGAGATTTGCATATAAATAAAAGGTACCGTTTATAACACAGATAAACCAAAAATCTATTTTATTAGGCGGTTTGCAAGACCGAATGCTTATTGCTTGTCAACACGTCGAGATGAAAGCTAAACGTTACTTTTGCCTTGTCGCCATCTAACCAGGATGACCCATAACCCTTAAGGACAATTTGCACCACATGACGCCCAGCCAAGGGTGGGGTGCCGTCGCAACCCGGTAGTACTACTCAAATTTCCCCGCTATCATATATTAATCAACCTCGAACTTTTATAAGGACTTGAATGTGGTTCCAATTCGTGTAAAGCACTATAAGCCCTAATAAAATCCTGCCCGTAGGCATTTATACTTTTACCAAACCTGCCCGTAGGCATTTGTACTTTTACCGAAACCTGCCCGTAGGCATTTATACTTTTACCAAAACCTGCCCGTAGGCATTTATACTTTTACCGAAACCTGCCCGTAGGCCATACCCGAAGGTATAAAATGCAGCCTTAGTTGGCTCCGCCCGAAGGCATAAAGTTTTGCCCGAAGGCCCTGCCCGAAGGCATAATAGAAGCAGTCCGCCCGAAGGCACTGTAAATTAGTTGCCCGAAGGCGCATTAAAAACATTTGTATGTTTTCTCCCCGAAAAAGATTTAAAAGCGGGCAAAGAACTCACCTTAGAATGCACAGCTAATAACAGCAACTAAAGCTATACGCGCAAATCGCTCAACGACCTGCTTGATATTTGAATACTATTTATTAGCTACTTACAATTATACAACCATATATATAATCACATATCTACGCAGCACACTTCATGCATTCGGTCACTAGTTCCAACCCGACTCACATTATCATTGCATGACTCTTATAGTTTTTATACTTTACACTTATATTTATTATATATATGTAAATCTTCGCACACACATATTTGACATGCATTCTTCATATACGTATACCCTAATACTTATAATTTTTACACGCATAGATCATAACATTTTTATACATACATACCAAACCCAAACACATACATATACGCATTCTGTTTCTTACGTGCAATTACCATACATACATATTACACACATACTATTTAATTACCCCATACACATATATGCATACAATTGTACCTATATCTTCATGTATATTTTTATTACTAGTTGTTGCTGCTTTCAGTTTTATACACATACCTACAATCATTAGACATATTCATCTATTCACATTCGAAATCTAATGCATACATATACACACGCTAAAACCCACACATGTCTCTAACGTTTAACACCCACATGCATACGATCGGTATATACACTTTATTGTTGCTTCATATACATACGATTGGCATATATACACCTATGTTCATGCGATACAAGTTCAACACATACATATAAATACGAACCCGCCACTGTTAAATCTATACCTACGTACACATACATGATCTGCCGTTCATATATACATTTATACATCTCGTCACATACAACACAACTATACCCGGTTGTTTCTGATCTTGTTTTTAATGTACATACAAAAGTGACGCATATATATACATACACCTTTCATAATGTTTCTTTTATGTTGCTTCTACACATGTGTACACATTTCTTACATCCAATAATACAACGTTGCACACATACATACATACATAATATATATATACAACGCATGCACACACACATATATACGTACATACATGCTTAATTTGCACATACACAACACACACACATATATATATACAAACGCATGCACTCACACATAATATACGTACATACATATATTGCTTAATTTGCACATACACAGCACCCACTCGATCGATCATACGCATACAAGTTTACGGGCCGCGAAACTCACCGGAAAAGATGACGAAGAGATGATCGGAGACGAAAAGGAGACCGGAGTCGGAACACGGTTCTGCGGCTGCTGTTCCGGATCTGATTCGCGACTGCTGTTGCTGGTCTGCTTCCAACTGTTACGAGAGGAAACCGATTAGAGGGGTGCTGCTGTTCAAGGCTGTTAACACATACGTACATCATACATGTTTACGGCTGCGAGACTTACCGGAAAACGATGACGATGCTCGGAACGGGACTGGTTTTCGGTTGACGGCGGTTGTTTCCGACCTTCGGTGACACCAACGTTTCGAGACAGAAGAGATGCGGTTTGGAGGATGGTGTTTGCTGTTGCTCGATTGCTTTCACACGGCCGTGAAGGAGTGGCGATGATGATGGTGATCGTGCGAATGAAGAAGAAAAGATTATATGGCAGCCGAGTTGTTGTTTTGTCGTTAATATACATGAGGGGGGAGGTTAGGGTTGGGTGAATTAGATTTTTAAGTTACACTTAGGTCCTTCTAGTTTAAATGATTATTTAGTTTAGGTTACAAAACAAATTACTAGTTTAGTTAATTGTAAACTGGGCTCTTAGTTTATATAAAACGTAACGGAATAGATAACAGGTAGGTAACGGTGTTAACCTGAAATTACAGGGTGTCACATGAAATGTGTGGGTCTCTGGTCACCATCTCTCAACCAAAGCTGTAATGAGACCACGGTCTAGCTTACGGTTACCACAATCAATTATACCACCAAACCCCGATATCCTTATGTGTGTCATAACATCATTGTGGATAGGTTTTTTCTGAATGAGTTTCCAAAAATTGGCGTCCCCTCGTCTAGGACGTATTATACCAGCATCGCTTGTTGGATTTTGAAAGTAATGAGCAGCTCTATGGTCACCGCCCAAGAATAATAATTCGTTGTTCAAAGGACCCGATGTAACTCCCCATCCTGCCATTTCTGGTACAAGTAATTGTGTCGTTGGTTAAGTAATGTTTGAAATTGTGAGAAATGGTGTTATGAGAAATGGTGTTGTAAGAAATGATGTTGTAAGAAATGATATGATGTTGTAAGAAATGATGTTGTGAGAAGAGAAATGGTGTTGTGAGAAAAGAAATGGTGTTGTGAGAAGAGAAATGGTGTTGTGAGAAATGAGGTTGTGAGAAGTAATGGTTTGTTTGTTATGATATATAAAGTTTTAAATAAATTAAAAAAAACGGTATTTTTAGTATTATAGTGACACCTCGCAAATTCAAGTTAACTCATTTAACTATTCTTTAGTTATTCCATTAAGTTTTATATATAAGTTTGGGGTTTGATTTGTAATTAATTAAACTAGTAATTAATTTTAAATAAATTAAAAAAACGGTATTTTTAGTATTACTGTGACACCTCGCAAATTCAATTTAACTCATTTAACTATTCTTTAGTTATTCCATTAAGTTTTATATATAAGTTTGGGGTTCGATTTGTAATTAATTAAACTAGTAATTAATTTTAAAACCTAAACTAAATAACATTTCATTCTATAAGGGCCTAAAGTGTAACTTGTAATATAAATCACCCAACCCTAACTGACCCCACCCATGTTCATACAATCGACATCATCATCAGGATCAGCTGTCTTCTTCATATCGACATTACCATCATCATCGGTCGTCTCCTACACATTGCACACCACACACGCGACATTAACACCACCCTACACGCTGCTACTCCACTTCCCATTTCACTTCCGATCGCCATTCATCATCATCATCATCATCACGTCGGTTCTTTACTCACAACACACAGCTAAGATCGACACAAAACATTACCCGCAGCACCAAATCGCATCCAAAACCATCTCACCACTCTTCCTCGTTGATCGCGTGACAGCCGTAGCAGGAAAACAGCAGCAAGAAGCCATCGCCGGCGCTGTCGCTCACCTCCCCAGTTCCGAACAGCCCTTGTTCCAGGTTACCTCCTCCATTTGCCGATCTACGGTGAGACTCGTAAACTGTTATACGTGAATAATTAGTGTACGTAAGCATAGGTCGATCATGTATATTGCTGTGTACAAGCTACGGTGTGTTTCTGTGTGTATGTATATCGTATGTATATCGTATGCATATATGTTATAGTATGTGCGGTTGCGGGAATGTATGTATATGATTGTGAGTAGAATCAAATGCAGTAGTATCCTTATATAATATAGCAAAACAAAAAAAATCCTATGTGGCATCTTTTCATAGCTTTTAGCTTATGTGGCATTATTTGAGAGATTATCTCATAATAATGATTTTTTTAATTAAAAAGATGTATATAAAATTTATTATAATAATACTAATTACATTTTTGATCCCCTAATATTTTGGAGAATTATGAAAAATTTAAGAGTATTTATATTTTTAACCATTTACTACAAGGGGTGTACATGAGTTGGTTTATATTTGATAGGGTGTAAAAACGAAACTTATGGATAAAGTTAATAATAACATACAATTAAAGACCCCGGTGTTTTATGAATATACATAACATTTTTATACAATTTTTTTGTTAAAAATAAACTACACCATAAAACTGAGCACTTGTTCTCTTTAATTTGAGTATAATATTGCTATACTAAAAATCTAATTTTTAGAAATATATCATGTGTTCCGGTTTACCACGATTTTGTCTCAAAACTGAATGGAACATTGATGAACATTCTTAAAATCATAACTTGAATGTTGTGTTCCCGAGCGTAGCGCGGGCACTAAACTAGTGTATGTATATATATGAAACAGGCAGCGAAAAGCTTATGAATATATATATATATGATTTAATTGCATATTTACCCCTATAAACACCCCTAATTGCAAATTTCCCCGACTAAAAAAATCAATTGCATATATACCCAATGTTAACTAAATGACTTTATTAAAAATGGGTATATTTGTAAATTAAAGTTTTTTATAAGGGGAAATATGCAATTGATTTTTTTGGTTGGATAAATATGCATTTAAAGTGTTTTGTAGGGGGAAATATGCATTTATCTTTCATTGGAGGGGAGGGATCAAGAGAGAACTCCATATTAAGTTGAGAACTAGAGAACTAAAAAAAAGGTATGGATGGAATTTTTAAAGGAGGGGTAAAATTGGAACTTTAAATATGTAAATCTTTAAAAATTTCTATCTTTTGCATACGTTAAGTTTTTTAAATTTTTTTGGCACCATTAGATCAAGAATTTCATTATCTTTCATTTGAGTATAAATAACGTTATAAAAAAATAACTTTTCTCGTTTTTTTACTCTCAATATTGCATATATGTAATATACGATACCGTATGTTTTTAAATTAGGGAAATGAATACGGTGTTATTATGAACCTAAATTACCCAAAAAACCATCAAAACTAAATACTTTGATAAAATATCAAAAGCTCAAGGGCATTGATTTCGATGACGTTATCACAAAAAAACAGCATCATCATGCCTCAATTCCAATTTTGGATTTTCTCATATGATCGTATTGACATTGCTAGCAATAACTTGGTTCATGTTATTGGATGTGGTATGAATATGTGCAGCATGCGCATATCATAATACCAATTATATGAGTCATGTTATATTAATCTGTTATTTGGAATTGAGAAGCCAAATTGAGTTACGATCGATTTTTAAAGGGCGGATAATATTTTACTAAAATGAATGACGATTATTGAGTAATTGAGAAAGAGAAAAATTATGATCTAAGAGGGGAAGACTGAGTCGTCCATTAACATTGAATAAAGATCAATGAGTTAAGTTTTCTAATAAAAAAATTTAAGTTAATTTATCAAAGCTACGTAATTTTAATGGTTTTACGTGTAACTTAGGTGCATAGCATCATTATATTCACTATCCCCTTTTAAATTTTATAGTATTGCATATATGCAGTATCGTATACTACATATATGTAGTATCAAAGTACTACATATATGCAGTATATGCAATATTGATGCATTGCTATCTTATAGTTTGAATTTCAAGTTTTTTTTTACTTTTTTATGATATTTATCATTGGTTTATTAGTTTATTATTATCTTTATGTTTAGACATAGTATAAGTATTGGTTTTGTTTTCATTCGCCATAAGTTTTTTAATATGAAATCTTATGAACTTTATTATTGGTTATTTGAGATCATATGTACACTTTAAATAATTATTAGACTCTTGAGTCATTTGGCCACTTAATAAATGCATCTAGTACATTGATACTACATATATGTAGTATCAAAAAAACCAAAATGTGATTTTTAAAATTATTTAATGTAAATAACGTATGAAAAAGTTGGTAACGTTTAAAGAAAAATATAATTAGATAAAATATCGCAATACTACATATATGTAGTATGAAATTTAAAAAAACGAGAAAAAAAATATTTTTTATGACGTTATTTATACTCAAATGAAAGATAATGAAATTGTTTATCTAATGGTGCAATTTTTTTAAAATAATATTAACGTATGCAAAAGATAGAAATGTTTAAAGATTTATATATTTAAAGTTCCAATTTTACCCTTCCTCTTTAAAATTTCATCCCTTGTATTTATGGTAGTTCTCTAGTTCTCAACTTAAAATGAGTTCTCTCTTGAACCCTACCCTATATATATATATATATATATATATATATATATATATATATATATATATATATATAGAGGAGAGTTATCCTACATAGTGTTGAAAATCTAAGAAGGCTAAGAAGGATTTATGACCTTTAGATCTCTTTTTTAATGGTTGAGATCAATTTGTAGGAAAATAAATTGGTGGAAGGGTACATTAGTCATAGCCACTTTTGTTGACTTTCTCTCTCCACATGCAAGGCACATGCCAATTCCCCCACTTTTTTTAAAACTTTCATAACTTTTGGATACGATATTATTTTTTAAAAAAAATTACACCAAAAAAACAAGCGTTTTGTTATCTTTAAAACGCGTACAATATTGATATATAAAAAATAAAAAAAAAATTCGGCACTTGTCTAGTCCTTGTGTAAATATCATGTGATTGTGTTATATTATAACTAGTGAAATATTACTTTTATCGGTTCATTCTTAAGTCATTATATAATATCATCTTATTATAAATATTTGTTGTGTCATATTATGTGTTTAGAAATTATCACCGTGTCACAAATTGTTAATATGTGTTTGAGAAATGTTCAAAGACAACGTCATTTTTTGTTACAAAGTGTGAGAATGACACAATGGTAAACAAAGACACAATGACACTTTTAAAAAAATTATAACTCACAATATAAATCAAATTTGAAAAAAGTGGTTCGGAGACCTTGTTCCCCATGTATTTCTCTTTCAGAAAATAAATAAACGAAAAATTAAAAAAAATTAAAAAAATTACCGTTTTTTTTATTTTTTAAATTAGACACAATGAAAAAAGACACAATGAGAAAATAGTAGTTTTTTTAAGTTTTGTTTATTTATTTTTTAAGGAGGATGATGTGAGAGCAAGATATTTGAAATACTTTTTGTGTTATTGTGTAATTATTATTAGATCATTGTGTAATACTTGTCAAATAAGATTACACAATGACCCGATGAATGACACAACAACCATACGGATGACACAATCACACAATGACCTGATGAAAGACACAATGACCTGACGGAAGACACAATGACCTGACGTTAGACACAATGAGCTGAAAAATTGTGAAAAAAAAGTTCGTTTTTTATATATCAATATTATACGCGTTTTAAAGAGAAAAAAATTCTGGTTTTTATGGTGTAATTTGTTTAAAAAAATAATGTCGTATGTAAAAGTTATAAACGTTTTTAAAAAGTGGGGGAATTGACATGTGACTTGCATGTGGAGAGAGAATATTTAAAAAAGTGGGCATGACTAAAATACCCCCTCTCCTAATTTTCCTAGATGCCACATGTCAATCTCTTATTGCTTCTTAGCCTTCTTAGATTTATAACACTATGTAGGTGAACCTCACTCTATATATATATATATATATATAGAGTGAGGTTCACCTACATAGTGTTATAAATCTAAGAAGGCTAAGAAGCAATAAGAGATTGACATGTGGCATCTAGGAAAATTAGGAGAGGGGGTATTTTAGTCATGCCCACTTTTTTAAATATTCTCTCTCCACATGTAAGTCACATGTTAATTCCCCCACTTTTTTAAAACGCTTATAACTTTTACATACGACATTATTTTTTTAAACAAATTACACCATAAAAACGAGAATTTTTTTCTCTTTAAAACGCGTATAATATTGATATATAAAAAACGAACTTTTTTTTCACAATTTTTCAGCTCATTGTGTCTAACGTCAGGTCATTGTGTCTTCCGTCAGGTCATTGTGTCTTTCATCAGGTCATTCTGTGATTGTGTCATCCGTAAGGTTGTTGTGTCATTCATCGGGTCATTGTGTAATCTTATTTGACAAGTATTACACAATGATCTAATAATAATCACACAATAACACAAAAAGTATTTCAAAGATCTTGCTCTCACATCATCCTCCTTAAAAAATAAATAAACAAAACTTAAAAAAACTGCTATTTTCTCATTGTGTCTAATTTAAAAAATAAATAAAAAACGGTAATTTTTTTAATTTTTTTTAATTTTTTTTAATTTTTCGTTTATTTATTTTCTGAAAGAGAAATACATGGGGAACAAGGTCTCCGAACCACTTTTTTTAAATTTGATTTATATTGTGAGTTATAATTTTTTTAAAAGTGCCATTGTGTCTTTGTTTACCATTGTCTCTTTGTTTACCATTGTGTCATTCTCACACTTTGTAACAAAAAATGACATTGTCTTTGAACATTTCTCAAACACATATTAACAATTTGTGACACGGCGATAATTTCTAAACACATAATATGACACAACAAATATTTATAATAAGGTGATATTATATAATGACTTAAGAATGAACCGATAAAAGTGATATTTCACTAGTTATAATATAACACAATCACATGATATTACACAAGGACTAGACAAGTGCCGAAATTTTTTTTTTCTTTTTTATATATCAATATTATACGCGTTTTAAAGATAACAAAACACTTGTTTTTTTGGTGTAATTTTTTTTAAAAAATAATATCGTATCCAAAAGTTATGAAAGTTTTAAAAAAGTGGGGAAATTGGCATGTGCCTTGCATGTGGAGAGAGAAAGTCAACAAAAGTGGCTATGACTAATGTACCCTTCCACCAATTTCTTTTCCTACAAATTGATCTCAACCATTAAAAAAGAGATCTAAAGGTCATAAATCCTTCTTAGCCTTCTTAGATTTCCAACACTATGTAGGGTAACTCTCCTCTATATATATATATATAGAGTGAGGTTCACCTACATAGTGTTATAAATCTAAGAAGGCTAAGAAGCAATAATAGATTGACATGTGGCATCTAGGAAAATTAGGAGATGGGGTATTTTAGTCATGCCCAATTTTTTAAATATTCTCTCTCCCCATGCAAGTCACATGTCAATTCCCCCACTTTTTTAAAACGTTTATAACTTTTACATACGACATTATTTTTTTAAACAAATTACATCATAAAAACGAGAATTTTTTTCTCTTTAAAACGCGTATAATATTGATATATAAAAAACGAACTTTTTTTTCACAATTTTTCAGCTCATTGTGTCTAACGTCAGGTCATTGTGTCTTCCGTCAGGTCATTGTGTCTTTCATCAGGTCATTGTGTGATTGTGTCATGCGTAAGGTTGTTGTGTCATTCATCGGGTCATTGTGTAATCTTATTTGACAAGTATTACACAATGATCTAATAATAATTACACAATAACACAAAAAGTATTTTAAAGATCTTGCTCTCACATCATCCTCCTTAAAAAATAAATAAACAAAACTTAAAAAAATTACTATTTTCTCATTGTGTCTTTTTTCATTGTGTGTAATTTAAAAAATAAAAAAAACGGTAATTTTTTTAATTTTTTTAATTTTTCGTTTATTTATTTTCTGAAAGAGGAATACATGGGGAACAAGGTCTCCGAACCACTTTTTTCAAATTTGATTTATATTGTGAGTTATAATTTTTTTAAAAGTGTCATTGTGTCTTTGTTTACCATTGTCTCTTTGTTTACCATTGTGTCATTCTCACACTTTGTAATAAAAAATGACGTTGTCTTTGAACATTTCTCAAACACATATTAACAATTTGTGACACGGTGATAATTTCTAAACACATAATATGACACAACAAATATTTAAAATAAGATGATATTATATAATGACTTAAGAATGAACCGATAAAAGTGATATTTCACTAGTTATAATATAACACAATCACATGATATTACACAAGGACTAGGCAAGTGCCGAAAAAAAATTTTATTTTTTATATATCAATATTATACGCGTTTTAAAGATAACAAAACGCTTGTTTTTTTGGTGTAATTTTTTTAAAAAAATAATATCGTATCCAAAAGTTATGAAAGTTTTAAAAAAAGTGGGGGAATTGGCATGTGCCTTGCATGTGGAGAGAGAAAGTCAACAAAAGTGGCTATGACTAATGTACCCTTTCACCAATTTATTTTCCTACAAATTGATCTCAACCATTAAAGAGAGATCTAAAGGTCATAAATCCTTCTTAGCCTTCTTAGATTTCCAACACTATGTAGGATAACTCTCCTATATATATATATATATATATATATATAATATGGTAGGGTTCAAGAGAGAACTCATTTTAAGTTGAGAACTAGATAACTACAAAAAATACAAGGGATGGAATTTTAAAAAGGAAGGGTAAAATTGGAACTTTAAATATATAAATCTTTAAACATTTCTATCTTTTGCATGCGTTAATATTATTTAAAAAAATTGCACCATATGATCAATAATTTCATTATCTTTCATTTGAGTATAAATAACGTCATAAAAAATAATTTTTTTCTCGTTTTTTTAAATTTCATACTACATATATGTAGTATTGCGATATTGTATTTGATTATATTTTTCTTTAAACGTTACTAACTTTTTCATACGTTATTTACATTAAACAGTTTTAAAAATCACATTTTGGTTTTTTTGATACTACATATATGTAGTATCAATGTACTTGATGCATTTATTAAGTGTCCATATGACTCAAGAGTCTAATAATTTATTAAAGTGTACATATGATCTCAAATAACCAATAACAAGGTTCATAAGATTTCATATTAAAAAACTTATGGCAAATGAAAAGAAAACCAATACTTATAATATGTCTAAACATAAAGATAATAATAAACTAATAAATCAATGATAAATATCATAAAAAAGTAAAAAAAAAAACTTAAAATTCAAACTATAAGATAACAATGCATTAATATTGCATATACTGCATATATGTAGTACTTTGATACTACATATATGTAGTATACGATACTGCATATATGCAATACTATAAAATTTAAAAGAGAATAGTAAATATGGTGATGCTATGCACCTAAGTTACACGTAAAACCATTAAAATTATGTAGCTTTGATAAATTAACTTCAATTTTATTATTAGAAAACTTAACTCATTGATCTTTATTCAATGTTAATGGACGACTCAGTCTTCTCCTCTTAGATTATAATTTTTCTCTTTCTCATTTTACTCAATAATCGTCATTCATTTTAGTAAAATATTATCCGCCATTTAAAAATCGATCGTAACTCAATTTGGCTTCTCAATTCCAACTAATAGATTAATATAACATGACTCATATAATTGGTATTATGATATGCGCATGCTGCACATATTCATACCACATCACATAACGTGAACCAAGTTATTGCTAGCAATGTCAATACGATCATATGAGAAAATCCAAATTTGGAATTGAGGCATGATGATGTTGTTTTTTTGTGATAACGTCATCGAAATCAATGGCCTTGAACTTTTGATATTTTATCAAAGTACGTAGTTTTGATGGTTTCTTGGGTAATTTAGGTTCATAACAACACCGTATTCATTTCCCCAATTTAAAAACATACGTTATCGTATATTACATATGTGCAGTATTGAAAGTAAAAAAAACGAGAAAAAATTATTTTTTATAACGTTATTTATACTCAAATGAAAGATAATGAACTTCTTGATCTATTGGTGCAAAAAAAATTTAAAAAACTTAACGTATGCAAAAGATAGAAATGTTTAAAGATTTACATATTTAAAGTTCCAATTTTACCCCTCCTTTAAAAATTCCATCCATATATATATATATATATATATATATATATATATATATATAGGGGAGGGATCAAGAGAGAACTCCATATTAAGTTGAGAACTAGAGAACTCCCAAAAGACAAGGGATGAAATTTTAAAGTGGAGGGGCAAATTTGGAATTTTAAATATATAAATCTTTAAACATTTCTATTTTTTGCATACGTTAAGTTTTTAAATTTTTTTTCGCACCATTGGATCAAGAATTTCAGTATCTTTCATTTGAGTATAAATAACGTTATAAAAAAATAAAAATTTCTCGTTATTTTAATTTCAATACTTCATATATGTAGTATACGATATTATATGTTTTTAAATTGGGAAAAGTGAATATGGTCTTGTTATGCATCTAAATTACATGACAAACCATCAAAACTACGTACTTTGATAAAATAACAAAAGTTCCCTGATATTGATTTCGATGATACCATAACAAAAAAACAACACCGTCATGCCTTAATTCTAAATTTAGATTTTTCTCATATGATCGTATTCACATTGCTAGCAAATACTTGGTCCACGTTATGTGATGTGGTATGAATATGTGCAGCATGAGCATATCACAGTACCAATTATAAGAGTCATGTTATGTTAATCTGTTTGTTGGAATTGGAAAGCCAAATTGGTGTACAATCGAATTTTAAAGGACAAGTAATTTTTTATTAAAATAATGACGATTATTGAGTAAATGGGAAAGAGAAAATTATGATCTAAGTGGAGAAGACCGGTTCGTCCATTAAATAGAATAAAGATCAATGGGTTAGTTTTCTAATAAAAAATAATTTAACTAATTTTATCAAAGCTTGGTAGTTTTAATGGTTTTACGTGTAACTTATGTGCATAACATCACCGTATTGACTATCCTTTTTTAAAGTTTATAGTATTGCATATATGTAGTATCGAATACTACATATATGTAGTATCATACTACTACATATATGTAGTATATGTAATATTAATGCATTGTTATCTTATAGTTTGAATTTCAGGTTTATTTTATTTTGTTATTATATTTATCTTTATGTAATATTTTATTAGTTTATTATTATCTTTATGTTTAGACATAGTATAAGTATTGGTTTTGTTTTCATTTGTAATAAGTTTTTTTATATGGAATATTATGAACTTTGTTACTGGTCATTTGAGATCGTATGTACACTTTAAATAATAATTAAACTCCTGAGCTATTTGGCCGCTTCAAAAAATGCATCAAGTACAGTGATACTACATATATGTAGTATCGAAAAAACGAAAATGTGATTTTTAAATTTTTTTAATATAAATAAGGTATGAAAAAGTTGGTAACGTTTAAAGTAAAATATAATCAAGTACAAATTTACAATATTACATATATGCAGTATGAAAATTAAAAAAACGAGAAAAAAAATATTTTTTATAACGTTATTTATACTCAAATGAAAGATAAAGAAATTCTTGATCTAATGGTGCAATTTTTTTTTAAATAATATTAACGTATGCAAAAGATAGAAATATTTTAAGATTTTTATATTTAAAGTTCTAATTTTACCCCTCCTATTTAAAATTTCATCCCTTGTCTTTTTGATAGTTCTCTAGTTCTCAACTTAAAATGAGTTCTCTCTTGAACCCTACCCTATATATATATATACACATATATTTGCACACATCAGTGTTATAAAGGAAAGAAGAATTGGAGCAGTTCAAGGGATCAATTTTATCATATGTCAGAACAAAAAATAAAGGTATATTGCTTTTCACTGGTCCCAACTATCACCTTTTGTGTTCTACCGGTCTCATCTATTGAATTGGTTGTCAACGGTACCAACTTTTATCATTTTGGTAACCACCGGTCCGTCGTTAAAATTTTTTAACGCCGTTATGTTTTTTTTTCAAATTCAATAGCGATGTTTTAAGCCTTTTGATCGGAATGCTAATACAAGTCGATTGATGGAAAAGTTACCTCGAAACGGGGCTCCAAACAACAAAATAGTGCTTCAATCGGGTGTTTAAACATAACGGTGTTTCAATCGGATGCAAAAATTTTATCGTTCAAAAAGCCTTTTCGAAAAAACTTTTAAATCAATCGACTCGTATTATCCTTCCGATCAAAAAGCCTAAAACATCGATCTTGTATTTGAAAAAAAACTTAACGACGGTCCATTGGTTGCCAAAATGGTAAAACATTGAGACCGTTGACAGCCAATTTAATAGTTAGGACCGGTAGAAGACAAATGATGATAATTGAAACAATGAAAACCAATATACTAAAATAAAAGATTTGTCAGCCGATCAATTAATTTAGTTTCTTTGTCTTTATAACCTTATATATAAATAGTTGTACTTTACTCCTTTGAAAACTCTGAAACAATAACACAATTCCCTCACTAAAATTATGAGATTATCATAGACAATATAAATATATGAATTGGTGATATTCATTCCTAACAAATCCTTATCATTACATTAATCTTAGACTCGATGTAACGGGCGTGATGCCCCTCAAAGAACGTCCCGGCCATAACGCCCTGCACTTCATTACGTATGGCCGTTCTGGGCGTGTGTGTTTCCTTGATAACGCCTGCGTCTCTCTCTCTCTCTCTTGGTAATGATTAAGGAAAATGCCCCTTGAGGGCATTAACCATTATATATAGTCTTAAAACACTGAAATTTCAATTTTAGGTTGTGGATAACATAGATGACAACGATGATTCAACTAAAGAAATTAAAGTTGCAAAGTTTAGCATCCTGCTTTCAACAGTCATCATTCTTCCATCCCTTCTATCAAGAATGTTTATGGTCACTAACTAAGGGATGATATTAAGCTGAAAGCCAACGGTTGATAATACCAACAGTCTTTTCGATGTCAAAAACGGTTCAGTTGCAGCTAAACCAGTCTCGGTTTTCAGAGCTGCATTCGTGTCCGTAGGTCGTAAGGCTTTAAAGAATTTTTAATCTTGAACCCGTTTTTTGCATCCACCAGCACACGGGTAGGAACCAAAGTAAAAAAAATAACACAAGAACATCAAATATGGCTTGTTAGTTGTGCATATAAACTACAATGGGTTTTGTCTCCACTCTTATGTGAGACAACTTACCACTAGCTAGGAAGTTATTCATCAATATACAATTTACAAATCATCCTTACCAACCAACTACTTGAAAGTTGAAATCTCATTTATAAATAATATCCAACAGATCTTTGTATGGTTTTAAAGTAATAAACAAATAGAAAATATCTAATACGCCCCACATATGCAGGGTACGTGAGTAACACCTAACGCCTAAATTGGATGACGTTAGTTCTAGAGGCTGAAATCGTTATAAGATTACGTGAGTAACACTAAACGTTTAAATTAGATGACATTAGGTTTAGGGGATGAAATCATTATAAGATTAGACAATGGGGTTGATAGGTTAAGAAAATCATTTCTGAACTGTAAGAATTAGACAGACTACATAAGCCGAAACAAACAGTAATTTACTCGATCTTAGTTCTTTTACTCAACATATATATATATATATATATATATATATATATATATATATATATATATATATATATATATATATATATATATATATATATATATATATATATATATATATATATATATATATATATATATGACCTCACTTACCTTAACAATATGTTTTTAATGAAAACAAATTCTTACCGAAAGCTATAAGGTACACAAAAGATAAGTTGGTTATAATCAAGCCGGTATACATCTTTTTATTT
The DNA here is from genome assembly GCA_030867185.1 of Tagetes erecta. NCBI lineage: Eukaryota > Viridiplantae > Streptophyta > Magnoliopsida > Asterales > Asteraceae > Tagetes > Tagetes erecta. The sequence continues at coordinate 72,845,496 of CM061490.1, read as the reverse complement.
TTTTTTTTACTTTATACTCGGAGAAAATCAGAGACGATTAAGAGGGTTTGAACATGTGAAGAAAACACACATGACGGCCCTAATTAGAACGGTAGAAACACTCATAGTGGAGGAGCATATATAGACCTAAACTGACTTGGGATGAACGGATTTTAAGAGATTTGTTAGACTTTCACATCTCGAAGGACATGATCGTGGATAAGAGTTCATGAAAATGTATGATTAAGTTTATGGACTTTTAGAATCTTGGTGTGTGTTATTCTATTATATGTTACTGAATGCTACCCAATAGTATGTTATCTAATTCTATGCTATGTAAAGGTATCAGTGCCACCTTATGGTATGCTAGCCTTGTTATTTCAATATTGTTTTATATGAATCACAATATATGTGTAAAAATAGAGCAAGGGATATATCTTAATGAGATCATATTTTTATTTCAATATACTAGCCTTACTCTCATCCTACCCTCAGGGGCGGACCCACATAGATGGGTTGGGGGACGTCCGCTCCCCGTGCGAAATTTTTTTTTTGTTTTTATATGTTAAAATTTTCGATTGACTCCCGTAAATTTTAAGTCTCGACCCCCCGTCCAGTCTTGAAAACTCAGTAATTGATGACCAGTTCACAGCCCATTTGAGACATAATATTTAACAATATATTTGGTTAAATTGTGGTTAGAAGATTAGTAATATATATATATATATTTATATTGTCATGTATAGTCAAGTATTGAGGTATTGTAACCTCAAGTGCTTCACCATTGCACAAAACCATCAGCATAGTTGATGACTCGGATTGTCATAAGTACAAGAAAAAAAATACATAAATAAATTAACTACTTTAGCTAAGTAATCAAGTGAGAAGTGAGAAATGGTGGAAAATTTAGTTATAAACCAAGGTTCTCAACATCACCATTTTTATAGCATAACACAAGTCCTCTAACATTGTCTTGTTTGGAAATTAACATGGTTTGGTTTCATTCACTTCCTATTTGTATATTAATTAATGGCTTAAGAAAAATGTAGAATGTAGACATATGAGGTTTAAGAAACAAAATAAAAAAAATTATTTTATAAGGTTTAAGAAAAACAATCTTAACTCGAACCTCAAATTGGTGGTTTACCAAACTTTAGTTACCTTGGTAAATATATGGTAAATTCCTAGAGGATGTTTCAAGTATTTAGAAAGAAAAATAATATTAAAAATGAATGAAAAAAGAAAAAGATAAAAGAAAGAAAAAAAAACTTACAAGCTTGTATTGAAAATTTGTTGTAAAAATATGTAGTTCTTAGATATGTTAAAAAAGTTTGAGAAAAGAGTTTAGAGTGATAAAGGTGATTAAAGAGAGTTTGAAAAAAACTTTAGAGTGGTAAAGATGATTAGAAAGATTTTGGTTAGTGTTTATAGATAAAAATTAGGGTTTGACATTAAAAAAGTTAATTAAGTGGAGGGAAATTAAAAATTTTCAATTTTAAATAAGTGGAGGGAAATGAAAAAAAATTCAATATCAACCCCTCATATTTAGTTTTTTTTTGTCATTTTTTACTTTAACCAGAACCGGCTTAACCCGAACCGGATTGAAGAAATGTTATATATATATCGATATTCAAATGATTTCTACCAAATTTTCGACTCCATGAAAAAAATTTATGGGTACGCAACTGACTACCCTTCTTAAATTCTTTTTTAAGTTTTGTTATGTATAAGATTTGCTAATGACGAGGATGTTTGATTGTTTTGTAATTATTGAGTTTTGAACATTACAAGTTTTCTTAAAGCACGTAAATATATATAATTCAAAAAAAATATAACATCACGTTTACCCAAGTGAAGCTCTAATATTAATCCTTATCTTTGCAGACAAGTGACAAGTATCCACCTAATCCACGAGCTTTTCTTGTTTGTTTAACTTAAATAATTCGTCATTACTGAGTAATATTATAATAACTAACGTCTCCATTTGGCATAAAATAGCTAGGTTTATCCAAACCCAACAAGACCCAATATCTTTCTCTATTTCTTTTTATTATTTTAGTTATCCAATAAGTAAAAGCCATTTTGGATTCTAAAACTCAAATAATTTATTTTACAATTTTTTTAAAGTAATAATTTTAAACTTTGAAAACATGTAGAACAAATACTTCTGTTTTTTAACCTTCTTCGTGTATTACTTTTGTTACCGTGCTTAGGGGATAGTCTCATGATAAAATAATGTACATTCTAATTTAATGGTCGTGAATTCAAATCTTTCAAAAAACATGTGTGCTGCAACAGATTCTAGACGATGCCAAAGGACTCAGAGGATTGTTGATTTGGAAAAAACTCATACACGCCATCCTTCTCACAACAAGTTGGGTTGTATGGGTTTGACGAAATGAGCTTGAGTTCAATAATTACATTATTTCAATCAAGACGATAGTGACCAAGGGTGCAACTTAGGCATAGTCGGAGGTGCCCTGGCCCCTTTTGTTTTTTTCATCATATTAGTTAGTATTTGGACAATTGGACCTTTTTTAAAATTAACATCACCTCGAACCCAAACGTATCGGGTTTTTGAATCTGCCTTTGTGTTCGCAGGTCGCACGAGCGTCGCAACCTAGAACCCATTTTCTGCACCCCCTCAAGATTTGATTATTAGTAGGCCTTGTTCAAGTAACTTATTTAATTAAAAGGTCGACCGTTAATCTTTCTACGCACATTTAACCTATTTACTACAAGCTACGACCCATTTAATTTTTTTTAATGGCGAATTTTATGAATTCTGACGCACGCAACTCCGCGTCACATGGGGGGTCCATAAACCAAGTCAGACAATCACAAACGTTGTCTTAACCGGGCCCGTGTGGTGCATAACATTTGGCAGGGCACTCACAGGGAAATCCCCACAGAGGCCGGTGTAGCAACTGTTATCGTGGGTCGAACCCTCACATATGGGTAAAACCTGTTTGTCTCACCAGCATTAACCAGATCATTGACTGGTACTGCATGTGTGGGTTGAACTTAAGACATTTTGATACATCAAGTAAGAAATTTACCACTTCACCCAAATTCCTCTGATCCTACGACCCATTTAATACATTTAGAATTTGATTGCACAGCCGCCAACTTATCAAATTGTTTAACGACCATATATTTAGTTGGTTTGAACGACTTATGTTTGGGATATACAAATTTAAATACGTATAGATTAAGGGTTAACATATTTTACAAAATACATATATTGGATGTGTTGTTAGGGATGATAATAGGTCAGGTCTGAGACGGGTTTGACTTTTGAGTAATTCTAACCCCAAACCTAATTGGAAATGGGTGTCTCTAACCCGGCTCAAAATATGTCGGGTCTATGTCGGTTATTTATCCGTCAGTTTGGTGCTTACTCGTGGGTAATCGGGTATACCCATTTATGACATAAAACTTACTCGTCGGGTTTGCCCGTCGTATTAGCTCGTCGGTTAGTTTTATAAATTACATCATAATATAAAATTAAAATGATACTTCAAATTAACATTACATCACAAATTCACAATGTTCGTATTTGCTTGAACCTTCACATTATCCTACTAAAAAAGACATATGCTTGAAGAGTTTGTTTATAATAATAAAGCATGAATGGATAGTGGGATACTTGGATATTGTGTAAAATAAACTTAGCTTATTGGATACATATATATATATATATATATATATATTATTATAACTAACATGATATACAAAACAATTAAACAAATATAAGAAAATTACTAAATTATTTTTTGGGTATGTTATGCGGGTAATCAGGTAATCGGGTCTAATAGGTCGTTTCAAACCTGTCCCAAACCCTTAAAGTATTTTTTTTAAATCCCAAACCGACCCATACCCATTTACCCGACCCTAAACCCGCCACATATGTCTCAGGTTTTGAGTTATATTATTGGGTTCAGGTCACTGTCATCCTTATGTGTTCCGGTAAACGTTTCAATATTGTTTCATAAATCATCCCAAAAACCTAAAATCAATCAATAAGTTTTAGTCTCATCTCTATTGTAATATAACAAAATAAATTTAATGACTGACATCAAGCTTCATTCACTATAATAACTTTATACTTAAAATATATATATATATATATATATATATATATATATATATAGGATAGGGTTCAAGAGACAACTCATTTTAAGTTGAGAACTAGAGAACTACCAAAAATACAAGGGATGGAATTTTAAAGAGAAAGGGTAAAATTGGAACTTTAAATATATAAATCTTTAAATATTTCTATCTTTTGCATACGTTAATATTATTTTAAAAAAATTACACCATTAGATCAAGAATTTCATTATCTTTCATTTGAGTATAAATAACGTCATAAAAAATATTTTTTTTTCTCATTTTTTTAAATTTCATACTACATATATGTAGTATTGCGATATTGTATTTGATTATATTTTTCTTTAAACGTTACTAACTTTTTCATACGTTATTTACATTAAATAATTTTAAAAATCATATTTTGGTTGTTACTACATATATGTAGTATCAATGTACTTGATGCATTTATTAAGTGACCAAATGACTCAAGAGTCTAATAATTATTTAAAGTGAACATATGATCTCAAATAACCAATAACAAAGTTCATAAGATTTCATATTAAAAAACTTATGGCAAATGAAAACAAAACCAATACTTATAGTATGTCTAAACATAAAGATAATAATAAACTAATAAACCAATGATAAATATCATAAAAAAAAAAAAAAAACTTGAAAGTCAAACTATAAGATAGCAATGCATCAATATTGCATATACTGCATATATGTAGTACTTTGATACTACATATATGTATTATACGATACTGCATATATGCAATACTATAAAATTTAAAAGGGGATAGCGAATATGGTGATGTTATGCACCTAAGTTACACGTAAAACCATTAAAATTACGTAGCTTTGATAAATTAACTTAAATTTTTTATTAGAAAACTTAACTCATTGATCTTTATTCAATGTTAATGGACGACTCAGTCTTCTCCTCTTAGATCATAATTTTTCTCTTTCTCATTTACTCAATAATCGTCATTCATTTTAGTAAAATATTATCCGCCCTTTAAAAATCGATCGTAACTCAATTTGGCTTCTCAATTCTAAATAACAGATTAATATAACATGACTCATATAATTGGTATTATGATATGCGCATGCTGCAAATATTCATACCACATCCCATAACGTGAACCAAGTTATTGCTAGCAATGTCAATACGATCATATGAGAAAATCCAAAATTGGAATTGAGGCATGATGATGTTGTTTTTTTGTGATAACGTCATCGAAATCAATGCCCTTGAACTTTTGATATTTTTATCAAAGTATGTAGTTTTGATGGTTTCTTGGGTAATTTAGGTTCATAACAACACCGTATTCATTTCCCCAATTTAAAAACATACGGTATCGTATAGTACATATATGCAGTATTGAAAGTAAAAAAAAAACGAGAAAAAATTATTTTTTTATGACGTTATTTATACTCAAATGAAAGATAATTAAATTCTTGATCTAATGGTGCAAAAAAAATTAAAAAACTTAACGTATGCAAAAGATAGAAATGTTTAAAGATTTACATATTTAAAGTTCCAATTTTACCCCTCCTTTAAAAATTCCATCCATACCTTTTTTTTAGTTCTCTAGTTCTCAACTTAATATAGAGTTCTCTCTTGATCCCTCCCCTACATATATATATATATATATATATATATATAAAATTGGAACTTTAAATATGTAAATCTTTAAACATTTCTATCTTTTGCATACGTTAAGTTTTTTAATTTTTTTTTTTGCACCATTAGTTCAAGAATTTCATTATCTTTCATTTGAGTATAAATAACGTTATAAAAAAATATTTTTTTCTCATTTGTTTTACTTTCAATACTGCATATATGTAATATACAATACTGTATGTTTTTAAATTGGGGAAATGAATACGGTGTTGTTATGAACCTAAATTACACAAGAAACCATCAAAACTGCATACTTTGATAAAATATCAAACATTCAAGGGCATTGATTTCGATGACGTTATCACAAAAAAACAACATCAGCATGCCTCAATTCCAAATTTGGATTTTCTCATATGATCGTATTGACATTGCTAGCAATAACTTAGTTCAAGTTATGTGATGTGATATGAATATGTGCAGCATGCGCATATCATAATACCAATTATATGAGTCATGTTATATTAATCTATTAGTTGGAATTGAGAAGCCAAATTGAGTTACGGTCGATTTTTAAAGGACGGATAATATTTTACTAAAATGAATGACGATTATTGAGTAAATGAGAAAGAGAAAAATTATGATCTAAGAGGAGAAGACTTAGTCGTCCATTAACATTGAATAAAGATCAATGAGTTAAGTTTTCTAATAAAAAAATTTAAGTTAATTTATCAAAGCTACGTAATTTTAATGGTTTTACATGTAACTTAGGTGCATAACATCACCATATTCACTATCCCCTTTAAAATTTTATAGTATTGCATATATGCAGTGTCGTATACTACATATATGTAGTATCAAAGTACTACATATATGCAGTATATGCAATATTGATGCATTGTTATCTTATAGTTTGAATTTCAAGTTTTTTTTTTTACTTTTTTATGATATTTATCATTGGTTTATTAGTTTATTATTATCTTTATGTTTAGACATAGTATAAGTATTGGTTTTCTTTTCATTTGCATAAGTTTTTTAATATGAAATCTTATGAACTTTGTAATTGGTTATTTGAGATCATATGTACACTTTAAATAATTATTAGACTCTTGAGTCATTTGGCCACATAATAAATGCATCAAGTACATTGATACTACATATATGTAGTATCAAAAAAACCAAAATGTGATTTTTAAAATTGTTTAATGTAAATAACGTATGAAAAAGTTAGTAACGTTTAAAGAAAAATATAATCAAATACAATATTGCAATACTACATATATGTAGTATGAAATTTAAAAAAACGAGAAAAAAATATTTTTTATGACGTTATTTATACTCAAATAAAAGATAATGAAATTCTTGATCTAATGGTGCAATTTTTTTAAAATAATATTAACGTATGCAAAAGATAGAAATGTTTAAAGATTTATATATTTAAAGTTCCAATTTTACCCTTCCTCTTTAAAATTTCATCCTTGTATTTTTGGTAGTTCTCTAGTTCTCAACTTAAAATGAGTTCTCTCTTGAACCCTACTCTATGTATGTATGTGTATATATATATATACATTTCTATTATAATAATTAAGTTATTCATCCACATCTTAAGATTTTAGTTACTCTATTTAGGATTTTGCTTAGGTGTTATGATCTAATTCAATTTGATGGGAACTTTTAACGCGGCCAATGTATGTTCCGTATTCGAAATAACTCGATAGGAAGTGATTTGACGGATTGAATTTTGTTTGCTCGATGATATGGTATGAAACATTAGAATATGAAGAGTTAATGAACGAATTTTATAAAGTTTAAGTTTTTTTTAACTATCGTAAATTATCTCCTTTATTTTAGCATATGGTTTTTGCTACTAATGTTTGTTAGTAACATTTAGACGATGTCTAACTGGTTGGAAAATATTTGTAAATATCCAAACCGATTGATAGGATATATGTTAAGAATATATTTGTCAACAATCTTTATTGTATTAGGGTTGTATTTCGAATCTCCTGTATTACATTTTTTATAATTTATTATAGTTATATTAGTAACATATGTTATTAAATAACATATAACACCCTATATAATACACGTATACTAATATAACATTATAATAAAAACATTAGAATTTTGGTCCCCTAATATTTAAGAGAATTTTGAAAAGTTTAAGAGTACTTACATTGTCGGGTTTATATTTGATAAGTTATAAAAATAAAACTTATAAGTTAAAGTTGATATTAACATATGGTTAAATATCTAAGGGTGTGTCTATACACCCCCTTCTTACTTGTTACACCCCCCTTTTAAAACACTTTTGAAACTTGTCAAAATATGCCCTAAAACTTTTATTGTCCTTATTCCTTACAAAAATGTGTTCTTAAATGAAATTAATAATATGCGTATATAAAAAAACATTTGATGTCGGTATTTAATGGTGCGGTTAACTTTTTGTCCGGTCCGGTTTATTCAGTTGTAAAATCTTTTTCTTCGGTCGTGAAATCATTGTTTTGGCCTAACCTAACCGATTTAAACCGCTTTAGTAGGTTTATTTGGTTATGAAATTTTTTTTGCCTGACCGAACTGAATTCATCCACTTTAGTAGGATTATTCGATGTAGTTGTCCGATGAAACCAACTATTATACGATTTATTCAGATAACCGAACCGAATAAATCATGTTTTTTGTTACCGAAAACCAAATTCACTATTTTGATACTGTTAGTAGCCGAACCAAAAACCAAATTTGCATTTTGGTTCGTTTTGTCGGTTACGGATATGATTTATTCCGACTCTTTTTGGTTTCGGTTAGTTTTGACGCTCATAATCGATACTCACCAACTAAATGCAATAGCTTAATCCAACATTATATTAAATGGAATCTTAATTTAAGAGAAAATATATATATATATTTTTTTTAAAATGTTGATATTGTATTTTTTTAAAACCTTAGGGAGAGGGTGTATTAAGTAAAAAAACTTGAAAATGGGGGTGTATATAGCAACACCCAATATCTAATTGTTTTTTAAACATACATAACTTTTTATACGACATTATTTAAAAAAAAGCTACACCATAAAATCGTGTTTTAGTTCTTTTTAGTTTGGGTTTAATATTACTATACTAAAAAAACAAATTTAAAAAAATAAATAAATTTTATGTTCCGGTTTTATTACGGTTTTGTCTCAAAACTGATTAGAACCGTCTGTGCACCACAAATATCCTTAAAATTACCATCTGTGTATTGCTTTACCAAACATAACGCGGACACTAAACTACTTAATAAATATATCATTCAGAAAATTAAACAAAGAAATTAGCAAGAATAAAAAATTAAAAGAAATCAACTAGCATCTCCAACGACGTTACAAAGAAAATTAAGTTAAATCTTTACCATTCTCTCTAAATCTTTCTTAAACATTATCATTAGGTGTTTTTATATCAACTTGCATTATTCTATTATACACATTTTTTCCATTTTATAAGATCAGCCAATTCAGAACATTGATTGATAAGTATTCATTTTTAATACAAAATGAAAAAAATAATAATAAAAAAAGAATTTTATATATGTATGAGTGCACTAATTACAACTAAAACATTTGGTTAAATTATAAGTTATACTACTATTTCTGTATTTTAAAACAAAGTCAAAGAATAATATCTTGAGTAATATTAAAATAAATGTAATTTTTTAATTGATGGATTAATTTTTTACTCATTTTTTTTTTGCAAATTGTTAATCATAATTCATAATAACATATAATCAATTAAGTTAATTAGTTTGATTAATAAGTTTGTCGAGAGGGGATATAATTAGCACTTTCTATATATATATTACTAGATTACTACCCGTGTGGTACACGGATTTTAGTTTTATGGGTTTTAACTAAATTTAGATATCAAATTTATTTTTAACATATCCTTTATTAAATCGATATGGATATTTACAAATATATTCATATAAAAATAAAAAATCATATGTTAAAATAAAGGATATGATTTATAATAATTGGTAAAATTTTTATTTGAACATATAGGGTTAGAAGCTAATTCATGATAATTGTTGTAGATAATTAATGATAATTGGTAAAATTTGAACATGTCGGGTTAGGATAGATCATAATAGTTGATAAATCTTTTATTTGAACATATCGGGTTAGGAGATAATTCATGATAAGTGGTAAATTTTTAATTTGAAGATATCGGGTTAAGATATAGATCATAATAATTAGTAAATTTTATATTTAAACATATCAGGTTAGAAGATAATTGATGATAATTTGTGAATTTTTTATTTAAACATATCGGGTTATTTCGAATATGGAGCATACCATGACCCATCTAAAAATTCTCCATCAAATTAATTTAAAACATGACACCTAAGCAAAATTCTATGTGGAGTAGTTAAAAAAGTGACATGTGAATGAGTTACTCAATTATTAGAATATGTAGATTTTCACTACAAAAGGCCGGATACATAAGGAGTATTTTTTAATTTGTTTTTAAGACAACTTTACTTGGTTTTAGATCTATGTATAATTGAACAGCTAACAAATGTTTTCTATATACTAATTACTCCGGCCACCTAATATTGAAGAATGTATATTTTTGGTTAAATAATATTGAAGAATATATTGAACAGCTAACTCATGTAAACTTTTTATTAAACTATGGATGAGTCTTTTAAGATTATAATTATTATAATCCAATTTTTTAATTTATCCATGTGAGTAGCTTAGATTTGTTGTATTTGTTTACGTTTGTTAACTTTGATTAACTTTTAAATATATGCAAATTGCCTTTGAAAAAGTCATGGCCAATTGGCCATTGGCCACTATAAACATTATATAAACATACAGCTCTTCACCATCATCCACCAGTCAATCTAACACAATGTCATCTCTTGCGCCACCACAAACCACCACCGGAAAATCATTCTCTTCCTCCTCCACCTATGCTTCTTCCTTTTGCTTCAAGTCATCTCAAATTCCCATATCAAGAAACTACAAAAACCTCCATGCAATTTCATGCAAAACCCTAGATAATAATGACCATCAAGAAAACTCACCCAAAATCGACCGGAGAAATGTTATGTTAGGCCTTGGAAGCCTTTATGGCGCTGCTGCCACCTTAGGATCCGGCTCATTGGCATTTGCGGATCCGATAGTGGCACCAGACATCACAAAATGTGGTGCAGCTGACTTACCACAAGGTGCTAAACCTACCAACTGTTGCCCTCCTGCGGCTAAAAAGATCATTGACTTCAAACCACCACCTAAGTCAACCATTCGAGTCCGGCCCGCGGCTCATTTGGTCAACAAAGACTACATAGCTAAATTCAACAAAGCAATCGAGCTCATGAAAGCCCTCCCGGATGACGATCCTCGAAGCTTCAAACAACAAGCAGCGGTTCATTGTGCGTATTGCGATGGTGCGTATGATCAAGTCGGGTTTCCTGATCTCGAGCTTCAAGTCCATGGTTCATGGCTCTTCTTACCCTTCCATCGCCATTACTTGTACTTTTTCGAGAAAATTTGTGGGAAATTGATCAATGATCCGAGTTTTGCCATCCCGTTCTGGAACTGGGATGCACCAGACGGGATGAAAATACCAACTATTTACACGGACAAAAAATCACCATTATTTGATTCTTTTCGTGATGCTAGACATCAACCACCGTCTGTAATTGACCTTGATTTCAACGGGGTTGATGAAAATCTTAGCCAGTCTAAACAAGTTTCGACAAATTTAACAATTATGTATAGACAAATGGTGTCTAGTGCCAAGACCGCCAGTCTTTTTCTGGGTAGTGCTTATCGCGCAGGCGATGATTCTTACCCTGGTGGTGGCTCTTTGGAGAGCATACCACATGGTCCAGTCCATGTCTGGACTGGAGACAGCACCCAACCCAACGGCGAAGACATGGGTAACTTTTACTCCGCAGGCAGAGATCCACTATTCTATGCGCATCACGCAAATGTGGATAGAATGTGGTCAGTCTGGAAAACCCTAGGAGGAAAAAGGACCGATTTCACCGATAAAGACTGGCTCGATTCATCATTTTTGTTCTATGACGAGAACGCGGATATGGTTCGAGTCAAGGTTCGCGACTGTCTTGACTCTAAGAATCTTGGATATGTCTACCAAGATGTCAACACACCATGGCTAGAAAGCAAGCCAACACCGCGTATCAAAAGGGTTTTGAGCAAGATCAAGAACCTAGCCGTGGCACGAGCCGATGAACACATACCCTTTGCAAAAGATGTGTTTCCTGCTAGTCTTGATAAGCCCATCAAAGTGTTGGTTCCAAGACCTAAGAAATCAAGAACCAAGAAACAAAAAGAGGAAGAAGAAGAAATCTTGGTGATTCAAGGAATTGAGGTTAAGAGGGATGTGTTTGTGAAGTTTGATGTGTTTGTGAATGATGAAGATGATGGAATGAATGCTACCGCCGATAAGACCGAGTTCGCCGGAAGTTTTGTGAATGTGCCGCATAAGCATAAGCATGGGAAGAATGTGAAGACTAGATTGAGGTTGGGGATAAGTGAGCTTTTGGAAGATTTGAAGGCTGATGATGATGAAAATGTGTTGGTTACATTGGTGCCGAAGAATGGTGGTGGTGAGATTTCGATTAGAGGGATTAAGATCGAGCATGAAGATTGATGTGAATGTGGATATGTTAATCGGTTACCGGTTTTGATTAATAAAGACATGATTATGGTTATGACCTAATTTTGAGGGGATTGTCTTTAAGTTGGTCGTTGTTGTAATGTCGGGAAATTTTTTACTTATGGTATAAAGTTCATTTGGAAAAATCATCAGAATAAACATGTTTAATTACTTTCAAATCAAGTCAAAGAAACACCTAATCCTTTTTTATTTACTACTAATAAATTATATTAGAAGAGAACAAGCATTTTACGTCGGCTAAAAAAAGTATGCATGAATTAGGCCGGGACTATTTTTAGAAGAACTAATAATGTTAAGGGATTTTTAAATATTTCCTCTTTCTAACCTTCTTAATTACATATATCTTCAACCCTTAATTTTTATTACATATTTTCTCTTCTATTAAAAGTTGACACAATTACCCTTCTTATCAATCCTCACAAATAAATATATATATATATATATATATATATATATATATATATATATGTGTGTGTGTGTGTGTAAATAAGATTTAGACAAAACTTGTTATTGTTATATCAAATAACAAAGCTAGATCTATGACGAGCTTTAAAAAACAAGTTAATTGTAACGTTATTCAAAAAATAAAATAATATAAATAATTTGTAAACATAATGGCTTAATGGATTCAATTTGGATTAAAATTAAAGGAAATATGTAAATAATCATTTAATTAGTTCATTAAGGGTAAAATAGTAATTCAATTAATTAATTTTAATGAAATATTTAAATGTGTAATATATGTGCTTAAGGAAAGGGAAATATGTAATCGATTTGCAAGTGATCGCTAGTATGTTCGACCTTCTTTCTTTGTTCTGGAAACGGACACTTTGTGATTCTTAAGCCTAAATGCTGATAGTTCCATCTCATATAAAGAAATAAAAAATGCCGTTTGGGACTGTGATAGTAATAAAGTGTATGATCCGGACGATTTTAAATTTTGCTTTATTAGAAGATATTACGGTATGTCTGAAAGTGACTTTATTGATCTGATGAATCAGTTCCATATCAATGGGAGGATCAATGAGGGATGTATTTCCGCATTTATCGCCCTAATCCATAAAACAAATGACCCTTTTGTTAAGATCAGATCACACAGGAAACACAAGATTTACTTGGGGCAACTAGTTTTTTTTATTATTCAGTGATAATTCTTTACAAGTACAAGATATATATGTATAGTGCTAGACAATTAGGGTTAACACCCTTTACTAAAACTAGATTAGTAAATTGGGTGTCATATGAAACATCTATGGCCAACCCGAGATATGTCAGAGCCCACAACTTATCAATCTCCTATTTGGGCTTCGAACATCTATGCGCCAGTATTTGAATGCGTCAAACGTTTCAACCTACTTCCACCTGGATGTGTAAAATGACTTTACCTATATTTACTTGTACTTCTGTAAGATAAACCCACCTGGTTTTTCTCCTGCTAGTTATCCCTGCCTTCTCAACGTACAATATTATTCATGAAGGCCAGCTGAATCTACATAAAGTTTCAGCTTATCCAGTGTCACAGATTTTGTGAACATATATGTTCGATTCTTTGAACCCTAGATATTCTTCAAATTGAAGGTACCATCCTTGATCAGATCTCTGACAAAATGACATCTTATCTTGATGTGCTTAGTATTCTTCTGAAAGAATGGATTCTTCGTTAGTTTTACGCACTCTTATTGTCACAAAATAGAGAAAACTCAACCTGTTTCTTTCCCAACTCTTCAAGAAAATTGGTCAACCACTCTAACTCTTTACTAGCTTCAGTTATAGCCATGTAGCTTGCTTATGTGGTTGACAAAGCCACTCTTTCATAAAGTTTGAACATCTAAGTCACTGATGTTTCTCGCACTATGAATACATACATTGTAGTGCTTTTACAAGACTCAGTACATCCACCCGAACCAACATCACAATAGCCCTTGAGAATAATATCGTTTCCCCTGAAACATAACCTAAGTCTAGAAGTACGCTTCAAATACTTGAGTAACCATTTTACAGCTTTCTAGCGTTCTCTTCTCACACGGATCTAACATAAAGCGACTAACAACCCCAACTGCATGAGTAATATCAGGTCTCGTGCAAATCATTACGTATATGAGACTCCCAACAACAGATGTGTAAGGAACTTTACCCATCTCTGCTATTTTGATTTCAGATTTATAAGACTAGTATTTGGAAAACTTGGAATGACTTCACAAATGTGTCTTTCTCGGTTTCATCTTCTCATCATTCATCTGGAATCTTTGTAACACCTTCCCAGTGTATTCCTATAGAGATAGTGTTATGGAGCCATCTTTCTTTCTGCTAGTGCTCATACCAAGTATCTTTTAGACGGGATCAAGATCTTTCATCTCAAACTCATTAGCTTCACTCGCGAATTTTTTCCATATCATAACTTACAGTTAATATTCATCCAAATATAGAAGTAAGATGATGTGGGAACCTTTAAACCTTTTCTGATCACAACAATTATCTGTCTCGCATCTCTTGTATCCAGTTCTAACCATAAAGTCATTAAACTTCAAGTACCACTGTCTGTGTGCTTGCTTAAGACCATACAAGCTCCCTTTTAATTTGCAAACTAAATTTTCTTTGCCAACAACATGCTTGAAACCACTCAGGGTGTGCCATATAAAACTCCTCATCAAGGTTACCATGTAGAAACGTTGTTTTAACATCTAGTTGCTCTAGATGCAAATCGTCTGCAGCTACAATACTCAACATCAATCTAATTATGGCCATCTTCACTACCAGAGAGAAAATTTCAGTACAATAGAACCCATTCTTTTTTTGGAAACCCTGGCTACTAAACGAGCTTTGTACTGCTTACATCCTTTATGATCTTCCGTGATTATGTAGGTCCATTTGTTTTGTAAAACTCTTTTACCGAAGAAAGATTAATTAATTCTCATGTTTTATTCTTCACTAAGGAACTCATTTCATCCTTCATGGCATAAGACATTACACCAAACCCTAAAATTTAACTTGGTAACCATGAAGATGAAACCCTAGATTGGTTATGAAGAGTTGTGAAGAATTGAAGTCAAAGCGAGATTACGAGGAAGATGGCAGTGAAGAAATCAATCTAATCAGAAACAATCGACCTTCAAAATCAAAATGACAAACTGTTGCATACACATTAGCTGAAGAATAAATAGTGATGATTATGACACTTTTCAAGCCATATCAATTACTTGAAGTTGATGGTAAGAAAAATTGTGATAACAACGATGCAAAGATTTATGATTCAGTGCAAGGTCCAGATTCATGTGACCAAGATTCTTCAAATTTGGTCTCTTATTTAGCCTCAACAATAGGTATATTAGTACAAAAAAAACAAACACCTTAATTATAGAATTGATTACATCTCCTATGAAACGATGTCAATGATGTTAAGGAAAGAAATGAGCAGAAAAAGTATCCAAAAGCTCCTTCATAGCATGACACGTGGACAAAAAACCTTGTTTTATTATAACGTATAGATTAGATTTTTTTAATATTAAGCAAATAAATCACACCACTCAGTTGTTAGGTTTGAACCCAAAAAACTAGTGCTCCAAACAGAGTGTGTTATCAATTGATCATAAACCCAACCGACATATTAAATTAGATAATAGAATACATCAGGCTTAGGAATAATAACTATTTTTTTTTTGTCTTTTTGTGTGGCTTTTTTAGCTAAACCATAAAACTTTGGTTGTTTATCAATTTTGACACAAAGTTCCTATGGATTTAGGATAAAGATCAAAGTCACTTCACGTAAAGCGAGGAGAAACTGACGAAACTTCCATTGTGTGAATCGATTATGAGCGTACATTGTGATCGCATGCATTGGTATTATTGAACCCAGTGTTGATATGCGCTTTTATAAAATGCGACCACACCCCCGTCGTGCGAATTGTGGGCGTCGGTATTGTTAATATTGGATCCGATTTCGATATGCACTTTTTTTGTTTCCGATAAAACTAGCAGATAATTCCACGTAGAAAATAACTAAAATAATTCCATGTAGCACGAGGAACAAGACCAAACTCCCGTCATGTGAATCAATAATGAGCGAACGTACATCATAGCAGCCAGTATTAGTATTAATGTACTCGATGTCAATATGCATTTGTATGATTACCAATAAACCAAGTCGATAACACCTACAATCACGCCAAGTAGCTCGTGAAAAACTGACCAAAACCACCTCGATGCGCGGGAGTATACACTAGTTTTGATCAAATGTAATAGGAAAACTCATTGGTAGGGGCGACATGACGAACCACCTAGAGCACTATTTCAAGGGGGCACCAAATTAAAAAAAGTTATATCATATATAAAAAATTCTAAAAAACAGTTAGAAGGGCTAGTAGTTAGATTTTTTTAACAGCAACAAATAGAATGTCACTAATTAACAACCTCTTAGTTATGAGACTATTCTATTCTCTGATCACTAGACCAACTATGATTTGTTGTTAGATACTTAGATAGTTAATAGTTAGATAGATTAGATGGATTAAAAAAAATTTAAAGGTCTACTTTATATTTATCAAACGTTGTTTTTTTAGTTCAAAAGTTAGTTTATATAATTTAATACACTGATGCTCAGGGATTTTTTCCCGGCTCGCACACGGCACCAAAGATCCTCATAAACGGCCTTGAGGAAAACCCTAGAAATTAGACGAAGTCAACACATATAGTCAAAATAACTATTCATATGTTTTTGGTGGCAGTCTTAGAACACAGGTGAATTGAAACAGATTAACGAGCCAGGTCCAAACGACTTAGGCCGTCACGGACAACCAATGTATAGTGGTTTGATCAATTTGTTTGACACTTTAATCTCAAAATGAAAGCAAACATTCACATATATAGAATCACAATGAGAGTGACTTATGCATAACAAAATTATAACACAATGTTTCCTTATACCTTGTGCCGCTATTATGTAAACTACAATTCTCTTGATCGATATGATCAAAGTTCTTGAACTTTTGCTACTCTTCACGTTCATTCTGTATTTCTTGAGCAAGTTCCCTGGTTAAGAAGTCAGCCCGCTCATCTTGTCCACCTGCAAATGTATAAACCCGAAATGCAAACTGAAAGGCCCTCCAAAGAATTTTCCCTGACCCGGGTTTCTTGCTATGGCATTTTAGCCCATTGTCTTGGTGCACTTTTGCCATTGCCTCTCTTGTTTCCTATAAGTTAAAACATCATCTAACACTCATAAATCCTTCAAATTTTTTCTCATTTGTTACAATACCATTTTAAATTTGACAATGAATGAATGATCAACAGATATATACCTTTAATGCCAATTCCATGCAGTTTGAGGAAACCTCCACCATTAGTTCTTTAATTCTTACAAGGATTGTGAAGTCAAAATGGATGTTTTGACTTTTAAATTTCTTGAGTTCATCTTCTTTTGTTCGTTCTAGAGTGTCCAACTCTCCTTTGATCTGCATATGCAATTTATCACATTTTACTCAAAATAAATAAAAATTTGAAATAAGTTTATTTTCAACAAGTATTTATTATCACTAGCACACATAGCTTAGTTTTTCTCTATTAATTTGTAATATTTAGAACAATCTAACATCTTTGTCTGCATTTCAATAAAAATGTTAACAAATACTTGTTAATAAATACTCTTTTAACACAAAATGATTTGAAGATGTTAAGATTTGTTTTACCTTGTTAAAATAATTCTCAACTTTATCAATTAACTGGTTCACAGGAGATTGTATCTTCCTATTCTGCAAAGTAGTAGCTATCGCATCCAACTTGGCATACAATGCTGCAGCCATTCTCAATGCCTCCAACCTTTTACTAGGAAAATCTTCAAACCTTGCTAGAACCTATAAATACGAATCTTGGAACATGATATTAAAGATATAAAACTTTATAAACAAAATGTATATAGTTATAGAAGGAAGTTAAATAAATCTAAACCTGGGTTTCATCGGTAAGCTTCTCCATATGGGATTCAACATATTTGTGGAACTTGATAAGCACATCCATGTCAGTTGTTTGGAAGGAACTCAAGGCGTTTTTCACCTCTTTGATCGAATTTGCATAACGTTTTACATCCTCTTCAATTTGAATGAAGTATGACGATCTGGTAATAGAGAAGGATATAAAGAATTGATGTTTGTAATATATCATATTAAATGAGATTTGGTTACCTTTTTGTCATCTCTGCTAGCGCATCAGCCATTCCCTGCTTTCCATTACCATTAGAAGCTGCCCCGATTTTGCTGTTACTCCTCTTTAGAGATTTACCATCTAAATTGGACCCTTCAAGCTTCCCTTTGAGAAGGCGATAGAGACTGCCCATTTGGGATGATCTCTTCAATTTAGTAGTTGGTTTAGCACGTAGAGATCGTGTGGGAACAACAGCAGGAGGTGGTGGTGGTGCACCTTGACCTTGTTTTCCTTGTTGAAATGGTGGTGGTGGTGGTGGTATGCTTCTTGGTGTCATGGGAACAGGTGGGGGCGGTGGTGGTCCAAGTTTCCCTGGGGTTGGTGGTGGAGGGGGTACTCCCTTGGGTGGTGGCAACGAAGGGAGTTGTGGGTTTGCTACACGAGATGCACTCATTAGGGGCGGTGGAGGTGGCGGAGGTGGTAGTGGCATTTTAATAGTATTTGAGGTCAATTGGGCCGGTGTTGGTAGCGTAGTCAGTAGTGGATTTGAAGCATTACTTGTCATTATTGGTGGTGGTTGTGGTGATGATGGCAAAGGAGGTTGATTTGGTATCACTATATGTAGTGAGTGCCTTAGCGGTGGTGGTGGAGGTGGCGGAGACAGTGGTGCACCTGAATGACTTGTGCTTATTGGTGGTGGTGGTGGTCCTGGTGGAGGAGATTGTAGAGGCATATTAATACTATTTGAGGTTAACAGAGGACGTGATGGTGGTGAAGGTGGCAATGCTTTTGTAACACTACTTGTCATTATGTGTGGTGCTTGTGTTGGTGGTGACGGCATACAAGGTGAATGTGGTATCATTATACGAAGCGAGCTCCTATGGGGCGGTGGAGGTGGTGGAGAAGGTGGTTGTGGTGACCCTAAATGAGTTATGCTCATTTGTGGCAGTGGAGGTGCTAATGGTGTTTTTGTACTACTCGAGTCCAATTCAGGCGGTGTTGTTGACACCATAGCCGATTCCATATCTTCAGCCGTATCAATTGTTTTCAACAATAAAGGTGTCCCCATACAATCTTTAATCACATCAGCGTCCCTCTTCGGTTCTTCAACATGATTAAAGGTATTAGTACCACCTTGTCGCACTACATGGGAATACATGTGGATAGACAAACGTTTAACATCAATGGGACTTAATTTCTTGATAGCTCTAACAATTGAGCAATCTTCACCAGTTTTCATGGTAGAAAAATCTGGTAGAACTGAAGTCGGAGTCCCCGGTGAAGACGGGATCTTCAATTTATCTAAATAAGACTCCATAAAAGACTTTGAACCGAAACAACTCGCTGCTAAATCTTCACCATGAACCATATTCATTGTAGCAAATCAGAAAGACAGTCACAGTAGCCTCAGCATTTCATCGAACACTTGGCGTGCTATATCAGATACCAGACATATAAACAAACACAATTACAAATACTAAAATGAGAGCATAAACTTATGAATCAAATGAAACGGATGAGTATTTGAATACATGAAAACTAACTGATCACCTCATCAATCCCAGTAAAATAAGCATCAATTTCAGAGGATGAAAGCATGCACAAACTAACATGGGCAGCGGCATTGAATGACACTTATAGCATAACTCCTGCTGGTCAAATCCTAGGGTTTGAAATAAATAATTTAAGCAATAGGTGGATTGTTTATTTAGAAAGTAGAATTGAATAATTGAGAGTGTGATCGTGCAAGCCAATATCGTGGACGAAGAAGCCGTGTTTTCAGCATGATCATCGCTCTATAACGGCTACCTAATCCACCATGGAATCAAGTTCTTAGTAAATTCAAATTTGTAGTGTTAAATAAATGGATGCGACTTTATTCGTTTTGATCTTCTAAGCCAAACATGTTTTATTTGTTTTACCGTGAGCTTGTTGGCATACCAACGAACGGATGAGTTTCCTCGAATTGGATTATCAATGCTGTCTATGTTCGCAGAATGTATGAGGTCGTCTTTTATCATTAAATTATCATGGGTAGTTGAATTTTATTAATTTTACTATTAAAAAAATAAATATCACTATATACACTCCTTTCATAACATTATTTATTACTTAGTTACATCACTTCCTTAAGTTTTAAAAAATATAATTTAATCCTTTTATTTTTATTTTTTGAATTTACATCACTTTAAACATTACACAACTATATAATCTTCAATTTATCTCTTGAGATCCCGGGCCAAATTATAAAACACTTATAGTCTGAACATTCTGAAAGCGAGCTCGTATTACGTCTCTTTAAATAAACGAGCCCAAATCCAAACATCACATATTGCGCTCAGTTTAGCTCGTGGGCCTAAACGAGTCTAGCATTTTTATACTTTTGTATTAAACTAGATTCATACAGCGGTCGGCACATTGCGTGACCTATTTTGTGTTGATTTTAATATTTTTCGTCACAAAACCGAGGTTTCACTGTTGCACCCGTGGTAAACACCGCTGGTTGTCATCGTTACCATCCAACCTAACAGGGGCAGGCGGATAATTAGTTGACAACCAAATCGAAAATAACAAAGATTCTCAAAATTTATGCTCGTCTCGCGTGTTGCTCCATAATTTTTCTTTCAACGCAACAAGCTCAAGTTTTACAAGCCCCCATTCTAGAAGTTCATGTAACAAAAGCTCCTCTTACAAGGGTAATCAACAACTCAATATATATATATATATATATATATATATATATTATAGTTACATTCCAATGATTTAAAGTATCGTTAGTGCCGACCTTTAAAAACCAAGGTTTAATGTTTTGATAACAGATTGAACATTCTTCTAGCCCAAGTATAAATCCAAACCTCACTTAAGCAAACATTTAAATTTTGACAAACAGCAAGGAACACCGGCCTCTAAAAATTCAAAAATTGGCTTAACTTTTGTTTGATAGTTTTGATCAAGAATATAGCATTAATGTAGTGCATCGACTGGTGTGTATATTGAGGATGATTTTTATGTCCAAAGCGAATATTTAGACAATCATTTAGGCTTGCAACTTTTAGTCAACAGGATGGTTGAGAACTCTTTTATACATTGGTGCGAAATGTAAGTTTATTTCTTGTTTTTCTTTCCTACGATGATGGTTTTTACTAAACATAACTTATTTTCTAATTAACTTTATAATATTTGGTTTTCTTGATCTTAGGTATTTGTATAACATTGCTCTTAAAAGACCCTTCTCTATCTGCATTCTTTAGTCCATCAAAGTACTTGGGGATCAGTGTAGGGATATTTTAAACGGTGTTAAATGACACCTCCTTTCAGTTTACCAACTTCACAATGATAAAAAAATATTTCCTTGCACCATTGGGTAAGTTATATATTATTGTTTTTTAATAGTGCTCATTGGGTGCACTACTAATTATTTGTTAATTTTTTCTTAATCTATTTGTGTAGAGATCGTTGGGTGTTGTTTATCGTTTCTCCCAAGGAACGTCAACGATCTATATTGGATTCTATTATGTACAAAAAGCTCTCTAACGAACAAGGATATCTAACTAATGTTAAAAAGACATACAAGATTATGATCTTTCTAAGGCAATCGAAGACACTTTTCAGGGTAAATTTAGATTGAAGATGGTGGAGGTATGTTTTCTATTTTTATTGTGATTAGTTTTGTTGTATTTTAAATGATTAGAGATTATTTTGATAAATTTAGTGTAGGTTAATCAACAACCAAGTGGATGGGAATGTGGTTATATGGTGATAAAGAACATGTTCGAGTTTGTTTTTCACAAACAACTTGATTTTACGAATAAAGTAAGTATTTTGGTTATGTTGCACTAAGTATTTTGTTTATTTTTCAGATATGGAATGCAAATGGAAAAGTCAACTAAGCGACACTCGACGAGTTAGTAACAAACATTATTACGTGGTTTTTGAAATCAAGTATTAGGCCAACTTAGATATCATATTGCATAACTTATTGCTGTAGCTGAACAATTTCGAATATGTATTTAGGAAAAACTAAAAACATTTACGATTTGACTATGTTCTGATTGTCTTTTGCTGGTTGGTAATATAATGAATATTGGTTCTGTTGAAATGTATTTTGGTTTTGCATACCAAAGTGATCTGATATTGAATTTTGATTTTATGAATAAACTGGAATTTTACTTTTCTCTGTAATATTTTTTGTTTCCAAAAAACAACTTTTTGAGAGGTCATAGGCGTTGAATCTGTTCTGCTTTTCTCTCATTTATATGCATTCACTATATTCTTTAGTTTGTGTTCATCATCCTTTTTTTGTTTTAGATGACGATCACCGATGATGAATCATAGTTGTTCGTCATCATCTCCATCGGTTTTTTATTGCAGATGAGCAACATATACTGAAGAGAAAAAACCCCTATTTAACAAACGTTATCGATTACAAATGAGAGAAATCCATGTTTGAGGATTGATTACTGAAGCGTTAATCCCGAATTGTTTGGATTCGAATTTTAAAAATAATTATTATAATTAGTTTGTTATTTATCTAGTGGAGTTTGAATTAGATTAGGATTGTGGTCAAATAAAAAGTCTAAATTATATTTTCTACAAAGTCTATGAAGTAATTTGAACCATTAGATCTAATATTAAATGAAAATCAATGACCTATAAACACAAGGTAACATATTGGTAAATAGTTATAACTTTAAATGGTAGACCAATGGTATATTAATCTTTGCCTCATTTTCAAATTCCACACTCTTTTTTAAACGTTCATAACTTTTATATACAACAATATTTTTAATAAAAACTACACAAAAAAAGAGAGTTTTTTTATCTTCAAAACACATATAATGTGATGTATAAAAACAATTTTTTTAAAGTTTCAGCTTATTGTGTTATATTCGTCAGGTAATTGTGTTATATTTTTCAGTCCATTGTGTTATATTCGTTAGGTCATTGTGTTATATTTTTCAGGTCATTGTGTTATATTCGTCAAGTCATTGTGTTATATTCGTCAAGTCATTGTGTTATATCCGTCTGATCATTATGTTATATTCGTTAGGTCATTGTGTTATATCCGTCAGGTTATTGTGTTATATTGGTCAGGTCATTGTGTTATATTCGTCAGGTCATTGTATTATATTCGTCAGGTCATTGTGTTATATCCGTCTTGTCGTTGTGCTATATTCGTCACGTCATATTGTTATATGCATTTGGTCATTGTGTTATATGCATTTGGTCATTGTGTTATATTCTATGGTCATTTTGTTATATTCATCAGGTCAATGCGTTATATTTATCAGGTCATTATGTTATATTCATTTGGTTATTGTGTTATATCCATGTTTCAACTCATTGTGTTATTTCAGATCATTGTTTTATTTCATCAGGTTATTGTGTTATAACACAATGACCTGATAAATAACACAATGACTTGAAGAAATAACACAATAACTTGACAAATAACACATTAATGATCTAGAAAACGTAAAAAAAATTGTTTTTTATATATTAATATTATACGTGTTTTAAAGATAAGAAAATGCTCGTTTTTATGGTGCATTTAAAAAAAAATAATAATATCGTATGTAAAAGTTATGGACGTTTAAAAAAATGGGGGGAAAGTTGAAATATAGAGACATTACCAATTTTATCATCCCTTCTAATTTTAAGGGAGTGCACATGTCATTATCTCATGTCTTCTTAAACTTTATAGGAAAATTAGACTTTCTAGTATAACTCCACTATTGAGTTGGTTTAGGATTAGTCTATGTTTAGCATAAATATATGGTTTAAGGTCATTGTAATGTACGGTTTTATTCATAATAATACTTTTAAAGTTGAGACGGGTAGTCTTCTAAATTCCCAGTGTGTTGTTGTGTTAATGTATTAAATCTGCAAACCCTAACTAAAATTTAATTAATAATTATCATCCGAAATAGAAAGTCAACTAAAAGTCCTTTGTGTCTAGCTCTTCATAACTTAAACCTAAACCCATTAACATTAATTCTACCGTTGCCACCACCATCTCTAGTCACAACACCAGCTCCGATAATTTCACAACGATTATAGTTTAGACTCTTTAGAGACATCGGTTCAAACACACTGTTTCGATCAATATGCATATACATACGATTCATGTCTGTAATCAAACAACACAAAGTATGACGATTGCATGTGTATAACAATTTTCGATTGTTGATTATGTTGTTATCATGTATATATTCATGACTCCGGCTAAAATAATAACTAATAAGAAATTAAATATTATATTCTTGCAAAATATATAGTAGCGCGCTGTTGAAGTTAACCCAAACTTTAGGTTATTTATGCCAAACTTAGAAAGTATGTTTAGTTAAGTTACGGGTCATTTGTGTCATTAGTATAAAGATGTATTTAGTAAATCTTAGGTCGTAGTTAGAAGCATAGGGGTGTACTGTGACAAGATTAGAAATAGATACGATGATTCAAGGCAACCATTGAAGATTTTCAATGGGTATAAATATATAGAATTATCGAGTCTATAAATCAATAATTTACTATCAGTTTAATTATCAAGTTTATTGTTCAATTGTAACATTATTACCAACAGAAGAAATAATAATTAAATGGTGGTCCATATTTAAGTCTATTGATCGATCAGAGGTCTCAAGTGTGTCATGGTCTTATTGACCTTTAGTGAAGCAAAAACTAATAATATTACTACTCAAAGAATAATAATAAAATCAAAACAAGACTGTATGTGCAAATCAAAACAAGTTTACTGTTCTGTTCAATTGCAAGATTTATACCAAAGTCTAAACTTCTTTTGTGTGAACATGAGAACAATTCAATTAATTAAATTTTATTTAGTTTTGATATTATATAGTATATGCAAATTCAAATGAATTAAATTGGGTACATTTTATGAATGGTTATCACTTTTCTGTTAACTATTTGCAGTACGTGAGTAGTTAAATTGGCTAATCAATTTTTACTATGTATTAATCTCGATCTCGCTCTTCCACTTCGATCATGTTTTGGACAATCGCTTCGGTCGCTGTAGTTAAAAATTCCGGCCAGTCGCTGCAATATTCATGGGGATAAAACTTTAGTTATTCAAACTCATTATCAACCTGACACATCTTGATCATGCTAAAGATGACAATCTATGCATTGTAACTTTTTGTGTCTGCATGCATAATAAAAGTATAATTTTTAATTTTAACCTTAATTATTTAACACAAAAACTACTTTACAACTAAAAAACAAAAGACTTTAATGACATTATTGTCATTTTATAGGTTAAAAATATATAGTAATCCATTTTTTCTTAAACTTTGCGTTGTGGGTCACATGAGTCATGACACTTAAAATTGGACGGAGGGAGGAATACGTAACACAGTTAAATTCGTAGTACATCCGTAGCAAAAACACAGCTAGCTAGCTAGGGGTTTGGTTGATTTTCTAATATAGATATTGTTAAAACTTTTGTTATAGAAACTAGTTGGGAAATTGCTATGAAAACTTTTATACTATTGTTGTTACTCCCTCTGTCGCATTTTAAATGTCTATATTTCTTTTTTTGGTTGTCTCAACTTAAATGTTCATTCCAAATTAAAATAAAAGTATAATTTCCAATCTTACACATAATTATTTAACACAAATACTATTTTATGACTAAAAAACAAAATACTTTAATGTCATTATTGTCATTTTATAAGTTGAAAATATATAATAATATATATATTTTTTCTTAAACTTGGTGTTGCAGATCTCATGACACTTAAAATGAGACGGAGAGAGTATGTTAGTAGCAAAACTCCGTAGGAAATACACGTTTTATAGCAGTATGGACGAGTATTTTCATGCATATATTTTCGTAGGTTAGACTTGCTTTCATTAAAAACGAAACTTCCATTTGTGTTAAGTACTTACCCGTCTGACGAATTGAATGTTAGCCCGACAGTGTACTTAGCCTCCTCGATAGCTGATTTGAACCAATCTAACTTATGTTTAGGGCACCTCCATATGTCCTTAACCGTTAGCTCGGATGGTTTAACATCACAAAAAAACGGTATAACCTTCTTCTTAGCCTGGGTAATGCGTGCCAATTCGTGCAAGCAGAAATAAGACTCACAATACCGTGGAGAGAAAACCGCAATCCCAACTTTACATTCTGCAATAGCATTGTTGATTTTTTCATTTAGTTTATCTCCGGGTTTCATATTCTTGTTGTCTAAAAAAGGCGTTAGTTTTATCCTCATGAGATGATCATATAAAAGGCCCGCAATGTTCTTTTTGGTGTCGATCCCATGGTGGTTGATGAACACGTCGCACGGTGGTTGGTGGCCGATGGTAGGGGTTGGTGGTTTGTGGTGTTGGAGGAGGTTGTGATAGACATGGTTCTTAACTGTGGAAGTTATTGAACGTTGCATGGTTGAATACTTGAGGTTTGTGTGTTTTTATGGGATTTTGTTGTACGGAAATTAAATGGATATTTATAGATATTAACGAAAATTTGAACCTTGAATGTTAAGAAATAGTAAAAGGGTTTGAACGTTTGGACTCATTTGGTAGTACAAAATGCTAGGAACCTTCAAACACGGTTTATAAAATAATTAAATTGAAGGAACGTAGAATAATTAACAAAATACTGATAATCATGTTTGCAATATTTTACTTCACTGTTTCAACAAAATACGAATTATTTTTATTTTGTTCTCTTAAAAATAACATTCTTTTCGAGAACTATTATTATATACTTGTATCCTTTTACTAATACTAGTAGGGACCCGCGCGATGCAGCTGGACGTCACTTTACATTGCGAGACTCATTTCCAGATGTTTTGTTATCCATATAATATTTTCACAAAAGAGATTTTTTTCCTGAGAGTTTTTAGCTTAGTAGCATCATGGTGGTGAATATACATCATAAGCATTACACATGTTACACAAGTAATAATTTAACAGAAATATTATCAAGCACTAAAAGTTGACAATTTTACAACATTAAACTCATTTTCCGTAGGAGTACACTTGAAAGCATGACACATTGTTATTGAGATGGTTACAACATTCATAAAAGATTTAAATATATAATGAAAAATAATCATCTCCTTATTTAAATTTTCAGAACTACAAAGATAGCGCATTCAACACTGCTAAGGACTTAATATCATTTACTTATATTGTTACATTTACACCATGTGTTTTTAAGCAACATGAGGGCTACGGATCTTAACTTTTTTAAATGGAATCAATGAACACTTTGCATCAAAATATCAAGTCCCATTCAAACCCTTAATTTTAATTATAACCATAATTATTACAACGTAACATAACATATTTTATGAGAAACAACTACATATGTTAAAGTCAACACGTTGACCAGTATGCTAAGAAAACTGCAATTTCATTGGTCCTCATGTGAGACTGAATTTTATAAGTACTCAAGTGAGATTGAAAATCTAAGTTTTTAAACTAACATGTTTTAAGTACTAAGGTTCTAAATATGCAGTTTTTAAGAATTTCACATGTCAAATAACTTATATGGTCAAAAGTTGGATAGGGTGCACATTTATTCCACACGAAGTTAGAGCAGTCAGTAATGTAGATTGTTATTTTACATTATAATCCTTTCTAGAAACATCTTCTGGTGGTATATCAACAACTCCAACTTCGGTTCAGTGTGGCTCCAAGGTACCGACCATCAGTAACTGCATATATGCTTTAACAGTAAGCACAAATTTAAATGTTTCAATAAACAATTGTTAGTGGAATGAAGATCATACATGAAACAAGAGCAGGCACATCCTATGGCTCCATTAAAGCTGAGTAATATTCATATAAAGCCTTCATTTGAGGATCCATATTCTTATCATTTTGCCATACTTCAGAGATCATCATCATAACAACATCAAGAAGACTTCTTCCAACTCGCACTAAAAGCTCCAAAGCACCTAAACAATCACAAAGTTAACATTAATACAAACACTAAATTTGATCAAATGTTAGCAATGTCTGATATGTATAACAATTCATACGCACCTAAATCTATCTGATGAGTTGGCATCTATGTTGGGATGAAGTTTCTTTATCTCATTCTTTGAGAGGCCAAACTTTTTGAATTTTAAAAGACCTTCACGTGCCTTCATCCTTTAAAATGATAACACACAATAATTATATATTTATTTAAACATAAAATGGATGCATAACAGTACAAAGCGGATGTATTACCAGTTAACATTTCCTCTAAGTGTGTTGATTTCACCATTATGTCCAAGAACACGCATAGGTTGATCACGATCCCAGTTAGAAAAACTGTTGGTTGAAATTAGAGAATGAATCTGCAACAAAAACCAATCCTTGTTAATCCAAAGTATTGTCAAAATGGCAATAAAAGTTTACATCAAAGTACACCAGAATGTCATGGAACACAGGTCTCATCTTCAAGAAGTGAGCAAAATACTACATCAAGTTTTTGGAAACATGATGTACTTCTTAATGCCAGCTCGCCAATGAAGAATCCAATCCAATTTAAAAAATTATTTAAAGAATGCCTCATAGTCATTCCTAAACATTTGCATCTCTTTTTGTTAACCGGTTGATCCAATGTTGTTGTTAAGTATGAAGTCAGCAGACAAAGAATCAAGTTTATGAAAAAATATATTTACCAGTGCCATATATGTAGCTCGTAAACCTTTTATAACCAAGATCTGCATGATAATACTCCAATTGGTTTGGTCAACTGACCTTTAAATACAACATTCTACATCCAAGAAACAAATTTTTTAATTTTAACTAATGATACATACATCTGGATTTATAAAGAAATACACTCTCAAGGAAAACAAACCTAGATGATAAAAAACATATATAGAAGTCCTTCACACTACCATGTTGAAGGTTCAATGTAGCCCGGATGGCTACCATTGAAACCTTTCTAAGTATGTACATCTACAGAATCGACTTTTGACCTAGAAGTAGGTGTGAGAAACACTTGTTCCATAACAGGTTTGGTTTCTAGATCAGATTTACCCAAACATGGTGAAGTAAAATCAAAACAAAATGCATTGGTTTCGAATTGACATAACAAGTGACATGTCTAAAGAAAACCCATAAGACATTTGTCATTCTAATAAAACCAGCAAAAAGAGCGTTAGAGACCGCAAAAAATAAACGATATTGTGTGTTTGGATTTAACTATGAACTAAAGTTAAAATAGTTAGTTTCCACTGATTCTATAAAAGATTTTATTAATGGGCTGTCTGGAAGTTCCACATCTAGGTTTAGTAAATCACGATAATCAGATTCAAGAAGACATCCAAATACCCCTAAAATAAAAGAGTCAAAACGGAAAGCTTACCAAAACTGAAAGCTCCAAGAGGAAGCAAAACCATGTAGAGTCCTGAAGCCAATAAAACAGTTTAGTACTAACTCCATCCAACATAGAGAAATCACAAATAACATTTTTATCTTATAAAGATGAGTATTTTACCAACACCTAAGTGTGCGACTTACCTCAAGGTCTCAAAAACATAATGAACACTGCAGAAACCACATTAAAATTTATCAATTTGAAAAAAAAAGTAGTAATTGTTTACAAATTTTAGACATTTTGACAGCAAAGGCTTTCATCTAGCAAAGAGTCATTATGAGAGCAGTCTACACATACATGTTTCTAAGCTATGAACATCTTAACTCCAATCAAATTTTATCTATAACAGATCAATGGTAAAAAAACGCCAAAACAGGCAAAGTGTGCTTTTGATGCACATAGCTTTACAAAATAATAGATTATTGTTGCAATAACATATTTTCAGTGCAATAACATATTTTCAGTTATCATTTCTTGACAAAAAAAACATTTAGGGTCACCAAAGCTTTATCAATTTTTTGGTTTTGACACGTTAGCCATTACCCAACCCACCTATGCAGACATGTAGCCACCAATAATTTCATTCAATGAGCAAACGAAGGTGACCCATCCAACTTGCATTCAAAATAAACAGTGTGTATATGTTTGTTTTGTAAAACCGTAAAAGGGCTATCATGCATTACCAAAGATATGGTCATCCCGTTAATCCGCATCAGCATTTTCGTAGACGAGAAGTAGTAACTCTGTTCGTATTCATCAAAATTTCAGTGAGTATCATTTACATAAAATCTAGCGAAAAATAGCATGAGTGTATTAATAACTACAATAAGATAAACTACCTATAACCGATCAGTGCATGAGGCGCCGCCTCAAGTCCCTTAGGCCTTTCCCAATCACCTTTTAAAACCAAGGTTTCAAAACCAAGCCTCCAAGTTGCAACGCGTTTGTCTTTCTTTTACTGTCTCACACAAATATATTTCTCCTGCAAATGCATAATAATATATCTCTGACAGTTTAGTACTACCTCCATTCAACATAGAGAAATCATAAATAACATGTTTATCTTATAAAGATGAGTAGTTTACCAACACCTAAGTGTGCAACTTACCTCAAGGTCTCAAAAACATAATGAACACTGCAGAAACCACATCAAAATTTATCAATTTGATAAAAAAAAGTAATTGTTTACAAATTGTAGACATTTTGACAGCAGAGATTTTCATCTAGCAAAGGGTTGTTATAAGAGCAGTTTACACAGGCATGTGTGTGAACATACATATATAATATAGTTTCATCATGCTATGAACACCTAAACTCCAATCACATATGTGCAGTGTATGTGTGTGAACATACATATATAACACAGTTTCATCATGCTTAAATCATACAAAACACACTAATTGATAACAAAATGAAACTGGTATTAAAAGCCCACAAATTTACACATACCAATTGATTTACTAACATGATTCAAAGCAGAAAATGCAATACTAATATCTACTACCATAACAAAAAGCAGTCATAAAACTTCTAACCCATAGAGAACCACCGCGTACTTCTCCAGTCCACCCGAGCAAAGATCCTTAATCTTCTAAAGCCCTCCAATCTGTATAAAATGCAACAAATGAGTATAAAATGGAACTGGTGAATCATATAACAGAAAGATCAAAGTCATTACCAGATTTACATTCACACACATATGATTTTAACGAATAACTAAAGCTCTAGATCACTGAACATAGAACAACAAAAATACTAACTTGAAAGAATTCAAAATCAAAGGTTTTTAGTTTTACCTCATGTAGCAAATGTTATGCCACTTCCAGGTGCAAAATGAATATAAGTAAATCATTGCACATGAAATTAATGAAATGTTTGATGTAAACCAACGAAAATCCAACCACTAAATGGTTTCAACAAAAAGTCATAGTTTGAGTTTTCTCATCAAACTTAAGAATAATGAAGGATAATTCATGCTAGGTACATGTCTTAAGTTATCAAGAACTCATTATGTTACATACTTTAGACAAACTCTAAACTATTTTAAAAAATATATACAATTTCACTTTATTGGTCAAAGTTATTAATTCCTAAACTTAAGATGTGTTGTGGGAAGAATAAGATTGACCAATAGAGTCAACATGATCATTTAACATAGTCTTTAATTTTCAGGTCAAAGATTCGTTTGAGCTCAGTAATCAAAAAAAGAAACATATACAAAATTGGAATATAATAAACCTTTACTTAACAAGCACATATAAGAAAAATTGTAACACATGAATAGAGCTAACCTCATGGGCAACAGTAACGCATGTATTATTCAAGAGGTTGCTAGTAGAAGACGAATTAGAAGTACAAGCAATATAAGCAGATTTGCAAAATCAGTAGGTGCTCTTGATACTCATTAACAACGAAAACACAGGACAATAACTGTAATGTTTAAAAGAAGGACGCAGTTCATGCTGCAACCTGTTCCTTCATCTGCAACTATTTGTGATTTATACCAAACAATCAAAACCATTTAGATTACAGCTAGTCTATTTTACACAACCACTAATTAACCTAAACCATTTTTTTCTATAATCATAACAATCATTGAACTATATTAGCAAAAACTTATGACATGTTATAGTTTATTGCAACAACTATCACTAATAATATAACTCAAAAGAATGATTGAACAGGCATGTGCTTTGCACAATCACTAACTAAACTAAACCATTTAGCAAGCCCATGATAAAAGTGAAGTATCCAAAATACAATAACAATTTTAACTTTTAACTAAAAAAATTATGCACATGGAGATAAAAATGGCAAAATAATATCATATGACATAGAAAATTAACCTTTTCACGCTGTAAAACAATGCATCCAACTAAAGCTCTACCACATCAATAAGAAAAAGCACAAAATTTTAACCATGAATGAATCCATTTCTAATTCTTCTCTTATGGCCAAGATAAAACTTCATAGATGGGAAAATTTAAATCCAAAGGCAAACAAAAGATGAAGGATCTTAGCCTGATAGATCAAATCCGCTGATCAAAAACTTGTTAAAACAATTGTTCAGAAGGAATCCAGATTTAATTGTATTATAACAATTGTTCATAATCAACATCATACACAAATGTAATGATCAAACCTGGTCCATATTCTTCACACACTAAGGCTGAATACCTACATATCACCGTTTTTAACCCTAAATTAGATGAACATATGTTTACATTTATTGATTTTCATAGCAAAGGAAGTTTAAGAATTGAGAATCACATACCTGTGATGTTTATTTACTAAAGATTTCAAAAGCATGCGACGATAAACAGGGACAACGGTGATCCTGTTGAGTGTAGAGGACAAACCTGATGGTGGTGCGACAGTGTGAGGCTGTGCGAAATCCACAAATGGAGAGAAGGCGATGAATGAAAAAGAAGGATGATTTGAAATTGGTGGAGAGAAGTTCAGTAGGTGATGCCCCTTTCAAATCGGAGAAAAAGAAGGATTTAGGTTAGCTTCTCAGGTGGGGCAACAATTTGGGATAAAAAGACTAAAGTAACCCCAAAATGACTTGTACATTGTGCAGAAAAGTATTGTACGTGGTTGACAATATGGGCATCCTTCCAATCTGCATTATAGATAGTATAGATATATTATTCATTAATAATTTAATATATATATCCCTATATAATATAGCAAAATAAATTTTGCTTAGTTGGCATCATTAGAGGTGATATTTGTTTAGTTGGCATAATAAGAGTATTTCTTATAATAATATTTTATATTTGAAATATGTGTATATCTATAACAATAATAATATATAATAACCTTAATTATATTTTGGTTCCCTAATATATACACTAGTACAAAAGAGAGCAAATGTGACGGGTGTAATTGATATAAGGTGCTGATGGGTTATAAAACCGCGGCTTATAGCATGAGAGAATTTAAATTTAGCAGCAATAGTTGTACCCGCGCCTTAAAACTGCCAGAAGCTACGGTTGTCACACCCATGCCTTAAATTTATCATAAGGCGCGGTTCATACCCGCGCCTTTTCGATGTATATAAGCACTTCATCAACGGTCATCTTCCTCATGTCCTCATTCACTTTCTCTTCATTTCCTCATTCACTTTCTCTGCTATGCACGGTCCTACTTCATTTTGAGCTTCAAGACTAGTTTTTTTCTCAAGATCTCAATTAAAGGTTAGTGTATCTAGCCTTATTAATGTTTTATTATAAATAAAAATATTGATGCATCAAGAAGATGAGTGGCTTTAAAATGGTCATTATGCTTGTATATTAAGAAATTGATGGGTCTAAGAATTTGTATAATAAGAATGATTATCAGGTCAAGTATATATGTGTGTGTGTGTGTGTGTTTGAATAGATTTATGTGTGTATTTATGTATAATGTATGTGATTTATTTATATTTATGGATGATTATTGTTTATATATTTAAGGATATAACCTTTTAGAGTTTATACCCGTCCAAAATTTATCTAATAGAGATAAATTTTGGATTGTCCCCTTTGGGACTGCTTTTTGAATATTTTATCTCATTAGAACGTGTATACATTTTAACGTGTTTGACTATTTAAGAAAAAATCGGCAGTTTTTCTCCTATACTCCTACTGGTTTGCGTTTTATATGCATTCTTGGGGAGTTAAGAGGAAATGCTGCTGATATATTCTTAAATAGTCAACACGTTAAAATGTATACATATGAGATAAAATATTCAAAAAGTGGGTTAGGATCCACCACCTTATAGCAACGATTTACATACGTACATTTATATCATTTTTTTGTTTGTCTTTATTTTCAGATGGATCGTGAGACCTGGATGTACAAAACTTCGCGTTCATATGAAATTTTTGCAAAGGGTGTTCGAAGTTTTAAAAAGGCTGCCAAAGAAAATTGTTTGAAAACAGGAAGACGGTCAATTTGTTGCCCTTGTTCCGTTTGTAAAACCTTTAATTATTTTAATGGTACGAACGAAATAGAGTTTCATTTGTTGCGATATGGATTTATGCATGGATATTGTTGTTGGTATGAACATGGAGAATCAATACTTGAGTTTAGTACGTTGTCGACCACTTTACAAATTAATGATAATACATACAACAACGACTCATTAGACCTTGATAACGATGAACATTCAAATGAATCCATTGAAAATTACAATATTGAAATGTTACATGACATGGAGACTAATATGGGTGACGCCGAACAAGAAAAATTACAACAACTATTTCAAGAAGCAGAAAAACCCTTATATACCGGTTCTAAACATAATAAACTTGATGTCGTGTTGAAGTTGTTTAAATTAAAGTCAGAAAACGGATGGAGTGATAAAAGCTTCACAAATCTATTAAAGCTTTTGAAGGATATATTTCCAGAAGACAATGAGTTACCGATTTCAACATACCAGGCAAAAAAGTTGATGTGTCTGATGGAATTGGAAGTTCAAAGAATACATGCATGTCCAAATAATTGTATCTTGTATAGAAACGAGCATGAACATAAACATAAATGTGATGGGTGTGGTGTATCAAGGTATAAACGAGTAATAGATTCTGGTGTTTATGATGATGATGTGACGAAAAATGGACCACCAGCTAAAATCTTATGGTATCTCCCTATTATACCGAGACTTAAAAGGTTATTCTCAAATGAAAAAGAAGAAAAGTTGCTACCAGGGCCGACCCATGGGGTGTGCGGGGTAGTCGACCGCACAGGGCACTCGTTTGAACGGGGGCACCAAGTTTAAAAAAAAAATTATATATAATTTTGATTTTCACTAATTCAAATACTTTGATTTTCTTATGTTTAATTATCAAACGTTTGTTTTTTGGTTAAAAATTTAGTTTATATAATTTAGTGCGTTGATGTTTCGGGTTAGGGGGCCTTTTTTTCTTGTCTCGCACAGGGCACCCGATTCCTCGGGACCGGCCCTGGTTGCTACGTTGGTATTTAGATGAACGTAGTCAAAGCAGTGGAATATGTGTGTATCTGTTATGTATGTATGTAGTATATAACTAAATTCGATGTCTTTTTTATAACTAAATTACTGTATTTGAAATGAAGGTATGTCGTCATCAAAAAGAAAACGTGGTCCAGCATCTATGTCAAAGAACATACCAATAGAGAAGATAAAAGAGTTAAAGTTTACTAAAGATGGCCAACCATGTGGTCCGACTGCCAAAAAGTTTAAGACGTGGTATTCTAATAAGTTAAAACATAACTTTTCGTATCATATTCCGATGTCAAATTTTCCCAATGAAGATTTTGACATACTATGGTTACAAGCCAAGGTACATGTTATATGTTAACTTATTAGAAATGCGACACACTTATTAACTAATAGTATATTAAACTTCTTGTTTTATAAATGTGAGGCTTATTGGATGATCGAAACCGATGCACCGAAGGACTTTATGAAGAAATGGTAAAAAAAACTGGCACCAACTGGAGGTCTAAGCTTAACAGAAAATTTGTGTAGTTAAAGAAAAATGCTTGTGATAAATATAAATATCTTGATCGTGATCATTGGAATGATTTTGTAGCACAAAAAAGTACCAATGAGTTTAAGGTATATTTGAATTGTTTATTAGATGTTTACTATATATTTTTGTTAAAATGTTGTTGACTTTTGTGAAGGCGAAAAGCGCGCAGGCTCAAGCTGCCAATGCTGCAAACAAAAATGTGCTTCGCTTAGGACGGAGTGGATGGGTGGGTTTTAAAGAAAGGAAAGAAAATAATTGGCCTCAACTTGTAGCTAAATACCCGGACCTCAAAGATATTGATAGTACATGTATAGGTTGGACTCATCGGCATGTCGGTGTTACTTTGTTTTGTTATGTAATTAATAGTTTTTGTACTAGCGAATCTATAGATTCGCCCGAAAGTCCTGATTAGTGTAGTCGTATAGATTAGTTCTGTCGTCGGGTGAATCTGTTTGTGCCCGACGAAGCTGATAGGTTTGCTTGATAGATTCGCTGTCAGCGAATCTATCAGCGAACCTAAAGCTGCACTATATATTGTAATGTTTTCTCATTTCTATCGTAGTTTTTTGCAAGTTTATCAAACCCTAAATTGTGTGTGTGTGACGGCTGAGGTGCTAGGAGCTTATTATTATCATCTTTGTAGCTTGATTATCTCTGTTGTGTTGATTTGATATTTGTTATTGTGTGTTAAGGGTATTTGGACTATGTTTCTTTGAATCTTAGTGAGTTTTGTTGTTTATTAATCATTATAGCACTGAAATCTCGATATGATGGACCAACAATATGGTATCAGAGCCTTAGTGCTCTTGATTGTTTGATCATTGAGATTTTTGTGAAGTTTTTGGGGTTTTAGAGTCAAAACACTGTGTGATTCATTTCGGATTTGTTTGTTGTGTTTTTGAGTTGGAATTTGCTTTGGGTTTGTCATATTTGGTACTGGGAAGCTTCAGAAACAAACGGATCTTAAATTGGTTGTGTTTTGAGGCTGTTTTAGTTGATTTTGGACTGAAACAGTTTTTCCTGTAAGTCAGCGAATCTAGACATTCATCCAGCGAACCTACTGTTCATCTAGTGAATCTATTGTGTATTTGTGATTTGGAAATTTCTGTTTCTGATTAGCGAATCTGTCATATTTTTGAACGAAAGTTCAGCTGTTTGATTCTGTGTGCAAGCGAATTTGCACAGAATCTAATTTTGGACACTAAACGTTTGTTCTGTGGACGAAGCTGTCCAGCGAACTTGTGTTCATTGTCGAGCAAATCTGTCATTCTACCGAGCGAATCTACTGAGCGAATCTGTTATTAGCGAACCTGAAATCTGTTTGAAATTATGACTACATCAACCATAAACATGAATAATCTGGAGAGTGTCCAACCAAACAGGCCACCGAGGCTTGTGACTAGTGAAAATTTTGAGGATTGGAAGCGTTGTCTAAAGGAGTTTTTCTACTATACTGATTATAATCAATGGGAATCGATTGTTAATGGTCCTCACATGCCAAAGAAGGTTGAAGGAACTGTTACTTCACCAAACAATGATCCAAATACCTACACTGAAGGTGATATCAAGTTACTCGATCGTGATAAAAGGGCCCTTGGAGCTTTGATACACTGTCTACATCAAGACATTTACAACAGGTTTGCTGAACACACAACTGCAAAAAGTTTGTATGATGCGTTGTGTGAGTTCTATGATGGTAACGAGGATTTAAAGTTGGACAGAAAAGCTCAAGCTGAGAAAGAGTTTAATTCATTTGTGGGGTATAAGCAAGAAAGTCTGACTGATATAACCAACCATTTTCTATCTGTATCAAGAAATCTGAAAAAGTATGATGAGAAACCGGGAAATTATGAGCAAGTTACAAAGCTTTTAGATTCACTTCCCCCTCAGTGGAGTCTTCAGATCAAATTGTTGAAGCAAGAGAGAAACTTTCATGACTTTAAACTGATGGACGTGATAAACAAGCTAAAGTCATTTGATCTTGATGTGAAGAGGAGAGAATACAATCAGTCCATGATGCTTTCTAATATTCCTCCTCAGAATGCTGCACTTATTACATCCGCTGCAAACTCACATATTTTTTGGTGCTGCATCTGGAGGATCATCAAGTTTTGGGTCTGTAAAATCTGATAGTGCTTCTACAAGTGCTGGTTCTGGCTTAAATGCATATGTCACTACTCAGATTCCATCTGACACAATGGCTTTGTTTGGGATGCTTGTTCATAGTTATGAAGCTCTGGTTGCAGGAGAATTGAAAGGAAAAGGAATAACAGTTGAAGATATGTATGAGGTAGATCCTGATGATCTTGAAGAAACTGACATTCAATGGCAAATGGCAATGCTCACTCTTCATGCTAGAAGATTTATGGAAAGAACAGGTCGAAGGAATTTTGGGAATCAGGGTCAGAACAACAAACTTGGGTATGATAAAGGGAAGTTGAGGTGTTACAACTGCAAACAATTGGGACACTTTAAGAGGGAATGTCCTTTACCAATCGTCACTGAACCTGTAAATTCTGGAAATTCTAGAACTGTTCAAATTCAAGAAAGAGTTGAGGAAGTTAAACCGAGAAAAGAAACTGCACTGCTCACCAACATTGATTGGAGTGCAGAGATTGAAGAAACAAAGGAAGAAATTAATCATGCTTTGATTGCTGAGATTGTTAAGGAAGCTGCTCTTGATGATAACTACATTGATTGCTTTGATCCTTTCAAAGAATTTTATGGTGAAAGTGGTGAGAACTTTGATGAAGATGCTGAGTCAAAGGTTGAATTGGTTGAAGAAGGAAAGGTTTTGAGCAAGGTTGCTGAGTTTGAGGTAAATAAAGGAAAGAATTTTGATGAAGCTGTTCATTCTGGGTTTGTATGTGAAGCTGCTGTTAATGAGATGAAACATGATGAAGAGTCAA
Source organism: Tagetes erecta (assembly GCA_030867185.1). Lineage (NCBI taxonomy): Eukaryota > Viridiplantae > Streptophyta > Magnoliopsida > Asterales > Asteraceae > Tagetes > Tagetes erecta. Next base: position 72,806,227 of record CM061490.1, on the reverse strand, counting down.
AGCTGAACATGGAAGCTATGATCGAAAAGGCCAAGCTTGAAGCTGTGGATGAGTTCAAGAGGAGCACCCCTTATTGCCAGTGTGATCGTGCTCTTGCTGCTGAAAAACTGATAATTGGTCTTCCTTATGAAGTTATTGAAGATATGTGTTCATCTGCATGCAAAATTCGTTTGATTGGCATATACAAAGCTAATAAATTATTAATGTCAAATGAAAACGAATTGAAGAAAATTAACAAAGAGCTTAAAGAGAACGAATCAAAATTTTTTGTTAAATTGAGAGAGGCTTTAAAAGAAAACGAACATTTGAAAAGATCTCTTTTGGAAAAGAACTGTGAAATAAACTATTTGACTGAGCAAGTCACTCTTGCTGAGTTTGAGACCAGAAAAGTCAAAAATAAACAGGAACAATGGACGATTTCATGTATGAAAAGGGAGGATCTCTGCAAGAAACAACAGGGGGCTAGAGTTAAGACCGGTTTGGGTTATAACAATGATGCACAAGTGTACCCTCCACCTAGTACTTTTTGTTATTCTCCTACACCCATTCCTCATCCTTCGAATGAGTTGATACAAGAGATTATACGGAATGATACTAACAGCTCTATTGCAGGTTTAAGTGGAGTTAATCTCAAAGAGGTTCGAGAGGATTATGCTTATGGTGGGAGTAGTGGCCTTGGTTGTTCTAGCAGTTCTAATTGTCCTAATTCTGATTCAAAGAAGTCTGTTGAAGACATTAGATTAATTAATTTTGTTTCTGGTCATGCGTTACATTCAGACAATTTTATTTGTAATAGTAATTTAGGATGCTCTACTTCAAATATTAATCTGTTGAATGATGATGTGATTGAAAATGTTTGTGTGAATGACAAAGATGAACTTTCAGGTCATGTCTCTGAAAGTCAAACCAAAACAAATTGTTTTCAAAAGTTCTTTTCTCATCAAATTCCATCTTTCACACTTGTGAGGATTTCAAAACCTAAAGACAGGGAATCATCTTTCTCATCCATGAATCACATTGATAAATCTAAATCTGAATCTGAAAAGGTAAAAGTCACAGCAGGTAAATCAAAAGAGCCTTATGACTCTTACAGTGATTGTAATTCTCAATTACCTGATTGTGATGAAGAGATTGAGATAGATAGAATTCTTGTTTCTAAAGTTTCCAAAGTAGGTTTGAAATCTCATTGCTTCAAATGTGGAAATAATGATCATACTGTCAAGCAATGTCCTAAGTTAGTTACAAATAGTTCAAGGCAGAAATCTTTTGGAAAAAGATTGAATACGTTTGTAAATAATTTTTTCTGTAAATCTTCTTATGTTCAGCGACCTAAGTACACTAAGGCTTGGGTCCCAATTTCAAAAGTCTAATTCCTATTTGAAATATGTCAGGAACATTCCGGCGCCGTTGTAAATAGTCATTGGCACATTGATAGTGGATGTTCCAGACATATGACTGGGTTGAAGGACCTGCTGACAAATTATCGGATTATTAATGGTGGATATGTTGCTTTTGCTGGAGCCAAGAAGGGTGTAAAGATGATTGGTCAAGGAGAAGTCTCAAATGGTTCACTAACCTTGGAAGACGTTAACTATGTTCCTGAATTGGCATTCAATCTTCTTAACGTATCACAAATCTGTGATAAAAATATTCCTGTGTTGTTTTTTCCAAATGAATGTCTGTTATTGAAGCCAGAGTTTACTATTCCTGAAGAATTGGTGATCATGCGAGCTCCAAGGCGAAATGATACATATATGCTGAATATGGATCAAAAGAATCTACTTCCACCGTGACCTGTCTTCTATATAAAGCTTCATCTTTTGAATCTTTCCAATGGCAGAGACGTTTAGGGCACATTAATTTTAAAATACTAAATAAGTTGGTTAAGAACAATTTGGTCAGGGGTCTACCACTTAAAGACTTTTCTGTGGTAGAGAAATGCATGGCTTGTGCTAAAGGAAAGCAGCACAAAAAGCCACATAAACTCAAAGTTGAAAATTCTATCTCACAACCTCTCGAATTGTTACATACTGACTTATTTGGTCCAATAAGTGTCAAATCTATTGCTAAGAAATCGTATTGTTTGGTTGTCACAGATGATTACTGAAGATACACTTGGGTGAGATTCCTGGCGAACAAGAGTGAGACTGCTGAAGAGTTGATGAAGCTGATTCCATTGATTGAAGTTCTTGGAAAGCGAAAGGTTCAAGCCATCAGAAGCGACAATGAAACTGAATTCAGAAAGCATATCTTTAATTCATTCTGTGAACAAAGGGGTATCCTCAGACAGTTCAGCGCTGCACATACGCCACAACAAAATGGTCTTGCTGAAAGGAAGAATTGAACTCTTGTGGAAGCTGCTAGAACTATGTTGATTGAGTCAAAGCTTCCTATTATATTCTGGGCAGAAGCAGTCAATTGTGCAGCTTATGTCCTGAATCGGGTACTGATTGTCAAAGACAAGATGAAGACATAGTATCAGCTTTTTCGTGGGATTAAGCCGTTGATCAATTTTCTGCGCCCCTTTGGATGCTCTTGTACTCTTTTGAATACTCAAGATCAGAAAACGAAGTTTGGTGCTATTTCAGATGAATGCTTCTTTTTGGGATACTCAGACACACAAAAAACGTATCGTGTTTACAACAAGCGAACGCGGATTGTGCAATAGTCCTACTATGTTGGTTGGCAAGAATCTAACTCCACAAGTATTGGTTGTGAGCTGCCCGCATGGTTTTACGATTCCACCACTGTTTTCAACTCATTTAATCTTCCAAACTCTGACGATGATGACATCATTCCTCATACTCCAGTTACAATTATTAACCATCAACCTCAACCACCATCACCAACATCACCACCACAACCTTCGGTCACTCAATTACCTTCACCCTCATTTGACATTCCTCCACCTCCACCACCTCCAACTGTTTCCATTCCTCCATTAGATATTCCATCATCATCCACTTCCATCCCAACCTCTTCTACCGATACAATTCCTCCAACTTCAAATGTTCCATCCCAACCATCTAATCAAGCATCCTCATCACAATCCAACCTAACGTTTCTCAACACAAACTTCAAAACCTTAAAAGATCATCCTCATGATTATATCATAGGATCCATCACTGATGGTGTGAGAACTCGGAGTCAGAGTGGTTTGATTAATGAGTGTCTCTATGCTGCTTTCTTATCACAAGTCGTTCCGAAGAATTATAAACAAGCACTCGAAGATCCTAGATGGGTTGATGCCATGCAAATGGAATTACAACAATTTAGGAAGCTAAAGGTTTGAGAACTTGTTGATCTTCCTCCAAATAAGTGCCCCATCGGTACTAAGTGGGTATTTCGGAACAAGCCAGATGATCGGGGTGGTGTTATCAGAAACAAGGCGAGATTGGTTGTTCAAGGATTTGCTCAAGAGGAGGGGATTGACTACACTGAAGTTTTTGCCCCAGTCGCTCGTCTTGAAGCCATTAGAATCTTTCTTGCACATGCAGCTAACAAAGACTTTAAAGTCTATCAGATGGATGTTAAATGTGCATTTCTATATGGAGATATCGATGAGGAGATCTACGTATGTCAACCACCGGGTTTCGAGGATCCAGATTTTCCTTCAAAGGTGTACAAGCTTGATAAATCCCTGTATGGGTTGCATCAAGCTCCACGAATCTGGTACGAAACTCTAACACAGTATCTGCTCAGCAAAGGTTTCTCTCGTGGGACTATTGATATGACATTGTTCAAGAAGGAGGTTAATGGTGAGCTGCTGATTGTTCAAGTGTATGTGGACGATATTATCTTCGGATCGACAAATGAGGGGCTGTGTAGAGAGTTTGAGATAGTGATGATGGATCGATTTGAAATGACAATTATGGGCGAAATGTGTTTCTTCTTGGGGTTGCAAGTGGAACAAAAGCCTGATGGAATTCTTATCCACCAAGAAAAATACATCAAAGAAATCCTCACAAAGTTTGGTAGGGACGATTCTTCTCCTGAACTGATTCCCTTCACTGCTCAAACATGCCTAACTTCTGATGATAATGGGAATCCTGTGGATGCTTATCGGTACCGCTCGATGATCGGATCTCTCATGTATCTGACTGCAAGCCGACCAGATATTACATTCGCTGTGTGCTACTGTGCTCATTTCCAGGCCAACCCTAAAGAATCACATGAAAAAGCTCTTAAACGCATTTTTCGTTATCTTAAGGGTTCCTCTCGTTTGGGACTTTGGTACCCAAAAGGTGGGAACTTTGATTTACATGCTTTTTTTGATAGTGATCATGCTGGTTGCAGGATAAACCGAAAATCTGTCACTGGTGGATGTCAATATCTCGGTGAATGTCTTGTTTCCTGGCAAAGCAAGAAGCAAACAACTGTCTCCCTGTCCATAGGAGAAGTTGAATACATTGCTGCTGTTAGGGTTATTTCCTGTTAAGAATTTACTTTGTATCTTTGTTTATATGTTTTGTATAGTTTAGGGTTTATTGTGTATTTTCCTTAAACTTGCATTTTTGTTTGTTATAAAGCATGTAGAGTGCGTGTGTTAGGAGAGATTACTTTTGCACTGTTAGAGAGAGAATTAACTGTGTGTATTTGTTTTCTCCTGCACATTGTACTGCGAATTGCTTTGATCATCAATATACAGAGAATTTATGAGTATGAACTGTGTTTGTGATTGATTCGTTTGTTTGTACGATTTATTCTGATCATTTGAGTGATATTAACGATCCAATTGAACCTATCAATTGGTATCAGAGCTTTCGGTTTGTGTTCTTCGCTGTTTCTAAGCAAAACACATCAATATTGCTCAAAATATCATGATCTGAATGAATTGTTGGTGTTTTTAGGTGTGATTTATCATCATAATCACTTCTATACACAGCGATTGTGCAGATTCTATCAGATCATCATCAGATCTGAAGAATTAAGAAGAATTGAAAAAGTACTGTTCGATCAAATTTTTGCTCAAAAATCATCAGATTTGATCATGTTTTGGATTGATTGATAAAAGGGATTGTTAATCGGACTATTTCACAGCTTGTGTGTGAATTTTGGACAATTTGGACAAGTTTTAGACAAAACCCAGAAATTTCGTTTGACGAAGATGATGAACAGTTGATGTTTGGTTGAAGATTAACTTGCCGGGTGATATATTTGACTTAGACAATTTCCTTGGACTTAGATTTTGTGAAGAAATTAGGTCCTGTGCAGTCGTGTAAGGAATTTGTGCTAGACGGGTGAAGAATTTGACTAGGAAAAGTGTTACTGTTCAGTCGGATCAGACACTGTTGTGCCGGGTAAAACACTGTTACGCCGCGTGAAGAAGAAAAAGTCAGCCGGGTAATATACTGTGTAGCCGGGTGATTAACAACTGTGCCGTGTGACCAAGTACTGTTCAGCCGGAGAAACTTTTTGCCGTGTCAAGACTTTGCCGGGTCAAAGACTTAGCCGTGTGAAGTTTTTCTTGTTGCCGGGTAACTGTTCATCCGGGTGAAGAACAAAATATTTTCAACTGTTGAGCCGTCTAACTGTTTAGCCGTGTGAAGACTTATTTCTGCCGGGTGAAGAACAAATACACTGTTTAGCCGGTTGAAGAAGGATTTTCACTGTTTTGCCGTGTGACTCATATTAGTTGTTTTTAATACTTGTTTCTTATCTTGTCTTTAATTTCTTGTCTTTATTTTAGTATTTTAATCATTTCTTTTAAAAAAAAAAAAATTTACAAAAACCAAAAATATTTTCTTTTAAAAATTGTTAAAAATGGCTCCTAATGATGATTCTGATAACCGTGTTCCTAGACTTTTGAATCGTGCAGATTTCAAGAACTGGACCATCAGGTTGAGACATCACTTGTGTTCTATTGACAATGACTTATGGAAATCAATTGAGAAGGGTCCTCACATTCCAACTCAGACACAACCAGATAGTGCAAGCACATACACCAAAGACTCTACTGAACCTTATCCAGAGGATAATTTGTCAGCTGAAGATTTGAGGAAGGTAAAGAATGATAGCAAAGCATATTCTTTAATGTGCAAGGGGTTGCCACTTCAGGTTTTGTCAAGATTGGATGGATATCAGACTGGTTATACATGCTTCAAAGCATTAAAGTCTATCTGTGAAGGAGGAGAACAATTGAGAAGTTTGAAGAAGTCGAAACTAAAGAGACAATTGGAGTTGTTTGAACACATTAATGGAGAGACAGTACACCAGATGATGAACAGGTTTGTTCACTTAACTACTGAGATGACAAATCTCGGAGTAAAGACTGAACTTCAAGACTTGAATGATCGATTATTATGTGCCTTACCATCATCCTGGAAACAAACTGTTACTTTGTTGAAACATACTGAGAAATTTCCAATGGAACTTGATTTGCTTATTGGAAAAATCGAAGAAGTTGAGATTGATGAAGGATCTAGAAACACTGATAGATCAAGCTCACAAACTCAGTATAAGTATGTGGTAAATCCTGCCAATACTGTTGATAACGCTTTTCTTGCTCAAGATGTTACAAAGTTTGAAGATGAGGGTGACTTATTTGTTGGTGCAAGTTTCTTTACTGATTCAGCATATTTTCCAAATTCACCAACTTATTCTCAACCTCAATCTCCACCAAGAGCGCAAGTTCAAAGTCAATCAGAAAATCAGAGTTCAACTGTTCAAGCAAAGGTGAAAGACGTTATGAATATTTTGCTTCAAGATGACGAGACAAAAACTGCCTTTACTGCTTTTATGGCGAGTTTTCAAGCGTACCAAGGTAGTCATTTAAGTCAAATGGACGTTGTTCTTCAAGACTTATTTGAGATGGATCCAGTAGATGTTGAGGAAATGGATCTTAACTGGCAAATGGTTATGGTAGCTTATCGTACACAAAAGCATGCATATGTTAACAGAAGCTACAAACCTCATGCAAACAAAACCGTGGGTTTTGATAAATCTAAGGCCAGATGCTTTAACTGTAACCAGTATGGTCATTTCTCAAGAGAATGTAAAGCTCCAAAGAATTTCAATGACCAAGCTAGTTCAAGCAATCAAAGTCAAGGTCAAAGTTCTCAACAGTCTACGAGTTATCAAGGAAGAAATCAACGTTTCTTTCAAAAGCCGTACCAAAGTCTTCCTATGCCTGAGTTAAAGGATGAAGGAAAGAAGCCAGAAGACCAGACAAAAGCGTTAGTTGTAAGTGTACAAGACGGATATGACTGGAGTGCGTATGCAGAACAGTTTACATCCGATCTTACATCAAATCTGGCACTGGTATGTGAGATTGAAGAAGACTGGTCGGAAGAAGGGGATGGAAAGATGGTTGAAGATGATTGTGAAGATTCAGAAGATTATGACTGGAGCGCAAAAGCAGATCCTACTGAAGAATCTGAATCTGAAGTTGCATTAATGGCTACTGCAAATGAGGCTTCATCTTCCACTGAGCAACCAAAGGTTAATTCTGAACTCCCACCTAACTATGTTCCACTGCCCCTAGATGTGAAAGAAAGGTTGTGTTCTGAACAATGCATTCAGCAAGTAGAACATTATCGAACTCATTCATTTAAAATCGGTGATAAATTAAGCAAACATGAGAAAATTCATGAACAACTTAAAATTGATCACAAAATTGCTGATGAGAAGATTTTGTCACTTAAAGAATCTTGGAACAAAACCTTAAAGGAACTGGAATTGATAACCAAACAACTTGAAGAAATGACAACGAACTTTGAACAAGAAAAAGTCGCACATGCTGTCACTCAAGTTGAACTAACAAAGGTTAAAAGCTGTAAAACCATGGTTAAACAACTCATCAAAGAAAGAGGTAACAAAACCAAAACCGGGTTGGGTTTTACTCATGAACCGATGCCAAATTCAATCACTCAAACCTTACCGGAAAACTTTAATGAATTTGATCATTCACCTGAAAATGAACGTAAATTCAAAGAAATTCAAAGAAGTAAATCCGAGTCTGAAGGATCTGAGGTGTTGATTGAAAGTTTGAGAGAAGAAGATGGTATGACAACTGAAGCCGATGATGAAGCAAGCAACAAATCTGAAAACAAAGTTGAGCATGTTCTAATCCAACTTGTTGAATATCCAAAGCTTAATCCCGAACCAGAAACACCGGTGAAGGAAGAAGGTGAATTTTCAGGGTACAATGATCCTGAGTACATCAAGTGGAAGAAGGAACAAAAGGCGCAAGTTGCTGCTCAGTTGGTCAAAAAGCCAGAAGTGAAAAAGGCTGAAGTTTCGAGTGTTAAGAAGCAAAAATCGAAAACACTGAACAATCAATCTGATACAAAACAGTCAAAAGGCAAAAATGTCTTAAAATCGAATGATAACACCAAAGTTCAAAGTGTTAAAACTGACAAAGTTAAACCTATCAAGAAAGTGTCAAAAGGTAAGACAATCAAGTTTGTGTCTGCAGGTACTTTCGACATGAACGGTTCTTATGGTAACCAAATCAATGCTCAAATCAAATCTAACTCTGGTCTGAAAACAGGTTCAGGTCCTAAGTCTTCCGCTGTCAATGATAAGAGAATTGAAAACAAAAAGGTGACCAAACAGAACAGTTTAAAATCGAACCAAAGTTCCATGCAATCAAAATCGCAAACAAAGTCTCCACAAAGAAGCGTTAATCTAAAACCGAATAACCAAGATAATGAATCACGTTTTGGTTCAACATCAAAAGTTAACAATCGGCTCTTTAGGATTAGCAGGAAACATTGTGAAATTTGTGATAAATATAATCATGCAACTGCTGAATGTTTCTTTAACAGGTACTGCAGTTACTGTGACAAAAGAAATCATTCTTCAGAAGAATGTTATTTTAACAAATTTTGTGATATTTGTGAAAGGAGAAACCATGACACAAAGGATTGTTTCTTTCGATCAAACTCGACTAGAGAAATGACTCCATACTCAAACTTTCAAAGAAATAATTCATATAGTTTTCAAAATATGAGTCAAAGTCATTCTCCGGTCTTGAGAAATTTCAATCGAAACAATTCTGGTTCTAACTTTTCAAAGAATGTGCAGGTTAACAACTTTAAACCAAGAGCTTTATTGGTAAGAAATCAAAAGTTTGACAATAACCTTGATCCTAAGCTAGAGGAAAGGTTTATTGCTTTGAGGAGAAAGCAATCATTGAACGCCAATGGGCGAAGTTATCAGCATCAAAATCTTTTAAACGAAACAAATTTTCAAAATGTTCAATACCAACAAGTTACTATTGCAGATAGATTCGGAAAACCCAAGACCGTGTGGGCCTGGGTTGACCAAACTAACTGAGTGTTTTTGTTGAATTGCAGGTACGCCCAAGAAGACCTATCAACTCATGGTTCGTTGATAGTGGGTGTAGCCGGCACATGACAGGCAATCATGCCTTGCTTCAGGATTTCAAGCAAAAGAATGGTACTCACGTAGCGTTTGGAGGTGATGCGGGTGGTAAAATCACAGGAGAAGGAACAGTTTCAAATGGGATTATAAGTTTTGATAAAGTCAACTACTGTGCACAGTTGAACTTTAACTTACTTAGTGTATCTCAAATCTGTGATAAATCTTATTCAACTCTTTTTGATGATTCTTTTTGTTATATTCTGAAACCAGGTTTCAAGATTGACAATGAGTGGGTAGTGGTGAAAGCGCCTAGAGATCGTGATGTATACAAATTGGATATGTCGCAGATTGATGCCGAAACCGAAACAACCTGTCTCATTGCCCATGCTTCAAATGATGAGAGTCAGCTTTGGCATAGACGGCTGGGCCACTCAAATTTCAGAAACATGAACCGTTTGGTAACCGGAAATCACGCTGTGGGAATCCCATCGAAGAAATTCTCCACAACTGATCTCTGTCCTGCATGTCTGAAAGGCAAACAGCATCGGATGTCTTTTAAGTCCAAGCTCGAAAACTCCATTTCAAAACCCTTGCAGATGCTACATATGGATCTTTTTGGACCAACCAACGTTCAAAGCATCGGGAGAAAATCATATTGTTTTGTTATCATAGATGACTTTACTAGATTTTCGTGGGTTTATTTTCTGCATGCAAAATCTGAAACAGCTGAATTATTAAAAGAATTTATCATCAAAGTTGAAAACCAATTGGAATGCAAAGTTAAAATTTTAAGAAGTGATAATGGAACTGAATTTAAGAATGCTAATGTTGATTTATTTTGTGCAGAAAAGGGGATTGCTCGACAATTCAGTGCGCCTAGAACGCCTCAGCAAAATGGAGTTGCGGAACGGAAAAACAGGACACTGATTGAAGCAGCAAGATCCATGCTTGCGGATGCCAAAATCCCGATCACATTTTGGGATGAAGCTATTGCAACCGCATGTTTTGTACAAAATAGAACATTATTAGTGAATGATAAAAAGAAAACTTCTTATGAGTTGTTGTTTGGAAGGAAACCAAATATTTCTTACCTGAAAGCATTTGGTTGTCCGGTTTCGATTCTAAATCTAAATGAACATCTCGGGAAGTTTGAGTCAAAATCTGACGATGGATTTTTCTTAGGATATTCGTCTGTTTCTAAAGCTTATCGGGTTTTTAATAGCAAAACAAATACTGTTATTGAAACTATCAACGTCAAGTTTTTAGAAAATTCGTTTCCTTTAGTGGCTCATGGTCCCGAATGGTTATTTGATTTAGACTCATTATCGAAATCCTTCAATTCTAACTTATTTGATTTTTCAGGAAACGCAAGGAAGGAATCAGGTGACTTAGGAAGCTTTAGTGACGATTCTGATAATGACGAAGATGGAAATCTCAACTCTGAATATCCATTTATGTCGTTTCACAATCCTGATCATGTCAAATCCAGTCAAGCTCCGGGTCCTTCTGGTTCGAATGAAGATCAAGAATCGAACAATCATGAAGAAGATATGATTACTCCTAATGATGGTGAATCTGGTCAGAATCAACCATCATCAGATCCGAATGCTGAAGTTATTCCAGAATCTTTTGATTACTTCATCAATTCACCGGATCAAGTCCCGAATTTCACACCGCATACTTCATCCATACTACAAGATCTACCAAATCTGAATACTTCAAATCTGGAGACTCAAGTGCAAGGAGGTGATATTCCTATTCATCGAATTCACAAGAAACATCCTGTTTCTCAGATTATCGGGCCGTTGAATCAGAGAACTACAAGAAGTCAGACGGAACACGCAAATATCTGTCTTTACTCGTGTTTTCTATCTCAAGTGGTGCCAAAGAATATTTCAGAGGCGCTGAAAGATAACAGTTGGATTGAGGCAATGCAGGAGGAATTACTTCAGTTTCGCAAACAGGAAGTTTGGAAACTTGTGGACTTACCTGAAGGAGAAAACGCAATAGGTACAAGATGGTTGTACAAAAACAAGCCAGACGAACGTGGCATCGTGGTTAGAAACAAAGCAAGACTCATTGCACAGGGATACACTCAGGAAGAAGGCATTGATTATGAAGAAGTGTTCGCTCCGGTCGCAAGACTTGAAGCCATACGCGTTTTTCTTGCATATGCTTCCTTCATGAAGTTTAAAGTATTCCAAATGGACGTCAAAGGTGCTTTCTTGTATGGGCCAATTACAGATGACGTATATGTCAGACAACCTCCGGGTTTCGAAGATCCTGACTATCCACATCGGGTATACAAGTTGAGTAAAGCTCTATACGGTCTACATCAAGCTCCTAGAATCTGGTATGAGACATTATCCAAGCATTTACTAGAACATGGATTCACAAGAGGACAGATTGATCCAACTTTGTTTATGAAGAGGGAGAATGACGACTTATTGTGTGTTCAAGTTTATGTGGACGATATTATCTTCGGGTCAACCAGTGCGTCTATGTGCAAAGAATTTGAAGAAATCATGAAGTCTAGATTCCAGATGAGTTCAATGGGAGAGATTAACTTCTTTCTTGGATTACAAGTGAAACAGTCGGCTGACGGAATTTTTATCAACCAATCAAAGTTCGTTGAGAAGTTGTTGAAGAAATTCAAGATGCAAGATTGTCAAACAATTCGAACTCCATCTGATGTGAACTGCAAGATTCAACCGGATCCAAAGGGCAAAGCAGTTGATCAAACACTATACAGATCAATGATCGGTTCTCTGATGTATCTTACTGCATCAAGACCAGACATCATGTACGCTGTGTGTGTATGCGCCAGATACCAGTCAGATCCGAAAGAGTCGCATCTTGTTGCTGTGAAGCGTATATTCAGATATCTCAAAGGGAAACCAAATCTTGGGTTATGGTATCCTTACGAAGGAAATTTTGAATTATATAGCTATTCTGACAGTGATTTTGGTGGTTGTGCTCTTGACAGGAAATCGACTACTGGTGGTTGTCAATTTTTGGGTCCAAGGCTTGTCTCTTGGCAATGCAAGAAGCAGACCAATGTTTCTGTATCCACAGCTGAAGCAGAGTATATCGCTGCATCTGCAGGATGTTCTCAGGTTTTATGGTTACAAAATCAGTTGCTGGACTACGGGTTTAATTTTCTAAAAACTCCTATTTACATAGACAATACTGCTGCTATGTTTATAACTGCTAATCCTGTTCAACATTCTAAAACCAAACACATCGAAATTAGATATCATTTTTTAAGAGATAACTCTGAAAAGGGTTTAATAATTTTGATTAAGGTTCATACCGACAAACAACTGGCAGATCTTTTCACAAAATCTTTTTTGTCAGGCCGGTTTGAATTCTTAATTCAATCCATAGGATTAATCAATCATGATTGATTCTATCTTTCGAAAACAAAACAAAAATCATAAAAATATAAAAGCCAAAAATATAATAAGTTGATGTTATATTTTGATTCCTTTGTCTTTTACTTTATGTTTTGCATTGTGTGCGTTTGCGTGAAAAAGAAAAATAGAAAAGCAAAAACAAAATATAAAAGCAAAAGAAAAGAAAATATCATGTCATAAGAATCTATATTGCACAAAGTGAGAAATGATAGTTACACTAGACATTATTTGATACATCATTTTTAAATAAAGACTGATGAATGTTAGTTGATGTGCTAGACAGCTCAGACAATTAGACTGAACAAGTAAGTTGATTGTTGACAAACATAAACTTAATGATCTTTGTGTTAATTTCCATTGTTATACATGTCTAGATATATATCTTTTGATACATTGCTTGTGATGATAGTTGTGCATGATCGGGTAACGATGTAGTCTTCTCAGTGTGATGAACCGCATCGTGAGCTTCTTTGTTGTGGTACCCACAGACCTGAAGTCTCACACGAAGTCTCTTTTGAGCTTCAAGGTGCAGCAAAAGATTCCAAAATGGAACAAAAAGAGTCCCAAATGTGGACCAACACCAAACAAAAATTCCAAAATGGAATTCAGAAGATTCCCAAGGGGAACGATAGGAAAGAAAATTCCCAAAGATGGAATTAAAAAGAAGTCCCAAAGTGGACCAAATCCGAATAGAACCCAGATTCCACACTGTGTTTGACTATAAGTGACCAAGTTGTGTGCAATATGCATTCAGGTAGTGTTTGATAAGGAAATATGTTGACATATGTATACATGTGGGTCACATAAGTCATTCTAATCGAACCTTAAATATCATCATGATACTGAAAAAGTAAGTGTGTCAACTCGAGCTAATTGGTATGTTTTCATATCATCACTCAATCAAGCATAAGTCAAATGTCTATTCAAAACTTGCAAAACATGTTCAGATAATGTGTGGTATGATCTCACTGCGATATGTTGATTCATTGCATTGCATATATCTTTATTTTAATTTGTGTGCTTTGTGTGTGCAGGCATTTGGAATCATTATTGACACATCAACATCCTTGTTAAACTTAAAAATTCCTAGAAATTTCAAGTTTAGGGGGAGAATAAGTTTAAAAAGAAAAATATCTACAAAAATCCAAAAATATTTTGTTTTTTAATAAGTGTGTTTTTGAATGAACAAGGTTATTAGTTATGAAAAGCAAAGGTATTGGATGTGTTAAAAACAAACCCAAGGTCTTGTAATTTGTTTTTAAGAAATTGCTTCGGGATATAGAAAAATTGGTTGTGCAAAACTTTTTGAAAAAGAAAAATGAATTTTAATTGGAAGTAATTTTGTTGCAAATGTTAATATTGTTTGATAATTAATATGGCAAACATTCTTTTTAAGGATATCTTGTCTAATTAATATGTCGGAGAATGTTGCAGGTGCAATAAATGATCGTTGAAAAAGTCAACAGACGAGGAAAATTGAAGAATTTGCTTAAGTGTTATAGCCGGGTAAAGATATCAGATTCAACTGTGCAGCCGGGTAAAGAACTGTTCAGCCGGATGAAGTTGTAAGTCTGATACTTGCCGGGTGATTAAGGAAAATGGTGAAGATATTATGACCACTGTACAGCCGGGCAATGAACATGTCAAATACAGCCGGGTGAAGGTCATGAATATCTTGCCGGGTGACAAGTATATACTATACAGCCGGGTAATGAAGAAACTTTGTTGCCGTGTAAAGGTATGATACTATGTTGCCGGGTAATGAAGAAGTGTGTATGCCGTGTGAAGAAGTTTGTCAAAGGTTGCCGTGTAAAGAAGAAAGCAAGCCGGATGAAGAAGGAAAGCAACTGTGTTGCCGGGTGATGAAGAAAAGTTGCCGGGTGATGTTTTGATAACAACTATTCTGCCGGGTGATGAATAAAATCTATCAGGTGTAGTTGTTCCTTAACCTTTACCCGTCACTACAGTGACTTACCCGTATCAACAGTGCTTGACCCGTCAAGTGATTTTCACATGTTGGTGACTTGTTTTATGTACTTGACCCGGAAAGGTTATTGGGCCTTTTCTGCTTGTGTTGACCCGGCACTTAAAGTTTGACCTAAATGTTTTTGACGATACAAATACCGCCTCTTCACACAACACTTATCATTTCACACACTTTCACTTTCACCAAACACTCTGAACTTCAAATCGCCATTGTTATCATAGTCAATCTGTTGCCCTATAACAAGTTTAATAGATTGATTAAGGTAGTGATTAAGTGTTTTTGACCTAAATCGACCTGCAAATCAACTGTTAAAAGGAAAAACGATGATGAACAGTGTTTTGAACTTGAATCGACACTTCGATTTTTAGAGTTAAAACTTAAATCGAATGTTGTTTTAGGGTTAAAACCTGTCGATCATCAACATTCAATCATTCATTTGCGCTAAAACACCTTTAAATCGACTGAACAAGTGAAATGTGCTTAACTGATTAAAAATCGCCATTGATGAACTTTGAAGCTTTTGAAAGTTAAACATCAAACCGATGAAATGACTGTTCTAAAAGTGATTAAACCTGTTAAAACTGAATCAAAACATGTTAAACTCTTCATCATAAAATTTATCAAAATTTTTGCTTAAGTGAGTAACTATTTAAAAGCATAAACATGACATATAATCTTTAAAATTCAATGTTGTTTGATTAAAATGATGAAAATCAGGTTATTAGAACAATCTAGGATTTAAAATGATTGTATTAATGTTTTGCTTTCTAGTTTTTAGTTGAACACTTGTTAAAATTTTGATATATCTAATGAAGAAACTAATGTATTTGCCTTGTTTTGTGTTTTTGTTTGTGTTTAACAGATGGAGAATCTCAAATTTGAGCCTAAGCATAATCTGGTAGCTTGCTTAGATGAATCACTGCCTGAGACAGAAGGATATAGAGATATGATTCAGTTTATCAAGAGAACGAAGTATGTATATGCTATATGTGCCAAACCGGTCATATATGCAAGGCTGATTAAGTGTTTCTGGAGATCAACAGAGGTTGTGAGAAATGAGAATGGAGGTGTTATGGTCAGAGGACATATCACTAGGGATTGGGTATTAGATGTTACTGAAGAAGCTATCAGGCAAGCTCTAAGAATTGATGAGGATGAGGTAGGAATGATGGATGAACTGACAATGGAGGAATGTAAAACTGGTTTTGTTAACATGGGACATCCACCTGTGTTTCCAAAGTCTCAGTTTTACAGAGCCAAGTTGGGGAAGAAGTATAAGCTGCTGTGTTATGTTGTGCAGCAATGCATGTCTAGAAGGAGTGCCGGGTTTGATAACTTTCCTTCAGACATTGCATCACCAATAGTGGCCATTGCAGAAAACAAACCATTCAACATGTCAAGGTGGATAATGAATGGGTTTGTGTTTAATTTGGTGAAGGGCAAGAGATTCAAATTCCTTATGTATCCCAGGTTTTTGCAGCTGATGATAAACATTGCTTATCCTATCATCAGAAGTGAAGGATATGCTGGAGGCATGTTATATACTGAGGACATGAACGATCTCTCTTACCGAAAGATGAGTATCGGGAATGTGCCTGACATTGATTTGTTTGACTATATGAGAGATATAGTAAACAATGAAGAAGATGTAGATGGAGTATATTATCACATATCTCACGGTGAGATTGTGAATCCACAGGATTTGATGGATGAGGTGCCGGATAACCTGTTGGATGATGACGAGTACTTTGCTCGTCATCCAGAAGATGAAGATGATGATGGTGATGATAGCAGTGATGGTAATGATAGTAATGATGATGGTGGTAATGATGCTGAATCTGAATCTAATTCAGAGGAGGTTGAACCAACAAAGACTGAGATAGAGGTTGTTGAGCCTATGGTTGTAGAAGAACCTGCTGAGGTTGCTTCTGTGATTGAAGAGGTTGTTTCTGAGATTCCAAAGGATGTTTCTGTGCAGTATGTTCGAAAAAAGAAGAAAAATGTAGAAAAACCTGAGGAGATCGATGTTCTACAGATTGCACAGACAGTAATGGCCGAAGCTGAATCTATTGCACAGATAGAGGAGGTGGATGCTGGCATTACTGATCCTGTTACTGATGATATTCCCACCATGTCACCACAAATTGTTGAAAACATTGGACAAGGTTTGGAGTCTTCACCAAACGTTGTGCCAAGTGTTGATGAAGTTGAAAATGAGAAAGATAAACGAATTGCTGAATTAGAAGAGATTATGGAAGATTTGTTTAAGGCAAATGATCTGTTGAAGGCCTCAAACGAACGGAAAAGGAAAAGGTTGGATGAGTACTGGGAAATACATAATCAGAATGTGAAAACTTTCAAGAAGTTGGATGAAGATCACGTTAAGTTGGTAGATGATCATGTGAAATTGAGAGATGATTATGATAAACTCAAAGATGAGCATGAGAAGTTGAAGGAGGAATATGAAAACTTGAAGTATGATTATGTTGAAGTTAAGGCTGAGTGTAACACTTTGGAGGCTGAGAAAGAAATGCTTGAGAAAGAATTGGAGGATATGAAACCAAAGAAGGCTGGCTCATCACTTTCAGACAAAGATTTTTCTGATGATATAGTTGAAGTGACTGGAGCTGAAGTGCCAAAAGTTTACTTAACAAGAGCTCGAGGTGTTGCAAATGCTGGAATTTTAGTTGAATCACCAATCATAATTCCCGATGAAGCTGTGGCTGAAACTGTCAATATGGATAAAGCTGAGGGAAAGAGGAAACTAGATGCAATACCAGAAATATTTGGTGATGAAGGAAGTTCTAAAAGGG
The DNA here is from genome assembly GCA_030867185.1 of Tagetes erecta. Taxonomy (NCBI): domain Eukaryota; kingdom Viridiplantae; phylum Streptophyta; class Magnoliopsida; order Asterales; family Asteraceae; genus Tagetes; species Tagetes erecta. Next base: position 72,788,684 of record CM061490.1, on the reverse strand, counting down.
CGAAAATTGTTGAACCAGTGCAGATTGAGCCGATTCAATCTGTAGCTGTGATTGAGACTGAAAAAGCAACTGGAGATGTGATTACAAAGTCAGGACAGATTGAGCCGATTCAATCTGGTTCTGTTGCTAAAACTGAAGAGTTTGTTGCTATTGAAAGTGAAAACGAAGCTGGTTCAGAAGACACAGTTCAGTTTGAGCCGATTCAAGCTGAAGCTGTTGAAGTGGAAAGTGGGCATGGAATAGTATCTGAAGTTGTTAGTCAATTTGAGCCGATTCAAACTGACGAAGCACCCATGATTGAAGCGTTAGATGATTTGGATATTGATTGGACTGAATCTGAGGATGAAGCTGAGTCGGAGCCAGTACAGAACATAGTTGAAGAGTTACCTAATGATTTGGCTGAGAGATTTGCGTATCTTGAAAGAATGAAGTACAATTCGGTGTTTTTGAATGGGTTGACGGTAACTCAGATCAATGAAGAGTACGAGAAATGCCTGATTCATCAAGATAAAGTTGAAGCAGATAAGAAGGAGATTGTGACTGAAATGGGCGAATGGAATCCATTGCAAGAAAGCTTGAATATAGATGACTTACCTCCGACTGAAATTTATCATCCAAATCCAGATGATATGACTACTTTTGAGATGCGAAGTTGGTTGAGTTCGAGGAACTATCCGTATAAAACTTTGCAGAGGTTGAAGTCTGAATCTTTAAGGAGAATAGTGGTCAGCTTCATGAAAACAGAGAGGATGTACAACATAATGTTTTACTTGGATTATAACAATCCACAGTACTTCGAGTTGACCAAAAGATACAAGGTGTTAGGACCTAAAGAGATTCCTGTGATGGCATTACCTGAAAATGCACACAAAAAGAGGCATGAATTAATGGATATGTTTCCGAGCGAAGTTAAGTCGTACAACATACCGATGGAAGTACGTGAGACTTGGCATAAATCATCAACACCTGGAGATGTGGTTAGATCGATGATGAGCAAAGGACAATCAATTGCTGAGTTGTTAGATTCTATGATTGTGCCTGAGAAGAACAAGAAAGTTAAAATAATTGCTTGGAAATATGATGAAGTCTTTGACGCGTTTATTATCAAGAGAGTAAATGGTTTATGTGACGTTTACCATTACTACTCGAGTATATTCAAGCTGGAGGTTCAGGACCTGAAAGAGTTGAACAAATTGAGGCTAATTAATCACACGCATGCTGAGCGTGGTGATAAATGCGTGATACTTCTTGATGCTGGTTTGAGTAGAACTGCAAAGTTTCTCGACTTTAGAGGTCAACAAGAAGACACTGCATATGTGCAAGCAAAGAAACAGAGAAAGAAGAAGAGATTAGTGGTGACTGAGGACATGTACTTAGAAGAGTTCTCGGACGAATATTTTGATAAAGTCACAGATCCTGGATTGAAGGTGATAGATGGAAGTCAAATGACAAAGCCAATACTGAGAGTATTTTACAATCAGGAGACATTTGAACTAAAGCTTGTTCGAAACTTGGAGAACTGGGATGAAGACATGATTACGCTTTTCAGTACGTTTGAATTGAAGTTGTTGCATCCTTCATATATAGATTTTTTGAGAAGCTGTCGAATGGAGAAGTGTAAAGATGCATTGGCTGAAGCTGATCGAAAGCTATTTGTGGTTATGATTGAAGTGATTGCTGCGGCTACTGAAAAGATTCGAGTGAGGAAAGCTATGCTCAATTCTAATCTCGTGATGGTTGATTTGCCGGAGATAGAATATATGAGGATATCCAGAAAAGGAACCTTGGAGGTGAAAGTCAAAGGCCAAGAGATGCCGTTTGAATTTTATGCTAATATCGATTTTGCAGGTTTGAATCTGGACTCACTTAGACGTATGAATGCTCTGCCAATCCTGACAAATGAATCCAAACCTCGACAAGCCAAGCTCGCTGAAAAGTTCAAATCCTGTATTGAAGAAGCTCTAAAAGAAAAAGAGGAATATAAAGGCCGAGAATTGCTGAATGTGAAAGAGGAACCAGAATGGTAGAAAGAGATTGAAGATCGATGCTGATAAAAGAAGAAAAAGATTGAAGTTTTTGAAGATCCAAAGATAAATCTTAGGGGGAGTACTGTTAGGGTTATTTCCTGTTAAGAATTTACTTTGTATCTTTGTTTATATGTTTTGTATAGTTTAGGGTTTATTGTGTATTTTCCTTAAACTTGCATTTTTGTTTGTTATAAAGCATGTAGAGTGCGTGTGTTAGGAGAGATTACTTTTGCACTGTTAGAGAGAGAATTAACTGTGTGTATTTGTTTTCTCCTGCACATTGTACTGCGAATTGCTTTGATCATCAATATACAGAGAATTTATGAGTATGAACTGTGTTTGTGATTGATTCGTTTGTTTGTACGATTTATTCTGATCATTTGAGTGATATTAACGATCCAATTGAACCTATCACTTCAAGCTGTTGTTGCCAAGTGCTCTGGATTCAGCATCAGATGATGGATTACGGCATTAACTTCCTTCATACACCACTCTTTTGTGACAATGAAGCTGCTGTTGGAATTGCCAAGAATCCCGTTCATCACACACGAACCAAGCACATTGAAACAAGGATTCATGCCATACGTGACGCATAGGAAAAAAGGTTCATTAATATCATTCCTATTGAAACCAGAAAGCAAAAAGCAGATCTTTTCACAAAAACATTTGACAAACCACATTTTTATGAACTGATTTCTATGTTGGGATTGATATCTTTTTGAAAACCTTTGTCTAAGAAAAATGGTCTTTGTAAATATGTAAATATCTCTTTATTTTTCTTCCTTGAGAATCCGGTTGTCACATATTTCTTCGCTCATTCCTTTTATTTTGTTTTATTTCTTTTCTTTTCTTTATTCTGTATATATTAAGAAAATCTGAAAAACAAAAATTTCTTATTAGATAGCTATCATATAGAAATTTTGGGGGAGATATTAAAGATTAACTAATCATAGTTTTTCAAATTTTGCTATTTCAGGATCCCCGTTTTGAAATGATGTTGTAGAGACGTTGAAGGAGGTTAGAAGTATTGTTTTTGGGATATGTTAGATAGGCTCAGCCCGAAAACAAAGTAAACAATGATTGTGTAGCCAAACATAAAGTTCAAGAACTAGGCAATGAGGATTATCTCCTTGACATGTTTGGTCTACACAAAGATACAAGTCCTGTCAAAAATGGGTTGAGAGCGTCAAATCTTTGCATTGATTTCCCTACAAAATCCCAAATCACCCACACCCTAGCCTTGGATTGAGTTTCTAGTTAGCAAAACAAAATTAAAGGCTGCTAGTGTTGCTTTTCAGAAAAGCCTCTGAGTGAGTTACTTGTTAATTCCTCAGAATGTATTGAGTCAAAGTGCTTAACTCCTCTGCTATACGGAAGTATTGACCTGGAGTTGGTGAATCTTCTCTGTTATACGTCGGTATAGACATGAAGTTTCACCGAGCATGCTCAAATGATTATCTCCTCTGTTATACGTCGGTATAGACCTGGAGCTCTAACCATTTGAGTTACCCAAATAATAAAGTCGCAATGTGTTCAAAAGAATCATTGTTGACAAGCTCTACTCCAGAAAAATGCAAAATGCAGAAAGTCAAAAGTGGTACATGAATTGATCAATATTCAAGATTTGATCCAAAGAATTTCAAGCAAAGTCAATCATATTGCTCTATAAACACTTATGATAGGACAAGTTCTTTTACCAAGATATCTGTGGGGACCGAGTTGCCTGAGCTTCTTCAAATCAAACCAAAACATCATAAATGAAGCTACAGATCGCTTGTTGAAAGGAATAAGGCATGGGTTTAAATGGATAAACATATCTGCAATCCCGCCAATCTATGATTCTCCGGATTCTGCTCGAAAAACGTCACGGAAAATATATATCCTTCTTTGTTTATATTTTTGTTTCAGTTCTTTTTTACCTTTTATTATTATTATTTTTCTTCTTCTTTTAATCTAGCTTTTTTATTTAAAACTTTTGTTCTTTGAGCGTTGAAATCGTGAGACGTTTTCATGGATCCTTAAAGGAAACTTAAATTTAAGAAAAACCAAAAATATTTTTTTTTTAATTTTCATCCGAGCGAAGCTATCAGCGAACCTACAGGTTCGCCCAGAAATAAAATAAGTCGTTTGATTTTTTAGCTCCGAGCGAATTTGAGGTTTGCCCGGTTGCAATTCCAGCGAATCTATGTGTATATATATATATATATATATATATATATATATATATATATATATATATATATATATATATATATATATATATATATATATATATATATATATATATATATATATATATATGTTGACCTGCAAAACCTTATTCACACATTCGCTGCAACTGTTGACCGGGTCGTTTTCAAGTGGTTTCAAGTTCGATTCTTACTCACTGCATTTTTCTATCAAGCAAACCGTTTTAATTCATTCTGGTATGTAATCCTTTTCATCTTAATCCATATTTCATTCCGTAACTGTGTTTTAATCGCATCAAATCCAATCGAACCCATTGAATCTTCTTTGATGATTGTACTGTGTTATGATTAGTTGTTTGATTAGATTATAGTGTTCACATTATGATTAATGACATGATTATGTGCACTATTTGGTTTTTGTCTGTGATTCGGGCCGTTTTTCAAATTCTAGGGTTCCAGCGAACCTTGTGTTCGTCTGGCGAACCTGAACGAAAGTTCAAAACTTTTGAGCGAATCTATGCCGATACGCTGCCCATGCATCAGCATAGATTCGCCCGATTGTTTCTAGCGAAACTATACATTTGCTCGTGACCTTGTGTCAGATCGATTTTCATGCCGGCGAATTTATAGGTTCTGGTGCCAAATCTCAGGTTTGCCCTGTTCAGCGAACCTGATAATGTCAGCGAATCTATTAACTGTTCCAAATTTATGTTTATGATCAACTTCCGTTTGTGTTTCAGGCATTATGTCTACGTTATTCTTTGAGAAGAAGCATAATATGTGTGCGTTGCTGCACGAGACTCATGAAAAAGCAACTGGATACAAAGATTGCATCAGATGGTTGAAATCTTCTCAGATTCACTATGCCATATCACATTCACCGACCATATATGAGTTGCATGTTCGAGATTTTTGGAGGACCGCCGTGTTGAAAGTTGGTGAGAAGCCATCAAGGATATGCTCTAAGGTTGATGGTCATGACATTACTTTCACTAAAGCTGATCTTGCTAGAATTTTGAGACTAGAAGGAGATGTCGGAGATGAAGTAAAAAGGTCTGCTGAGGAAGTGTATGGTGCACTGAGGACTGCTGGTTATGAGGGTCCAATGCCGGGTGAAAAGAAGATGGAGTTTGTAAAGTCTTATCTGATCAAGGAGTGGAGATATATTGCCCACATGTTTATCATGTGTTTGGATCACAGGAAAGGGGGGACAGATGGTCTGAATCTTGATTGGGCAAGGGCAATGGTATTGTTTTGCAAAGGGCTGAAGGCAAATCTGGCCAAATTAATCTTCAACTATATGTTAGAGAACATTCACGCTACAAAAAGGATAAATGGCTATTGTATCCTCGGTTTGTGCAGATGATCCTCAACGACAAAAAGCCTGATTTGCCAGTCGTTGGTGAAACTCTGAAGATTTGGTCCATGCATTCGAGAATCTTCGGCGACTGCAAATCTGTACGATCAGACTTTGTTGGAAGAACATCATACTTATGGGAAAATATGTACCCAGCTGACAGATGGGTACATATTCAGAGACTGATTGAGATTGAAAGAAAGAGAGTGAGAGAGAATGTTGAGGTTGTAGAAAAGAAGTTAAGGAAGAGAAAACAGTATGCTAAGGAAAAGGATTACTCTTTGGATAAAGAAATTGATGAAGTTCAGGCTGAATTGGATGCTGAAAGGAATCGGAAAACTGTGAGGAAATCTGATGCTTCGGGTGAATCTGAAAGGATAACTAAGCAGAAGCATGAAGTTCCGTTAGCAACTGCTGAAACAATTACTGGTTTAAAGGCTGAGCTGGAAAGTTTAAAGGTTAAATATTCTGATTTGGAGAAGCGAGACAAAGAAAAGGAGGATGTGATAAAAGGTATGGTTAGGATGGTAAAGGACCAGCAATGTCTATTGGTTCGGGTATTCAAGGAGTTGAACAGTTTAAAAGAAAAGGATGGGTCTTATCCGGCAATGTCCGAACAGGAACTGACTGGCTTAACGAATGCTGCAAAGTATCCGTTAATGCATTATGGGGTTGAAGCTGAAACACAAATGAAGGATGCCGAAGATGTTTTCGATGAGGATATGGGGATCGATCTGAATGCATTCTCTGGGCCAGAGGTTGTTGTTGATACAAAGGTAAATGTTGAAGAAGATGTGGAGGATGATCCGGAAGATGAGCCCGAGATGTACAATGTTGAAGATAGGGTTGTCACATACTTATTTTAGCACATCGATCTTGACAAATCTGAATGGTTCAAGAAAGATGATGCTGTCATTCCTGAAATCCCTATCTTTCTATTGGTCCAATAGATCGATAATCCGTGCTATATATGATATAGATCTAATCACAATCAATTGATACCACTAGATCTAGTATCAATTGAGTGTGATTTGTGACCAAAACCCACACAAACCATTATAACCCATTGGTGATAATATAATTAAGAAGATTAGTAGAAGAAGATGAATTAGACAATTGCAACAAAGATATAACAGATCCAATTCCTTGCAAACAATCAGTAAGGTTCGAACTCAGTATCAAAAGGTAAATTGTATTCAATTAAGATCCAAAGAGTTGTGTACAAAATGCCTAAACAAAACTATATATACAGATCATAGTGTCGCAGGCAGTGTCGCAGCCGCGACACTGCCTGATCGCTAAGCAAGGACAAGCTGCATGCGACACTATAGTGTCGCATGCAGTGTCGCAAAAACCTGCATAAAACAAACAAAATAAAGGCTAAAACTAACTATTACAAAGGAAACGAAATACAACTAAAACTATTAGAAAGTAAAACAAATACGAATAACAACATGGTGAAGTACCACCCTACATGTGGTCAACAATACTCCCCCTAGGGAGGTACTTCACCTGTTGGGTCTCCTTCTTCAGCTCCAGCTTTCGCAGCTTCAAACATTTCGGTCAATTCACGAACGTCTTCATTTAACTCCGCTTGTTTTTGAATTTTTTCTGTAAGCTCCTTTACTTCTGCTTGTATTCCTCGAGCCCTATTTGCTACCCTCTCGAACAAAGCAGCTTCTTTTCTTGTGTCAGCTCCGGCTCCAACTCTAATCGGATTCTCGCATAAAATCTTTAGATCCTCATCCGAAAAGCCAAACACCTCCATTGGATCAAACATCCTCCATTCAGATCCATAACAAAAATGACTTTTTAGGACCTTTTGTGTGGGACACTTGTAAAAGATGGTCCTAAAAAGCTAATTAATAAGACGAATGAAATCTTGGGGTCCTTTTATAATATACTCTACTTAATCAGTGTCCTAAAAAATTATTTAATTGGATGGATGCCTTTTTGGGGTCCTATAATCATATAACTTAATAAGACACTTTGAATGTAGATCTTAATAATGTAATTTATAAGACATGAAGTTGTTGGTGTCCCATTATGTGGTAATGTAATAGGACACCGGATTAAAGGAGGTCCTATTATAACATTACTTAATAGGACACCTTATAGTTGAGTCTTAAGTGTTCAGTGTTATAGGACCCTTTCTAGTTGAAGTCATATTAGAACACGAGTTAATAGGACACTTGACGCTTGAGTATTATAACTTTAACCTTTATAGGACGCTTAATAATTGTGGTTTTATAATAACACATCATAATAGGACACTCGATATTTAAGTCATAAAACATCAGTTTTATAGGACGCTTATTTGCTATAGTTTTAATATAACATAGCTTAATAGGACACTTGACATTTGGGTTTTTGTAACTTAAACCTTTATAGTACGCTTATTCATTGCAGTTTTATAATAACACATTCTAATAGGACACCTGATATTTGAATCATAAAACCTCAGTTTTGTAGGACGCTTATTTGCTAGAGTTTTAATATAATATAGATTAATAGAACACTTGACACTTGAGTTTATAAATTTAACCTTTATAGAACGCTTATTCATTGTCGCATTATTATAATACATCATGATAAAACACTTAATATTCACTTCATAAGATGTTCAAAAAGAAGAAAAAAAGTTATTCTTGAAGCTTTTAATAATATATAATAAAACTAGTTTTTACCAGGTGTGTTGCGCCACGCCAGGTTTATTACCAACAACATAGACCGCTCAAATCTAAACTTCAGCTCATCTATCATTTTGCACTACTTGTAAATTCAAGGTTAACACCGTTAACTCATTTTCATGCTTTTCTATTAAAATGTCTATTATAAACTGCTCTCTTGTTCACAAACTAAGTTATATAAAGTTCGAGGTTCGTGTGGTAGTTTAGTAATTTAGTTTAATAACATTTTAGCTTATATAAACATACTATCTAAGTTAAAGGCTGCAAAGTGTAAATTTTAAAATTATTACCCAAACCTAATCCCACCTTCACCCGTCTTCTGTTCTTCATCACATAACACACAACACTGACGCAATTCCATCTCTGAGCCGACCAATCACCACAGTACCACCCGCATCCATCTATCTCGTCCCTGTCGAGACCAGAATCTGAAGCACCAGCCCCCACCATCGCCACCATGTCTTCTATTTGTTTCCATCTCCAATCGATCTCTCTCTCTTTCTCCGGTAAGTTCTGAATCAAGCTTTCAATTAAGGGTTTTAGGGTTCGATTTGATCAAACGTATGTTATGTATGTGTGTTTTGTTTCTGTGTAATCTTAATGTATATGTATATGTATTAAAACAACCTCATTTGTATGTGGGTATGCGTAGACAAAACAACAGAAATATGAATTGTCTATATGTATATCAGAATGTATATGTGTGTAATGCAGCAGCAGCTATGTGTGTATTAAGTAGAATTAGCGACAACATGTGTATGGTTATTGTATGTATGATCGCAACAGCAGTAGCAAAATATATATGTATGGTCTCGTGTGTATATATATTTATGTACAACGTGTGTGTACAACAATTTGGGTATGCATAGAGCGTTGAATGTATGTTATGAACAACAATAACTGTATTAAGATTTGTGTGTGTAGATGTATACTTGTATGCATAGATGTATATAAGTAAGGGAACAGTAGATTAAGCATATGTATGTATGTATATTGTCTGTCACTAATGGATTTTAATTCATTTGCAATTGGTGTTTGTGTTTAATTTGAAATTCCAATTGTGTGAAGCTTAGGAAGGTGCAATTGGTGTTGGTTTTTAGTTTGAAATTCTAATTGAGTGAAGTAAATTGTGTGTCACTAATGGATTTTAATTCATGTGGTACATATAAATCAATGGCCATAATTCAGATAATGAGATTCTTAGCATGGACTAATAGACTATGCATCGGCGTTGCAAGATCTCATGGTTTAACATGGATATTGATGGTTATTACCATCTTTGTCATTTTTTACTACCTACGAATTACTCAGTATATTGTTCTAAACTATCCACTATAATCGGATTTTAATTTGGTTTTGATATTAAATGGTTTGTATGCAATAAATTATTTAAGCTGTTTTTTAACTAAGGTATAGCATGTGTATGTTCTATTATGTTCATTTGGTATGCATGTTTTCTTGGATTGTAATAGGGTTATTACTTATTTTATACGGATTGTAGTTGACTTATTCCTTACTGTTTGTTCTTTTCTTCTAGCAGGTTCTTTTGGTTGTGGCTGTAGCAAAATATCTACATTAAGGTTAGCTAAATTTCTATTTCCAGCTTTAGTTTAATAATTGGCATCTTTGTTTGAGTTTTGGTTTTTTAAAGTCATGTTTTTTCTTAAATTATGTATAAGTATGGTTGCTAATTTTGTTAAAGTTTAATTTTTGGGGTGCATACATGTTTTATTATGGGCACTAAACCTTGCTTATACTTTAAAGAACATGAGAAACAATTAGGATTTAGGTCTCTTCTTGATAGAGGTTTTGGATTTGCTGCGATGGCCACTTGTATTTACAACATTGTCATTTGGTAGATTTATGTGTTTGAACCGTTTTAAGTTTACGCAAAAGCGTAGTCAAATATAATTTTAGATATTCTCTATTCAGACCTTGTTTATATAAGTATGTTCTGAATGGTTTTTATATCACGACCCTTGATTTTGATAGCTTCTTGGCTGCATTTTTGGTTCATGGTTAACTTAGCTGCATATGGTTTAAATGGACTGACTAACGGGTTTAAAATGCTTCAAAGATTAGTAACTATATTGTGATGCAAAATGAAATGGTTTGTATGTGTCACTAAGAAACAGATATCCTCACCCTTGTAGTACACAGGTTCTAACCTAGTATAGAATGAATGATAACTTGTTGCACTACTTTTTGACGAATTATGAAAAGGACCTGGTCAGCTAATATGATTTGGATTCCAAAGTACATATGACTAGAGTTTGATAAATGTTTGTTGAACACTAAAATCTAGGTCGGAGATGAAGTTTTCCTTAAAAACATACTAAACTGTACCGAGACTGTAGCAAGAGGATGGGTGAAGAGCTTGGACCCAAATGATCTTGTTGGTGGTTTAGAGCTTGGACAAGGATGGTGTGAGGTAAATGTTCAAGTACCAATAAAAAAAGATGAAAATTTGGTGAGACCATATGGATTATTTTCCACAATTCAAGATTGTGTTGGTGCATCCATCGCATGGCCTTGTCCTTTCATCTCGGTATGTATTTTTAAAACTTGAGTTGTGAATAATTTAAATAACATGGAACTTAATGCTTATAAATGAGTGGTTTATTTGTAGGTCGTACGTGAGGACTGAGGACGCACTGATGACTTGGATTTTATGTTGATCGTTACACTCATTGCTTTTATTTTATTTGTTAAATGTTACAAGACTTTATGTTGAATAATATTTTAACTTTTTATGGTTAGTGGTTTTGTTAAGAACAAGCTTATTTAAAGTATAATGAAGTTTTATTTCTTTCATTGTTGATTTTATTCTTTTTATTGTTTAATTAAAACCATTATTTGGATCGATGTCTATAACCATATCGTAAAAACTGTGTGCGTGTATTATATGACTTGTTAGGACTTTAAATTTGTCATATTAACTTGTTAGAACATTGTATACGAAAAAAATAACAAGTTTTTTAGGACGCTGTTTGGGTACTTTATAGCGAGACATATATGCGACCATAATATTAATTGGTTTTATAATTTTTTTTGGGATATTAGGACCATTTTCTTGGTACCAAAATACCTGTAGTGTTATTTTATAAGGGTCGTATAAATTAATTTTTAAGGAAGCTTTTACGTGTATCATAAGATTAAAAGTAAGTAACCACATATTATAACATTGTAAAAGTGTCCTTATATGTTTTTATTAGGACGCTTTTTTGCTTGTTCATAGACATATTATACGACCATAAAATTGGTTTCATAATCTTATTTGAGATATTAGGACGCTTTTTAAGTTCCAGGACTTATTACGACCCCTTTACATAAAACGCTTTTACTATAGGTCCTATTAAATGAAAGGTCCCATAAAGTAGCATTATAGGACGCTTTTGTGCGTACTAAAAACCCAGTTTTGTTGTAGTATCCTTCACTCTAATCACAGCCTCCCCTGTCTGATTATCGTAAAACCATTTCTCGAAATCCAGTAGTCTCGACGGGCTTGGGTCCGGCACTCTTACCCTTAACACAGTCTTGATCGGCTTCATCTTCAACACAATTTTTCCTTTACCTGTCACCCAATCCAAATCTTTCTTTGATCTCTTCCTCTCCAGCTTATTATACCCAAAGCTAACAAAATTATCTTTTAATCCCGCCTGAATTTCCTCCTCCATAAGTTTTGCACGATCATTTAAATCTGCATTGATTAGTGGGAGAACCGCCAAACGCCTCAAATCCCATTTAGGAAGGGTTTTGAAGTGTTTGCGATTACTGATATAGCTGATCCCGCCCCCTCTTCTTTTAATCATGAATTTCTGTAGCTCCATATTATACTTCCAGCTGAATATTTTATTGTCTGTGTCTTTGGGGGTTGGGACATCCAGGTTTTGAAATAGAGGCGTGACGTATTCAGGTTCATCAACCTTCTTGAACCAATCTGATTTGTCTAATTCGAATACGTCACCCTCGGCTCCACTCCTCTGAGCCACATACACCATTTCTTTCTCGTCCACCTCGTAGAACTCGGGCTCTGAATCATAATCAATCAGTTGCACCTCCTCCTCTTCTTCATCGACTATCTTCATTTCAGCCTTCTTTAAATCCTCGGCTACCACCTCATCTCCTATTAAATCAGCATCAACATCGAAACAGAAATCATTAGTAATTTCTGCCTCTTTCTCAGATTTGCTTGCACCTGCACCGCTGAAACCAACAAAATATTTACGACTTTTGGCGACTTGTACCATCTCCTTCAAGGTTGAGTGTTTTCCAACATTAACCATCTCATTAATCTCATTCTCCGTCTCTACATTTCCAACTTTTACCTCCTTCTTTACTTCATTTAATTCTGTTAACAACTTCTTGATAAGAACTTGCTGATCCAAAACTATCCTCCTCAAATCATCCATCTCAGATTCTCGGTGTCTTTCCCTTTCCTCAGCATTCATCAACTTCGTTTTTATCATGCTTAGCTCATTAGCGAGCGATGTATTCACCCCACGAATCACATCCTCATCAAGTCCAGCAAATCCCTTCTTTTCCGGCTGCTTTGTAAATGTTTTTGGTACATCCTCAGATACTTCAGGCTGTTTCCCTTTCTCCCTTTTGATTCTGACATCAGTATCAGAATCAATCTTTGTTTTATCAGCAGCCTTCCTTTTCTTACCCTTTGTTTTGAAAATTTCGGCTTCAATTTCGTCGATTTGTTCTTCAAGTGGAACCGTCCTTTTTCCCACGAACTTCTTTCTCTTCTTCATGTCTTCTTTGATTTTATCTCGTAGCTCCACAAACCTCTTCTCCTCAGAAATCTTCAGTTTCTCAATGTAATCCCACCTATCGTCTGTATACATATTACGAAAAAGATATGTTATCTTTCCCGTAATATCATGTCTGGGTGCGGAGCAATCAGCAAAGATTCTAACATTCATCTTCATCAGCTTTAGAGGATCACCCAACTTCTGTAAACCCGGTTTCAGCTCATCAATAAAAATCTGGATAAATCTCGGGTACAACAACCATTTATCCTTTTTCTCAGCGGAGATATTCTCTAGCATATATTCGAATATCATTTGAGGGATATTCGCTTTGTCTCCCCTGCATAAGTTCAGCATCGCCCGAGCCCACTCAAAATTTAGACCATCAGTTCCCCCTTTCGATGGTCTAAGCAAACAATAATGACGTGGGCGATGAACCTCCATTCCCTCGACAGAAAGGTTTTTTTTATCTCCCGACGATCCAGATAATCAGTCCCTTCGTATCCCATCTCCGAAAATCCAGCATGTACATCCTCCAGGCTCAGTAACATTGGAGATCCAGCGTCACGTTCCATTCTCAGCATGCGAGCAATGGACTTTGCAGTGAGCAGAATATCCTCCCCTATAACCCTTGCTCTAATCTCAGCTGGTTTAGCATTGAGATTATATGTCGTAGATTCCCAAAAGTCTCGGACGTGCTGTTGATCAATAGTCACATTGAGATAAGCGACCACGTTCGACCGCTTGTCGAACTTCAACGGCTGCGGAGGCTCTTGCTCCATGATTGACCCTCAGACACAAAACGGAGATTTGTTAATTATAACGAAAAATAAAGATAAATAAAGAAAAAAAATAAATGAAAAAAAAGCTAAAATAATAAAAAAAATGCAGTGTCGCAAAGATGCGACACAGTAGTGTCGCCACAGTGTCGCAAGTTCATCGACATTGTAGTGTCGCAACAGCAAGAAATGAGCATCGACACTACAATGTCGCAACATCCCAAACTTCCGACACTACCAACAAGATATGGTCAGAATAACCTAGGTAGTGTCGCAACTAGGGTTTGAACTTTCGTTCAATGTCGCAATAAGAACACTAGTGTCGCATAAAACGTAAAAACCCAACAGTCAACAACATCAAAACCATATCAGATCAAAACCAAAATTCAATACAAGGCTAACGAAGGTTCGAATCATATAAGAGATAAAAACTTACCGGTTGGAATCAGCAAAAAACACTTAAAAAATGATGGATTTGAAGTAAGTATGTGCTTTAGGGTTTAGGGCCGTTTTAGTGTCGTGTGAAGAAAAGTTTGAATAATGAACCATTTGACCCATATCAGATGGATATGAAACAACAGACAGTGTCGCATGCCCGACACTATAGTGTCGCAAAGAGTATAGAGTCGCAGACACGACATTATAGTGTCGCATAACACAAAATTTTAAAATGCATTTTAAAAAAAAAGACAAATCTATTTGAAAATACATATATTTTAAAATAATGTCAGACCAAACAGATGTGAAAGAACCAATGTAACGACCCGTTTACATCACGAAACTTCAGAAAGAATCAACTCATTATAACAGAGTGAATCAAGAAGAAATCCGAAACGAGTTACTGGCAATCATCTAGAGGAAAAAGGATCTGCAGAGATTGTCAGTATGTTTGTCCACTTAAACCCATGCCTTCTTCTTTTCAAAAAACAACCTGTGACGATCTTATCATGTTTTGGTTCGATTTGAAGAAGCTCTGGCAACTTGGTTTCCACAGACATTGAGCAAAGTAACTTGTTTTGACCTCAAGACATATTGAGTTTAGATGATTCAGCAAGATTCTTGTAATTGTAAGGAACATAAATCCAGATCAAGTGATCAAGGAAAATGTATTTCGGGAGTGAAGTGGAGTGTAGGATAGATATCAAGCAATTAACATGATGTATAAACATTTGAGCTTTGCATAATATGGGTTTTACAGATGACCAGAGCTCCAGGTCTATACGGACGTATAACAGAGGAGATGATTATCTGTACATGCTGATGAGAGCTTCAGGTCTATATTTACATATAAAAGAGAAGATCATCACTCCAGGTCAATGCTTCCGCATAGCAGAGGAGATTAACACGAGAACAAAAAATTCTGAAGAGCTAACGAGAAGCGTCATTCAGGGCTGCGGCTAAGGGTGATTTGGGAAAGAATCAAGCATGAAACAAATACTCCCAGTCCATTTTTGTCAAAACTTATCACTTTGTGCAGGCCAAATGTCTGTGAAAATGCTCCTCATCACCGAGTTCTTTATGAATTTTAGTTTGATCACAGAGTTGAAGTCTAATAGTATTCAAGCTGAGCCTACTGACACATCAAAGCAGATCACTTTCCTCCTTTTGACGCCATCAACCCATAATAGAATTCCTGCAAGAAACAAATAGTATATAACATGAGATGAAGCAAAGCAAAATTATGAAATTTGTAGAATTTACTCCCCCAAAACTTTCAGTTTCGTAAAAACTGAAATTTTTCACAAATTTAAGAAAATATCAGATCAAACACATAAGAATGGCCGACATAATTAGAAAATATAAATAAGAAAAACAGATTTTTCTTTCAGTTTCACCCTTTTTTTAATAAAAAAGAATTAGAAAGAAATTAGACCAAGCATGTTGATTAATTCATAAAAGCGAGGTTTATCAAACGTTTTAGTGAATAAATCAGCCTTTTGATTTTTGGTATCGATCGATATGATATTGATAAACCCTTTTTCTTGTGCATCCCGAATGGCATGAATGCGTGTTTCAATGTGCTTTGTTCGGGTATGATGCGGATTCTTGGTAATTCCAATGGCTGCCTCATTATCGCAGAAGATCGGGGTATGCAAGAAATTGAAGCCATAATCCATCATTTGATGTTGTATCCACAGGACTTGACAACAGCAACTGGAGGCAGCAGTGTATTCAGCCTCGCCTGTAGATAGAGAAACGGTGGTCTGTTTCTTGCTCTGCCACGAAACTAGACACTCCCCCAGATACTGACAACCACCAGAAACCGATTTTCGATCAAGTTTGCATCCTCCATAGTCACTATCAGTAAACGCATGAAGATCAAAACTCCCCCCTTTTGGATACCACAAACCGAGACGTGGAGTTCCTTTTAGATAACGAAAGATACGCTTCACGGCTTTTTCATGTGACTCCTTTGGATTGGATTGATACCTCGAACAATATCCAACAGCAAAAGCTATGTCAGGACGGCTTGCGGTTAAGTACATTAACGATCCAATCATCGACCTGTAACGGTGAGCATCAACGGACTTCCCGGATTCGTCAGGAGTGAGACATGTCTGTGCAGTGAATGGAGACAGTTCAGAAGAACTGTCGTCCATCTTGTATTTGACCAAAATCTCCTGAATATATTTCTCCTGGTGAATAAGAATGCCATCGGGTTTTTGTACAACCTGTAATCTGAGAAAGAAGCACATCTCCCCCATCATGCTCATCTCAAATCTTTCTTTCATAACTTCCTCAAATTCTCTGCACAATTCGTCATTTGACGAGCCGAAAATGATATCATCTACATACACTTGAACTAAAAGAATATCATCATCAATTACTTTCTTGAACAGTGTCATGTCAATCGTTCCTCTTGTAAATCCTTTGCTCAACAAGTATTGTATCAGCGTTTCATACCATGCAAATGGATCGGCAGATAATTGCATGGAAATTCAACAGTCAGTTAGATGCTTATATGATAAAAAGGAGAGGTGGAGACATTTGTTATATCAAGAACCGAAAGCACTTTGCTACACTCCCAAGATGGGATCTACGTAGATTGGCTGAACTTCCTCTGCTGGGCAAGGAGGATAGTGGGAAAGCAAGTGCGTTTGAGGTTTCAATCAGAAGGGCTGCAGAAAACAACTTCATTGAATTTGGGTATCAAAAGCCAAAGAGAATGAGGCAGAAGAAAGACAAACACTGGGTTTCATGGAAAGGTAAGGTTGTGCTGAAGCTGAGTGCTCCAAAGATTATGAACCGGGTCAGAGTTCCGGATACTCAGCCACCTCGACTACAAGAACTTTTGAAATGGTTTTATGATAATAGCACTGGTGAAGCTATTATCAGACTTGAAGGGGAAGATCGTCCAGAAATCTGTTTATTTGACCCAATGGAGATCTTCTCCTTCTATGATGAAGATCTGAAGGTTTTATGTGAAAACAAGATCAAGCACGGGGCATGAGATGATACGAGAACTGAAGCCAACTTGTTTGTGAAGGTTGCGAATAAAGCCTGAGGGGTTCGTGTTGAGTTGAGGAAAGTCAATGAGAGGCTTAGAATGGCTGATGATCTGAACATGGATATGGGTGATTTATCTAAACAGTTAGATCAGTCGATTGTGCAGAGGTTTGAGAAGCCTGTTGAGGTTGAAGCGGATGTGCTCGGTGAGGAACAAATTGCTGATATTCAGGGGGAGACCACTGTTATTGATTTGACTGATATTGAAGTCACCGAAGCTCAGTTAGTTGATTCGTTTGTGGATTTGGGAGACAGTGATTAGGCCGGATCAGAAGACGTTACTAATCCATTGGCCGGTATTGAATCAAGGGCTGGAGCGTTCATTGAGCATTTGTGAAGCCGATAAAGACGGAGCTAAAACAGAAGACTTCCCCAGGTGAGGTCCAACCTAGGGGGAGTATTGATAGTACATGTATAGGTTGGACTCACCGGCATGTCGGTGTTACTTTGTTTTGTTATGTAATTAATAGTTTTTGTACTAGTGAACCTACAGGAGAATCTATAGATTCGCCCGGAATTCCTGATTAGTGTAGTCGTATAGATTAGTTCTGTCTGCGGGCGAATCTGTTTGTGCCCGGCGAAGCTGATAGGTTTGCTTGATAGATTCGCTGTCAGCGAATCTATCAGCGAACCTAAAGTTGCACTATATATTGTAATGTTTTCTCATTTCAATAGTAGTTTTTTGCAAGTTTATCAAACCCTAAATTGTGTGTGTGTGATGGCTAAGGTGCTCGGAGCTTATTATTATCATCTTTGTAGCTTGATTACCTCTGTTGTGTTGATTTGATCTTTGTTATTGTGTGTTAAGGGTATTTGGACTATGTTTCGTTGAATCTTAGTGAGTTTTGTTGTTTATTAATCATTATAGCACTGAAATCTCGATCTGATGGACCAACAGATATTACTAACTCACGTTCTAAATGGTTTCTAATGGGCCACACTAAAGAAATCAAGGAAACCAAGGAGTACGAGCTTACTGATTTTATTATTGAGATTTGAGCTGATTTGGTAAGTGATTCATGTTTGGACATAGAAACCAACCAACACTAGTCTGCTTCACTTTAATCATCAATATTGATTATCTTTCTTAAATTAAACAAAGAGATTTCAATATGTTAAGAATTATGGAACTTCTCTTAGGTTTATTAAAATTCCTTAACAATATAGTTATATTTTTTAACAAATATTTTTTATAGTTTCGAGTAGAGTAAGAAATGAAGGCGGAAAGGTCTTATTCTCAAAATAAGGAAGACCTATTGGTTAGAGTTGTTGGCCCCGAACACGGGGGGTGTTCACGGACTGTATCTCATCTCATAGGTAAAACTAAGGTTCATGGTGGATTATTTAAAAATGTCAACCATGATACCGAATCTAATGCACGACTCGAAACAATGCGACATGCCTCTAGTTATGGTTCCGATGCACGGGTCGAGTATCCACCTATCGAGGTAAAAATATTTTATATATTATAAGTTTTTTTTTCTTTGTGGTGTGTTTATATATGTAAAGAACAATTAATATAAGATCATTTGTTAAAAATATGTAATTTAACAAAAGAGATTGAAATCTACTTAAGTACTTTAACAAATGATCTTATATCAATTGTATTTAAAATGTTGAATGACGTTGCAGAGCCACACACCATGTGAGGTGTTAATGAATTTCGGAGACGATATGGTGACAGTGGCTTATGATGAGGTGTGGTCGCACGAGTTAAGTCAAATCCATTCTAGGCTAATAAGCAAAGGTTGTGTTAAGGTTTTTGTGGATGCTGTAAAGTATGAATATTGTAAATATAGTGTCTACAAAGTTACGAAGACAGATGAAGTAAAATGTGTTGAAGACATGACTTTGCAAATCGTTCTGTGGCCACGATATGCACTAAAGGTATATTATGTTATCTATTACATAATATTTCAGTAGCAACTTCTTATTTTATTCATTAAATGTAGATCGCCCCTGAATGGAATCGAGCCATGGGTCACAAAGTCGGAGAGTTGACTCGCCACTAATGCAAGATGAGGAGAATTCCTTTCATTCGGTTTATATACCGGACATGAATGCTCTCAATGGTGAATCGGAAGAAATGGATATGCATGATGTTAATAATGAGTTGGTAGCAACTATTGGAGGCCATCTTAGTGACTTGGTTAGTATTCAAGACTTTTTCATATAGATATCATGACTTGGTAATATCTTATATATTTCTAAGTACTAACATACCACATATAATCGTTTTTTAGCTTTACGATAATGACATGCTTGATAAGAATGGTGGAGGCACTTATACCAATTTGGTTAGTTTTCAAAACAATTATTTATTATACTTTAATATATATATATATATATATATATATATATATATATATATATGAATATGTATTCACTATGTATTTATGTGTGAGTGTATGTACTAATGTTTGAACATTTTAGTTACGCTCTGGGGTGCAACAAGTTCCTGTTGCCCAAACCCAACTCGCCTTTGAAGTAGAACCTGCTCTCGAAGCAGAACCAGCACATACTTGCCAACCTCTCCTCGTGTTTGATTTAGTAGATCCAGAGTTAGGTGCGGCTTTAAATAGAGTCAAAGATTCTCAAAATAAACAGTTTATAAAATTGTATGAGACTATATCAGAGGACGTTGGAGAGGAGTATGTATGTATGTATGTATGTATGTATGTATGTATGTATGTATGTATGTATGTATGTATGTATGTATGTATGTATGTATGTATGTATGTATGTATGTATGTATGTATGTATGTATGTACGTACGTACGTACGTACGTACGTATGCATGTATGTATGTATGTATGTATGTATGTATGTATGTATGTATGTATGTATGTATGTATGTATGTATGTATGTATGTATGTATGTATGTATGTATGTATGTATGTATGTATGTATGTATGTATGTATGTATGTATGTATGTATGTATGTATGTATGTATGTATGTATGTATGTATGTATGTATGTATGTATGTATGTATGTATGTATGCATGTATGTATGTATGTATGTATGTATGTATGTATGTATGTATGTATGTATGTATGTATGCATGTATGTATGCATGTATGTATGCATGTATGTATGCATGTATGTATGCATGTATGTATGCATGTATGTATGCATGTATGTATGCATGTATGTATGCATGTATGTATGCATGTATGTATGCATGTATGTATGCATGTATGTATGTATGTATGTATGTATGTATGTATGTATGTATGTATGTATGTATGTATGTATGTATGTATGTATGTATGTATGTATGTATGTATGTATGTATGTATGTATGTATGTATGTATGTATGTATGTATGTCTGTATGTATGTATGTATGTATGTATGTATGTATGTATGTAATACCCTTGTAAGTAAGGTGCAACAATGAAACGCTTGTCTTCATGATGTTGAGATATATAAAGTATATGTGTTTGGACATCATCCTCCTCAAGCATACACTTTTTAACATGAATTTTTTGCGGGTCTAAAAAGGCACATTGTGAATGACGCTCTTCAAAGAAATGCCTAAAATCAAGAATATATATACAAATGATAAAGTTAGTAAATATATATTTGTATCTAAAAATGTTAAGCAATATAAAAATAGTTTTTGCGACTTACATCGCAAACCAATGAAGGAGTGTACGATCCAACCAATCCCGAGATAATATTTGTGCCACCTCGACTAGTGGAATGGCCTCCGTATTTGGCTCGGGGTACATCCCATGAGGTGCAGTAACATGAACTGCATACTCCTCTCCAACGGCCTCTGATATAGTCTCATACAATTTTATAAACTGTTTATTTTGAGAATCTTTGACTCTTTTTAAAGCCACATCTAACTCTGGATCTACAAAATCAGACACGAGGAGAGGTTGGCAAGTATGTGCTGGTTCTGCTTTGAGAGCAGGTTCTACTTCAAAGGCGGGTTGGGTTTGGGCAACAGGAACTTGTTGCACCACATAGCGTAACTAAAAATGTTCAAACATTAGTACATACACTCACACATAAATACATAGTGAATACATATTCATATATATATATATATATATATATATAATGGAAAGTGAATATGAGGCTGTAACGCATCTAAGCTTACATGTGAAACACTCTAAAACTACGTAGTTTTGTTTAAATCAACATCAAAACTACAATTTCAATTAGTTTAGTTCAAATGATATCTCCTAAATTTAACATCAAAACTACAATTTTAAAAGTAATGCATGATTTTCGAATAGTATTCTTTGTTCGATCCATTCAAATCACATATTGATTTATATTTATATCACCATTTTAAAATAATAAAATTACTACATTCTCTTGATCCTATATGAATTTCCTTTCGGTTGGTTAAATACATTTTTTAAATGCAATGATTCATTTTGAATCAATAGATTACATCATATATATTGAAATATAGTATGCATATTATAATCGTAATTGTGAACCTAATAGACGAGAAAGATACGTGATAATAAGGGAGTAATCTAATAGAGTTAAGGAATTCTAGTTAAATCTAATGAATCTATTGGCTGAAACTACGTAGTTTTGATGTTGATTTATACAAAACTACGTAGTTTTAGAGTGTTTCGCATGTAAGCTTAGATGCGTTACAGCCTCATATTCACTTTCCCCATATATAATTTATATATTAAAGTATAATATATAATTGTTTTGAAAACTAACCAAATTGGTATAAGTGCCTCCACCATTCTCATCAAGCATGTCATCATCGTAAAGCTAAAAAACTATTATATGTGGTATGTTAGTACTTAGAAATATATAAGATATTACCAAGTCATGATATATCTATATGAAAAAGTCTTGAATACTAACCAAGTCACTAAGATGGCCTCCAATAGTTGCTACCAACTCATTATTAACATCATGCATATCCATTTCTTCCGATTCACCATTGAGAGCATTCATGTCCGGTATATAAACCGAATGAAAGGAATTCTCCTCATCTTGCTTTAGTGGCGAGTCAACTCTACGACTTTGTGACCCATGGCTCGATTCCATTCAGGGGCGAGCTACATTTAATGAATAAAATAAGAAGTTGCTATTGAAATATTATGTAATAGATAACAAAATATACCTTTAGTGCATATCGTGGCCACTGGACGATTTGCAAAGTCATGTCTTCAACACATTTTACTTCATCTGTCTTCGTAACTTTGTAGACACTAAATTTACAATTTTCATACTTTACGGCATCCACAGAAACCTTAACACAACCTTTGCTTATTGGCCTAGAATGGATTTGACTTAACTGGTGCTACCACACCTCACCATAAGCCACTGTCACCATATCGTCTCCGAAATTCATTAACAGCTCACATGGTGTGTGGCTCTGCAACGTCATTCAACATTTTAAATACAATTGATATAAGATCATTTGTTAAAGTACTTAAGTAGATTTCAATCTCTTTTTGTTAAAGTACATATTTTTAACAAATGATCTTATATTAATCGTTCTTTACATATATAAACACACCACAAAGAAAAAAAAACTTATAATATATAAAATATTTTTACCTCGATAGGTGGATACTCGACCCGTGCATCGGAACCATAACTAGAGCCATGTCGCATCGTTTCGAGTCGTGCATTCGATTCGGTATCATGGTTGACATTTTTAAATAATCCACCATGAACCTTAGTTTTACTATGAGATGAGATAAAGTCCGTGAACACCCCCCGTGTTCGGGTCCAACAACTCTAACCAATGGGTCTTCCTTATTTTGAATTGAGAATAAGACCCGTCCGCCTTCATTTCTTGCTCTACTCGAACCTATAAAAAATATTTGTTAAAAAATAAAAGTATACTGTTAAGGAATTTTAATAAACCTAAGAGAAGTTCCATAGTTCTTAACATGTTGAAATCTCTTTGTTTAATTTAAGAAAGATAATCAATGATGATTAAAGTGAAGCAGACTAGTGTTGGTTGGTTTCTATGTTCAAACATGAATCACTTACCAAATCAGCTCCAATCTCAATCACAAAATCAGTAAGCTCGTACTTCTTGGTTTCCTTGATTTCTTTAGTGTGGCCCATTAGAAACCATTTAGAACGTGAGTTAGTAATATCTTTGAGGTCCGGGTATTTAGCTACAAGTTGAGGCCAAATATTTTCTTTCCTTTCTTTAAAACCCACCCATCCACTCCGTCCTAAGCGAAGCACATTTTTGTTTGCAGCATTGGCAGCTTGAGCCTACGCGCTTTTCGCCTTCACAAAAGTCAACAACATTTTAACAAAAATATATAATAAACATCTAATAAATAATTCAAATATACCTTAAACTCATTGGTACTTTTTTGTGCTACAAAATCATTCCAATGATCACGATCAAGATATATATATTTATCACAAGCATTTTTCTTTAACTGCACAAATTTTCTGTTAAGCTTAGACCTCCAGTTGGTGCCAATTTTTTTTTGACCATTTCTTCCTAAAGTCCTTCGGTGCATCGGTTTCGATCATCCAATAAGCCTAACATTTATAAACAAGAAGTTTAATATACTATTTAGTTAATAAGTGTGCCGCATTTCTAATAAGTTAACATATAACATGTACCTTGGCTTGTAACCATAGTATGTCAAAATCTTCATTGGGAAAATTTGACATCGGAATATGATACGAAAAGTTATGTTTTAACTTATTAGAATACCACGTCTTAAACTTTTGGGTAGTCGGACCACATGGTTGGCCATCTTTAGTAAACTTTAACTCTTTTATCTTCCCTATTGGTATGTTCTTTGACATAGATGCTGGACCACGTTTTATTTTTGATGACGACATACCTTCACTTCAAATACAGTAATTTAGTTATAATAAAGACATCTAATTTAATTATATACTACATACATACATAACAGATACACACATATTCCACTGCTCTGACTACGTTCATCTGAATACCAATGTAGCAACTTTGCTTCTTTTTCATTTGAGAATAACCTTTTAAGTCTCGGTATAATAGGGAGATACCATAACATTTATGTTTATGTTCATGCTCGTTTCTATACAAGATACAATTATTTGGACATGCATGTATTCTTTGAACTTCCAATTCCATCGGACACATCAACTTTTTCGCCTGGTATGTTAAAATCGGTAACTCATTGTCTTCTGGAAATATATCCTTCAAAAGCTTTAATAGATTTGTGAAGCTTTTATCACTCCATCCGTTTTCTGACTTTAATTTAAACAACTTCAACACGACATCAAGTTTATTATGTTTAGAACCAGTATATAATGGTTTTTTTGCTTCTTGAAATAGTTGTTGTATTTTTTCTTGTTCGGCGTCACCCATATTAGTCTCCATGTCATGTAACATTTTAATATTGTAATTTTCAATGGATTCATTTGAATGTTCATCGTTATCAAGGTCTAATGAGTCGTTGTTGTATGTGCTATCATTAATTTGTAAAGTGGTCGACAACGTACTAAACTCAAGTATTGATTCTCCATGTTCATACCAACAACAATATCCATGCATAAATCCATATCGCAACAAATGAAACTCTATTTCGTTCGTACCATTAAAATAATTAAAGGTTTTACAAACGGAACAAGGGCAACAAATTGACCGTCTTCCTGTTTTCAAACGATTTTCTTCGGCAGCCTTTTTAAAACTTCGAACACCCTTTGCAAAAATTTTAGATGAACGCGAAGTTTTGTACATCCAGGTCTCACGATCCATCTGAAAAAGACAAACAAAAAAAAATGATATAAATGTACGTATGTAAATCGTTGCTATAAGGTGGTGGATCCTAACCCACTTTTTGAATATTTTATCTCATATGTATACATTTTAACGTGTTGACTATTTAAGAAAAAATCAGCAGCATTTCTCCTTAACTCCCTAAGAATGCGTATAAAACACAAACCCGTAGGAGTATAGGAGAAAAACTGCCGATTTTTTCTTAAATAGTCAAACACGTTAAAATGTATACACGTCCTAATGAGATAAAATATTCAAAAAGCAGTCCCAAAGGGGACAATCCAAAATTTATCTCTATTAGATAAATTTTCGATGGGTATAAACTCTAAAAGGTTATATCCTTAAATATATAAACAATAATCATCCATAAATATAAATAAATCACATACATTATACATAAATACACACATAAATCTATTCAAACACACACACACACACACACACATATATACTTGACCTGATAATCATTCTTATTATACAAATTCTTAGACCCATCAATTTCTTAATATACAAGCAATTTGACCATTTTAAAGCCACTCATCTTCTTGATGCATCAATATTTTTATTTATAAAACATTAATAAGCCGCGCCTTATGATAACTTTAAGGCATGGGTGTGACAACCGCAGCTTCTGGCAGTTTTAAGGCGCGGGTACAACTATTGCTGCTAAATTAAAATTCTGTCATGCTATAAGCCGCGGTTTTATAACCCACCAGCACCTTATATCAATTACACCCGTCACATTTGCTCTCTTTTGTACTTGTGACATTGTTAGGTTCAAAAGTGGGTGGATTTTAATGTGGCGATGATGAAAATTTCAAAAAAACTTGTATCTTAGTTAGGTAAACATGGATGGCGAATAGTTTGATCCCTAGCTGTAACCAGTACCACAATGGTGACGATTTGGTTATATAATATGAGCTAATATGTAACTCTTATTAACATCAGTTTTAAATGCAAACCAGAAACGAAGAGAAAACTGATAAAAAAGGCTCGCGCAACTCGCAAGCCAGCGAATAAATCTAGTTAGATATAACTTTAATAGTGAATTTATCTACTGGCCCACGCGTTGCGTGAGCCTTTTTTATCGGTTTTCTCTTGATTTCTGGTCGGTATTTAAAAGTGATGCTAATATGATTTAAATATTGGCTCAGATTATAAAACCAAATTGTCACTGTTGAGATACAGGTTGCAAGTAGGGATCAACTATAAATTCGGCAACCATCATCCACGATAAACATCAACGTCAATTTAGCCTCGGTAACACTCACCGAAAGCTGAACATAGAAAAAAGAGAATGCTTGTGTAACGGCAGAAGAAGAGAGAGAGAATATGAAGTTTTATGACAACTATAAAATAACAAAATGGTATGGTGCAGTTATAAAGCATGAGCTATTCATCCAAGACAAACATACCAATGCACACACATCATCCCTTAATACCAATTATTAAACACTTGTGGTCAAAATAGGAAACAAAAATTGACACTATTCATCAACTTCCAAAATTATTAATGTATAATGTCGGTGAGACCGACACGTGCCACCACCTTATTCGCTAACACATTTTTTGTTTTCAATTTTTTATATACCCCCTACTTTACCATATTGACCCTAGTTTTGACTTATTATCATTTTGATCCATGATATCTCAGCAAATTTACACTTTGAGGCATTACTCCTCTTCGACATATTTACGACTTTGCTCCCCGGCTTTGACATCTATGTTTGGGTGTTTGTCCCCCTTTTAATATGTGACTTTACACCGTAACATACAAGACATGAAACGTGTTTGACGAAGTCACATACTAAAGACCTGGCCGCACGACCCAACTAGAGCATCATGTAACCCGATTCAATGTAGTTCCATCTAAATAACACCATAATATACCGATATTGAATTTGGATATCTAATATTCCTATAATATTAATAATACGTTGGACCACTATTTTCACCATAACATGGTGCATGTGTGCATAAGTGAAATTGTTGTGACTTTTTAGGGACAATTCAATACTTAGTTGGTATGTGGATATCCACACATGAATCGGCAGAGTTACCTCCAAGCAACCGGAATAAATGATAAAGTAAAGTAATAAAAAGGAACCGTTGTCAGAACCACTACTTAGTATCACTGTCACTAGCCGCTAAGGTTAAGAGAATCGACCAACTTAAACTTTAGTGCTCTAGAGATACCAGTGAGAGTTCTAAGTTAGAGCCAACATAGACATGGCCGGAGTTGATCAGACATTTCTCCCTAAGGGTTTTACCACATAGACATGGCCGGAGTTGATCGAACATGTCTCCCTAACTCAAAAATCACAATCGTAAAACTATACTTGACTCATACACACATAACCAATGTAAAATCAAAACATACTTATATTAAAATAACCTAAGCAGTTAATGCGGAAAAATATCGGTTATCGGCCAAGGACAGATATTTGAGATATCGGTTATCTCGGTGGGATATCGGTGAGATATCGGTAACTAAAATATCAAGCATAAATTTATATATGTATATATTAGATAATTAATACTTAGAAAGTCTAAGTCATAACCCAAATAATGTGCTACAAATGAAATATATAAACCTAGAGGGACTAAAATATAGATAGATGAAAACATGTAGTAGAACTATCTTATAAGTTAGTGCTGAAATTGTAACAATGAAAACTAGAGGGTATAAAGTGATAAAAAAGAAAAGTCAACTAAAACCCTAAAATTTAAACACTATATCATCACCGCTCTCCTTCTTGGCCATATTCTTGGCCGCTCTTCTTCTTCTTCACATCAGAGCAGAGTCTCTGCTTGCTCCGGCAATGCATTCCGGCGAAAACAAAAAGCATTCGTGGCTGCTTCTCGACAAAAAAACACGCAAAATCGAGAATCTCGGCGATGTTACCGATATTTTGAAATAAAAATCTCGGTGATATATCGGTAATATCGGTCGATATTCTCGGCACCGATATCTTGTATTGATATTTGTACCGATATTCTCATAGAGTACCGATTACCGAGATATCGGTGAGATCTCACCGAGATCTCACCCAGAATAACTACATAGAAAATAACAAAACATAAAGTGATCTCACCCAATTAGATCAATGTAATAGATTATAATGAAACACATATGTAATAACCATTTATATAACTCATGAACAAGATGAGATTGAGCAAAGAGCAAGTTTAGGTGAAGACGGCTTTAGTTAGACTGTAAAGTTCCAAAAGTGCATTAAGAAGATTCCCAATGGGAACGCCACCTATGATTTCCATTCATTGATCTATTAAAAAATCTAATAAGCTTCACAGGTTAGACTGTAAATGACCCAATATTAAAGATGTTAAAGTGCTTCCTTGTATGTCTTGATGAGGGTAGAGATCTCAATATATTTGAGTGCAGATCATATACTTGACATACTTTAAATAACCAAAACATGATTAATGTTGTCAGGTGTTTGAAAAAGTAAGTATGTTTGAGTTAAATGCATACCTTCATTATGTATCATGTCTATGACTATTCAAAACTTTCTTTTATTTTGTGTGATGATGATTTTCTAGGATGAACTCATTGAAAATGTTAGATTCACAGATGTAAAGATAAAAAACATTGAAAACTTCAAAATCATCAAAAAGATTGTCATTTTTATGTTTTGTATGTTTTGGTAGTTTAACAAGTGTTAATGATGTAGGTGCGAAAATTCAAGCAATACCTCATTCAATAGAAGACTTAGTCTTTTGCAGATGATAAATTGCGCAATATTGTGTGAGTTTATCTATTTTAGATCTAAAAAGAGATTGCAAAAATGTAACAAGCTTACCCAAGAAAGAAGAGTTTGTAGCTGTTTCTAAAGCTAACAAAAAGATTAAAGATGTTCTTGAATCTAATTCCCTAAATAATGATCATCGTGTCAGCTTGCTGGGATATGAGAATCCTCCTCTCGGTGTCTCACATACACATTTACTCCCCACCATAGAAAGGATCGGTTAAGGGAGAATAATAGAAACAAAAGACTAATAATTTATTTACAGGTCCTTGTCTATACCCAGACTCTTTTAAGGCCATATCGTCAAGACCAAGGTGAATAAGTCAATTCTCACTAACTTCGTTTATGAGGTCGTTCGGATTAAAGAGCCTATTAGCACATACCAAATTTGAGTGGTTTTCACAGTGATGTCCTCCTATTAGCCTATATATATATATATATATATATATATATATATATATATATATATATATATATATATATATATATATATATATATATATATATATATATATATATATATATATATAAAAGAATTAACTAAAAACACTTAGTTTTAAATTTATAAAACAAGACAAACGAACTATTTCACACAGAATCGGCATTGGACCGGTCGAATGTAATACAGCTAAAGTAAGTCCGGGTGTCGACCCATAGACTCTATATACTACGTTACAATTAACTAAGTTAAGACTCACTAACTAGACACGACTTTGTAAAGTAAAGATTATCTAAAAAGGGGGGTTTTTGTGTAAAATGACTAAATTGCATAAAAAGTAAATGACTCAAAAGACGAAGTATGAAAATAGTGATTGAGATGAACCACCTAGACCCGGCTCCTCTATGTTTGCAATTATCACTTGAAAATGGACGCTTTGATTATGGAACTAGTAGCAAAAGATTTTCACTTGAAGACACCACAAATAAGACCATCGACCCTTTTCGAGAAGACACTTACGGGTTTATAGCAAGTTATTAACAAATACCAGTTTAGCAGTTAAACGCTCTCATGATTGTCCAACTAAAATATGACTAAGTGACCTTAAATGAATTCTAACCTCACAGTTTAAAACTCAAAGGCA
This sequence comes from Tagetes erecta, assembly GCA_030867185.1. Classification (NCBI taxonomy): domain Eukaryota; kingdom Viridiplantae; phylum Streptophyta; class Magnoliopsida; order Asterales; family Asteraceae; genus Tagetes; species Tagetes erecta. The sequence goes on along the minus strand of CM061490.1, from coordinate 72,758,788 downwards.
ATTCAATGCATTCAGTTGATTTATTAGACATGTTTGCTAAACAAAACCTAGACCAAATTCTCACGAATACCAAATCTTAGCAATCCAACAAACAAGACCTAATAATGAATCTAATCACCTCACGGATATCTTAGAAAAGCTAATACATTTTCATTAGGTTGGTTTCTATTATGTTTCCTATGGCTTTTAAGCATGCAATCACCATAACACTTTTCACAACAAAAAGTCAATGAACGTGAATTGAATCCTAATCTATGACATAGACCATCACCAAGCATTCAATGGCAACAATAATATTAACCAAACCAATTTCAATATACATACAACCATCAATCAAATTAAAGCATCAAACTTTTACTTAGAACATAAACAAACCATAATATAAAACGTCACAAATCCAAGTTTAAACGTTAACACAAATTCATCATGAGTCTAGGCGGCTTTAAAAGCTTAGGCTACCATGTTTAGAAAAAAAATAGCAAAAGTAATGTAGCAAAACATGGTAGAAAAAGAAAGAAACAAGGAATCGAAAACACACGATACGTTCAAGATGCAACCCTTGATCATACGAGCTTCCAACGCTCCGTTTTTGTCTTCGTAGCATTCAAAACACCTCCGATTAGCTGAAATTCGTCCTCCAATCAGTTTTTATAGTGAATTGGGCCAAAAAAACGTTGAAACAATCTGTCAAAAACGCGTCACCGCGTCGCGCAGTGACGAAACGAGCCTTGGATGCGTGGTACACGTCATCACACCCCCACCAGCAGCCTGGGCATGCCACGCCATGCGGTCAGGGTCCCCTTTGCGGCCGCGTCACGTGGTGAGGTCACCGGGTGCTCGGTTTCTTCGTTTTCGCGTACCAGCTTGCTTGTAACTCCGCTTCGCGTCCCGTTTTCGCCTACAGATTCGATTTTCGGCGAGCTTTTCATTTCTTTATCAACATGGGACCTAGGAAACACAAAAACATCAGTTGCATGTAAAACGCTAAAAAAACCGACTCCAAACGACTCAAAACGTAAATAAACTCAACACGAGATTTATGTATATTTAGAGCATTATCACACATCCCCACACTTAACATTTTTCGTCCCTGAAAAAGCATGCACATAGAATCTCAACTAATTAAGGTTTCAAAATTTAATTGCAGAATCAGAAACAAGAACCGAATTCAGATAAACAGTGGCGCGTTTACTTAAACACCCTAACACTAGCAAATTAAGTTTCCCCTTATTTTTAATTTAATTTTAATTAAATCATTTATCTACAAGGTCTCACACAAAGGAAAAATAAGTCAGCCCGATTAATTGTTGCTTGACGAGGCACATTATTAAACCACAAAGGTTTTCCTACCAGATAAACTAAACAACTTAACTAAATTAAAGACTAGTGTCATATTAGGATGAACATTGGATGGAAGATATTTATGGGCATAGACTGTTATTCTTCTTTTTTCTTTCATAAAACAAGATTACCTCACCCAAGAGTGTCATATCCAAGTCGCTATCCCGCAGATAGAGCACATAAGGTATTGGATCACTTGCCTTATATTTTTTTTCTCTTTTTTTTGTTTTTTTTTCATTTGATTTGGTTACTTTGAGCTCTTTTATTTTAGCAGCTACTTTGAGCGCTTTCAGTCTACACCATATGGACATTTATTTGCAGAAGCGCCACTTCTTTCACAAGAAGTGTGCTATAAATCCCAAAATGGCACTAACCCTTAACCTATTTAAGTTCTAAAGCCTAAACTGATGCCTAATTGTAACTTAGTTTAAGGCCTTCTTATTTCTCCTAAGATGATGACCCACAAGATTCAAGACAATTAATATTCAATTACTACACTTAGGGAAACCATCTCAGGTAGTTGGGTTACCAAATGTTTATCAAAATTCATCCTTTTTTAAAAACCACAACCAATTTGAAAGCCAAAATTAATTTATTATCATCTTCTATTTAAAAGTGCACGACTTAAACAAAGATATTTTTCAATTTTTTTGGATTTTTTAAGACAGTATATGACTCAAACAAACAACTAACGACTTAGAAATGACTATTTCCCATCCCCACACTTAAGTTCTACATTGTCCCTAATGTAGAAATCGAAAATATCTAAAAATAAAAGAAAAAATGCAAAAATGAAAAAGATAGAAAGGTGATATGGAAAAGTCTTAGCTGGTAATATGCAGAACGCGTATGCTCCAAGTCTTCATTCCAAACTTCAGTTTCGATCGTATAGCATTTCGGTCGCGATCGAGCTTCCACCGACACTCTCGAGCTCCTCCGCCATCTTCACAAATGCAAACTCACACGAATGGACATTGAGTATGGGTGAGAATGATTTAAACCTGCAAAAACAAAACAAGACTACCTGAGTGTAACACTGACTCGACATAACTAAAAATAAAATTAGATTAAGAAATAAACATAAGACAGAAATTAAACTATACAAACTCTATAAACCAATGAAAAACCTCCCCACACTTGAACTTAATCAAAAGATTTCTCTTTGATCTGGACCCTATCTAACCCGTTCAATTCCACGCGATCGACAAATACTTTTGGAAAGTTACAATTGAAATTGAAAAAAACTTTAAAAATGAGTTTAAATCCTTTAAACGGGTCAAACCACCAACATTTATACTTACCTAGAAAGAACCGAATGTATGGCATGTATCGTGAAGACTGGTCATGCTTGCACTTAAAGGTTTCTTCATCCTTGTAAACCATCTTCCGACCTGCAACAGTGTGCGCTCCCTCGGTTCTTTCCTTACTTTAAACTGAGATTTTGAGGATTCTTCATCATGTACTTCTTCCTTAGGCTCACTCAGTTCATGCTTTATCCCCACACTTGGCATTTGATTGTATAATAAGTCTTCAAGAATCTTCAAATCGCCAAGTGGGTCAAATTCTCCATCACCAAAAAGGCAGGTCCACCAGTTCATCAGCAAACTCATCCTCCCAAGATGGAACTGGTACCTCTTTCACATCTCCCTCATACTCAGATTCAACTTCTAATTCCTACACACCATCATCCTCAACAGACAAGCATGAAAAATTTAATGAACCCAATGACTCTAGTTCATCCTCAATTAAGTCAACTGATGCAGGAATATTAAAATCAAAAAGCTCAGATTGGAGTTCAGAAAAATTACCTGACTCAAGATCATGATGCATATCTTCACAATTGAATTCCCATTCATCTTCATCATCACTAGACGAATCATCTTGGACGGAAAAATCATAGATTCTGGCAGGTGGTAAGTCCTTCATACCTTTGACATTATATCTCTCAAGAATTTTTGGCTCTGTAGGTACCTCTAGTTGAACTATTTTATATTTTCCCAACTCCCCTATAATCAATCCATAAACTTCTAGAAGTTTTGATTTATCATCTGGAGTTAACTCATTCCAGCGATACAAAATCATATCCTGCACCATCTTAAACTGATCCCTGAGTTTTTGATAGTCACTATGTATAGGTTGGACCCACCGGCTTGTCGGTGTTACTTTTGTATGTAATTGTATGTCTTGTATTTGTTGTTGTTCTAGCGAACCTACGGGCGAATCTATAGATTCGCCCGCAGTTCATGTTATCTTTTGTATTAGGTGTCGACTGGGCGAATCTGCATGTGCCCAGCGAACCTGTGTTGGTTCGCCAGATAGATTCGCTACAGCGAATCTATCAGCGAACCTAACACTGCTATATATTGTAACCTTATCCTCATCTTAAGGGAACTTTTTGCACATCTTTAAACCAAGACTCTTATTCACTGATTGTGTTGTGTAATCGTTCATTTGAGGTGCTAGGAGCATATTCTACTTATCTTTGTAGCTTATTTGCCTCATTTGTGTTGTGTAATCTTGTTATTGGGTTTGTTTGGGTATTATACACTTTGTTGTTCAAGTCTTGGATATTTTGTTGTTAAACAAGTCAACATAGCACTGAAATCACGATCTTTATGGACCAACAATATGGTATCAGAGCCATAGTGCTCTTGATTGTTTGATTCTAGTGATTTTTATGTTGATTTTGGGGTTTTTGAGTCGAAACACTACTTGATTCTGTTCTAAGCTTGTTTTGGTGTTTTGGAGTTGTATTTTGCTCAAGTATCGTGTTATTTGGTCATAGGAAGCTTTTAAAACAAACGTGTGTGCAAATGGTCAAATTTTGAAGGTGTTCGGGTTGTTTTCGTACTGTTACAGGCTGTTTTGTTATCCAGCGAAACTATCTGTTCTTCCAGCGAATCTACGTGTTCATCCAGCGAATCTATTTCAAATTCTTGGACTGTTGGTTTGTGTTTGGGCTAGCGAATCTGATATTTCATCGAACGAAAGTTCACTGGTTTTGCTAATTGTGCAAGCGAAACTGCTGCCAAAATCAGGCGAGCGAAACTGTGCTTGCTTGTCAGCGAATCTGTCATCAGCGAATCTATCAGCGAATCTGCTGTGTTCTTTGAGCGAATCTAGCCAGCGAATCTGTTTGTCTTCAGCGAAACTATTATCTGTTCAAAGTTATGACTTCATCAACACTGAATATGAATGATCTGAATAGCGTTCAACCTAACAGGCCACCGAGGCTTGTTAGTGGTGAAAACTTTGAAGATTGGAAAAGATGTTTGAAAGCATTTTTCTACTACACGGACTACAACCAATGGGAATCTATAGTAAATGGTCCGCACGTGCCAACAACAGTTGAAGGAACCGTCACTTCAATAAACACAGATTCAAGTACTTTCACTGAAACAGATATCAAGTTACTTGATCGTGACAAGAAGGCACTAGGGGCATTGATACTCTGCTTGCATCAGGACATCTTCAACAGGTTTGCTGAACACACAACTACAAAAAGCTTGTATGATGCATTGTGTGAGTTTTATGATGGCAATGAGGATCTGAAACTGGATAGAAAAGCGCAAGCTGAAAAAGAATTCAACTCTTTCGTGGGGTACTCACAAGAGAACTTGACTGATATTACAAATCGATTCCTATCTGTGTCAAGTAATCTGAAGAAGTATGATGATAAGCTGGGCAATCATGAACAAGTTGCAAAACTGTTAGATTCTCTTCCTCCTCAGTGGAGTCTTCAAATCAAGCTGTTGAAACAAGAAAGAAACTTTCCTGACTACAAACTGATGGACGTTATAAACAAGCTGAAGTCTTTCGACCTTGATGTGAAGAGAAGAGAATATAATCAGTCAATGATGGTTCCAAACTTTCCTTCTCAAAATGCTGCACTTATTTCATCCGCTGCAAACTCATATATATACAGTGCTGCATCTAGAGGATCATCAAGTCATGTGCCTACTAAATCTGCTAGTGCACCTTCAAATGTTGGTTCAAGCTCAAATGCACCTGTCACCACTCAGATTCCATCTGACACCATGGCTTTATTTGGAATGTTTGTGCACAGTTATGAAGCTCTTGTTGCAGGTGAGTTAAAAGGGAAGGGTATGACTGTAGAAGATATGTATCAGGTGGATCCTGATGATCTGGAGGAAACAGACATCCAATGGCAGATGGCTATGCTCACTCTTCGTGCCAGACGATTCATGGAAAGAACCGGTAGAAGAAACTTTGGAAATCAGGGACAGAATAGTAAGCTGGGGTATGACAAGGGAAAGTTAAGATGCTATAACTGCAAACAATTGGGCCACTTCAAAAGGGAATGCCCTTTACCAATTGTTACTGAGCCAGTTAACTCTGCAAATCCAAGATCTGCTCCAAATCAAGAAAGGGTTGAGGAAGCAAAGTCAAAGAATGAAACTGCACTGCTCACCAACTTTGATTGGAGTGCAGAAATTGAAGAAACCAAGGAGGAGATTAATCATGCCCTTGTTGCTGAGATTGCTGAGATTGATGACAACGATATAAATTGCTTTGATCCATTCAAAGAATTTTATGGAAATGATGAGGAAGAGAAAGTGGAGAATGCTGATAAAGATCAATCAGATGTTATTGTTCAAGGACATCTGAATCATTCAGGGTTGGTTTGTGAAGCTGCTGTTAATGAAGTGAAGCATGAGGAGGAGTCAAAGCTTACTTTGGAAGAAATGATTGAGAAGGCAAGGCTAGATGCAGTTGATGAATTCAAAAGAAGCACTCCCTACTGCCAGTGTGATCGTGCTCTTGCTGCCGAAAAACTGGTAATTGGTCTTCCTTACGATGTTATTGAAGATATGTGTTCATCTGCTTGCAAAATTCGTTTAATTGGCATATACAAAGCTAACAAATTGTTAATGTCAAACGAAAACGAATTAAAAAGAACTATCAAAGAGCTTAAATTAAGTGAATCAAAATATTTTGTCAAATTAAGAGAAGCTTTAAAAGAAAATGAACACTTAAAAAGAACTCTTTTGGAAAAGAACTGTGAAATTAACTACTTGACTGAGCAAGTTACACTTGCTGAATTTGAAGCAAGAAAACTTAAGAACAAATTGCAGCAGTGGACTATATCTGGTATGAAAAGGGAGGAACTCTGCAAGAAACAAAGGGGGGCCAGAGTTAAGACGGGTTTGGGTCTTAGTAACAATGAAACATATGCATATCCTCCACCTAGTACTTTCTGTTACTCTCCTACACCTATTCCTCATCCCTCAAATGAGTTAATTCAAGAGATTATACAGAATGATACTGACAGTTCAATTGCAGGTTTAAGTGAAGTAAATCTTAAGGAGGTTAGAGAGGATTACGCATATGGTGGGAGTGTTGGGCTCGGTTGTTCTGGCAGTAGTGATTGCAGTAGTTCTGATTCCAAGAAGTCTTTTGAAGACATTAGTTTAATTAATTCTGTTTGTAGTAATGTGTCATATTCAGACAATTCCATGTTTAATAGTAATTTAGGGTGCTCTACTTCAAACCCTAATGTGTTGAATGATGATTTGATTGAAAATGTGTGTGTGAATGACAAAGACAAACTTTCAGGTCATGTCTCTGAAAGTCAAACCAAAACAAACTGTTTTCAAAAGTTCTTCACTCATCAAATTCCATCTTTCACACCAGTGAGAATTTCAAAACCAAAAGACAAGGAATCATCTTTTTCATACATTCTTAAACCAAAACCTGAATCTGATAAAGTTAAAGTCACAACTGTTAAGTTAAAAGAACTCTATGACACTTACAGTGACTGCAACTCTCAACTGTCAGAATGTGATGAGGAAATTGAAATGGATAAAATTCCTGTTAACAGAGTTTCAAAAACTGGTTTGAAGTCTCATTGTTTTAAATGTGGGAATACTGGTCATCCTGTTAAGCAATGCCCTAAGCTAATCCAAAACAGCTCAAGGCAAAAATCTTTCGGAAAAAGATTAAACACATTTGTAAATAATTTCTTTTGTAATTCTTCATCTGCTCCACCACCCAAGTACACAAAGGCTTGGGTGTCAATTTCAAAGGTCTAACTTTTCATTTCTTTTAATAAATGTCAGGAACATTCAAATGCCGTTGTAAATAGTCATTGGCATATTGACAGCGGATGTTCCAGACATATGACAGGGTTGAAGGACCTCCTGACTAACTATAGGATCATAAATGGCGGTTATGTTGCTTTTACGGGAGACAAGAAAGGTGGCAAGATGATTGGTCAAGGAGAAGTCTCAAATGGCTCACTTACTTTGGAAGACGTCAACTATGTTCCTGAACTGGCATTCAACCTTCTCAGTGTATCACAAATCTGTGATAAGAATATTCCAGTGATGTTTCTTCCAAATGAATGCTTATTCTTGAAGCCAGAGTTTACTATTCCTGAAGATATGGTGATCATGCGAGCTCCGAGACGAAATGATACCTATATGCTGAATATGGGATCACAGGAATCTAATTCCACCGTGACCTGTCTCCTGTCTAAAGCTTCATCTTTTGAATCGTTTCTGTGGCATAAACGTTTAGGGCACATTAATTTTAAAATTCTGAATAAATTGGTTAAGAACAATTTGGTTAGGGGTTTACCACTCAAAGACTTTTCAGTGGTTGAGAAATGTATGGCTTGTGCTAAAGGAAAACAGCACAAAAAGCCACATAAACTTAAAATTACAAATACCATCTCAGAACCCCTCGAATTGTTACATACTGATTTATTTGGTCCAATAAGTGTCAAATCTATTGCTAAAAAGTCTTATTGCTTGGTTGTCACAGATGATTACTCTAGGTACACCTGGGTGAGATTCATGGCAAACAAGAGTGAGACTGCCGAAGAGTTGATGAAGCTGATTCCACTAATCGAGGTTCTTGGAAAGAAAAAGGTTCAAGCCATCAGAAGCGATAACGGAACTGAATTCAGAAACCATATCTTCAACTCTTTCTGTGAACAACGGGGTATTCTCAGACAGTTTAGCGCCGCCCGTACACCACAACAAAATGGTGTTGCTGAAAGGAAGAATCGAACCCTTGTGGAGGCCGCTAGAACTATGCTGATTGAGTCAAAGCTTCCAATTATTTTCTGGGCTGAGGCAGTTAATTGTGCAGCTTATGTTCTGAACAGGGTACTGATTGTCAAGGAGAAGATGAAGACTTCATACCAACTGTTTCGAGGGATTAAGCCGCTGATTGATTTTTTGCGCCCCTTTGGATGTTCTTGCACTCTTTTGAATACTCAAGATCAGAAGACGAAGTTTGGTGCTGTCTCTGGTGAATGTTTCTTTGTGGGATACTCGAACACACAAAAGGCGTATCGTGTTTACAACAAGCGAACGCGGATTGTGCAAGAGTCCTACTATGTTGACTGGCAAGAGTCAAACACTACCAGTATTGGCAGTGAACCGGCATGGTTTTATGATTCCACCACTATTTTCAAATCATTTAATCTTCCTGACTCTGACGATGACGACATCATTCCACACACATCAGTTTCTATTTTCAATCATTCATCTACACCATCACAACCACAACCTTCAACATCAGCTACACAACTACCTCCCACTTCATTTGACATTCCATCACCTCTACCACCTCAAACTGCATCAGATATTCCATCCACATCTACTGCCATTCAATCATCTGCCACTAGTACAATTCCTCCAACATCATCTACACCTTCACAACCATCTAATCAAACACCCTCAACCGAACCAAATCCTTTATTCCTCAACACCGACTTTAAAACCTTGAAAAACCATCCTCACGATTATATCATTGGATCTATTACTGATGGTGTGCGAACTCGGAGTCAGAGTGGTTTGATTAATGAATGTCTTTATGCTGCCTTTCTGTCTCAAGTTGTTCCAAAGAATTATAAACAAGCACTTGAAGATCCAAGTTGGGTGGATGCCATGCAAATGGAGCTGCAGCAATTCAGGAAGCTTAAAGTTTGGGAACTGGTTGATCTTCCTCCTAACAAGTGTCCAATCGGCACTAAATGGGTTTTCCGAAACAAGCCAGATGATCGCGGTGTTGTAATTAGAAACAAGGCGAGACTGGTTGTTCAAGGATTTGCTCAAGAGGAGGGTATTGACTACACCGAAGTTTTTGCTCCAGTCGCTCGCCTGGAAGCCATCAGAATCTTTCTTGCTCATGCTGCGAACAAAAACTTTAAAGTTTATCAGATGGATGTGAAATGTGCATTTCTATATGGAGACATCGATGAGGAGATCTACGTGTGTCAACCACCGGGTTTCGAGGATCCAGATTTCCCGTCAAAGGTTTACAAGCTTGATAAATCCTTGTATGGGTTGCATCAAGCTCCACGGATCTGGTATGAAACTCTGACACAGTATCTTCTCAGCAAAGGTTTCTCTCGTGGGACTATAGATATGACATTGTTCAAGAAGGAGGTGAATGGCGAGCTACTGATCGTTCAAGTGTATGTTGATGATATCATTTTTGGTTCGACTAATGAAGGGTTGTGTAGAGAATTTGAGAAGGTGATGATGGATCGTTTTGAAATGACCATAATGGGGGAGATGTGTTTCTTCTTGGGGCTACAAGTGGAACAAAAGCCTGATGGCATTCTTATCCACCAAGAGAAATATATCAAAGAAATCCTCACGAAGTTTGGCATGGATGACTCTTCTCCAGAATTGATTCCTTTTACAGCTCAAACATGCCTTACTTCCGATGATAATGGGAATCCTGTGGATGCTCATCGGTACCGCTCGATGATCGGATCTCTCATGTATCTGACTGCAAGCCGTCCAGATATAACATTTGCCGTGTGCTACTGTGCTCGTTTCCAAGCCAATCCAAAAGAATCACATGAAAAAGCTGTTAAACGAATTTTTCGTTACCTTAAGGGTTCCTCTCGTTTGGGACTTTGGTACCCAAAAGGTAGGAACTTTGATTTACATGCCTTTTCTGATAGTGATCATGCTGGCTGCAGGATTAACAGAAAATCAGTCACTGGCGGATGTCAATACCTTGGAGAATGTCTTGTTTCCTGGCAAAGCAAGAAGCAAACAACCGTCTCTCTGTCCACAGGAGAAGCAGAATACATTGCTGCTTCAAGTTGCTGTTGCCAAGTGCTGTGGATTCAACATCAGATGATGGATTATGGCATCAACTTTCTTCATACGCCACTCTTTTGTGATAATGAAGCTGCTGTTGGAATTGCCAAGAATCCTATTCATCACACTCGCACCAAGCACATTGAAACAAGAATTCATGCAATCAGGGATGCACAGGAAAAGGGGTTTATTGATATTATTCCTATTGAAACTCGAAAGCAAAAAGCTGATCTTTTCACAAAAACTTTTGACAAACCACGTTTTTATGAACTGATCTCCATGCTGGGACTTATATCTTTTTGAAAACCTTTTTTTTTTCTGTGAGAATCCATTTGTAAATATGTAAATAATCTTTTCTTCTTCTTCTTTGAAAAATCCGTGGGTCACTCGCTTCATCGCTCCGTTACTTTATTTTATCTTTATTTTCTTTTATTTCTTTCTATCTTTCTTTTATTCTGTATATATATATATTAAGAAAATCTGAAAAACTAAAATTTCTTATTTGATAGCTACAATATAGCAATTTTGGGGGAGATATAAAAGATTAACTATTTATAGTTTTTCAAATTTTGCTATTTCAGGATCTCCATTTTGATTGATGTTGAAGGGACGTTGAAGGAGGTCAGAAGCATTGCGTTTGGGATATGTCAGATAGGCTCAGCCCGAAAACAAAGTAAACATTGATTGTGCAGCCAAACATAACGTTCAAGATCTCGACAACAAGGATCATCTCCTTGACATGATCGGATTGCACAAAGATAAGGGTTCTGTCAAAAATGGGTTGAGAGCGTCAAATCTTTGCCTTGATTTCCCTAAACATCCCAAATCACCCTCGCCCTATCCCCGAATCGAGTTTCTAGTATGCAAAACAAATAAAATAAAAAGCTGCTAGTGATGCTCTTCGGAAAAGCCTCTGAGTGAGTTACTTGTTAACTCCTCAGAACGTATTGAGTCAAAGTGCTTAACTCCTCTGCTATATGAAAGTATTGACCTGGAGTTGGTGGATCTTCTCTGCTATACGGAAGTATTGACCTGAAGATTCACCGAGCATGCTCAAATGTTTATCTCCTCTGTTATACGTCGGTATAGACCTGGAGCTCTGAACTATTTGAGTTTCCCAAATAATAAGTCGCATTGTGTTCAATAGAATCAATTGCTGACAAGCTCCACTCACAAAGAAAAGATGCAAAAATTGCACAAGTGTCAAAAGAAGCAAATGCATCGATCAACATTCAAAAGTTGATCATTGAAATTCAAGCAAAGTCAATCGTATTGCTCAGATATACCCTGATGACAGAACTTGTTCTTTTTACCTTGATGTCTGTGGGGACCAAGTTGTCTGAGCTTCTTCAATCAAACCAAAAACATGATAAAAGAAGCTGCTGATCTCTTGTTGAAAGGACTAAGGCATGGGTTTAAATGGACAAACATATCTGCAATCCCGCCAATCGATGATTCTCCGGATTCTGCTCAAATCATCATGAAAAATATATATCCTTATTAGCGTCTAAAATTCCTTTTTGTTATTTTTTATCATTTTATTTTTAACTCCTATCTTGCTTTTATTAGTATTTTTAGTATTTTTAGGATTATATTTGTTTATGTTCATTTTTGGAGCGTTGAAATCGTGGGACGTTTTCACGAATTTACAAAGAATTTAAAATTTGAGAAAAACCAAAAATATTTTAATTTGTGTGCGAGCGAACCTGCTAGCGAACCTATAGGTTCGCCCGAATCTCAGGTTCGCCCGCAACCTTTTTTGCACCGCGCCGAAGGCCGTTTTGACTCTTGGTCTTCTGGCGAATCTAAAGTTCGCTGGTCTGTCTGCCAGCGAACCTGTGTATGTATATATATACAGTGACAGCGAAATATCTCACACTTTCGCTGTCAACTGTACTGTAGCAGACTTTTCAAAATCCAAACCACAAACGTTCGATTCTCACTTCAACCGACTTTTTTTACACATTAAACAACACTATAGTGTCTGGTATGTGATCGATTTCATCTTCATCTTAATCTCTGTTTAAACCCCTAATCGCACTCTAAACTTGCTTAAATCTGTTGACGTGTGATTGTATGTAAATGACATGACTGATTTGGTGTTGGATTTTAGGGATTTACTTCATAATAGCCTCGTTAAATGTTTATATTACTTGTTCGTTGCTTTGATTGCTTGATTTTTGATGTTTTGTCTGTGATTCTGGCCGTTTTTCAAAAACAAGGGTTTCCAGCGAACCTATATGTTCGTCTGGCGAAACTGAACGAAAGTTCAAAACTTCGAGCGAACCTATGTCGTTATGCTGTCCGCGCAACAACATAGATTCGCCCGACTGTTGCTAGCGAACCTATACATTCGCTCGACCAAAATGACTGATTTTTCATGTCAGCGAATTTATAGGTTCAGGTGCCAAAATCTCAGGTTCGCTATATCAGCGAATCTAAATTCCAGCGAACCTATTAACTGTTTCTCAAATTTTCGTTTCTGATCAATCTCCGTTTATTTTTCAGGCACAATGTCGACATTATTCTTCGAAAGAAAGCACAACATGTGTGCTTTGCTTGATGAGAAGCATGAAAAGGCCTGCAGCTATAGAGATTCTATCAAATGGCTGAAGTCGTCTCATATACATCACGCCATATCTCACTCACCCACTATATATGAGCTGCATATTCGGGATTTCTGGAGAACTGCGGTCATGAACGTGTCGGTACAGCCATCACGAATATGTGCCAAAGTCAGTGGATTTGACTTAGAATTCACAGAGGCTGATCTAGCTAGGATTTTGAGGCTAGAGGATGATGTTGGGGACGAAGTGATGATGTCTGCTGAAGAGGTTTATGGAGCTTTTAGGACCGCTGGTTATGAGGGTCCAATGCCCGGTGAGAAGAAAATGGAGTTCGTAAAGTCCTATCTGATCCAGGAGTGGAGGTACATCGCACACGTGTTTATTATGTGCCTGGATCATAGGAAAGGGGGTACGGACGGGCTGAACTTAGACTGGGCACGCGCTATGATGCTGTTTTGCCGAGGGCAAAAAGCCAATCTTGCGAAGCTGATCTTCAACTATCTACTCGAGAACATCCATGCCACCAAAGGGGCTAAGTGGTTGATGTACCCCAGATTCATTCAGATGATTCTGAATGACAAACTGCCAAATCTGCCGGTGGTGGGTGCAGAACTAAAGATCTGGGAGATGCACTCAAGGATCTTCAAAGACTGTAAGGCGGTGAGATCGGATTGTGTCGGTAGGACGTCATATCTGTGGGAGAACATGTACCCAGCAGACAGATGGATACAGATTCAGCGATTAATGGAGTCAGAGCGAAAACGTGGCGGTGAGAATATTGAAGAGGTTGAGAAAAGAATAAAGAAGAGGAAGGCGTACGCAAAGGAGAAAGACTATTCATTTGATCGAGAAGTTTATGAAATCCAGGCAGAGATCGATGCTGGTAGGGAACAGCGAACGAAGAAAAGGTCTGATGCACATGCCGAAGGGTCAAAGAAAGCAAGGCACGATACAGGGGGTACATCTGCTGAGTCTGGTAGTGAATTAAAGGGTCAGATTGAGAGTTTGAGGGGAGAACTGGTGGAGCTGAAAGGCAGGTATGAAGAACTGGAAAAACAGGATGCTGAGAAATCAACCGTTATATATGAGATGGGTAGAATGATGAAGGATCAGCAATGTTTGATGGTGAGGATTTTCAAGGAGTTAAACAGTTTGAAGGAAAAGGTAGGGACTGAACCTGCGATGACTGAAGCCGAACTGAACTCCTTAACGGATGCTGCAAAGTATCCGTTAATGGATGTTGATTTTGGAGATAAAGGAAAGGGCAAAGCAGTCGATGAAGAGTTTGACGAGGAAATGGGGATTGATTTGGATGTTTTCGAAGGAGAAGAAGTGGTCGGAGGATCTGGTAAGGATTACACTTTGATAGATGAACCAGAGTTGGACGTAGATGCAGATAGTGAGGAAGATCTGGATGACGAGCCCGTTGAGCACGTTGAGCTAGATAAGTCAGAGTGGTTTAGGAAGGAAGAAGAAGCTGTACCTGAGGTGCCGATATTTCAACATTTGGATGAACCCAACACCAAACAGTTAGATAGGTAGGTCATAGCATGGAAGTATAATAGTTTGGTGGATGCTTATATGATTAAAAGAAGGGGCGGTGACATTACGTATATCAAGAACAGGAAGCACTTCGCCACCTTACCAAGATGGGACTTGCGTAGGCTGGCAGAGCTACCATTATTGGGGAAAGAAGAAAGCGGAAGGGCTTGTGCGTTCGAAGTTACAATCCAGGAGGCTGCAAAGACTAATTTTGTTGACTTTGGGTACCAAAAGCCTAGGAGGATGAGACAGAAGAAAGATAGGCACTGGATCTCGTGGAAGGGAAAGATTGTGTTGAAGATTGAGGCTCCGAAGACAATGACCAGGGTTAGGGTTCCTGACACTCAGCCACCCAGGCTGCAGGATTTCTTTAAATGGTTTTACGATAACAGCACGGGTGAAGCTATTATCAGATTAAAAGGGGAAGATCGTCCTGAAATCAGATTGTTCGACCCAATGGAGATCTTTTCTTTCTGTGATGAGGATCTGAGAGTGTTGTGCGAGAACATGATAAAACACGGGGCTGGAGATGATACTGCTACTGAAGCGAACCTGTTTGTGAAGGTCGCAAACAAAGCCCGAGGAATCCGTGCAGAATTGAGATTGGTGAATGACAGATTGAGGAAAACTGATGATCAGCGAATGGAGATGGATGACCTATCAAGACAGCTGGATCAAACCATTGAAAGGAGATTCGAGAAACCGGTGCAGGTGATAGACTTGGAGGTTATGGGACAGGAGCATACCGTAGAAACTCAGGCGGAGACAACAGTTCAACATATGCCTGATACTGAGGTCGCAGATACAGAGTTTGTGGAATCGATGCTGAATTTGAGTGAAGATGAGGCCGGATCAGAAGATGTTACAAATCCTTTGGCCGGAATTGAAGACAAGGCAGGAGCGTACGTTGAATATCTTTGAAGCCAAGATCAAGACGGAGCTAAATTAGAAGACTTCCCCAGGTGAGGTCCAACCTAGGGGGAGTATTGATAGTCACTATGTATAGGTTGGACCCACCGGCTTGTCGGTGTTACTTTTGTATGTAATTGTATGTCTTGTATTTGTTGTTGTTCTAGCGAACCTACGGGCGAATCTATAGATTCGCCCGCAGTTCATGTTATCTTTTGTATTAGGTGTCGACTGGGCGAATCTGCATGTGCCCAGCGAACCTGTGTTGGTTCGCCAGATAGATTCGCTACAGCGAATCTATCAGCGAACCTAACACTGCTATATATTGTAACCTTATCCTCATCTTAAGGGAACTTTTTGCACATCTTTAAACCAAGACTCTTATTCACTGATTGTGTTGTGTAATCGTTCATTTGAGGTGCTAGGAGCATATTCTACTTATCTTTGTAGCTTATTTGCCTCATTTGTGTTGTGTAATCTTGTTATTGGGTTTGTTTGGGTATTATACACTTTGTTGTTCAAGTCTTGGATATTTTGTTGTTAAACAAGTCAACATAGCACTGAAATCACGATCTTTATGGACCAACAGTTTTTCTTCCTCCTCTCTTCTCTTCCGAATATTTTCTAGCCCCTCTGTATACCTTATCTGAGCTATCCTGAAAGTCATCTTCTCCTCATTAGTCAAATCAAACCAACGAGTAGCAAATAGATGATTGATCGACTCTATCTCTCTCCTGAGGGTTTCTTCAGAATTGGTCCCTGCATCACATCCATCTAAAAAGACAAGTGCAAATATTCAAAGAAATAAATAAATTAAAATGATCAACTGAAACTTGCTCAACACAAACACAAAAACAAAACAAAACCTAAAGACTAACTAGACTTAAAATCAAAAGACAATAAAAGCTAGACCCCTACGACTCAAACAAAACAAAACAAAATACAGCACATGTACAACAGTTAAACCTCAACAAAGTTAATTAACGCAATTACCAAGAGTCCCCGACAATCACTCCAAAAACTTGATGTGTGCAATATATATATATATATAAAAGAATTAACTAAAAACACCTAGTTTTATATTTATAAAACCAAGACAAACTAACTATTTCACACAAACCGGCAATGGACCGGTCGAATGTAATACATCTAACGTAAGTCCGGGTGTCGACCCACAGACTCTATATACTACGTTACAATTAACTAAGTTAAGACTCAATAACAAGACACGACTTTGTAAAATAAAGATTATTTAAAAATGGGGGTTTTGTGTAAAATGACTAAATTGCATAAAAAGTAAATGACTCAAAAGACAAAGGTTGAAAACAGTGATTGAGATGAACCACCTAGACCCGACTCGTCTATGTTGCAATTATCATTAGAAAATGGATCGACGTTTTGATTATGGAACTAGTAGCAAAGGATTTTCACTTGAAGACACCACAAATATAGACCCTTGACCCCTTTCGAGAAGACACCTATGGGTTTCTAGCAAGTTATTAACAAATACCAGTTTAGCAGTTAAACGCTCTGACGATTGTCCAACTAAAATATGACTAAGTGACCTTAAATGAATTCTAACCTCACAGTTTAAAACTCAAAGCCAATTCAATGCATTCAATTGATTGATTAGACATGTTTGCTAAACAAAACTTAGACCGAATTCTCACGAATACCAAATCTTAGCAATCCAACAAACTAGACCTAATAATGAATCTAATCACCTCACGGATATCTTAGAAAAGCTAATACATTTTCATTAGGTTGGTTTCTATTATGTTTCCTATGGCTTTTAAGCATGCATTCACCATAACACTTTTCACAACATAAAGTCAATGAACGTGAATTGAATCCTATTGTATGACATAGACCATCACCAAGCATTCAATGGAAACAATAATATTAACCAAACCAATTCCAATATACATACAAGCATCAATCAAATAAAGCATCAAACTTTTACTTAGAACATAAACAAACCATAATAAAAAACGTCACAAATCCAAGTTTAAACGCTAACACAAATTCGTCATGAGTCTAGGCGGCTTTAAAAGCTTAGCCTAGCATGTTTAGAACAAAAAACAATAGCAAAAGTAATGTAGCAAAACATGGTAGAAAAATAAAGAAACAAGGAATCGAAAACACCAGATACGTTCCAGATGCAACCCTTGATCATACGAGCTTCCAACGCTCTGTTTCCGTCTTCGTAGCCTTCAAAACACCTCCGATCAGCTGAAATTCGTCCTTCACTCGAGCAATGAAGCTAGCGTTAAGTTATGATGAGTTTTTATAGTGAATTGGGCCAAAAAACGTGGAAACAATCTGTCAAAAACACGTCGCCGCGTCGCCCGACGACGAAACGAGCCTTGGACACGTGGTACACGTCATCACACCCCCACCAGCAGCCTGGGCATGCCACGCCATGCGGTGAGGGTCCCCTTTGTGGCCGCGTGACGTGGTGAGGTCACCGTGTGCTCGGTTTCGTTCTGTTTCTTCGTTTTCGCGTACCAGCTTGCTCGTAACTCCGTTTCGCGTCCCGTTTTCGCCTACAGATTCTATTTTCCGCGAGCTTTTTATTTCTTTATCAACATGGGACTAGGAAACACAAAAACATCAGTTGCATGTAAAACACTATAAAAACCAACTCCAAACGACTCAAACGTAAATAAACTCAACATAGGATTTATGTATATTTAGAGCATTATCAACAGTGGCGGATAATGCTTATGGCTTCCTTTCCATATAAGCATCTCCATGTTAGCTGATCTCTGCGTACTATAAATAGGAGGGGTCCTCCCAAAGGTAGGTCTTCATCCCCTCATTATTACACCACTAACCAGGTAGTTGGCGAAGTATGCGTACCGAGGGTCTTCATCCCTTGTATTGATCATATCCAAAAGTTCAATTATGAACTTTCCATTAGTTTGCTGCTTCATATTAGATACCATTTCGATCTCGAATTTCAATGTCAAGTTCTTAAAGTAGCAAGATCTATCTTATTAACCTCGGTTTTGCATCTTGTTTGCGAAAAATATGTCATATCGCAGCATGACCAGTGTTTACCATTCTTTTAGACAAAATGAGGCATGGACGAAACATATCAAATGCAAAAACAATGGCCAGAAATTCCTTTCTTGTGGTTGTATAGTTTTCCTGGGCATCTTTTTGCGTCTTGCTTGTGCAATAGATTGACCAAGCACAACCCCTATGACATAGTCACTGGCATCACTGACAAGATTTGCTTCTACATACTGTTGTAACATCCTTTTCATATGCTTAGCAATTGATTGAAATATTCTCCAAAGTCAAAGAAATCATCCATAGAGACTTCCATGGACTTTTCAATCATGTCGTGGAATATTTATACCATGCAGCACTGGAAGGTAGTAGGTGTACTGCATAACCCGAAGGACATGCGTCGGAAAGCAAACATTGTGTATGGACAGGTGAAAGTGGCTTTCTCCTGATTCTAAGCTACAATAGGGGATCTGGAACTAACCATAGAACTCATCAAGAAAGCAGTAATATACCCGCAAGACATTCAAGCATCCGACAGTAGTCAATGTAAACACGCCATCCGACAACTATCCTAGTTGGGATTAGCTCGTTGTAGTCGCTTGTAATGACTGTCATACCACCTTTCTTAGGTACTACTTGAACCGGGATCACCCATGGGCTATCAAAGATTTGATATATGTTGCATGCATCAAGAAATTTTATTACCTCCATCTTTACAACTTACTAGACATTGGGATCGACTTTTCTTTAATGTTGTATTACAAGCTTATATTCCTCCTCTATAAGGATCTTATGAGTGCACATCGAGGGACTGATTCCCTTTATGTCTATTAATCTTCAAGTGATTGCTCCCTCATTAGTCCTTAATTTTCCCAAGACTTTTCTTCTTTCACAAGCGGATAATTCTTTTGCGATTATAGTTGGTTTCTGAGACTCTTCATCAAGATAAGCATACTCCAAGATGTTTGATAGCTCCTTGAGTTCTAACGTCGGGGGCTCTTCTTCTTCGTCATTTGAGGTGGCCACCCTGAGGATTTCCTCCTTTCGTATGTCATCTAACTCCTTGTCATCTTTGTAAAAGTTATCATTGCATTCCCACGGACATCTATCACTTGGTGTTCGTATTCTGGTTTTTGGGTAAAACCATAAACAAACCGTTATTTATGGTTTTTTATTATTAAAACCCAAAACTGATATGTTTAAAGTAAAAAACTAAACCTAAACCTAACTATACGACATGTTTAGATACTTGTTTGGGCTTTATTAGGTCCGCTTAGACCAAGTTTAAGAGTTGTCAATTTAGCACTAACAATTTATAGGTTTCAATGCTTTTTTGGGTAAAACCGCAACCAAACCGTTATTTACAGTTTTAGAGATTTTAATAGAGGTTTCAATTTAGCACCAACAATGTTTCACACGCGTACGGTCTGGTCTAGTTTTTTACGAGCGGTTTTTTTAGAAACCATAAACCAAACCGTTCAAAACGGTCCGGTCCGGTTTTTTATGAACGTTTTTTTGTATAAACCGTAAACCGACCACGAAACCAAACTGAATGGTTTGTATGGTTTTGCGGTTTGAACCGAACTATGAACACTCCTATCTAGCACTCTTTCTTAAATTCACTACGGTTTTCTCTTGCCCGGGCAAAATAGAGAGTTGCCCTTTGACGGACCTTTGCAAAGCATCCATGGTGGCATAGAAACGATATCCAAGCAGTAATGTTGCTTTATCGATTAATATGAAAATCTATTGGGATGATGTTGTTTCCTAATTGTACTAAAGTATCATCTAGAATTCCTTGTGATTGGATTTTCGAATAGTCAACAAGAATCACATTAATGAATCGAATGGTGGACAAGGGTATTTTAATTTCCTCAAAATATATTTGTTTTTTTTTAACGTCAAACTTCAATAAAACGGCTAGCAAACAACTAGCAACAAACAAACAAGATTACAAATTAAAATTGCACCAATCTTTCCAGTTTTATAGATCTAAAAGAAGACCTACTCTTGATCCATAAATATGTAGAAGATCTAATCTCCATAAAGAGTTTTTGAAGGTTGATTGAGGTGTCATTGAAGATGAGCTTGTTTCTTGAATTCCAAATGCACCACATGGTAGTTAAGATCATAGCATGGATGATCTTCTTTGTTTTCTTAGAGAGGTTGCATATCTTGTGATAATTGAAAAGATCACTAATAGAGAACCATTCAGCGACTCTGTTCCAAATCTGATTGGTGGGTTCGCACGCGGTAAGTAGGTGTTCCATATCTTCCTCATTGAAGTTACACAACGGGCAAACAATCGAGTCAATTTGTATCCCTCTCCTTGATAAGGCTTTCCTAGTAGGATTTCTTTCTTGCATAGTTCGCCATCCAAAAATGTTGACCTTCAAGGGGACCCATTTATTCCAGTTATAATAGACTCTGATATCTACCACTGATGAAGGTTGAAGTAGACGTTTCATGTTACGTACGGAAAAGCCAACTGTAGGATCGTTGGCCCAAATCCATGCATCATTGTTGTTATTGGGTTTCACCGTAGAAAGAATATCTATGCAAGCTTGGAGTTGCTGAATTTCAATATGTGACGTGGGAGCTTGTTTCCATCTCCAAATCCAATGTACATCATGTACCTTGGAGATGATTTTATTAAGAGAGCCGATCAATGTAATAGGCCTATAATCCACCAACTTAGCAGCATCTTTAATTTTTGGGGTAAGAGTAATATAAGCTGAGCCCACTCCTTGAAGAACTTGATAATTTTTGGATTATGTATCCATGAACCATTAACTTCTATACAAAGAATTCTGTTACTGACCATTAATTCTAGATTTGATGCAACGATGAAAGTAACTAGAGTTTTCGTCACCATGACTAGCCCACCTAACGCGAGATTTTTGCCACTCATCTTTTATTCTTTGCTCTTCAAGTTCAACCAAGTTTTTGCGTGCAAGTTATTTCTAGTTTGTCTACCGCAATACATGTCCTATCATTATTAGTATGTCTAGTAAGCATTTCTTTCAACTAGGAAGCATGGTAGTGAAGTCGCTCTATATTTCTAAAGAACGGTTTAGGAGACGTACCTAGCATATTTTAGTTTCGTCGTACATAACGGGTGCGTCCTTCTCTTCCTTCACTCCCTCCTTTGGTTGTAAGTCTTTATTATCTGAGTCGTCCTCTAAAAGAAGAGGATAATCTTTTTCCTCATAAATTCCTGTATACCACCCAAAAAATGGTTCGTCCAAGTGTATATGGATGATGTGCTCTAAGGGGGTTCTCCTGGAATGATATATAAGGGTCACCACGTACGAGTTTGCAATCCTCGTAGTTGTGATCAATACAACCACACATGAAACAATAATAGTCACCGAATTTTAATTCTTCCATTTTTACTACAAACAGAAAAATAAGTGCTTTTGAACCAAGCCAACGATCTTAAACGGTGCCAAGTGTGTGATATTTGTATATATTTTTCTTTTCAAAAATTTAAATTTAGAAAAACTATATTTTACCTTTACAAATATTACACAGTAGGGAAAGTGTACCGTCGCAGCGTAATATAGTATTAGATATCGAATATCATTTAAGGACATAGAGTCACTCGAAAGTTAATCTCGATCACTGTCTAGTTTGATCTATAAAAAGTCAACAAGTAAATATGCTTAAAACAAAATAATAGTAGTTATGTAACAGCTCAACCCGAATAGGGCTGACGTGTCACTTAACAGGAATCAGAATCAAACATAATTCCATTAATCAACATAAAACATTGCATTTATTTGATAAAATCTTTACAAAACATCATTAAAAAAACTTCCTTTTATGAAAACTCTTGGCCTTTAACTATCCCGAGCCCTCGATCAATTCGTATTGGATGAACCTGTAACCTAACGTACATAAAGGACAAAATGCATGTCTGAGTAAAATTGGCTTTTACTCAATGGAACAATACTATACAATAATAAAATCCTTATTTATAATTGTCAGTCAATATATACGTACACATTCAATAATTCACATTCGCTAGACACCGCTAGATGCATACACATTCACTTGGTCAATTCGTCACATTCAATTGGTTAATTCGTCACATTCACTAGACACCATTCGGTGCATCACATAATCACATTCACTTGGTCAATTCGTCACATTCACTAGACACCGTTTGATGCATCAATTGTTTAATAGGTCTACATATCTAAATCTATATATCCTTATATAATATAGCAAAATCTATTTTGCTTAGTTGTCATCATTAGAGGTGGTTTTCGCTTATGTGGCATCATAAGAGAATTTGCCTCACAATAATACTTTTATAATTTAAATATGTATATATCTTTAATAATAATATATTATAATAATCTTAATTACATTTTGATCCTCTAATATTTAGGAGAGTGTTTAGAAATTTAAAATTATTTACATGTTAAACCCTCTCCTAATATATTATAATAATCTTAATTACATTTTAATCCCCTAATATTTAGGATATTTAGTCTTTAGAAATTAAAAATTATTTACATGTTAAACTTTCTCATACGAGGGGTGTGAATGAGCTATCTTTTATTTGACAGGGCATAAAAATAAAACTTATGTATAAACTTGGTCATAATCTACAATTAAATATCTCAATTTTTTTAAAGAGTCGCTACTTTTTTACACGACATTATTTAAAAAATACACCATAAACCCGATGATTTAAATTTCTTTGCTAAGTATTACAATACTAAATTAATAATTTTTTTAAATAAAATATTTTGTTACGTTTTTACCACCGTTTTGTCTCAAAATTGATTGGAATCATCCGTGTCTCATTAATATCCTTAAAATCACCGTTTGTGTGTTATGTTCCCAAGCGTAGCACGAGCACTAAACTAGTATATATATATATATATATATATATATATATATATATATATATATATATATATATATGTATATATATATATATATATATATATATGGTAGGGTTCAAGAGAGAACTCATTTTAAGTTAAGAACTAGAGAACTACCAAAAATACAAGGGATGGAATTTTAAAGAGGAAGGGTAAAATTGAAACTTTAAATATATAAATCTTTAAACATTTCTATCTTTTGCATACGTTAGTATAATTTTAAAAAATTGCACCATATATAAAATATATATATATATATAATAATAACTACACTTTGTTCACGTAAGCATATAAAAACGAAATTAGATTTCTGACTACGAAGTAATGGGAAACCCAAATCCGTACACATAGGAGGGTTTGAGATCCATACAATAAGAGTATAGAGTGTTCGTACCTTTACGCTTAGCTTAAACTCAGGTAACTCTTAACGTTTTCTTTTTTGAACTATCATTGTAACACAAGGACCATTTCTGAAACATGGTTGTGAATACAGCCGGAAAGAATTTATAGAATGAAAGAGGACATCTACCTATATTAATAATTGAGTAACTCATCCACATGTCACCATTTTAACTACTCCAAATAGGATTTTGCTTAGATGTCATGTTCTAAATTAATTGATGGAGAATTTTTAGACGGGTCATGGTATGCTCCATATTGAAAATAAACCAATATGTTTAAATTAAAAATTCACAAATAATCATCAATTATCTCCTTACCCGATATGTTCAAATAGAAAATTTACCAATTATTATGATCTATATCTTAACCCGATATGTACCAATTATCATGAATTATTTCCTAACCTAATATGTTCAAATAAAAAACTTATCAATTATTATGATCTATCCTAACCCGATATGTTCAAATTAAAGTTTTACCAATTATCATTAATTATCTCCTAACTCGATATGTTCAAATAAAAAAATTAACAATTATCATGAATTATCTCCTAATCCGATATGTTCATATAAAAATTTACCAACTATTATAAATCATATCCTTTATTGTAACATATGATTTTTTATATGAATATATTTGTAAATATCCAAATCGATTTAATAAGAGATATGTTAAAAATAAATTTGATATCTAAACTTAGTTAAAACCTATAAAATTAAAATCCGTGTAGTACACGGGTACTAATCTAGTATGTTAACTTATGGGTAATTAGGCTATGCATTATTATTTATAATAAACTAGTTTAGTGCCCGCGCTACGCTCGGGAACACAATTCAAGTGATAGTTTTAAGGATGTTCATGAATGTTCCATTTAGTTTTGAGACAAAACCGTGATAAAACGGAACACATGATATATTTTTAAAAATTAGATTAGTATAGCAATAATATACTCAAATTAAAGAGAACAAAGTGCTTAGTTTTATGGTGTAGTTTATTTTTTTTAAATCATATAAAAATGTTATGTATATTTATAAAACACTGAGGTCTTTAATTGTATATTATTATTAACTTTATCTATAATTTTCATTTTTAAACCCTATCAAATATAAACCGACTCACTTACACCCCTTGTAGTAAAGGGTTAAAAATATAAATACTTTTAAATTTTTCAGAATTCTCCAAAATATTAGAGGACCAAAAATGTAATTAGTTTTATTATAATAAATTTTATATATGTATTTTAAATAAAAAATTATTATTGTGAGATAATCTCTCAAACAATGCCACATAAGCTAAAAGCTATAAAAAGATGCCACATAGGATTTTTTTTTGTTTTGGTATATTATATAAGGATTCCTAACACACTCATATTACGTTTTTTTTTCTTTGTTTCATATTAGTTTAAAATTCTTATTTGACAACAACTTTTTAAATGATAAAATTTAAAATCAAATATTTAATCTTCTAAAGATTGTTTTCATTTATATCCATCAACTCATAAATTCAAACTTCTTTTTAAACACCACGTTATAATAACAACAAAGTTTATTTAAAAATATTAAAATATGGTTAATCAATAAACAAAATAAAGCATGTTATTCTTAATTTATTCATAAGGGTATTAATATTATCTTTAAAAAGTCGTTGTTACACGTTAGATCAATTCACAAGTAGCTACGTACATGAGATAGATTCCTTGAATATAGTTATATAATATTCCTAATACCTTGGTCCACTCATTTCGTCATAACATGACTTGTGTGTGAATAAGTGAAGTTGTTACGACTCTTTTTACGAGTAACTCAACACTCACTTTATAAAGGGATACCCAAAGATAGACAGATTCCCCCAAGCAACCCGAATAAATGATCAAGTAAAGCAATAAAAAGGAAGATGTTCTCAAAACCACCAATTTGCAACATTTTCATTAGCCATTAAGCTTAAGAGAATCAACCGATTTAAACTTTGGTGCTCGGGGATGTGTTACTTAAATTCGAAACACCAAGTTAGAGTTCCAAGTTAGAGCCATCGTGCTAGTCACTAACCACCTTTTGGGTGATTACCAAGGTTTCTACCATATAGACATGACTTTATTGGATGGATCGAGACCTACAGATGGAGTCTATCAGACATGGCCCCTAACGCAAAACTCACAATCATAAAACTGAACTTGACTCATATACACACAACTAAAGTAAAATAAAAACTAACAAAACATAAAAAAAATTCATCTCACCAAACTAGTTCAAAGAATCTCAGCCAAACAAGGCAAGGGAGGCAACAAAAATCAAACTTGGACAATGTTTAGAAAACATCATCACAAGATTTGATAATTGCTGGATTAATTCAAGCTAAATGGAATGATCTAACGTACTACCTACAAAGCTAAAAAGACAATAAGAAACATTGAAAAACATGGTTGGAGTCTCTAGAGGTGCTCCATTTGCAAATGAGCCAAAGTAGATATTTATAGACTAATTTGGCACAAAGACACGGGGTGTGTCATCTTCCACTTTCTGCTCCATGATCTCGTTTCAATACGGATCTGACATTCTATCATCACATGGGCATGTACCGGAGGCACGAGGGGACGCCTCTCACAATTTACTGCTCCATGATCTTGTGTTAGTACTGATCTGGCACATTGGTTACGCCCACGTGACCATGTCTTTAAGGCACGAGGGCGTGTCTTCGCCATAATCTTGGATTCTTTTGAGTTAACCAACACACGAGGGCGTGCGTTGGAAGCATAGGGGCATGTACAACCTCTGACCCATATTTCTTTTATTTTGAACACATGGTGGCGTGTTTGATAGGCATGGGGGCGTGTGTTTGGCTCTGTAACTTCAAAATCTTCAAGTGTTGAATCGTTTTCTTGTTCTGAAGCATGTGGATTGGTCAGTCTTCTTCCTTTTTGTTAAGTTTCCTTCATTTTCTTAAGTTAAAAGCCACAAGAAAACAAAATAAGTAAAAAAGTCATTAACCTCGACTTAAAGGTATCTAAACTTGAAGAACAAACTCTTAAAGCTCAAGTTGAAAAAATCACTGAACTTTTAACAAAGGTACAACTTGATCAAGCAGCATCTCAGCTCAAATATGAACAACTCATGTGCACAAAAACTCAAATGGATAAGTAGCAAAAAATATGCAAGAAATTGCAATGAATTTTTTTTCCAGAAGCGACGTACACTCTTACACCTCCACCAGCGAATTATGAAAATTACCAAACTCCATGATAACTCCGCTTCTAGAAGACTTAAATACAAATGAACACTCACCAGAAAATGAAGTAAGAGTCAAGGCACCAAGTCAAACTTCAAAATCTTCTGATGCAGATAAAATGAAAAAAGAAATCTATATTGAATAAGATGATGAGAAAATTACAAATGGTCACCTTGTCAAAATCACAACCTATGAACCCAATGGTGCTAAACCCGTAAGATGTAAATGGGTTTACAAGACCAAACTAGATCTAAGTGGGGACAACAAACGCTATAGAGCGAGATTAGTTGCCAAAGGTTACGCTCAGAAAGAGGGCATTCACTGTCAAGAAACTTTCTCTCTTGTTTCGAGGAAGGATCCCTTACAGATTTTCATGGCTCTCGTAGCTCATTACGATTTCAAGCTACATCAGATGGGTGTTAAAACTTCTTTCCTTAACAATGACATACAAGAAGATGTATTCATGACTCATCCTAAAGGCTTTAAACCTGAAGGTAAGGAACACTTAGTGTGTACGCTAAAGAAATCCATATAGGGGTTGAAGCAATCATTACGTCAGTGGTAGCTAATGTTTGATGAGGTTATGAAGAAAGAAGGGCTTTATCAAGAATCAAGTAGATCGGTGCACCTACCTTAAGATGAGTGGGAGGAACTTTACTATCTTGTCTTTTAAGTAAATGACATCCTTCTGAAAAGTAATAGCTTAGAAATTTTGCATGAGTCAAAGCGTGTACACTCGTATAATTTTAACCTTAAGGATCTCAGAGAAGCTAGAGGGACCTTAGGTCTGCCGTAAAAGGCTTATATTGAACGAGTCCTTACCAACAACATGGAACATCGCTCCCCCTCAGTAGTTCCTTATGATCCAGTTGTTGGAAGCCTTATGGAATTCTAGGCCATTACCATTCTAATCCTGGCCTAGATTACTAGAAAGCAAAGCAGAAAGTATTGTGATATCTTCAATGCACTAAAGACTATAAGTTGACATAAAAGAAAAGTGATAACTTGGAAGTTGTTGGCTATTGTTACTCTGACTTTGCTAAATGCAAAGATGAAGAAAAGTCAACTTCGAGGTATGTATTCATATTGTTGAGAAACCTTACTATTGTACTCAAAGTTGTTAACTCCTACTTAAAACCATTGAAGATTTACTATGATTCTGCTGCTGAAAATTTCTCGAACACTAAATTTGACTGGCATTGGATTATACCTCGATACGAAATTCTTATTTGTATGTGAATACGTGGAGGAAAATAACTTGCGTATCAAGTATGTCAGTACGAAGGATATGCTAGCGGATCGGATGACTAAAGGTCTCCCGTCCAGAACTTTTAAAGAACTCGTGTCAAGAATGAGCCTTACAACATACTCTACTTACTACCATATTGTACCTTATAACCGTATTTTATTATTTCCTCAATTTATTGTCTACCTTATATTCTACTCAACTTATGTAAATGTAGACAAGAACATTTGCAAGGATTTATTTATGTCATTTTGGTCTTATGTTTAGATTTGAAATAATAGTATGACTAGTAAGGGTCTTAAGTTATGTAATGGCTCTACGGCTGTATTTTTTTATGATAGTTTCACTTTAACACGTGACGAGTGTTCTTAACTTGATTAACTTACTTAACATTCATCATAAATTGCCTAACTCCCAAGTATAGGTGAATGTTGGAATATGTTAATGTGGGTTTGTCCATTTATTAAATTTACCAGATGTATGACATATATGGCTCTACACTTAATGAGCCCTAATTAACCTTTTAACTAGTATGAACCAGTTAAATGATGTGTTGGTTATTAGTCATATTAGGATTTCCCGATAGATGTCTATTATTATATATAAATAGTTAACAAAAGGATTTAAAGTTGGTCACTAGCTAACACCTTAAACCCTAGCTTATGGCCTCCTCTTTCCATTTATCAATTCCGGCCCATCTGATCACATGCATCCTTACGAGAACCATCCCTCGCGTCTTCATCCATCGTATCAAATGTCAATTCTCACAAGTTTTACTATATTGATGTTTTATTTCGTGTGGTAGTGATTGAATAAACATTTTCAGATGTTTTAAGTCATGATCAACAAAATAAAATTTATGCACTAGCGACAATATTTTTATGATAATGGGCATAGATGATGATAGTGATGGCATCAAATTATTGGTATAAAGATTACTTATGAAGTAGTCAAACCCTCTTGGTTTTTGTGAGGGTAGTTTGATTGAAAGTTCAACTGTCTCATTCCTATTAGTATTATGGTATAACTTATTATAAACATTCTGAAT
The DNA here is from genome assembly GCA_030867185.1 of Tagetes erecta. Taxonomy (NCBI): domain Eukaryota; kingdom Viridiplantae; phylum Streptophyta; class Magnoliopsida; order Asterales; family Asteraceae; genus Tagetes; species Tagetes erecta. The sequence goes on along the minus strand of CM061490.1, from coordinate 72,729,506 downwards.
ATCTTATATACTTGCTAACCAAGAAAGACTTTTTTTTAATTATTTTCGGACATGAAAATGACTAGTTCAAAATTTGGACTTACGAATGTTTGTAAGTGTGAACCTTATTCAATCTTCCTATCATTTTCCGTACATACTTAAAAATGTCACGTGGCTTTGACATGTTCAATCTTCATATCATTTTCCGTACGCCACATGTTTCATTTTTAACGTATTTTGTATAATGTTTTACAACTAGATATCATTACAACTAGATTTTATACCAAAAGGAAATTATTATAATTGTTTTTAAAAAATATAGATTGAATTTAAAACTCACCTTGCAATCGTCCAAAACTTAAGTTTATTCACCCATAAGTCATATGTGAAACATAAGTAAAAAGTGTTGAATATTTTGTAAATGAGAGGTCAACTCTCGTGTCGGTTGGTAACCCGAACGCATGTCCGAAAACTCGAGGTTGCGTTTCTGTAACCCGACCCGGTTTTGAGACATCTAGAAGAGATTGTTGGGATGTCCAACTTTTGAGTTAATGAGTTTTATGACAATTCATTTGTCATTAGTTGCTAAGTATTATGACAATTCAATTGTCATGAATTGCAAGACTCTTGCAATCCTTTTTATCTACAAAGATAACAACAAAAAAAAACATGGCAACTTGTAGAGCTTGAATCAACACCCAAAATATAGTTCAACAACACACAAACAATCTTGATAATCTCATATACATCGTCTCCTCCGGTTCTTTTCAGGCAAGTGTTCAACGTCCGGCAGTACGCTGCTTTCATCCGGTGTACCCTGGGAACAGACGACGAATCTGTTTAAGGGAATTGTGTTAAACACAAGCCCGGATCTTTTTTTTTTCTAATATCTGTTTTGCAGGACCATCAATCTCGTTGTTGTTGCTGTCGTTTACATTACTGTTCAATTGAAGTTTACTAACCACAATGGTTTTGTATCATTTGTAACTTGTTCTCTACATGTATTTCTGATTTGGTTTTGTACACGGTAATGTACTAATGTATTTCCCATGTATAACGAGAGCATCGTTATAATATTAAGTTGATTATTTTAATAAAAGTGAACTATTTTCCAACAAACTTAAACAGATTTTATAGAAATTGTTTGATACAATTTTAAAACCTTTATCAAGGATTTGGTTCACAAAAGATTAAAATAAAAAAATTATTTGAGATTTTAGTTAAAATCCATTAAATATATTTTATTGGGAAATGATGTGTATTAGTACAAATTTGTGTTTGGATTCTATATAGATTGGAGTACAATCTTAAATCCAAACTTTGGTGGTACAATTCAAATGGTTCAATTCAATTAGCTTGAATAAAAAATGATTGCTAATTGTGTATATTCTAACAAGAGTGTTAGAATGGGTTTAACGAATGTACCGGACGACAAAACGTTTTGGTAAACGTTTAGTTTTCTAACAAGAGTGTTAGAATTGATTTGGTTAATAAACCATACGACAAAAACGTTTTGGTAAACTTTTGGTGTTCTAACAAGCGTGTTAGAATTGGTTTAGTTAAGAAACCATATGACAAAAACGTTTCGATAGACGTTTGGTTATCTAACAATAATGTTGGAATCGGTTTGTGTATAAATCACATGACATCAACGTTTGGTATAAACGTCTAATTATCTAACGTGTGCGTTAGAACCCGATTGATTATCTAGCATGAATGTTGGACATTATTTTGGTAATTGTTAAGAATGTTTTGTGTAAACGTCTTTTCATACCCAACAAACGTTTAATGTTTACTAATCATATGAAACAATGTGTTTTATGAATGTTGGATATTCATGTATGTTAAAGATGCTTTGTATTTCTATAACCATTTAGAAATTATAACTTTTAATAGTTATGAATGACATGAATAATAATTTGAGTTATTAACATGAAGAGATGGTTCATGTTTCTATAACCATTTACATATAATGAGCTTTAATGGTTATGAATATCATGAATAATGATTTAAGGAATTAACATCTAAGAGATGGTTCATGTCTATAACCATTTAGATATAATGGGTTTTAATGGTTATGATGCCATGAATAATGTTTTGAACAATTGATATGTGAGAGGTGGTTTTTATTATATAAACCGGAAAGTTTAAAAGCTTTGTTATAATCGTTTATCTTCTAACATGTGTGTTAGAAACGGTTTGTTACGATGATTAACATATATAAAACGATTATGTAATCGTTAATATTTAATAAATGTGTTTGTATGTAAACATGTAGTTTCTAACGTGCTCGTTAGATCTTGTTTGATTATCTAACAAGAGTGTTAGATATGATTGAACTAATATGGTTATAAATGTTTTATGTAAACAATTGGTTCAATATTGTGAGACAATTACGTTTATAAAATAATTACATATTTGGGAGATGTTTGTGTAAACATTGCATTTCTAACATGAGGGTTAGAAATAATGTCATAATCTCAAGTTGTTACTACGTTTTGTGTTGTGTAAACGTATAACTTCAAATCAATATGTCAAACCGTTGACTTGTGGAAAGTTGGAAAGAAATATATATGAAGTTGGAGTTTGACACCTTGATTTTTTTGGAATCAAATGATGAATAAAAGTAGTATAAACTTTGTAATTATATATTTTGCAAACCTTAAAAGTAAATATGTTTTGGATTATGTTATAACAATAGTTTTGCATAAAATATAATTAACACAGTTTGTTTTAAAGAAAAAAATAATAATCTCTAACAACTTTGTGTTATTGTTATATATATTTTGTATTGTTCGAATACTGTTACTTGAGATTAGTAAAGAGTTACACAACATATTGTTATCCGGACAGTTTAGTGACTGTTCAAGAGTAAAGTTTCAAAAATGAAACGAGGATATGACGGCATGAGATTTTACTGAGGAAGTACCTCTTGAAAATCAAATAAATATGCCATTGGATTTATTCAAAGAATGTATTAAATGACACGGATCATTGCATGTCATGGATAGTTATTATTTCAACAGCTCTCGTGCTATTGGAATCATAGTCGATGGGATTAAAATCGACTAACTATAATGGGGTATATGTCACTAAAGGTGATCGTCATATAAGATGATGAAAGTGTTAAAGATTGCAACACAATATGATTTTATTTGTTAGAAATCATTTATATATTCAATTAAATTATGATGAATAAATTCTTGTTTGGTAGGATTAATTTGTTCGATATTGTATAATTGATGTGTTCAATATCTTAGGATAACACATGCAGTTAATACAATGAAGTAAATCGAAACACGTGTGACATGCATAATAAATTGATGTCTATTTAAACGGGTAGTGCAAGAAGCACAACCGCAACTTGTAAGTTTAATCATGGATAATGATGTAGTCATAAGTGAGACATCAATTTGAAGACACATATATTATTGTGAAAATTTACTTGGTGTAAATTGTAACACATGATAATATATATATATATATATATATATGTTGTCATAAATTGAAGCGGACTCATGAGTGACATGTAATATGTGATTTATCAGGAGAAATGAAGTACATGTAGATGCGTCTACTATCTTCAATGTTGATTTAACTATGTAGAAGATGTGATCTTCATGATGAATAATATACCAAGTATAAATATTTTCAAATCAACAATGAACAGCGCGTATGAGAATCTGTGAATTCCATGTTATGGTTATCAGTCTAGTATGACTGTATCTCAACATAACAGTGAATCATTCGTTGATGATAAGTTATTTGCCAAGGTGACTCAGAATAAGACTTTGTTAAAATCTTTATGAGTCAGTGGCGAAGCGCTAGATATCAAGCTCAGAGATGTCATATTCCTAAATGAATGATGAAGTTGTGTATATCTGAGAAACATACATATGAGACATTCTCAAATACTGCAGGTTTGAGATGATGATTTGTCTAAACCGTGAAATGAAATTCTTGTTGGAATGTATGTGATGTTGGTTCTTAGGGCTGTGAAAATCAGAATGATGCATCTTCTGTTCACATGCTAGAGTATTGTAGTCTAAAGCATGCTAGACTAATACTAATTAATTATGGTGCTCTACGGAGACTGACTAATTAACATGAAACATTCACATACATATCACAAGAATTAGTTGCGGAAACAAATCAAATGATGACTTTCATTCAATATAAGGAAATGATATAACTTGAGGAGAACTCAAGCCTCTAGGTTTATCCTAGATGAGAAACTTAGATTTAAGTTTCAGAAGGTTAATAAAAAAACTTATGGCCCAGGTAAAAAGTTCACGACTAAGGCATGTGTTGCTATAGTTAACTCAAAAGCTCATCTAAGCTTTGTAGTTGTCAATTAAGCATTCATGAACTCCGTGATACGAAGATAGGGTCTTGATCAAATCATGATCATCAACTTGGTGTCATAAGTAAAGTCACAACTTGATCAAATGGCAAGAAATGTGGGGGAGAAGCCATTTAAGATAAAATGGTAATTGATCCCAAAGTTGATTGATGTTAGCCAATACCACTTAAATGTGGGGGTTACTTGCATTTGATATAAGAATGTGGAATGTTTAGCAATATGGATTTTAAAATCCAAGTTAATATTGCAAACATGTGAATGCCAATGTATTAGTTAATTATCTAGTGACCAAAGGCATAGTGAATATCTATTCACTTAAATTGCATTTTGGTGGTCACTAAAATTGCCTATTGGCATAGTGAAGATGTGTTCACTTAAATTGCATATTGTATTTTCAAAACCAAAGACTAAAACTAATGGCCTAAAGTTATAGTTCTTAAAAGTGACAATATGCAAGGTTAACTTAAGAGTTAAACTACACACGAACAACCAATCTCGATTGTAAACTATTATGACTTGACGAAGTCAAATAAAATAGCTTGGATCCAAGAACCTGAGGGTTAATGCGAGATTGAGTTGTGGAATGAGACTAAAGCCCGTGAAAAGCTAAGTTTATATGAAGGAAACCTAACTCGGTTGACTGGAGATCCCAAGATCCGAGTTCAATAGGAAAACCTACTCGTATGAACTGGTAAGGTCACTGTGGGGGGTTAACTAAGAAAGAAGAGTTAATTGATAAAACGCCCACGTCTTTTAAAAGGGAGTCTACTATAAGGATCTAGTAATCTTCCTAGTCCATTCCTAAAAGTGACAGGTACGAGGCTAAGCCTATGGCTTTTAATGATTCGACTAATGTAGTCACATGTGATGAATCACCTATGTTAGAGAGAAGTGGGGTCGCTTCGAATGGAATTGGAGGGCACAATTCCTAGAGCTCTCGCAGAACCAGGAAAATGTTCATGACCATAACGAACATAACTATGAGGACTTGACTTTGTCAGGGAGAGTCTTGTGTGAAGCGTATTGTCGCCTACACAAACGGCAGACGAGTTCAAAGACATCACGTTCTACTCAGAGCCAGTAGACTAAGTGCGTTTCATGAGCGAAGGTTCAAAGGGTAACACCTACCTATCGTATGCAAGATTCAACTGCTGAAATTTAATCGGAATGATGTTTGTATTTTGAGATCGACCTCTATTTATGTGGGGGATTGTTGAATATTTTGTAAATGAGAGGTCAACTCTCGTGTCGGTTGGTAACCCGAACGCATGTCCGAAAACTCGAGGTTGCGTTTCTGTAACCCGACCCGGTTTTGAGACATCTAGAAGAGATTGTTGGGATGTCCAACTTTTGAGTTAATGAGTTTTATGACAATTCATTTGTCATTAGTTGCTAAGTATTATGACAATTCAATTGTCATGAATTGCAAGACTCTTGCAATCCTTTTTATCTACAAAGATAACAACAAAAAAAAACATGGCAACTTGTAGAGCTTGAATCAACACCCAAAATATAGTTCAACAACACACAAACAATCTTGATAATCTCATATACATCGTCTCCTCCGGTTCTTTTCAGGCAAGTGTTCAACGTCCGGCAGTACGCTGCTTTCATCCGGTGTACCCTGGGAACAGACGACGAATCTGTTTAAGGGAATTGTGTTAAACACAAGCCCGGATCTTTTTTTTTCTAATATCTGTTTTGCAGGACCATCAATCTCGTTGTTGTTGCTGTCGTTTACATTACTGTTCAATTGAAGTTTACTAACCACAATGGTTTTGTATCATTTGTAACTTGTTCTCTACATGTATTTCTGATTTGGTTTTGTACACGGTAATGTACTAATGTATTTCCCATGTATAACGAGAGCATCGTTATAATATTAAGTTGATTATTTTAATAAAAGTGAACTATTTTCCAACAAAAAGTGTGGAGGGTACGTTCTAAAAAAAAAGCTATCACATAATTTTTTTTCTATATGCATAACATCTAGACAATGCCTAACAGTTACATCTCTCCGGTATTATGAATCCCAAGAAAATGATTTTTCTTTCAGATATCTCCTTTCTCAACACGACTAATTTTTCTCGAGACTTCGCCAAGATTATGAACTCGTGAAAATGCATCGAACCGTTTCGGTGGACTCCGGGGTTCAGTGTCTTCGTCGAACTCATTTGTTTTCATCCTAAAATTGTGATTTTTCGGAGGAATCTTCTATGTCCTATGTATACAATTTTTTTGCAATTTTTTAACCATATTGAGGTTGTCTCCTCTTCACAAATAGGACAAGCTTTCCTACCATTGGTATTGTACCCTGACAAGTTACCATACGCTAGAAAATCATTTATAGTAGGAAAAATTTCCGCCCTTAATTTGAAGCATTCTTTCTATAGGCATCGTATACGTCCACACCATTTTCGCAAAGAGTTTTAGGTCATCAATCAAAGGAGACAAATACACGTCAATATCATTACCAGGTTGTCTCGGACCTTGAATCAACAATGACATCATAATGTACTTTCACTTCATGTATAACCAAGGTGGAAGATTGTGTATGCATAAAAGAACCGACCACGTATTCATGTTCCCAAAAGGATTGATCTCGTCAGAACTAAGCCCAAATCTAATGTTTCTCATCTCCTCCCCGAACCAATGATACTTCTTATTAATGGTTCTCTATTGAGGTAAATCCGCCACATGTCTTAGCTTTCTGTCAGTTACACGTTCCTCTGAATGCCAGCGTAATAGTTTCGCTTCCTTTTTGTCTGAAAATAACACTTCTAGTCTCGGTATAATAGGGAAATACATCAAAATTTTAGTTGGCAGTCTGTTTTTTGTCGCATCATTGTCAACGTTCTCTAAATCTATTATCCGTTTATACCTCGATGCACTGAATTTACCACATTTATGTTTTTTTACATACTCCTTTCTATTCAATATTCAATTATTTGGACATGCATGTATCCTTTCAACCTCTAATCCTATCGGACACTTCAATTTTTTTGCTGGGTATGTCGAAATTGGTAATTCATTGTCTTATGGAAGTATGTCACGCAAAAGCAATAATAGATTAGTGAAACTGGCATCACTCCATCCATTTTTTTAATTTTAACTTAAACAACTTCAACACAACATCAAGTTTATTAAATTTAGAACCACTATATAAAGGTTTTTCACCATCTTCAAATAGTTGTTGTAAATTTTCTTTTTCGGCATCACCTATATTAGTTTTCATGTCATGTAACATTTCATTTAAATTGTCATTGTGGTCACTTGAATGGTCATCATGGTCTAACGAGTCTTCGTTATGGTCGTTTGAATGGTCATCAAGTTAAGTACTATTATTAATGTATAAAGTAGGAGTCGACGTAAAATCAACTATTGATTCTCCATTCCTCGAACAACAATGATATCTAGGTATAAACTCATTTCGCATCAAATGGTAATCTAAAGAGTTATCTTAAACATATATGCATTGAAATATACGTGGTCACATACACCAATATATACACACAAATACACCAAACATACACATTACATACATACAAAATTTATAATTCAACCTTTCCCTACATATAACAAAATTTATAGATATAAAACATAATATATAAGTATATAAAAGAAAATAGGGTTATTGGATTTAATCACCTCTAACTATTGGTTATTGGCCGCTGTCACCCTCAAGTATCACTTTGGCCAATATAACTCCCAACACTAAACACTTTGGTGCCCGTATCACCAAATGTTAACAAAAAATTAACCAAAAGTGACTTGAATTTGTTAACTTTTGATGATACGATGTCCGTAACACCAAAAGTTAACCAAAAAATAATTAAAAGTTAGCCAAAAGTGACTTGAATTTGTTGACTTTTAGTGATACGGACACCAAAGGGCTTAGTTGAGAGTTATATTGTCCAAAGTGATACTTGAGGGTGACAACGGCTAATAACAAATTGTTGGAGGTGATTAAATCCAATAACCCAAGAAAATATTACTCAAATAAACATAATAGATACCTTGATTAAAGAAGTTGTTGAGAAATTTGATGGATTTTGAAGTTGTAGAGTTGCAGGGTGTTAAAGAGGAGAAAGATGACCCTTCTGTTTGAAATTTAAAGGTTTTACACTTAATGCGGTTCCAAAACCACACTACTTAGACTTCATTTTAAACATGTAATTTCAGTTAATTTCGTTTGATTTTGGTTTGAGAAATAGTACGGTTTCTGGATAGAACCGCACCATCTATTAAAATACTAGCGCACTAAATGCTTGCATTTGTACTAGTATTGTTAGTTGGTTAAACTTGTTGGGACAACATTTATCTTACTACGGAACTACAAGATAGTATAGCTAACACAGTCTACGTATAAGATAACTAGTAGGTACTCGCGCGATGCAGCGGGGATGTTATTGTTGGATGTATTTAGTTAATTTCTGGGTGTTTTGTTAATTTCGTTAAGTTTTTTACTAAGATGTATTACGGTTGTTTTGCTGAAACAGTTTAAGTAGATATCATCATAATGGTGGACTTAGATGGTGGGCATAACACATATCATGTAACTAATAATTCAATATGAAAATTGTCAAGCTTTCATGAAACAATTGTTTATAGTATGGATCTAGGTGATGGAGCTTAACATATGTAAAGTAATTAATAATTGAAGATGAAAACCGGAGACGATAATATTCAAATAACCATGAGTTAAATACGTAACATTCAAATCTTAACATACGAGCTGAAAACAAATGATCCATGTGAGTTCATGAAGATGGAACGGAAATTAATCGTACTTCCTACACAACTCTTCGATTAGATCCCTATTTTCCCACCACCAAGTATCATCTAGAGAAAGATCATCGATTGAAGTAGTACGACGATCATTGACATTCATACATATTATTTTAGTTGATAAAGGCATAACGAAGATATAACTGGAAATAAAATGAGAATGAGTTTAAACAAAATTAATTTGAAGAATCAAATATGTACTAATGACATGAATAATCATCTTATTGTCTTTTAAACGGACCAACCATGTTTGTTTATAAGTACATATATGTAACTTAAAATGTGAAAATATTTTTAAGACTGGTATAATGTTAATATTAAATATTTGTATTAATTTATAATACAGATTAAGAAAATAATTAGCAACCATAATACACTTTAGTATAGATATAGTATAAATTAAAAAATAGGTTTTAGGCTTTTTAGAAGTGTTGGCCTAGTTTAAATGTTAAAAAATGGGTTATGGCTTGTGTTATTATCCATTAGAATTAAAATACCTTTTTGAGGGTTATAATGTTATTATAAAAGTTAGGGTTGTTATCTATGATGTAATATACTTATCTATATATTTATATGTATTATTTTAGTTGATGGATGCATAACGACGAAGTTTGGTTGTAACTGAAATATAAAGCGTTAAAGAGTTCAATAAAAGTAAAAGACACGAATCAAATATGACGTAATGATAAAAAAAACACAAACGCATTGGGATTGATCTGTTAATATATTTGAGCTGATATTGTTAATAAATGGGTTGATGAGGTAAGGTTAAGACATGGGTTTACTTAAAAACACTTAATTTGTGTAAAACCCTAAAACACGGTGTATATATAAAACTCGTTTCTTTCTTTCCAAACCCTAAAACACGCACGCATATATCCAACCGCCTCTCTCTTTTCGAACACAAACCACACAAACCCTAGCTGTAAACCCTAGATCGATGCAACAATTCCTGTAATCACAATCCATCCGCCTTCGTTTCTCTCTTCTCGGACACAAACCCTAACATGTATTCTAACAATTTTCAATTTTCTCTCTTCGAACACAAACCCTAGACCTATTAACTCCTGCGATGTCTGGACCGCTTGATCGATTTGCGACTTAAAGTACAGGTAAAGCTTTGCTGTATTATGATTATTATGTACTGTGGAAGTGGGATTTGGGTATATTGATGTGCGATTTAGGTTTATTGTTAAATTTTATGTTTCCTGCTCTTTTTAAAACGATACAGTGTTGATTATTGATGGTTGTTAGTTTGTGTTGTCTAGATTTTTCTGAAAAATAGGGTTTGATCTGATGATTTATGTGGTGCTAATTCTTAATGTGTTCAAGGCAATCATGGATTTAGTAGTTGTTATGTTATGCTATAATTTGGGTTAATGTACGCTCGTTGTTATGTTGTTTACAATTGTAGCTAAATATATTTACTGTATTGCTCTTGTTTCAAAAGGTTTTTTTTATGAAAGTATCATGTGCTAATAATGAACATATTTATAAGTTAACGGATTAGTAGTTGATGCTTCAGTAGTTGTGTGATTTTACAATTGTAGTTTAATCAAATGAACTTAACTGTTTTTTGTTACCTTGTTAAAAAGAGTTGTAAAATAAGTGAATTTATATTCCTGATCTATTTTATACTCCTTGTTTCAGTAACATAAAGTGATGATGACACATGAGTTTTATCATAACTAAGTGATAAAAGGGTGGATACAATTAGTTTTATGTTAAACAAACTTCAATAATGCTTTTTAAACCTTAGAGTGCATATTAGTGTGATTGGTTAATAAGATGATTAGTTTTACTTTCATTGTTGTTATAAATTATATATGACATAAACAGTTTAAAAAAGAGGCCACAAATTGATAAAAACACACTAATAACAATTAAAAACATAAAGCCAGTCAACTATCACTTTTAAACCACACTCTAACATATGCATATAAGAACACATTTTAAAAAACATCACTTTTAACAACTATCACTTTTAAAAAACATATGCATACCTTGAGCAGGCCCTGGATCTCCTTTAAAAAACATATGTATACCTTGAGCATTTGCTGATTAGTAGTTGTGGTCACAACTGACTTTTATTAGTAAGAGTGTTTATAAATTTTTAGTTGCATTTGTTATAGATTTAATAAAATTTTAGTTTGTTTGGCCACATGTAAAGATTGGACTCAATGGCTGATAAACATGCAACACAGCTATTTGGTGCGCAAATGAAGGCTTCTAAGTTTAAATAAGTAAGGGTAAGTTAGATTAATGTTTAGTCCATTCAAATTGTGTTAAAACTTCTATTTTTCTGTGGTTATCTTACACATGACTTATTTGTAGATAAGGCGGGCTAAGCTGGTGCTGCTCAAAGTATTAAGTGTAAGTGACATACCTTATATTCTTAATTGTTAAAATTGTATAAGCTTTATTTGTGTTATGATTCTTATAATATTTTTGTTCAATAATGTTGTATTTTTGCTTTTATTAGCCAATTTCATCATACCTTATATTCTTAAATGTTATAATTCTGATTTGGGTATATTTTTTATGTTTTATGTTTAACCAATAAGACGTTTGACTGTTGGCAAAGTCTGATTATCCAAGGATTTAAGCTCTGTTTCACCATATCTAAACACTATAAACTAACAGATTACTTGTGAATTGTGAGTTGATAGTTAGTTTTAAAACTTGATGCTAAAAACATTTAATGGGTGATCTGTTTCAGATATGGGACACAGCCGGACAAGAAAGATTTCAAAGCTTAGGTGTGGCATTTTATCGCGATGCAGATTGGAGGGAAGAGTTCCTAATTCAGGTAACAACTTACGACTCTCACAATTGGGTACATTGTTACTTTTTTTTGTTTTTGTTGCTTTTCTTTAAAATGTTGTGAGCAGTGTTTGAGTTGTTTTGAAAAAGATGGTTGATGGTCAGTGTTGAACAACATTTAAATGTAATTAGAGCATACAATGTTTTTAGTTTAACTGTCACACCCCCAAAATCCACTAACGGAGTTTTACCGTTAAGTGTGTGACAAACCAGGATCTCAGTCATTAGTTACACCAAACGACACTATATGAATTTAAAATATACGTGTCTCATTAAATGAGAAAATTTAATACAGAGTTAACGTTTAATAATTTGCGGAAGCGTAATCGAAATGTAATGTCAATAATATTAAATGGAAACTAAATGCGTTGTACACGCGTCCAATACAAGATACAAAGTTTAAATAGACATTAAACTCAAAACATGGTTTGTAATGCATGAAAATGTTTAAATGAAAAGCCGTGACTGCATGCCATGTCCTAAATGCGTGGTACCTCAGTGACCTGTAAAAGTGAAAGGCTAACAAGTGTCAACACGACGGTTGATGAGTTCACAACGTAAGTATGAAATCAAGTAGTTCAGTTGCAAGCAGATATATAAATTAAGTATGTCATTGTAGGTAGCTAATCTACAGCACATGTCCTTAGAGGCGTAATGTATCTGACCGAAGCTGACGTATGTACACATTAAGTGCAGTTTGCCTGTTCGTACATCCCAGCAGGATGCACTGTAAGTATGTTAGGTCATTCAACACCCGTTCGACAGGTCCTTCTGTCGTGCTAGCGCGACTAGCCCGGGTGGGGTTTGTCAAACCCAGTAGTACTACTCAAAATTTCCCCGCTATTTCACAAATACTAACGGTCAACTAGGTATCCATGAGGTCTTTCATGAACAAAATAAAATTGCTCTAATCCAGACATGCGACATACAGAATTCGTAAATCCGTAAAAGTAATCGTCCGAGTTTCCAGCCCATAAAAGAGTGGAATAGTAAAAAGTTCGGTTCAGTGAACTCACCTTTGAAGCGCACAGCCAATAAACAACAAAAATGCAACCACAAGAAACCAGACCGCTCTATGACCTGGTTCCATAATTACATAAACATTATTCACTAGAACTAGTATTTATATATATGTATATCTCTAATTCACGTATACTCATGAAATCACACTTCATGCATTCAATCACTAGTTTCGACCCGACTCACATGATCACCTCGTGACTCACATACTTTTCATATTTGCACTTCACGTCATGTATTCTTACCAAGCAACCACCTTTACACATTTAGTCATCTATGCAATCCATACTTCGCATACAATACATACCATACACCTACATTACATACTATACGCCCAAAACATACTACGCATACATGTATATATATATATATATATATTACGTTTTCTGCTTCTATTATATCCCAGTTCTCACAGGTACATACATGAATGACACATATACATATGATACATAACACAACATACATATACACGCGTATACATACATACATACAAATATATTTGGCTGTTACTGTTAACTATGCATGTTTTACATCGCACACAATCATCATGGCCATTCTATATGTATTCAAATACAAATATGTCAAGCTGCTGCCACTTTACTCCATATATATGCATACACTACATACACGCACACACATTTAACATACAATACATGGTATATATATATACTTACAGTACGCGTATATACTTCACATACACAGATTTCATTCATTACTCGCACGTATATACATTAACATACAACCTGGGCCGAACCGCATTTAAAACATATCTCGTAACGAACCGAAACGACCCGAAAACAAAACCGTAACGCGATGAACATCAAAAGAATACGACGGATACGTACCGATAGTCGAGCGGTTAAGAGAAGGTTGCTAGTATGATAACTGGTGGTCGGAGCTGCAAATTCGCCGGAGCCGGTTGTTTCTCCGACTGCCGTTCGCTGCTCCTGCTCTCCCGTCGCCGGCGAAGAAAAAAAAGTTGAGTAAGGGTACTGTTTATGGTTCGATCATGGCTGCGAGTGGGAGACGAGATGGAGATGCGATTTGGACGATCAGAAGGAAGATTGTCGATATCTTGCGCGTGTTGTGTTTACTGTCGTCAGCAGACCAAGAAGAAAAGATGAAGACGAAGATGGACGGGTGGGTTTTAGGGTTGGGTAATTATTTACCATCTTACACTTCACACCCCCAACTTTGAAGTTTTATTTATTTAAGTTTTATAGTTAACTAATAAGTTTACTTAATTACAAATCATACCGTATACTTAATAAAGTTTAACCGAATAACAAGAGAATGGTTGATGGTGTTAATTTAAATTTACGGGTTGTCACAATAAGTAGCACGTTTAATTCCACTAATTAAATGTAGAGCATAGTTGCGTTAAACGGAATTAATGTGATTGAGTTAACGGAGTTAGTCCGAAATTCTCGGGTGTCACATCATCCCCTTGTTGAAAGAATTTTCGTCCCGAAAATTGGATACAGTTGTAAAAATAGGTCTGAGAATGAAAGAATTTAGAGTTAAGAGTTCCGAGTTGTCACCTCCCTGTTCCCGAAAACATGTTAGTCACATAACATATAAATTCACTAATTTTATATTTATTTGGTTGTTCGGAATTATTATTTTATTAATTCGCCAACATTCGTGTATTAACTCACGTGATCTGGTAACTCCTTGGGTTGCCGTTACATGTAACTGTTTGTGTAACAAGTAACACGTTTAATTCAACTAATTAAATGTGGAATATAATTTCATTAACAGAAATAACGAGATTTAGTTAATGGAGTTAATCTGAAATTTCTAGGGTGTCACATCATCCCCTTGTTGAAAGAATTTTCGTCCCGAAAATTTAGCCAATGGTATTAGTATTAGATGTTGTCATTTGAAATAATTTAGAATGCTTGTACATTATTTGATTTTTCATACACATACGTAAATTCTGGTCCATGTTTTAAGTTCTAGCAACTTTGATTATAGTGATCTTACTGTGTTTTAGTGTTTTGCATTCTTTGTCTATAATTTCAACCGGTTTTACCATGAAGCGTTGTTGTTCATCGATTTGAACCTCGTTACGTGGGACGTCGAGTGTTCCATCAGGTAAGAGCTTGATTTGTCTGAAGACATCAGAAACGTTGTGTATCATGTTTATCTTTTAAAACTGATATAGTCAATGATCTAGAAGGCCAGTACCCTAGGATTTCAAGTTGTCTAATGGATCATGGTTTTGATGGAGTTCTAAAGTTTTTGGATGGAATTTATAAATAGCGATTTCTATATTGTATGTTTCTGGGATTTAGGTTAATGAGTTTCACGTTGTTCTTTAGCTACCAGAGGACTAAGTTCTAACTAAAGGGTTCATTTATTGATATAGATCGTTAAACTGAAACAACTTGTGTATTAGGTACAAAGGAAATAAACTGTCCACCGTCTGTAAGTACTTGCTTTGTTGAAAAGTGTGTTATCAAAACACGAACATTAGGGGTGTCATAGAAATCGTATGAATAGATGGAGAAGGATGAACAATAACACTAATATGTTACGAAAATACATGTTTCAGGCAAAATGACAAAGAAATTGAATAGGTATTTCTTTCTTTGATAGCTACAAGATTTTTCTGTGTTAAGGAGAACAAGTGATTATACGGCATAGGATAATAGGTTGTTAAATTTTACATACTGAAGTAGTGTTAAACCAAAAGAGTTGATGTTACATGAGTTGTTCCTAGTCATGGGAGTACAATAAATTTTAATGTTGATGAAATCTAAGTGTTACGGTAAGAAGTGTGCGCGGGGGGGGGGGGGGTATATGATGCGTCAGTAATTTTTTTTTTATATAGAACGTTTTCAAGAACCTTCAAATAGCATATTAGTTCAATGGTGTCGTTCATCTAGGGTGATGTAACAATATTCCATTTAAATACGGGATTTAGTTTACGCATGGATTAGATAAGAGTTCAACTAATAAGATGTTAGCAAAGATTTTGACATCAAGCCTCACTGAGTGATAGTGTTTGAGTTCATCATCAGGATGTTTAAAGGATGGTGGGAGATAACGGTCTGGTTTGCTAACGGGTTAGGTAAGGATGTCATGTTATTTCATCACTCGGGTTGTGTAGCTTAACCAATTTCTTTAAACATGCAGTTTACTCTACTAGGATTTTCATGGTTTGGAACGATTAGGTGATAATTGCTTACATTGCGTCTCAAATAGTTTGATCAGGAAGTTAATTATATACAAGGTAGAATCTCATGAATAAACTGGAGCTTCTACAAAAAGATATTGCCCGATTGGAGTGTCAAATGACAATGAGAGCATCAATTATAATGTTTCTTAGCAGATACAAATGTGTATTAGGATAAATGAAATAAGAAGTTATTATTCTGAACAGTAATGGGTGAGGTATTAGTTGTTTGTTGTGAATCTAACTAATTATCATGTGAAGTTTTAGCCATGGAACATATTCGATATTCATATTTATATATGGGGAATAAGTCATTAACATTGATGTCAATGTATAGCAGTGTAATCTTATTAATTTGTCAAAATAATTCATGAATCTTGTGATCGTGTCATTATGGATCGACTTCAATAGCAGTATGTGTACGGTGAGTCAGGTGTGGGGAAGTTTGTGTATATTTGAGTTTGTATTGTTTCTCATATGTAGTAGTATTGTAAGTTTTTATCATCCATGGATGGGTTTTAATGAATAATCGATGATAAACTTGATATAAGTGTGCTACTAAAGAATAAACTTTCGTTCCAGATAGACTTTTGTTCAGGTGGATTTGTGTTGAGTTATTCTACACTTTTTTTTTTTGCTTCTGGGTTTAACCCACATGAAGGGTGTTACCAGGAATGAAACATACTAGAAAGTGGTTATCCTGGACCATAATGAGTAAAGCTTTTTCAAAACATTAGTTGGTATTAGTGGTTCATTGTTGATGATGGTATTTATCACGTGAACCCTTGGAGTCGTGAAATGTATTCAAAATCATAACTTATAGGCGCGAGTCAATTATGGAATATTTGGTTTTTGTTGTTACTGTGTGTAAAAGATGTATGGAAGTTATAATTATCTGAGTACATAGTGGGTTAATCCATAAGTGATAGATCGAACAACATAAAAAAAATTACGTGTTTCTATATTAGAGTTTCCTAGGTTAATTATTGGTTAGGTTTCAAGTCCCACTTCCAACGTACTGTTGATGTTTATATATAGGGTGTACCGCAGCTAACCCACCACACCACCAACACCTTGAAAGCGTACCTGTCACGTACTAAGTAATTCAAAGGGTTGAGGAAAAGGAATATATTAAGTGAAATGGTAACGTTGTAATATATACTGTAACATCGGTTATGTATTAGAATTTTATGTGGTTCGAATCTAAATGATCACTGACTTGAGACTTTGAGAACGCTTAACCTGTTTTTTTTTACGCGAATAATCCGGTAGAGGAGATTGAATATATGCTAAATGGACAAAATTTAGAAAATATTTTAAATTCAATGTTCTTGAGAGAAAGAAATATTTTTTTTTTGTTGACCCAAAACGTGTTTTACAACGGTGGAGATGTAGATTGGGTGTGAGCATTAACGTTTACGAGAGTGTTGGATCTGGACGAGTCATCCAATTAGATCGAAACATATACTTACCACACACGTGGTTCATTGGTGCATCGTTAGTAGCAGAAACAAAATTAGTCAGAATTGTTTACCTTGAAGAATAGAGAAAATATGTTTGAAAATAGAGTACGATCAGGTGAAGTACTTCTAGAATAAGCTTTGTATGTTACGGGATTTTTACATGACTGTTTAAGCGATATGGATTTATTCACAAGAGTGATTTTGAATGTGCAATATTACACGGTCGATTTATCGTATCAACAAGAGTTTTATTATTTTATATATATATTTATAGGTTGTTAGCTTTATTAGACTCATCCATGGAATCCTAAAAATTATAGGGTTGTTTAACATTCATTTGCAGAACCAATGATATTAAGATGCCACCGACTGTTGGCAAGAGGTCATAGTATACTAACTCGAATTTAAAGCATCCCACTAAGTATCATAAGTTTGCGACTTTAGTAAGGTAAATGTTTCAACTGGTGGATTCAGATTGATTATATATGCAATGAGTCATCCTCATTAGAGGACAAATATAGTAGTAGCAAAGCATTCTCAGGTTTTTCGACATAGATCTTTGTTCTTATTTGTGTGTCACCAAGAAAAGATTTCAATTATCTTTAATTTAGGTGTGAAAAGTAAAATGTATGTAGTTTAAAGATAAACTTATCATATACCATCAGAGGTTGTATTATAATTGTATACCATCTGTATATGGATTTTATGGGTTCAGTCAAGCATAGACCTGATATCGGTGTATTATTTAGAGATGGATGTTTGTTTCAGATGAATTTGTATTGATTGGTTTTTCACTTTTGTGTTTCTTTTTTTTTCGGTATCACCCACATGGCAGATTTTGCCAGGATCAGCATGTACCTGTAAATTCACCATTACGTTGCGCACCCGTAATCGTCAATTTACCTTACACAATCACCCAAGTTTGTCTCCCATCGGGTATATTGATCTTACGTTTTATTATGTTCTTTGATTTACATTCATCTGTATGGTATGCTATCCCATGTCAAGTATTGGGTGTGTATAAGTGTATGATAAACTTTTGAGTATGAGGCAACTATACTACACGTGTAGGACACTAACAGACTATTAGTGTGACGTATCAATGAGTCGCATGTATCAGGTATAGTGTATGTTCATAACAGTGTGAGACTACTAGTCTAAACACAATCCGAGTGTACAACGTGCATAAGCAGCGGTAATATTTAATCAAGTAGCTAGCACGTTGTGGATCACGCAATAAGTGACATGTTACAACTAACAATATGTCTCGTATTAAGGGGCATGTTATAGCATACGAATGTGTCATATAATAAGTGACGTGTAATAGCACATAGTAGGTCTCATAACTAACAAGTCAAGACCTCTGTATGAATGAGTTTCTGGATAAAAATCCATTACTGTTGTTCATGTACCTCTGTACCTTAAGCATCGGTCACTACCGGTTGGTTGCCATAATGAGGTAGATAAAATTCAAAAGTGAATTGTTTAGGCTTCATACGAAACCAGTTTGTTGCCTTAATGTTGTAAGTTTCAGGTTATAATGAAAGGTAACCGATCCTAACTAAAGCCCCAAAAATAAAATTCCCAATATGTCACATAATACAGGTTGTTCACTTCATGTAATGCTAGTGTAAGCGTGTGGTATGTGTAAATAACACCACAAATGAATTCTCATAAGTGCAACTAATGCAGTGTACAGTTATAGTCTAGAATGCAATGCAATGCAAACCTAGTTCGCTATAACCAATGGGCTCTGATACCAATCTGTCACACCCCCAAAATCCACTAACGGAGTTTTACCGTTAAGTGTGTGACAAACCAGGATCTCAGTCATTAGTTACACCAAACGACACTATATGAATTTAAAATATACGTGTCTCATTAAATGAGAAAATTTAATACAGAGTTAACGTTTAATAATTTGCGGAAGCGTAATCGAAATGTAATGTCAATAATATTAAATGGAAACTAAATGCGTTGTACACGCGTCCAATACAAGATACAAAGTTTAAATAGACATTAAACTCAAAACATGGTTTGTAATGCATGAAAATGTTTAAATGAAAAGCCGTGACTGCATGCCATGTCCTAAATGCGTGGTACCTCAGTGACTTGTAAAAGTGAAAGGCTAACAAGTGTCAACACGACGGTTGGTGAGTTCACAAAGTAAGTATGAAATCAAGTAGTTCAGTTGCAAGCAGATATATAAATTAAGTATGTCATTGTAGGTAGCTAATCTACAGCACATGTCCTTAGAGGCGTAATGTATCTGACCGAAGCTGACGTATGTACACATTAAGTGCAGTTTGCCTGTTCGTACATCCCAGCAGGATGCACTGTAAGTATGTTAGGTCATTCAACACCCGTTCGACAGGTCCTTCTGTCGTGCTAGCGCGACTAGCCCGGGTGGGGTTTGTCAAACCCAGTAGTACTACTCAAAATTTCCCCGCTATTTCACAAATACTAACGGTCAACTAGGTATCCATGAGGTCTTTCATGAACAAAATAAAATTGCTCTAATCCAGACATGCGACATACAGAATTCGTAAATCCGTAAAAGTAATCGTCCGAGTTTCCAGCCCATAAAAGAGTGGAATAGTAAAAAGTTCGGTTCAGTGAACTCACCTTTGAAGCGCACAGCGAATAAACAGCAAAAATGCAACCACAAGAAACCAGACCGCTCTATGACCTGGTTCCATAATTACATACACATTATTCACTAGAACTAGTATTTATATATATGTATATCTCTAATTCACGTATACTCATGAAATCACACTTCATGCATTCAATCACTAGTTTCGACCCGACTCACATGATCACCTCGTGACTCACATACTTTTCATATTTGCACTTCACGTCATGTATTCTTACCAAGCAACCACCTTTACACATTTAGTCATCTATGCAATCCATACTTCGCATACAATACATACCATACACCTACATTACATACTATACGCCCAAAACATACTACGCATACATGTATATATATATATATATATATATATATATTACGTTTTCTGCTTCTATTATATCCCAGTTCTCACAGGTACATACATGAATGACACATATACATATGATACATAACACAACATACATATACACGCGTATACATACATACATACAAATATATTTGGCTGTTACTGTTAACTATGCATGTTTTACATCGCACACAATCATCATGGCCATTCTATATGTATTCAAATACAAATATGTCAAGCTGCTGCCACTTTACTCCATATATATGCATACACTACATACACGCACACACATTTAACATACAATACATGGTATATATATATATACTTACAGTACGCGTATATACTTCACATACACAGATTTCATTCATTACTCGCACGTATATACATTAACATACAACCTGGGCCGAACCGCATTTAAAACATATCTCGTAACGAACCGAAACGACCCGAAAACAAAACCGTAACGCGATGAACATCAAAAGAATACGACGGATACGTACCGATAGTCGAGCGGTTAAGAGAAGGTTGCTAGTATGATAACTGGTGGTCGGAGCTGCAAATTCGCCGGAGCCGGTTGTTTCTCCGACTGCCGTTCGCTGCTCCTGCTCTCCCGTCGCCGGCGAAGAAAAAAAAGTTGAGGAAGGGTACTGTTTATGGTTCGATCATGGCTGCGAGTGGGAGACGAGATGGAGATGCGATTTGGACGATCAGAAGGAAGATTGTCGATATCTTGCGCGTGTTGTGTTTACTGTCGTCAGCAGACCAAGAAGAAAAGATGAAGACGAAGATGGACGGGTGGGTTTTAGGGTTGGGTAATTATTTACCATCTTACACTTCACACCCCCAACTTTGAAGTTTTATTTATTTAAGTTTTATAGTTAACTAATAAGTTTACTTAATTACAAATCATACCGTATACTTAATAAAGTTTAACCGAATAACAAGAGAATGGTTGATGGTGTTAATTTAAATTTACGGGTTGTCACAATAAGTAGCACGTTTAATTCCACTAATTAAATGTAGAGCATAGTTGCGTTAAATGGAATTAATGTGATTGAGTTAACGGAGTTAGTCCGAAATTCTCGGGTGTCACATTAACATAGTTGCTATTATGTTTTAGTTAAACATAGTTGTTGTTATGTTTTAGTTAAACATAGTTGTTATTATGTTTACATAGTGTAGTTGAAGTTTGAATTGACTCAATCTGCTTATTGTTGTTAGATAATGTGATAATGTTGAAGTTTTTTTGTTTGTTTTACCTACCATGACACATGGAGTTTATTATGATTGTTTGATTTTACATAATGACCAATTGTGTCTTTTTTGCAGAGTTAGTTATAATGGATTGAAAAATTTGTGCATATGGAAGTTTTTGGCTACTAATCCGGTCATAGTTAAACAAATAATAGTAAGTATTTAACCATTTACTTAATGATGTGTGGCTAACACATCATGGTTTTGTTAATCGTTTTCGTCTAATTTTCGGCTTTAATGCTTGTGTTTCGCTTAGTTTTTATATGTTTATTGAATGACACATGGATCTAAATTATATTTGTGTTATGTAGGTGTTTTGGTGCTTAAAAATGTGCAAATGATCTAAAGGAATGAAGTGGAGCACAAGAGAAGACTTGGAGTTGGAAGGCAAGAAAGAAAATAAAAGTTTCTGGTTGGAGGCCTTCTAGGCGATACGCGCAGGACAGGGGTTCATGATGCGCGTATCTCCTAGCACAGTTATACGGGATTTTTTTAGGGTTTTGCTATTTAAACACATTATAAACCCTAGTCGTGGGGAGTTCTTTCCAGCCGTTTTAAGCATAAACAAGGGAGATTTTTGGTGATTCAAAGACGTTGGAAGCAAGAGAGTGAAGCTTGGATCATCGAGACGCTAAATGATCGTTGTTTCGGGTTTTTAATCTTCTTGAACTCTTGTTTTAATTAAATTTTGATAATGTTTGCTTTAAATTCAGAATGTTTTGGTGTTTTTATTATGATCATGAGTAGCTAAACTAGTATTACTACCTAGATGATGAAGAACGGTTATTGATTGTGGAATTGGTTTTGGTTATGTTTTTGTGATGTTTTGAATTCTAGCATAAATTACATGTTCTTGGTATGTTGAATGTGTTTGATTGTTAAAGTATTGATTTTTATTGTTTTACCATATTCTTACTTGAATTGAGTGGTTAGTTTGATCATTTAGATTCTCGTAGCTAAATCATTGACTTTGTGTTATTGATTTGTGTAATGAATTGCTAGACGTAGTGGTCATTAGGATTGGTAAAACTGGAATTGAAACTTTAACGAACTACTTAACTTGGCTTGAAAAAGTAAGTTAGACAATTAATCTTGATAGTTAAATAATGAGGAGGTTTGCCTAATACGTGATTATCTTGTTAATTGTGTTCAATATTTCCTTTGCATGTTACCCTTGCATGATAATGTATTGTGTCAGCTAGATCGAGAGGTTAGTTGTCATCTGGGTATGTTAGAATTGTTGAAAAGACCGAAAGGTGATTCAACCCAACCGATAGTTTAATTCGTTCCTTAAGTATTCTTATCGGTCACACCCGGAGAATGATCCGGGATCCTTTAGGTTTATTAAGGGTCGCATCTTTAGAAATTCGGTTTCATCACATTTGAATTAACCAAACCAAAGCCATAAGTCATAACCAGGATTCATCTAGGTGGTTTCTTTCCAATCTTGCAAGTTAATCAAAGTCTTCATTCGTTGTGTTCATCTTTAATTAATTTATTAGTTAAAATTTAATTTCTTATTCTTAGGTTATTAGAAACCCCCCCAATCAATCAATATTCCTTTTCAATTTAGTTTCCGTTGTTCGTAGTGTCTTTGGGTTCGATATCCGGTCTTCCGTAGACTATACTGCAGTCGATAGGTACACTTGCCTTTCTGCTAGGTCTAGTTTAGGGTTAATTGGTTTTTAACTCGAGTGTCTAGATAGAGTCTTAGGTTAGTTATTTTTATAGACTGTTTTTAGCACATCAAGTTTTTGGCGCCGTTGCCGGGGACACTTGGCAATAGCGAAACTAGCTTTGATTAGGATTGTTGGTAAGTTAGAGTCCCTTTTCATAAGTTTTTAGTTTTCTCGAGTCTGTTTTCTATTCTTAGTTTCCGAGTCTAGCGTCTAGGTTCTTTTCTATTTTATGCCACGTACTCGCTCCCAAGGCCCATCTGAATATCCACCTTCTTTAGAGCCCGAGAGAGAGTTTCACGAACGAATTCGTACCCTAATCGAACGTGCACGATTAGTTCCTCTTCCTATTGATACGATGGGTGAACAAAATCCTCGTCTTACCGTTCACCAGCAAGCCAGTGATGGTGTAACAGGGTCTCGATCTGCGATTACTCGCCCTGCTGTGGCCAACACCAACAACTGGCAGATTCCATCTTACGTGATGTCCACTATCACTTCTGCTGTCCAGTTCCATGGATTGGAAGATGAGGATGCCACCGTGCATCTTTCTCGATTTGTTCGTATCTGCGATATGTTCAATATCACTGTTGTGACCGGAGATGTGGTATATCTCCGGTTGTTCCCGTTCTCTCTATCTGGCCGAGCCTCTACTTGGTTAGATTCTCTTCCCCGGGATTCCATTACGACATGGGATGATCTTCAGTCCAAATTTCTGAAGAAATATAACCTAGCGTCCAAAACTGCTCGTATGCGTGACCAATCACATTCTTTTCGCATGGATCCTGATGAGAGATATTGTGATGCTTGGGAGCGTTTTCAAACGCTTTTAAGCCATTGCCCCCAGCACGTCTCACTCAATGGGCATTAGTTGAGAAGTTCTATAATGGACTCACATACCCGACTCAACGAATGTTCAATACATCTGTTGGAGGACATCTTATAGAAAGGAAGAGCGTGGCCGAGTGCAACGAAATGTTTGAAAGTTTCGCACTGGCTGAACAACAGAGTCCACAAAGTAGGAATTCCGTTCCTGCTACTAGAGCTCCCACCTCGACCGCTTGAGGTGTTTATCAGGTCACTCCTGATGCTAGTGTGGCTGCTGCACTTGAGGCACTCCAAAGGGAGGTTAGAGAGCTTAAGATGGGTAGCAGTAGATGTGAGATTTATAGAGGAGTTCACGACACTAGGGATTGTTTAGTGAATAACCAAGAGCAGGTGAATTGGGCTGGGGGATAAAGCGTAGGAAGTAATGGTGCGTTTGGGGGACAAAACGCAGGATGGAAGGGTAACCCAAACTCTGATTTGAAATCGAGAGGTTTCCCACCCCGTCAGAGTTTGTTTGATAGTGGTCTGGTAGGGTCTATTTCGGTTGGTAGTGAATTTAAGGAGATTAAGGATATGATAATCACCCAAACTCAGCTGATATCTCAGATTGTGAATAGGGATAAGGAGACCCAACTTAGATTGCAGGAGCATGATCTTTTACTGAAAAATCAACAAGCTGCATTTGTAGACCTGCATAGGATGGTAGGTGATATGTCTAAACAGTTAGAGGCTGCTCAGTCTAGTTCATCCTCTTATGGAAAGTGTAAGGCTAATGTTAGTGCTGTTACAACCCGTAGTGGTAGAGGAGCAGAGTTAGTGAAACCACAGGTTGAGGAGCCAGTAGAGGAGGAGGTTGAGCTAGAGGTTCCTGTTAGTGTTGAAGAGAATAGGATACCGGTGAGCCATGAGCCGAGTAAGCTTAGGCATGAGAGAGTGAGGGAGAAGAAGAAAGGTAATAGATCTGAGGTGGATGAAGACTATAATAGGTGCCCATACCCCGAGCGTTTAACTCGACAGAAGTATCTTAGAGAGTATGGTCATTTCCTAGAGTTGTTTAAACAACTCAAAGTCAATCTCCCGTTCGTTGAGGTACTCCAGCATATGCCTAAATATGCTAAGTTTCTTAAGAATATTCTTTCCAATAAGAAGAAACTGGAGGACCTCCCCAATGTCGTTCTGAACGAGGAATGTTCTGCTGTAGTGCAGAACAAACTACCAGAGAAACTGTCTGATCCGGGTGTTTTCACTCTCCCGTGTATGTTTGGTAGTTCCTCAGTTCATCATGCTTTAGCTGATCTAGGTGCTAGTGTGAACTTAATGCCTTATTCATTATATAAGCAGCTAGGCCTAGGAGACCTCGTTCCTACACGCATGACCATATCTTTAGCTGATCGTTCGGTTAAGAAGCCACGAGGAGTAGTGGAAAATGTCTTGATTAAGATCAATAATTTTGTTTTCCCCGTGGACTTTGTCATTTTAGATATGGAGGCAGACCATAGAGTCCCGATTATTTTAGGTCGTCCACTTTTACGTACGGCTCGTGCTTTGATAGATGTGTTTGCTGGTAAAATAACACTGCAGGTAGGGGATGAGAGTGCTACATTTAGGATCCCTGATCCATTGAGAGAGACGAATGAGTGGGATGACGAGTTATATGTGATTGGGTCGGATCAGGTGCTGAAAAATAAGTGTGGGTATCCTAGGAAGGATGTGGATGTTCCAAAGGAACCAGGATAGGATGTCGAGGGTTGAGTGTCTCAGGTGAGATCCTGAGTGTACAGTTTGTATAGTTATTTACATGGTTTTTATTTACCTTTATTTGAGTCCTTTGTTTGTTGAGTCAGTCCTACGTGTTTAAAGTCTTTCATTTTACACTTTGATGTCTGCTTGGGTATGTTTGTGTGTTTATTTTGCAAGCTTTGGATCTATTTGTTCATACTCAATCTCCATTCGGACGAGGATGATCTGAAGCATGTTATGAAGATTATAAAGGGCATCCCAAGATTTCTGCTATTAGAAGACGATCGCGAATGAAATGCTATAAGATCGTCGGGAACGACACTTCTTGTGCAAAGCTACATTATTATCAGGGGAGTCTGTTCCTTTTACTTTCTACCTTTAGTTTTAGTATTTTAGTTCATTTGATGTTTTTTTTTATTTTGAGTCGTCTTTCGGGCCACATTAGGGACAATGTGTCGTTTAAGTGTGGGTATGGGAGACTATCGTCTAGTTTAGTAATTGAGTCATATAGTGTTAGAAAAATTAAAAAAAAAATTAAAAAAAATAATAATAATTTTAAAATTTGTAAATGTTTTTGAAAAAGTGTTGCAATTAAATGAAAAATGATAGTAGAATTGGGAATTGGTTTTCAAAATAAATAAAAAAATTTGTTGGTTTGAAAACAAGTGATTAGTACATTGGTAATCAATCGGTGACCCAATTAGCTTTGAAGGTTTTTCTCTAAGTGTTATAAATGTACCTAATTAAATCAAGATATCTCGTGGGTTTTCATCTTAGGAGAAATAGGGAGGCCTTAACTAAGAAACTTAGACACCATTGTAGGCTTTAAAACTTACACTAGTTAAGGATAAATGCCATAATAGGATCTAATAGCACGTTTCTTGTGAAAGAAGTGGCGCTCCACCAAATAAAGTCCACAGGGTATAGACTGAAAGTGCTCAAAAGTAGCAACTTAAATAAAAGAGCTCAATGTAGCAAAATAAAATAAAAAATAAAAATAAAACAAGTGATCCAAGACCTCATGTGCTCTACCTCTGGGATGGCGACTTGGAGCCGACACCCCTGGGTGAGGTGATCTTGTTTTGAAAAAAAAATGAATAAAAACAGTCTATACCCGTAATATCATTCATCAAATAATCACCCTAATATGACAATATTTCTTAACTAGGTTAAGTTCTTTAGGTTATTTTGGTAAGAAATCTATATGGTTTAATCTGTGCCTCGTAAAGAAACAATTAACAGGCTGAACTGTGGCTTCCTAAGTGTGAGACCCTGTAGATGAATTGATATCACTTAAACTAAAGCAAACACTAGGAGAAAACCGATTAGCTAATGTTAGGGTTAGTTGGAAACAATATCGATGATTACTATGACTTGTTTCTTGTTTGAGAATTGCTTGAATTATTTTATTATGTGTTGAAAGCTAAATTCCTGATTATGATTCCATTTGCATACTTTTTCGAGGATGAAAAAAGGTTAAGTGTGGGTATTTTGATGTGTGGCTAACACATCATGGTTTTGTTAATCGTTTTCGTCTAATTTTCGGGTTTAATGCTTGTGGTTCGCTTAGTTTTTATATGTTTAGTGAATGACACATGGATCTAAATTATATTTGTGTTATGTAGGTGTTTTGGTGCTTAAAAATGTGCAAATGATCTAAAGGAATGAAGTGGAGCACAAGAGAAGACTTGGAGTTGGAAGGCAAGAAAGAAAATAAAAGTTTCTGGTTGGAGGCCTTCTAGGCGATACACGCAGGACAGGGGTCCATGATGCGCGTATCTCCTAGCACAGTTATACGGGATTTTTTTAGGGTTTTGCTATTTAAACACATTATAAACCCTAGTCGTGGGGAGTTCTTTCCAGCTGTTTTAGAGCATAAAGAAGGGAGATTTTTGATGATTCAAAGAGGTTGGAAGCAAGAGAGTGAAGCTTGGATCATCGAGACGCTAAACGATCGTTGATTCGGGTTTTTAATCTTCTTGAACTCTTGTTTTACTTAACTTTTGATCATGTTTGCTTTAAACTCAGAATGTTTTGGTGTTTTTATTATGATCATGAGTAGCTAAACTAGTATTACTACCTAGATGATGACCGGTTATTGATTGTGGAATTGGTTTTGGTTATGTTTATGTGATGTTTTGAATTCTAGCATAAATTGCATGTTCTTGGTATGTTGAATGTGTTTGATTGTTAAAGTATTGATTTTTATTGTTTTACCATATTCTTACTTGAATTGAGTGGTTAGTTTGATCATTTAGATTCTCGTAGCTAAATCATTGACGTTGTGTTATTGATTTGTGTAATGAATTGCTAGACGTAGTAGTCATTAGGATTGGTAAAACTGGAATTGAAACTTTAACGTACTACTTAACTTGGCTTGAAAAAGTAAGTTAGACAATTAATCTTGATAGTTAAATAATTAGGGTTTGAACGGTCCGAGAGGAGGTTTGCCTAATACGTGATTAAGCGTTATACACGCTTCTAATCAACAAGAATGATATATAAAGAGTATTTCCACTATTATCAGGTTTTGACATTACAAATAATGACTAAAGACTACGATTACATTTGAAATGAAATATATGAAAAATACAGGACGCTACATTTTTCATTATGGTTTTTCTTATGTAAATTGTAATGATATTTGACATATTTTGTTGATTTTATGAATGAAATTTAGTTTTTTTGTTCTTTTTTTAATTTGACCCGACCCGGTTCCACCCGAAACGAGTCGAACCAGGTTGGAAATTTTTTTTATATATCGATACTCAAACGATTCCTATCAAATTTCCGACTCCCATGAAAAACATTTCTGAGTATGCCACTAATATCATGTAGTGGCATTGATTTGAATTACCTTATATTATGATTTGGAAGGGACATGAATGACAAAGAACAGAGGTTTAGTGTCTGGAAAATGAAGTGATCTATATTAGAAAGCAACAATGGTCAAATATATGCAGGTCAAAAACCTAGTTAGAGGGTACTTGTGTATAGAAATTCCGGGTAAATAAAGCTTTGTCTAACAAAGGTTTCTAGGAATTGGTTTGAGCGGGAAAAAGAGGCAAAAAATGCCTCCATTAAAAGAAATGACGTCGTTTTATATTGACCTATGTCGATGAAAATTGATTATATGAAACTTTCTGTTGCAGTTCATTTCACCTAACAACCACAACTTCTCTTGTTTCTGCAACTAACTCACGATTTTTCGAGTTTTTTCACCAAAATCATAAAGTTTTCATCAAGTTTCTTAAATTTTGGAGGTAAATTTTATGGGGTCTTTAAGAAATTTCACTAACATTGTCAAGTGTTTTGAAACTGAAGGGTTTTGTGGGAAATTTCACCAAGTTTCTAGTCCATTTACTCAAACGTATGAAAAATTTTCATAACATTCACTATTTTAGTGTTAGGGTTCATGGAAATGTAAGTGAATTTGTGATTTTGGTTATGACTTTAGTGATTAAAGTGTTTAGCTTTTTGAAATTGTCATTAAATTTTGTATGCTTACCAAGTGTTTGATGAAATGTCATTGTAAGTCGATGGTTTTATGCCATTTAGTGTTTAGGGATTATGAATCTTGTAGATTTTAGAAATTTTGTTGAAATTGTGAACTTGGTTATGCTTTTAATTGTGTTTTTGTTTATATATATATTTATGGAGGGGAATGCTTATGGAGAAAACTAAATATTGCAAGAACAAAAAAAATAGTTAAATTCTTCATTTTTTTCAACCAATATTTTTTAACATTTAGAAATATTATTGAAATACAATATTGCGAGAACAAAAAGAGTCAACAAGTTACAATGTATACATATAAGATAGAATATTCAAAAGGTAAGCTAGGATCCATAGCCTTTGAGTAACACTTTACATCATATACATTCTTAACATTTATGATTATGTGCATGTTTGTGTATTCAATTAATAAGAGTTGTATAAGAATGTTTATGACAAAATAGATATGACAATCAATAAGAGTCGGGTTACAATGAGACATACAAACTATACAGCTTTCACAAACGATTTATTGAGTTGGCCAAGAAACATGTTAGCATCGAAGGAAAAGCCATTTGCCCATGTGAAAAGTGTTGCAATAGTTGTCGTCAATATTTGAACATATTTAATGCTTGTATACATTACAATGGGTTTTTACCGACATATACATAAGACAAGGAGTTTTCACAGCGAAATATTCACTTTTATATCAAGAATAGAACTTTGTGCTCCATAAAAACGTACTCTCGGAAAAACTCCAGCAACAAAAAATGAGATGTTTCACACAATTAATGATATTATGACGAGACATAATAAAAACGAGGAAAATATATAAGAAGACGGAACCGGTAAAGAATTGGAGTTTGATGCATTGTTTAACAAAATTAATGCATATATATCTTTATATAATATAGCAAAACCAAAAAAGCTTATGTGACACAATTTTAGAGTTTTTGGCTTATGTGGCATCATTTGAGAGTTTATCTCATAATAATGATTTTTTAAATTTCAAATATGTATATAAAATATATTATAATAAAACTAATTACATTTTTGGTCCCCTAATATTTTAGAGAATTCTGAAAAATTTAAAAGTTTTTATACTTTTAACCCTCTACTACAAGAGGTGTACATGAGTCGGTTTATATTTGATAGGGTGTGAAAATGAAACTTTTAGATAAAATTAATAATAATATACAATTAAAGACCTCAGTGTTTTATAAATATACATAACTTTTTTATACGGAATTTAAAAAAAAAATAAACTACACAATAAAACTGAGCATTTTATTCTCTTTAATTTGAGTATAATATTGCTATACTAAAAATTTAATTTTTAAAAATGTATTTCGTGTTTCGGTTTACATGGTTTTGTTTCAAAACTTATTGGAACGTTCATGAATATCCTTAAAAGCATCACTTGAATGTTGTGTACCCGAGCGTAGCGCGGGCACTAAACTAGTATATATATATATATATAGAGAGAGAGGGACTCTCAAATGAGAACACCCTCAACTTAAGTACAAAAAGTACACTTTCTAACCAATTAAATTTTTTCTATCTTTTTAATTATTATTATTTATTTTAAATGTGATTAAGGGTATATTAGTAATTAACACATCCCTAAAACATGGGATGTGGACTAACTGACCCACGTTTTTTGTGATATCCCCTAGCCAAATTCAAATTCATTTATATCTGAAAATCAATCAATATTATGATTCCATTACCAATCTTAATTTCTTCCTAGATTATATACACCATCACCAATAACTTCCTCGCCGATCACCACAATCACCGCCCCTTAAATCCACACCAACGTATTCAGCCATCACAAGCGACAAAAATTATTTCAGATTCCGTATTCTTGGAAATCTGTAAACCGTCGTCGTCTTCCCCGTCGTCATCGGCCATCCCACTTCGTCGGAGATCCAGACCTAGTTATATTCATCTCATAACAAAAGGGTAGCCCTGAAACTACGTCTTCCCCTTCTTGTAATTCTTCTCTGACATCGACAATTCACATCACCGCGAGATTAATAATAATTTATAGTAACACTAAGTCACATAAGAGGTGTGGAACTAGTTGAGAGAAAGCAACTGCTAGTGGAAAATAATGTTGATGATAAGCAATTATCTATTTATGTACCCGTAACAAAGAGAGAATCAAAATGGATCTGGGTGTTGGAAATATACTAATACGTCAACAGAGGTTAGCTATGCATTGTTTAGGAGTCATGCAGTGAGGCTAGGGTTGAACAGATTTCATTTGTGTTCAATGTTGGTAACAAACATTAATCGGAGCAAACGGGTTACAAGTTTAGTGTCGATGAATGTTGGTAACAAACATTAATCGGAGCAAACGGATTACAAGTTTAGTGCCGATGAAGTAGCCAAAGATGGTAGATGGTAGATGTAGTGGCCAAGATGGTAGATGGAAATTGCAGTAGCCAAAGATGGGTAGAAAAGTGACATTTAACAGGATTGAAGTTTATTCAATTTTTAGTAATGCATATATGCACTTTTTAGACATGCACATATGCATTTTGAGTAATGCATATATGCACATTTGCACTTTTACACGGATGAACAATGAAACCTTTAATTAATCAGTTGATCTAATTAATGAGTAATTATCGTTGTACCCTTTTAATCAACTAATCTAATAAATCAATAATGTTTGAAAAGTAACCGAAATTCAGTTTATAAAACCATTTTTTTATTAATAAAAATAGAAAGAAATAATTTGATTGGTTGAAAAGTGTACTTTTTTGTTCTCAAGTTAAATGTGTTCTCAATTGAATGGATCCCTATATATATATATATATATATATATATATATATATATATATATATATATATATATATATATATATATATATATATATATATAATATATATATATATATATATATATCAAAGTCATCAACAAATATAATAATAGTTCTTAAGACCAAATTTTATAGTTTCTAATAATTGCATTCGATCCTGAAGGAAATAAAATTTCGACTTCACGCTATAAAGCTAAGAAAAATCTGAGAAAGACTGGTTTAGGATATGAATGTATTCATGCTTGCGTTAATGATTCTGCTTTGTTTTATAATGAGAACGAAAATATACAAAATTGCACGATTTGTGACGAGAGCAGATGGGCTGAGAAAACACAAAGGGAAAAAGTAGCACAAAAAGTGCTACATTTCTTTCCTTTAATTCCTAGGCTTCGATGAAGGTTTACTTCTAAATTCGCGACAAAAGATATGTTGTGGCATTATACTTACACTCAAAAAATGGCATGACGCGTCATCTTGTTGATGCTAAGGCATGGAAAGAGTTTAATGAACCATCCTACATTTGCTAAAGAACCCAGGAACATCCATTTGGGTTTAGCAGCCGATGGCTTTAATCCTTTTGGTAACATGAGTCAAGCTTACAGTATGTGGCCGATAATACTGAAAACATATGGCACACTACCCTGGTTGTGTTTGAAAGAGTCTTCTATCATGTTGATTTTGCTAATTCCTAGTCCAAAATCACCTTAAAAGGACATCGATGTTTTCTTAAGATCTTTAATGGATGAGTTGAAAAGGTTATGGTTCGAAGTCCATATGAGAGAAGCAACAACCGATACGATATTCAACATGCATGAGACACTCGTATGGAGTATCAGTGATTATCATACACGTAGCTATATGTCTGGGTGGAGCTGTCAAGGTTATAAAGCATGCCCTACGTGTAATATAGACACACCCTCGACCCCTATGATGAATAAAATATATAGCTTTTGTTTTTTATAGATGATGCTTGACCAAGAAGGATAAATTGAGATTGGATCTTATGTTTAGCAACCAAAATGAGACAAGAGACCTCCAAAAAGATTGAGTAATGCATGAGCTTTAAAATACTTAAACAATTTGTAAGATCATGTTTAGGGGAAACATCCAAAGCATGGTGGTGTGAACGAAAACGAGATGCTTTAGAAGTGAACTGGACCAAATCAAGTATCTTCTTTAAGCATGATTATTGGTCTTCGCTTCTTTTAAAACATAATCTTGATGTTATTCACGTGGGAAAAAATGTGTGTGAGAGTTTGTTAGGTACCTTTCTTATGAATGAAAAGTTGAAAGACACACCTAAAGCATGACAAGACTTGAAAAGGATGGCTATTCGACCTAAAATTTCGCTGAAAAATACTAACAACAAGGTCTACCAAATACATGCGGCTTATTCTTTCACCCTAGTGACCGCGAAGAGTTTTGTAAGTTCATTAGAGGAGTTAGACTACCCGATGGTTTTGGATCGTACTTCAAAAACAAGGTGGCCGGTTTCTAATAATTCAAATCTAATGGGGTAAATTCTCATGATTATCATATATTTATGCAACGGGTGCACCTATTAGCAGTCCGAGCACGCCTGCCAAAAACTGTTTCAATAACAATCACCGACCTTTGTTCCTTTTGTTAAAACATTTTTACATAGTCAGTGAATGTGAGTGACATGGATGCCACTAATAAAGAAGTGATAAAGATACTATGCAATTTGAAATTAATATATCCTTCAACATTTTTTGATATAATGGTCCATCCAATACTTCATTTACATGAAGAAGTTACTCTTGATGGCTTGTGTATATGAGAAGGATGTATTCTTTTGAAAGATACAAGAAAAAACTCAATGCATATGTTAGAATCAAAGCCATACCCGAAGTAGAAAGTTATGTTGCAGATGAAGCATTAACATTCTACTCATTGTATTTCGAGGGTATGCAAACCAAATTCAACCGACCTGACAGAATTCTAGATTATGGAATTCCAAAAAGCAATTGCTTGTGTTTTCATAATCGTGTAGACATATTTCCCAAAGAAACTCATTAGAGTATATGAACGAGACACCAAACAACTAAATCGATTCGTATTGAACAACTGCGATGGAATTAAAAGCCACAAGTCGTAAAGAACAGTACGTACTCCACTTTATGGTCATTTCGAGGAGATCTTAGAGTTAAACTATTTACATGGTTAGTCAGTTGTAATATTTCGTTGTAAATGGTTCAAAATGTCGAGTAAGAGATTAGTCAAGCAAAACAATGTCACTATTATTGATGTCAGCGATAAATGGTATAAAGATGACCAATAAATTTTAGTCACAAAAGCAAATCAAGTGTGCTATCTCCAAGATCCTTCTCGGACACATGGCAGTTGGAGGATTGTGGAAAACGTTCACCGTTGAAAACTTTGGGATTATTATAAGTAGGAGTGTTGATGAGATAGATATTGTGCATGACACTCAATCATTTGATTATAATTTAGTTATCGACTTGGGTGACTCAAGTAGTCAAGTGATTAACGAAGAGATAAACATCTTTTGTGACACTAGTCTTTTTTTGGTAAACTTGTTGTACTTAGGGTCCTTGCCATGTAAGGAGTCGATTTTAGATGAATATTTCATCTATGATGATAATGAAGATGAAGATGCATATCTTTCAAACGATACAAATAAATAAATGAAGATAGCAATGATGACGATGTCGATGATGATGTAATCACATGTTACATTAGTGAGGATTCCGATTGAATGTATGCTTGTTATTTTTTTGAAGTGTTAAAATTTATTGCTTGTTAATTTTAAAAATTCTAACTATTATTTCTTTGTTTTGAATGAATGACGGATATACACAACACCTACCATGGTGGGGACTGTGACATCTGCTCTAAATCCAAAATCGAAAGCCCGACTCGAACGCGAATCCGTTTATCTTATATTTATTGGTATTTAAATTCTCTCGAAGATCTAACGTTTCATTATTAATATAAATAAATATGTCATATTTTATGTTATTTCTCGTCTTTAATAAATCGATCGAATTCATTGCGTTATTTCTCGTCTTTATAAATAGTAAGTTCTAAACGAGATTCTATAAATAGTATCCAAGTTAATTACTAATAAGTCTAAAAATAACTATTAAACGTAAAAAATAACGTAAAGGTATAAAAACGTCATTTATATAAACATTACAAGATACAGGGACTAAGTTAGTGAGTTAACGCAAATATTTGTCTAACTTTGGGTAAAAATTGCGAGGTTTTAAAATGGAATTAGAAGTTACTAGTAGAGACCCGCGCGATGCGGCGGGAACGTTATTGTCTGCGGTACTCGTTTTTAGTATTTTATTGATTTTGTAAATTTTGTTTAACTAAAGTGTATTAATTTTTGATTTTTTGAAACTTTTTAGATTAGTATCATCATAGTAGTGGACATATTGGTGAGCGTTACACATGTCAAATAACTATCAATTCAATATGAAAATTATCAAGGTTTTCAACATGAAATAAGAAAATAAGTAAGTTTCAAACATAAAAGTTGAAAACTCAAATCCTGATGTGAAGTGCTTGTATCATAATGAGATAAGTTTATTCGCACTTCTTACACATATCACGCGATGGGTAGCGACAACTTGCTCCAGTTGCTGATGTATCCTTGATTACTTCGAAACACACGACTATTAACCCGCATTATCAAACTACGATGACAATCTGCTATTCTGCTCAAACTATTTATGTATTGTAGGAAACATACACGCTAGTTAAGAAAGCTTTTTGAAAAGAAATGTTTGATCACGTGATCGGATTGAAAAATAAATCATTTTGTTTTGACTTAAGATATTTCTATTATATGTATTTTATATATAGTTTAAAACAACCAACTGTAACGATCAATGTAGCGTAAGTTATATTTGAATGATAACAAATCAACATAATGTCCCGGAAAATTTATGTTTTTCCTTGCGTAACAAACTTTTTACAACCAAAAATCTTAAACGGATTTAAAAGCCAACCACTTTAGAGCAAATAAAAAATGAATTAAAATTAAATACAACGTAATGGACTTTAAACAAACATATGATCGTCAAACTATCTTCATGTTAGGGATGTATAGATGTGTTCGCACCGCTACTGAGCCCTTTATCTTCAACAACTATGTGGTCCAAGTTTGTTTTCATCTCAACCTAAGGCAACATAATGCCACAAAGTTAGTAGTTAAACATACAAACAATACACACCAGGCAAAAAGAAGATAATTACGATACGCCTAGACCGGCGTAACCTACGACCATACCGGCGTGACCGATGGAATAAGATAGAAGGTGATTGGCGCAGAACCTACACCCTAACATGCACACTCTGATTCTTGGTATTTTCGACGGACTTAACTTAAGCACTTATTAGTCGTTAGTTTTGGACTAAAAACACAACTGCCCTATATTAACTTGGTACTTACCATGTCTTTTATGTACCAACATAAGTAGGAACATGTAATATTAGTTGAATTACAACATACCTTGAGTACTTACCAACAAATAAATTACCAATCTGTGTGTTTTACCATTCAACACTATCATTCCTCATGTCTAATTAGCATTTATCTAGCCTTCATAAATCCTTACAGCAATCAAATATAGTTATGAGATAAAAGTATAACACCTTATACATATTCAATGATCATGTAGTTATGAAAATATATTCAAGATTCTTCATTTGCAATATTTTCACGCTCATTTGGCACGTTTACATGTTATCATGCATTTAAAACTATGCATACAACTACTAAACCATGCATACAACTACTACCCTTGTCTTAAGTATATATGAAATTGCCCCTATATATTACCAACTTAATACATGGATTAGTTGTTTCATAACAACACTCGTTATCCTATAAACTTTGTACTTAACAACGATCTTCATATTTTTTATATCATACTAAACCAACCCAAGATTAGTATTTGTCTCATCATTTCCAAGATATCACAATATATCAAATAGACACAGTTGTTAAGTAAGTACCCATCTATAACGGCGAATGAAAGAATACTTACTTTTGCATATATGAGACTTGTTGCTTGCCCTTTGCTTGATCCATTGAATTTCAAACTTTAACTCACCAAGTGCACTGAAAATAACTTATCGTCATTAGGATACATCTCGTATGATTAAATCAATTCAACATATGTATCCACACATCATATTACTACATTCAAGATTCAATACGATCAACTATTATTAATTCAACCCGTTTGACCCATTAATGCAACTATTTAGCCTTATCTATTTTCAAGCATCTTAGAGACCTCAAACATTCCCTAATAGATGCACATAATGTTGGAAAATTTTGGTGGAATAAAAACAAAATTGAGAATTATTTTGTTTAAAATAAAATTCAAGTCATGAGTCAAATGTCTTGGATGTTTCAACTCATTGTTTGACTTGAGTTAAAAGACATTAAAGTCATGGTTTATGGTGAATGAGGTGTTTCAACCTATTATCACCTATAAATACCATGTCTTGTCTTAGTTGAAAGACACTAAAAACCTTCATCAACTCTAAAGATCTCTCATTCTTTCTCTTTAAATTATTTCTAACAAATATTTGATCTTGTTCATCTCTTTTCTTAAGGCATAATTCGGGTTCATGTGTCCACCCCGGCAGTACATACTGCTTCGGCTGTTGTACCCTGGGAAACAAACGAGTTCTCTTGGGAGACTCGGAATTTGTTTTAAGGGACCCGTGTTGAACACGAATCCTCAGCCATGTTTATGCTTCTGCTTCTACTCATTTCTTGTATATTTATTAATTTTCAGTTGTAATCGTATTGTAATGTACTTGTTTCCTTTATTTTCTTAGTATTGTAAATGATTTATAGAAGAATTTTATGTGTTTGTATGAACGGTTCCTACAATCTTAAAACAAATTTTTTAAATCACCGTTCGTATTTAAAAAAAAAATATATATATATATAGTCATTGTTCGTATCTCAAAGTTGGACTTAGAGAACTTACATTTGACTTTTTTCTAGAACCGGATTTTATTTACAAAGAAAGTGGTTCAAATTTTACAATTTTTATCATTTGTTGGTTTTGATTGAGTGTAATTTTTACCATTTGTTGGTTTTACCATTTAAAAGCTTTTGTAGTTTTTCATAAAACTTGACTAAAGTCTTTGAGAGTTTAAAACTTTCATGAGTTTTCTTAGCATTTAAAAGTGATTTTATTAAAATATTTGTTGAATCTTTCAAGGTGTTAAAACTAAAAGGTTGAAGATCCAACTTTGTTTTAAATCAAAGATTTCAAACCTTGTGTGGTTTGAAGATCAAAATTTAAGTTAACCTTTTGTAGGTTTCAAGATTAGTTTTCATATGCGTGTTAAGAATGGTTATGCTTGTGTACGCATCTTATGAAAACCGGTATTTCTTATTTGCGAGTAAGAAATCTTTCATATGTGAAACTTGTGTTTTAACATGTGCGTTAAAACCTAATGTTATTCTAATTAAGTATTAGAAGAGATTCCTTATAATATAATCAATTTTGTATGGATTTAGTATTAATCTTTTAAATTTAAAATCGTTTTTTTTTGTTAGAAACAAATGATGAAATCATTATTCATTCGAAAACGTTGACAATCATAATTATAAATTTACAAATGATCATTTTATAAAACTTTTTGCTTCAAAACATTTTACAAACGTTTTGTTGGAACCTTTCATTACATGAAACTATATGCTTAGAACGTTTGATGTAGACATTTTGTTAACTAATGTGCGTGTTAGAATCCATTTAGTCATCTAGCATGTGTGTTAGATATGATCTAAATTTTATGGTCTAAAAGCGTCTTATGTAGGCGTTTATTCTTAACATGTGTGTTAATGATGAATTTAAATAAGAGTGTTTTATGTAAACATCTTATATCTAACGTGTGCGTTAGAAGTTATATATTCAATAAAACTATTTACAATTTTGGGTATTGATTTCCGTAATCAAAACAAAAAATTAAAATAGTTTATTTCGAAAATGCTAAGTGCATATTTTGGCAAAACTAAGATTTGGTTTAGAATGAAATAAACCAAAAGTTTCACATAAGGTGTTTGTATAGTTTGTTACTTTTGTGAAAAGTAACACGTCATAAAGCAATAATAGATTCAAGTTGACTATTTGATTGAAAGATAAATTTTTGTTGCTATGAACATATATAATTGTTCAAATACTAATACTTAAGAACAATTTACTACATAAACAACATGTTGTTTATATCAATTTTGTGATTGTTCAAAGTGGGGGTACCACTATGGGAGATCAATTTTTTGATTGTTCAAACTTCATATGAGTCAATGATTAAATCTTTGAGAAAAAGGGAAAAAAAAAATTTATGATCCTAGATTGAATGATGATCTATGTATGTTTGTGTAACTTACATATTAGACTTTCTAAAATATTAAGATTTTGGGATGTTGAACAACTCTCATTGTTTGCTTAAACTATGAAATGAATGTTGTGAACGAATATTAAGATATTCCTTAAAAGCTGTGAAGAATCAGAATGATGCATCTTCTGTTCACATGCTAGAGTATTGTAGTCTAAAGCATGCTAGACTAGTACTTGTTAATTATGGTGCTCTAAGGAGACTATTAATGTGAAACATTCAACTCATATACAACATAAAAGTAAAGTTGTGTATAAGACAATTTGAATGATGGTTGTCATTCAATCTAAGGAAAGTCATATAGCTTATAGAGAACTCAATTTTTTAGATCTAATCTAGATGGTAACTTAAAAGTATTTTACTTAAAATTATTTTAAGTTTGAGATGGTTGTTAACAACCTATGACAAGGCATGTGTGGCTTTAGTCGGTAAACAAATATTTATGACATCATTGATACAAAGACATTGATCTTGTTCAAATCATGGATGTCTAATACTATATTAAACATATTCTATCTAAGTGCAACAAATGTGGGGGGAAGCCATTTGAGAAATGGTATTTGAGAAATTTTCTCAAACCCGTATCAAAAGGGAATCTTTTGTTGAGCAAATATAATGCAAATATGTGACCGAATCTACTAGTTAGACTCGAAGGTCAATTAGTTATATTTGACATCCAATTACTAATGGCATGGATATGTTAGCCTTGAAATGTGTTTTAAAGACAAAAATACATTAGGGTTGATACCTGGGGTTATTGTCTTAAAAATGTAAAAAGGCAAGATTAACTTGTGAGTTAATAACACATCATAACAACTCATCTCAACTGCAATTATCTGTATTGACTTGACGAAGTCATAGATAATGGTTTTGGATCCAACAACCGTGGGTTGATGAGAGATGGAGTTGTGGAATGAGACTAAAGCCCATGAAAGATGGTATATGAAGGAAAACCTAACTTAGTTGACTGGAGATCCCAAGATCTAAGTTCAATAGGACAACCTACTCATATATCTAAGGGTGGTCACTGTGGGGGCATAGCTAATATACAAGTCGATATATAAGCTAATATGTATATATAAATGTCTATACTTGTCCTCCTAAATTATAAAGGGGGCTTAAATACTTCCTAGTCCATTCCTATAACAACAGTGACACGTTGTGAGGCCAAGCATACCGTATGGTTAATGATTTGCGTAATCATAATAACCTTAATGCTTTTAATGATTTTTTTTAGATAAATCACCTATGTGAAAGAGAAGTGGGGTCGCTTCGAATGAAATTGTGGGGTGCGCAATTCCTAAAGCTTTCACAGAACCAGGCTAGTGTTCCATGACCATAACGGACACGACAATGAGGGGTTGACTAAACCAGGGAAGGTATTGTGTGAGGTGTATTGTCGTCTCCATTAACGGTGGTTGGTTCAAGGACATCACGTCTACCGAACCACTAGGAGACTAAGTATGCATCACAACGGAAGGTTCAAAGGTAACACCTACCTATCCGGCAATACTCAACCGCTGAATTATATCTAAGAAACCTGTATGTAACGATCAATCTGGATTGTTGGAATAATATGTGAAAATGAGTTTTCACATGAGAAAATGGGTTTTTCATTTAAGAAAATGAGATTTTGTTTTTTCCCATGTGGGGGATTGTTGGAAAATTTTGGTGGAATAAAAACAAAATTGAGAATTATTTTGTTTAAAATAAAATTCAAGTCATGAGTCAAATGTCTTGGATGTTTCAACTCATTGTTTGACTTGAGTTAAAAGACATTAAAGTCATGGTTTATGGTGAATGAGGT
Organism: Tagetes erecta; assembly: GCA_030867185.1. Lineage (NCBI taxonomy): Eukaryota > Viridiplantae > Streptophyta > Magnoliopsida > Asterales > Asteraceae > Tagetes > Tagetes erecta. The sequence goes on along the minus strand of CM061490.1, from coordinate 72,687,855 downwards.
GTTTCAACCTATTATCACCTATAAATACCATGTCTTGTCTTAGTTGAAAGACACTAAAAACCTTCATCAACTCTAAAGATCTCTCATTCTTTCTCTTTAAATTATTTCTAACAAATATTTGATCTTGTTCATCTCTTTTCTTAAGGCATAATTCGGGTTCATGTGTCCACCCCGGCAGTACATACTGCTTCGGCTGTTGTACCCTGGGAAACAAACGAGTTCTCTTGGGAGACTCGGAATTTGTTTTAAGGGACCCGTGTTGAACACGAATCCTCAGTCATGTTTATGCTTCTGCTTCTACTCATTTCTTGTATATTTATTAATTTTCAGTTGTAATCGTATTGTAATGTACTTGTTTCCTTTATTTTCTTAGTATTGTAAATGATTTATAGAAGAATTTTATGTTTTTGTATGAACGGTTCCTACACATAACCCATAAAAAGCAACCATTCATTTTTAGAACAAGTGAGATCAAATATGCACTCTTACTTTATTTTAAAAAAAAAACATTTTTGTGCAGCAATTTTCAGTGTTGCTGCTGAAATTGACCATTTTGAATACTCTATGATTTTATTTAGCTATTCATGTTCAAATATGGATTGTATAAGACTCGAAGGTCTTTCCAAGCATATATGGTACATATCTACTGGATTTTTACACGATTTTATACATATTTTACAAGAACTGGACAAAAGCAAAGTTACCACCAATCAGCTTTGCTGAATTTTCTGTATAGCCACTGAAATCATTTGTTTTAACCTATTTACTACCTGAATCACTTACTTGGGTTCAAATATGAAATGTAGAATACTCGAAGAGCTTTTTGACCATACAAAATACAACTCGAACGGATGGTCTCTTGTATTTATATATTTTTTACAAACCAAGACGGCAACACGATTCATTACAAATAAGTTTTGCTGACCTTTACAACTTTGATCCAAAAGCCATTACCACTCCAATCCCTCTTGGTTAGAGATCAAGTTCAATACACTAACAGAAAAAGAAAAGGCAAATAACAGTTTTATTAAGCATAGTAAATTACCTCAAGAGCTCTTTAAATCGTCTAACGGAAAGCCTCAAGTGACAAAAGCAAAGTCAATAGCACTAACAGCCCAAGCTGACACCGGAGATGCATCCTTGTGGCTTCCAATAAAAAAAAATAAGGGTGCATGCTTGTTCCCGTACCGTACCAATCCGTCTACCAGCCTCCTTAGCAATAGCTTGTTGATCACTTGCATAACAATAGAAAAGGTGTGATTTAGGTACAAAGGACAGAGTATAAATGTTCCACTGCGATCGTGCCACAAGTGCGATTGAAGTTGTGGGACTCATGAAAATAAAAGGTAGAACCCTATTGCCGATCATGGACTTCAAATCAAATGCTTTTAAGAGCCTATATATGAAAGAAACACAAGATGGTGAAAATTAGCTTATAAGTTATAATCAAGTATTGTTGTTCATAACCACACTCGTTATCCTATAAACTTTATGCTCAACAACGATCTTATTATTTTATTATATCATACTAAACCAACCCAAGATTAGTATTAATATGCCTCAACATTTCCAAGATATCACAATATATCAAATAGACACAAATACTAAGTACCCATCTATAATGGTGAATGCAAGAATACTTGTTACTTGCCCTTCGCTTGATCCATTGATTTCCAAACTTTAAGTCACCTGGCTTATTGAAAATCAACGTATCATCATTACGATACATATCGTATGATCAAATAAATTCATCATATGTATCCACACATCATATTACTACATTCAAGATTCAATACGATCAACCATTATTAATCAACCCGTTTGACCTGTTAATGCAACTATTTGCCTTATCCATTTGCAAGCATCTTAGAACCTAAAAAATTCCCTAATAGATGCACATAACCCATCAAAGCCAATAATTCATTTTTAGAAGAAGTGTGATCAAATATCCACTCTTACTTTATTTAAGAAAAACTACATTTTTGTGCAGCAATTCAGTGTTGCTGCTGAAATTAAACATTTTGAGTACTCTATGATTTTATTTAGTCATTCATGTTCAAAGATGGATTGTAGAAGACTCGAAGGTCTTTCCGAGCATATATGGTACACGTCTACTGGATTTTTATACGATTTTATACATATTTTACAAGAACAGGACAAAAGCAAAGTTACTACCAATCAGCTTTGCTGAATTTTCTGTATATCCCCTGAAATCATTTGTTTTGACCTATTTACTACCTGAATCACTTTCTCGGGTTCAAATATGAAATGTAGAATACTCGAAGAGAGTTTTGACCATACAAAATACAACTCTAACAAAGCGTCTCTTGTATTTATAATTTTTTTACAAAACAAGACAGCAACACGATTCATTACAAATTAGTATTGCTGACCTTTACGACTTTTATCCAAAACTCATTACCACCCCAATCCCTCTTGGTTAGAGATCAAGTTTAATATACTAACAGAAAAAGAAAGGGAAAATAATTAAGCATAGTAAATTACCTCGAGAGCTCTTTAAATCTTCTCATGGGAAGCCTCAAGTGACAAAAGCAAAATCAATAACACTAAAATCCCAAGCTGATACCGTAGATGCATCCTTATGGCCTCCAATAAAAAAAAATAAGGGTGCATGCTTGTTCCCATACCATACCAATCTGTCTACCGGTCTCCTTAGCAATAGCAAGTTGATCACTTGTATAACAATAGAAAAGGTGTGATTTAGGTTTTTTACAGATGAGAGAGTATAAATGTTCCACTGCGATCGTGCCACAAGTGCGATTGAAGCTGTTGAACTCATGACAATAAAAGATCGAACCCTATTGCCGGTCATGGACTTCAAATCAAATGATTTTAAGAGCCTCTATATGAAAGAAACAAAAGAAGAAACACAAGATGGTGAAAATTAGCTTATATGTTATAATTAAGTATTGTTGTTCATAACCACACTCGTTAACCTTTAAACTTTATACTCAACAACAATCTTAATATTTTATTATATCATACTAAACCAACCAAAGATTAGTATTAATATGTCTCAACATTTCCAAGATATCATAATATTAATATATCAAATAGACACAATTACTAAGTACCCATCTATAACGTTGAATGCAAGAATACTTGTTACTTGCCCTTCGCTTGATCCATTGATTTCCAAACTTTAAGTCACCTAGCTTATTGAAAATCAACTTATCATCATTAGGATATATATCATATGATCAAATCAATTCTAAATATGTATCCACACATCATATTACTACATTCAAGATTCGATACGATCAACCATTATTAATTCAACCTGTTTGACCCGTTAATGCAACTACTTGCATTATTTATTTGCAAGCGTCTTAGAACCTCAAACATTCCCTAATATATGCACATAAACAGAATGAACACTGCAGAAACCATATTAAATTTTATCAATTTGGAAAAATAAGCTACCATACCTTGTAAAGAGGTGTGAAATCCATTGTTTAACATGAGAAACATGCTCCAGAGTTTAACTCCAATTTGAATATCCACTATTCCACATCAGCCAGAAATCAATATAGCATACCTGAACATACATGTCAAGAACAAAAAAAACAACAAAAACAAAACTTCAAAAAAAGATCAACAAAAAAAGGAGAGACTTGTTGCTTACATGAAAGATTCATCATTGATTAACATAATCAACTTCTTTATTACTTGATGATGATGATGGTTATTTGACTTGGATACGCTGTAGTAAAACACATACAAACTAACGAAATTGAAATTTGATCGCAAAAGAACGTTACTCAAACTGTTGAATACCGTCGTTCAAGCTTGAGGTCGTCCGTGGTCGTTGAGGACTTAACATCGCTGCGTTATTGGACCAGGTTTTCGAATTGATTTAGATTTCAGATGCGTAATTTGTTGAATTTTCATGAAAGTGAGAGATATTAGGGTTTGATTATTTCCATCTCCACTGTGAACAGAGATGAAGGAGATTAGTCATCAATATTTCTTAAAAGTTAAGAGAATCTGCTTTTGAAATTGTATGAAAAGTTTGTGAAATTGCAATGAGTTACCTGGGCATATAGAATGGAAATTGAAGAGAGACTCATATTCCTTATTCTTCACAACGAACCTGCTGATTATATCTTCAATTACAAATGCAGAGAAGGCGATGAACACTACCATTAGTATTTTCTTCTTTGGTAGCGTATAGATGCATAACAAGCGATTGAGAAGAGAGAGACGACATTTGAAAACAGAGAGGTAGAATGCGAGTAAAAGGGAATCACAGAGACGGATCGATTAACAGAGAGGGAGACATATTTGGCCGGTAGTGAAGCTGCAACACCGGAAGAAGGTGAAATAGTAATGATGAAGAAGATGGTTAACTTGAGAAATCTCGATGGAGAACTTGTTGGCGAGGAAGAAGGGGATTTCAAATTCTGAAACCCTATAATTCATCTCCAGTGTAAACGTGAAGATAGGAAACTAAAACTATTAACAAAGACCAAAATACCCCTAAAAATGGTTGTATATTGTGCATCATTTAGCAGTACCTAGTCAACAAATAGGGTATCTTAAAATGCCCCTTCAATCTGCTTTATTAATAGTATAGATTATAAGTTTATTAAAAACATGCTACTATAAAGGATAATTATATAACTGCTTAGGTTTTATTTGATTTAAAGCTATTGTAGTAGGTATTATTTATATAATATGTAGTATTTGTGTGCATATTTTTTCCGTAAGACATGTTATAAAAGTTTTATTTATTTAATAATGTTATAAAAAGTTTGACTAATATGTGTGTTTTTTATTGATGCTGCGTTTTAATATAATAGATTAAAGTGATACATATACGTATTATTCAAATTTTAAATATTAAGTTTTTATTTTTATGTACAACCAAAATATATAAAGTTTTTATATTGGTAAAACATGATACATATAGGTTTGTTTTGATGTAAATACTCATTTTGGTCCTTAAACATGGGTTGATTCAATATTACATACGTATCATTTTATTTTGATGTCGTTTGTTTTAGAGCAGCAGAATTTTTTAAAAGATAAACATCAACTAATAATATCGATGTTTATCTATACTTAAAGTGCAAATAAATCTCCAAAACAAATCGGATTCATAGCTATACTATATATAAAAACTAAGTTAACCATAATAACTTATTTTATCAGTTTTACAGATAGCAGATTGATAACAGATTAACATGCCATAAATTATAAACCAACACATACATAAAAACATAATAACAGTAAATGTATACGTACCTGTATATATAAAGAGCTGATACTCAAAGTCGGTCGAACAATAACTAAAGGATGAACAACTAACAGGTTATGAACTGAAATACAAGAAGAAAAAACGGACACCATTAACAAAACTTAATTACATACCTGTTTGAAAAGCTACGGAGATGGGATTAAAAAACTGCATATTTAGGAAATGCATACAGATTAGGAACATGTATATATATTTACTATGTAGCATAGATAGAAAAATATGTAAAAGACATTCAAACCTCTGATTTTGCGTATGGTGAAATGTGAATTATGTTGTGTTTCAGTGTATATTTATACTAAAAATCTAGTAGGTTATAATTTTTTTATAAGAGATAATTATTAACTTTAATTTTTTATGTTTATATCTGAAAATATGGAACCAAATCCGAGAGTTTTCAGGAGTTTGATGTTTATCTTTAAACCAAATAAAAAATTAATGTTTGTAAAAACGTTTTTTAATCATGGGCTCGAAACTGAAAAGTAAAAATGTTTTTTAAACCAAAATATAAAAAATTAATGTTTTTATAAGGATCGAATTAATTAGTATACTATATATCTATTACAAATATAATTTTAATCATTCAGAAAACCAACTAAAAAAAGAAATAAAACTACTTATATTTAATTTAATTTTAATGATTATAGTTGTAATCTTTTTATAAAATGATGAAAATAAAAAGTTAAATAGTCAATATATTTTGACCTTATATAAAGCAACACATACAATAAAACATAATAACAGTAAATGTATACGTACCTGTATGAAGAGCTGAAACTCAAAGTGGGTCGAACAATAACTAAAGGATGAACAACTAACAGGTTATGAACTGAAATACAAGAAGAAAAAACGGACACCATTAACAAAACTTAATTACATACCTGTTTTAAAAGCTACGGAGATGGGATTAAAAACTGCATATTTAGGAAATGCATACATGTCACACCCCGACCGATGGCGGAATCATCGAGGCGGACGAAAGTGAATGATTGTTCATAGCTCATGGTAAAAAAACTGTTTAAATATTATTAAAATCCAATTATCCATACATGACTAAATGATAATTCAAACAGAAACAACTGAAAAAGAAGTCTACTTAATTCAATTTATTTAACTAGGTCCAAGTCCCTAGTCGTGTGGCATCCAAAGTTCCTAACTTGCCTTTCCTGAAATCATGTGAAAAATAACTGGTCAGCTAACGAATTAGCTGGTGAGTAAACATAGGTTTGAAATACATATAGATACACTGATAAAGAAAATCCAATTCATGTCGTTATGTCTAAACTTATAAATGCAAAACATGTACATACAAGATAACAACGCATAATCAAACCTTGAACAATGATAAGGGGGGTCCACATGATAATGATAACTCAGTTATAATCACCCAAGAATCAGGGGGGTGGGTCCTTTCGACCAATAGATCTACCATTAGTAACTGTCGGTTTCTACAAATTAATGATTACACTTGAACAAAAATTGCTATCAGGCTATGAACACATAATTTGCAAGTAAAGACATAACATGAATTGTTTAAATGATCAACTGAAATCTGATAACTGAAATAACTGATAAACTGAAATCTGAAATCTGATTAAATAGGTCACATGATATCACCCCAAATTGAAGACAAGAAAAGGGGCTATGAATACTCACTTGATAACCGGTCGATGAAATGATAATAATAAAACTTGAAAAAGGCACCGAGAGTCTCCTTAAGAATCACCTAAGGAATGTTGGCTTATGTTAAAATGATCACTAAGTGAATCTAGGAATCTAGGAAATCTAGGGTTGTAATTGGAATATGGGTTTAAGTAATTAAATGGTAAAATAAAAGGAAATAAAAATGTAATAGTAATAGATTTATTCTAACAATGATTTAATGAGTAATATATTGATTAAATTGTGTATGAACTTTGCCTCTTTACAAAAATAATTTAAAATCGAGAGTTCATTAAATGTCATGACCAATATGATTACCAATCAATTATAAAAAATTAATTTATCAAATAATACCATGATTTATAGTCGTAAATAAGTAATACACTTATTAAACTGTATGTATAACGTTAACTTCTATGAAATTTATTAGAATTTATAGATCCATTATTTTCAAGACTGATACGATGAATTAAACTAATTCTCTATTAATTTACAAAAATTAATCTTTTAAATAATATCGTCGTCAATAAAACATAATTTGATTATAAAGTTATATTTTATAAAAGTAGTCTTATTATCAATTAAAACGATTCAATCATAAATCATTTTATAGAAGAAATTTTATGTCTTTCAATATATTTATATAATCTTGTGTAATGCATTTCACGAATCAACTTGTGAAATATCTTTTAAATTTACTAGTAACTAAAGGGATTTAATGTAGTTAAGCAAATAATTTGATCATGTGAACAAAATGGTAAAAATAAAATAAAAACATGTCGAGGGACTTGAACCGTCGACTTTCGGTGTAACACAAACAACTTCAAACCAGCAGACCAGCTTCGCTTTTGTTGTTAAGATCAGAAACAAAATTCTTTTAAACTGTTATTTCATTAAACCCATATACTTATATAAACCCTAAAATCCTAAACACCAAAATTGAACATCAAATACCATATGAATTCGAAATCAATTATAACTATGATGATCAGCATATCATCACAAGTAAAATGAAGTATTTGATTACCTGAATCGAAGGTCGATTGATGAAGTTAAAGAAGGAATAAAGAACATAGTTGCGGATCAATTTGATAATGCAAATGATGATGATAATGAAATCAAAGGTGCAGATATCGTCGATGGTTACTGAAAAAACCCCAAGAAATTGATGGATGTAATGACTCCGATACGGTGTTCGACCGATGAACAGGGGACGTAAAACAGGGATTGAATTGGTGGTATTTGTGTTGTTAAAGTCGTAATTGTCAACACAGAAAGATTTTGTACAGTCGTAGGAATGATTTCGATATCTTATAATAAACAAAACTGCGGTCAAAGCATCATAACGCTGTCGAGTTGGTTTCGGAGCTAAAGGGACACATTTTGCTGATTTGGATGCGATTTGATCAGTTAAATTTGTTTAATAATCTTGTAATTGGTTTAAGAAATGATATGTATTAGATTAATTTGATTTCTATCAGCGATTAGGGTGGATTTGAATTTTAAGTTCGGCGAAGATGACGGGTTTAATTGATTTGAGGATCAGATTGAACCGAAACAAATTGATATAGATGACAGGGTTCGAAACTCGTAGATAAAGTGATTGGAACGGTTTAAACGCATCGAATTGATGGAGATTGGATCGAGTTGGAACTCGCCGGAGTCGCCGGGCTTCGCCGGAGGTGACTGCCGGAATCACGGGTGAAATGGGGATGGGTTTGGGTTGGTTTAAATGTTTACAAATTACCCCCTATACTTTGAGTTTATGTTTTGTTTTGATCAAATGTTTTGAAATGATATTATTATTTACACACTAACCCCTTAACTTTACTTTGTTACTAACCATTTAATTTGTTTAAAGCTTCTAACATTTTTTTATAAATCAACCCTTATAAGTTATATAATTATTGATACTTTTATAAAATCAAACCATAACTTAATATTTGTCAATTAAATAATTAAATGAAATAATAACTTAAACTTTTATATAAATCAACTCTTAGTAGACTTTATAAAAATCGATTTATAACATGTATTTGATAACTAAATGATTATCATAAAATAAATTGTGACAACCTAAACCTTTATTTCATAATCATTCGAGTGATTACGATAGTAATTAATGGTTCGGGTTTATATAAAACGAATCGGGGCATATGTTACAGTCTCCCCTCCTTTAGGAAATTTCGTCCCGAAATTTGATTTACGTTAGCATTGATAAAGAATTGAAGCCTTGAGGTAATATCTTTGACTTAAGATTTAGTGAGGTAAGTCGTTACGGATTAATCTCCTTTAATGTTATTAAGTTTATTGATAATCTGTTATATAACATGGTTTGAGTTATGTAGGACTCAGGTGATTTAATTGAACAGAGGTTCAAATACGAAATGATTGCTACTTCTAATCAGATTAGAGTAGGATTTAACTTGATCAAGGGATAGTACGAGTGTTCGATCTTGTGAATAAGATGAGTTAAATGACTCGATTAAGATAGAAGTGATTTAAATGAGTGAAGTTAATGAAAGTGATGAATAATGATAAAAGTGAATACATGAGGTCAATAAAATAAATTGATGAATAAAGTGAAATAAAATGAATCAAAGCCAATGAATGAACATGATTAATTAAACGAATGAAAGAATCAAGTGAATAAATATGTTTAATAAAACGAGTGAATAAATGATACAATAGGATTAATAAAATGAATAAATATGACACAACAACAAAAGTTCTCCATGATGATACGCTTTCCATTTTAAATGTACTAACGTTATCTAGCTCTCTCGAGTTGAACAAGAATACGTCAACTCCGAGAAGTTGATTAGGAATACATCAACTTGAGCACTAGATGATGACGTTGAAAAATGAAACACACAAAAACAATTGTTAAGTTTTGAATTGCATATGATACGAAACGATTCTTGGTTTTAGGGCATAGGTTGATATAGTGATTAACTGTTATTTGAGATTAACTTTGAATGGTGTACAATAGGTTTCACTATATGGAAAGAGTAAAAGAATAACGCAAATATCTCAGGTCACAGGCAAAGCTTCATTTGATAGTATGATACGAACACTTATATATAGGATGTACCAGCGGCGTATCCACCATACCCTTATCATACCACATTTGTCGCATTGCCTCAAACACATGACAAAATTCACTATGGTTTCCATGCACCAGCTTTCATAATTCCGTGTGCACCCGTAATTACTTTACCTTTTGCATGAACCACATAGTTCACTCGATCACGTGCGGGTCAAGGGTACCTAAAACTTCTAAACTAATGATGATACACAGAAAAGCTGATTTCATGTTCAATTGTTTTGTGAAATCTTGTTCAAGATGGTACATAATTTGATAATTATGAAGAGTTTCGTTAGATAGTCTTTTTATTCATATAAATGGACTTTCTTATTCATAGGTATAGGTAATGAAGGTTGTAGATAATTAGGTTCATAGTTTATATTTATAGATAACCAGGTTCATGGATTTTTTTTTTTATATATAAAAAGTTTTGTGTGTGAAATCTATGTTTATGATAAGTCATGCTCATAAGCATTGTCAGGTCTTGCTGGCGTGTATGTAAAAATCAAGGTTATTAAGATGATGGAAAGTTCAACTTCATGAGGATTTAAATACACGGGTTACCAAATTTATAGTTAATTCAGTTTGAGACATTCGAGTTCTTCCGAAAACAACTTTCAGTAGATCCGGTGTGGAGATAATCAATGCTATAAGGTGGGATGATGAGGTTTTGGAATGATAACAAGTTGAAAATTATATATATATATATATATGTATATAGTTAGCAGGGTCTAGTTTTGATTTTTGTATTTTAAGAAAATCCGTTTCATGTTATAAATCCTTAGATAGTGTTTGAAAAGAATATTATACGTATGACATATTATTTGACAACCATTAGATTTTATTATTTATTATTATTTTATAAAATCATTTATTAGGAGACTTCGTAAATTTTTGAAAGTTATTGAAACTTAAAGGTAAGGTTTGGGAACCTAACGAAGTCATTCCCAATGCAATTAACCATAGGTTAAATTTCTAATTAAATATCTATAAAATAAATGACTTGTATAAGAATCATTTGTTAGGAAAACTACGTGTGTGTATATATATATGCCGTTGGTTGATAAAACATTGTGTGAGAGTAAGAGGTTTATAAATAACCACATTTGATTTGATTGAGTTTATGAAAAATACGTGAATACGTAGAAGGTATTCATACGATAAACTTAGGGTAATTGTGTAGTAAGGTCACACAAAATTTTAAAAAATAAGTTTATGTAAAAATCAATGTTAATATTTTTAGGTGTTAAACACACCGAAGTTGGTTAATGAGTTCATGATTTGAGGGTAAGCTTTGATACATAGAATTCATTATCAAGTTTATGTTATGATGAAGGCTTTCTTGATTTGATAATAAGTTTATGGTTTGATTAGGATTTATGATTTGTTGATATGATTTGATAATAAGATTACATTTTGATGAAAAATTTGAAAATACATGAGGTAATGAGATCATGTAGAGATACTTTGAGTGTAAACGTTCGATTAGCAAATCAACATATACATTGAATTATCAAAGTAGTAAGCCCGTTAACTTTTATGAAGACGTGACTACCTATAAGTGGACACTCGCTTTTGAGGGTTCCCAGGTAAGTAACTGATCCATCGGTAGGTTTGGATTTATACGAATACTTGCCTTAGACAGAACATTTCAAAAGTACAGGTATCCACCCTTCCAGTATTGCACGTGTTCAGTTTTGGGACTTAGACTTTGACGAGAGTTTGAAAACCATGAATAAGATATTTGAGTTCCACTTTGATTATTATTCAATTAAGATTAGGCAATATGCCTTAGAAATTGAATTTAGATATTTGATTTTTTTTTTGAAGTATATGAGTATAAAAAAATCAAGAAGAGAAAGTTAACACTTAAGTAATCATGTAGCATTTTATGAAGTGCTAAAAAAATATTGAATAATAACATGAGAGGGCTCATGTTTATATTATGAAGTGCTTAAAATATTAATGATAACATGAGAGGACTCATGTTTTTTTTTATTATGATGTGCTAACAGTTGATGACTACTAACATGAGAGGACGCATGTTTATATTATGAAATGCTAAACGAGAATGAATAGTAACATGAGATGACTCATGTTTAGGGTGCTTAGTTATAGACTAGGTCATCCATTTCTAATAACCTAATTCCCTATAACCATGGCTCTGATACCAATCTGTCACACCCCGACCGATGGCGGAATCATCGAGGCGGACGAAAGTGAATGATTGTTCATAGCTCATGGTAAAAAAACTGTTTAAATATTATTAAAATCCAATTATCCATACATGACTAAATGATAATTCAAACAGAAACAACTGAAAAAGAAGTCTACTTAATTCAATTTATTTAACTAGGTCCAAGTCCCTAGTCGTGTGGCATCCAAAGTTCCTAACTTGCCTTTCCTGAAATCATGTGAAAAATAACTGGTCAGCTAACGAATTAGCTGGTGAGTAAACATAGGTTTGAAATACATATAGATACACTGATAAAGAAAATCCAATTCATGTCGTTATGTCTAAACTTATAAATGCAAAACATGTACATACAAGATAACAACGCATAATCAAACCTTGAACAATGATAAGGGGGGTCCACATGATAATGATAACTCAGTTATAATCACCCAAGAATCAGGGGGGTGGGTCCTTTCGACCAATAGATCTACCATTAGTAACTGTCGGTTTCTACAAATTAATGATTACACTTGAACAAAAATTGCTATCAGGCTATGAACACATAATTTGCAAGTAAAGACATAACATGAATTGTTTAAATGATCAACTGAAATCTGATAACTGAAATAACTGATAAACTGAAATCTGAAATCTGATTAAATAGGTCACATGATATCACCCCAAATTGAAGACAAGAAAAGGGGCTATGAATACTCACTTGATAACCGGTCGATGAAATGATAATAATAAAACTTGAAAAAGGCACCGAGAGTCTCCTTAAGAATCACCTAAGGAATGTTGGCTTATGTTAAAATGATCACTAAGTGAATCTAGGAATCTAGGAAATCTAGGGTTGTAATTGGAATATGGGTTTAAGTAATTAAATGGTAAAATAAAAGGAAATAAAAATGTAATAGTAATAGATTTATTCTAACAATGATTTAATGAGTAATATATTGATTAAATTGTGTATGAACTTTGCCTCTTTACAAAAATAATTTAAAATCGAGAGTTCATTAAATGTCATGACCAATATGATTACCAATCAATTATAAAAAATTAATTTATCAAATAATACCATGATTTATAGTCGTAAATAAGTAATACACTTATTAAACTGTATGTATAACGTTAACTTCTATGAAATTTATTAGAATTTATAGATCCATTATTTTCAAGACTGATACGATGAATTAAACTAATTCTCTATTAATTTACAAAAATTAATCTTTTAAATAATATCGTCGTCAATAAAACATAATTTGATTATAAAGTTATATTTTATAAAAGTAGTCTTATTATCAATTAAAACGATTCAATCATAAATCATTTTATAGAAGAAATTTTATGTCTTTCAATATATTTATATAATCTTGTGTAATGCATTTCACGAATCAACTTGTGAAATATCTTTTAAATTTACTAGTAACTAAAGGGATTTAATGTAGTTAAGCAAATAATTTGATCATGTGAACAAAATGGTAAAAATAAAATAAAAACATGTCGAGGGACTTGAACCGTCGACTTTCGGTGTAACACAAACAACTTCAAACCAGCAGACCAGCTTCGCTTTTGTTGTTAAGATCAGAAACAAAATTCTTTTAAACTGTTATTTCATTAAACCCATATACTTATATAAACCCTAAAATCCTAAACACCAAAATTGAACATCAAATACCATATGAATTCGAAATCAATTATAACTATGATGATCAGCATATCATCACAAGTAAAATGAAGTATTTGATTACCTGAATCGAAGGTCGATTGATGAAGTTAAAGAAGGAATAAAGAACATAGTTGCGGATCAATTTGATAATGCAAATGATGATGATAATGAAATCAAAGGTGCAGATATCGTCGATGGTTACTGAAAAAAACCCCAAGAAATTGATGGATGTAATGACTCCGATACGGTGTTCGACCGATGAACAGGGGACGTAAAACAGGGATTGAATTGGTGGTATTTGTGTTGTTAAAGTCGTAATTGTCAACACAGAAAGATTTTGTACAGTCGTAGGAATGATTTCGATATCTTATAATAAACAAAACTGCGGTCAAAGCATCATAACGCTGTCGAGTTGGTTTCGGAGCTAAAGGGACACATTTTGCTGATTTGGATGCGATTTGATCAGTTAAATTTGTTTAATAATCTTGTAATTGGTTTAAGAAATGATATGTATTAGATTAATTTGATTTCTATCAGCGATTAGGGTGGATTTGAATTTTAAGTTCGGCGAAGATGACGGGTTTAATTGATTTGAGGATCAGATTGAACCGAAACAAATTGATATAGATGACAGGGTTCGAAACTCGTAGATAAAGTGATTGGAACGGTTTAAACGCATCGAATTGATGGAGATTGGATCGAGTTGGAACTCGCCGGAGTCGCCGGGCTTCGCCGGAGGTGACTGCCGGAATCACGGGTGAAATGGGGATGGGTTTGGGTTGGTTTAAATGTTTACAAATTACCCCCTATACTTTGAGTTTATGTTTTGTTTTGATCAAATGTTTTGAAATGATATTATTATTTACACACTAACCCCTTAACTTTACTTTGTTACTAACCATTTAATTTGTTTAAAGCTTCTAACATTTTTTTATAAATCAACCCTTATAAGTTATATAATTATTGATACTTTTATAAAATCAAACCATAACTTAATATTTGTCAATTAAATAATTAAATGAAATAATAACTTAAACTTTTATATAAATCAACTCTTAGTAGACTTTATAAAAATCGATTTATAACATGTATTTGATAACTAAATGATTATCATAAAATAAATTGTGACAACCTAAACCTTTATTTCATAATCATTCGAGTGATTACGATAGTAATTAATGGTTCGGGTTTATATAAAACGAATCGGGGCATATGTTACAATACAGATTAGGAACATGTATATATATTTAATATGTAGCATAGATAGAAAAATATGTAAAAGACATTCAAACCTCTGATTTTGCGTATGGTGAAATGTGAATTATGTTGTGTTTCAGTGTATATTTATACTACAAATCTGGTAGGTTATAATTTTTTTTATAAGAGATAATTATTAACTTTAATTTTTTATGTTTATATCTGAAAATATGGAACCAAATCCAAGAGTTTTCAGGAGTTTGATGTTTATCTTTAAACCAAATAAAAAATTAATGTTTGTAAAAACGTTTTTTAATCATGGGCTCGAAACTGAAAAGTAAAAATGTTTTTTAAACCAAAATATAAAAAATTAATGTTTGTATAAGGATCGAATTAATTAGTATACTATATATCTATTACAATAATAATTTTAATAATTCAGAAAACAAACTAAAAAAAGAAATAAAACTACATATATTTAATTTAATTAACATGATTATAGTTGAAATCATTTATAAAATGATGAAAATAAAAAGTTAAATAGTCAATATGTTTTGACCTTATATAAGTGTACATGTTTAGATTAAAGATAAATACAAAATTTTTAATTCAAACTCATTTACTAATCCGAACACCTATTACAGATTTACAGGTCATCATCTTTCCTTCTCTTGTAATTTACATATCATGATAATTAGTAATTAAGATGAAGATGTGCATAAATTGCAGTAGTTTTATAATTGAAAACACATCCTTATTTTCCATTGCAGTTTATTGTTCATTTCCCATCTGTTAAAAGACTACAAATGCTGAAAACTACAAACTCACTATATTTTTAAGCAAAAACAACTTATTTTATTAATTCATTGAAATCAAAAGGAAATAGGGAAGATTACATATGCGAAATAAAACATTAAAAAACTGTTAACATAGAAAAGAAGTCTAAAAACACTTTTGAAGATCTAACATCAAACTAAATGAGGCCTGGTTCGTTTTTGAATTGAAACTTTCGGGATCTTTAGTGGACTCTTCTTGTTAGCAGAATTTGTATAATTCTTAAAAAGATTTTTTTCTTCTTCATCTGAACCGTCAAGCTCTATAACTTCACTCCAATTCCATTCCTTACTAAGCCTTTTGACCCTTTTAATTCTGTTTTCATATACCTTATCTTGTTGTTCAAAAATCCGATCCTGTCATGTATGTTAACTTTTCAGTAAGTATCAATAGAAATATATATATTTAATTTGTAATAATAGTCTTACCTCTTCACTCCATTCTCGTTCAAGATCGGACTTGTATGGACTGAACATTAACCCATGGTTGATAATCTCAACACTACTGTCAGAATCAGCCTGCATAAATAACTAAATAAGGTTGCATTAAATAATAACAAACTATAAATGATAATATCATAACCTTAAACCAGACCACAATTAACTAATTAGCATCAAAAGCATCTTTATTTAAAACTTAGCATATATGTCATAGTTGTAAACACTGTAAACATTGTATATATAAACCTTTGAATCATCGAGTTTTGGTGAGTTCAAATCACATGATCCAATGTGTATATCCGTTTTCATAGCAGTCTACAAAAAAACATCTCATTAAAAACACTTATAAAGGCAAATAAGAAAACACAAACACACACCTTTTCTGCAAAATGACCATCCTTATTTGCCTCTTTTAAGTCCCAATCAACCTTAAAGTACTCATCCTGCAAAAATAATCAGTTTTTTTTTACTGTTATGATTTATATTTGTTGTTGCTGTTATGATTTATATCTGCTGTTGTAAACACTGTAAACATTGTATATATAAACCTTTGAATCATCGAGTTTTGGTGTGTTCAAATCACATGATCCAATGTGTATATCCGTTTTCATAGCAGTCTACAAAAAAAACATCTCATTAAAAACACTTATAAAGGCAAATAATAAAACACAAACACACACCTTTTCTGCAAAATGACCATCCTTATTTGCCTCTTTTAAGTCCCAATCAACCTTAAAGTACTCATCCTGCAAAAATAATCAGTTTTTTTATACAGTTATGATTTATATCTGCTGTTGTTGTTATGATTTATATCTGCTGTTGTAAACACTGTAAACATTGTATATATAAACCTTTGAATCATCGAGTTTTGGTGAGTTCAAATCACATGATCCAATGTGTATATCCGTTTTCATAGCAGTCTACAAAAAAAACATCTCATTAAAAACACTTATAAATGCAAATAAGAAAACACAAACACACACCTTTTCTGCAAAATGACCATCCTTATTTGCCTCTTTTAAGTCCCAATCAACCTTAAAGTACTCATCCTGCAAAAATAATCAGTTTTTTTTATACTGTTATGATTTATATCTGTTGTTGCTGAAATATAAATGTGTTGTAAACATGACACCTCTGTAGCATTAACTTTTGAGGCTATAAATTCAAAAGAACTGTTCAAATCGCTCTGCAAAGAAAAATCAGATTATCATACATGAAACAAAATTATCTATACTGAATGTAAAGTTAATAAAACCTGCTAACCTTGACTGAGTTGTCTTTCAAACTTTTAGAAATCTGCTCCATTGTTGAAGTTTATTGGAAATGAATACATACAAGCTAATCAACCCGTCTATATATAGTGGTTGTATGTATGGTTTGAAATTTGTAATTTGTTTATTTTCCCGCTTGGCTGTTGATATGAAGTTTAACCAGCCTTTTAAGTAGGAAAGTTGGTTTTCGGAATTTAAAGGTTTAATATTAATTAGATATTGCAGTGTTATATGTTAAGCTTACAAATAAGTAGGAGATTGTTGTTCATCATATTATTTATTTGATTGTCTTGGATAAATTGAGTATTATACTACACATATATAAAGGTTACGATTTTGACCAAGACATGCATTGCTGGAATTAAATAGATTATTTAAAAAAAACAGCACAAAAACAGGTTTTGAAAACGTGGTAGTACTATATATAAACTTAAAAGTATTTTTTTATCCATTTTGTTTAGTTCAATTTAATGACATAGTTTTTTGTTGTAACATGACTGGAACCTGTTGAAAAAGTCTAAAACTTCGGTTCGGTTGAAGCACAAAGTTGCTGACATATTTGAGCAGCAGCAACCAAGCTAACCTAAAACTTTACATGGTAATTATGACACTATTATTAATAAACTTTTCAAATTTTAATGGTAGGTGATTGTAATATTGTTGTGCGTTGCAGATAGTTGGGACCTTGGTAGACCAGCAGAAGCACGGTTTGAGCTGCTGAATCAAGTGCTGAGCACCTTCTGCAGGTGAAGAATGTGTGTCTTGACTTTAGGGAAATTTTAATGTACTGTTTTGCTCTGCTTAACACTAAATTCAACATTAATTACATTTCAACATAATAAATCAAACACGGGTTTAAATGTAAAATTTGGATTTTTTTCAAAAAAGGCAGCAGTATTTTAGTATGTTTTTATGATATATTGTTAGTTTTAATAGATGGACCTATTTTTGTAAAGGTGAAACATGCAAACGAATTTCCGGGTCGACTGAGATATGTTAACCACATCAGCAACGGGTCAAACACAACTTTACAAGGTAATTCCCTTTAGTAACAATAGTCATGTATGCATGTGTAGGTGTATCTATGTGTATGTATATACAAATGTATGATGTTTGTGAATAATTTGTATAATGTCAAAGTCAATGCTGGATTTTATAGAAAATCTAGGCTTTTCATGTCAACCGTTATAAATTTCAGAATCTGGATTGGAATTTGTTTATTTTGATGGTATTTGGAGTTCTACTTTTACTAAAATTGTGATTGTTTTACAATGATTAAGCTTCTGCAAAGGGTCAAATGTGTGTACTGTGCTCAGGATACATGAGTTGGTAAAGTTGGTCAGCTTCTGCAACATATTCAAAGCTAGAATTTATAAAATGGCTTTATGGACTGCATGTAACTGGGATTTAATATGGACTGTACATTATTCTGGTTTGGACTGTGCAATATGGACTGTATATTGTAATGGTTTGGACTGTGTTTTTTTGTGTTGACCAAGTCATGCATTGCTGCAATTAAATAGATTATTTAAAAAACACAGCACAAAAATAGGTTTTGAAAATGTGGTAGTACTTGATGCATCAACTGGTTGTACTTAGAGAGATACCGATCAGTTGGGAAAACTTTTTACACTAAAGTGTTCATAAAATCATGCCGGTTAAAATAAAGAATTCAACAGTTTAAAAAAAATATATTT
The DNA here is from genome assembly GCA_030867185.1 of Tagetes erecta. NCBI lineage: Eukaryota > Viridiplantae > Streptophyta > Magnoliopsida > Asterales > Asteraceae > Tagetes > Tagetes erecta. Next base: position 72,668,543 of record CM061490.1, on the reverse strand, counting down.
CAATGAAAACAACTCCAAGATATAAAAAAATTGTTTTCCTGTTTTAGTGGGAAGATTTTGCAGTACATAACTACAGATTTCGAAAATTAAGGGTGTTTTTATGTAATTATTTTTAGGGGTTAGATTGAAACTTGTGTCAAAAGTCATAACTACCCTTAAAATTGGTTGTACACTGTGCATTAAATAGCAGTACCTGGTCAATAATTAGGGTATCTTAAATTGCCCCTCCAATCTGCATTAGATATAGCATAGATAAAACCAAATTGATAACACTTGAACCTTAAGTGACCATAACTGTAAATTTGTTTTTAACCCAAACCCCCCACCTGAGAGCCTCGTGTTTTCGACCAAAAAAATTCCGGCCACCTTGGCCGGAAAAACCATAACTCCAGCGAGGTCTTAAAAGGGTATTTAAGTCGTTTTAATCAAATTAAACCTATGTAAAATGCTTCTAAGTGTGTCTCGAACCCATGATCAAGATTAATTGCATTATAATACATAACTGAACCTGTTTAATCCAAAATTCAAGTGATCCGTTTTGATATCAATACCCACAAACTCCACTTGACTCAAAACTCTCTAATACAGTAAATTGAATTAACTAAAATGATCATCTCAACAGTTCGAATCCGGTTGTAACATTTAATCGAGCTTTAATCAAAGAATTAATCAACGAATTAATTAATCATCTTTTCTCGTAAACAATCTCAAACCCGTTCGACTGTTTTCTGATCGAATTAACGCAATTCAATCACCCAATTCACTCTGTTGCCCTCACATTCACTCTCTGTTATCTCAATTTCAGCAAAAATCTCCAAAACCTCATAAGTGACTCCATCTCACAGGGACAGATCACCTTCCAGGAAGAATGGAGGCAAGGTGTCATCGAGTTCCCCTCTAAACATGAAATTTACCCATTTATTTATATTAGTATGCAATTATTGTTTTTTTTATTTTAATTTCCTAACTATTATGTGTTTCATATTAACTTGTTTTTGCAGGAGAACTTTATCCTTGAAAATTTAGAGAATAGTGAGAATTGGGGAATGACAATATTGCCGAACTTTATTATAGTCCTAGGTTTTCATGGAATCAAGTCATTTTCAAACAGGCGGCGTGAAATGAAAACTATAATTGTTTGTAGTAAATGGTAAAGTTATTGAAATCTTACTATTAGTATTGTTATTGTTAATGAGGGAAAAATAGCACAAAAATCTTTCACGACACACACACTAGGAAGGGAGAAATCCAATACCAGTGTCAAAGAAGACTATGTAAGTTTAAATAACTAACTTATAGTTTAAACGGCTCAAAATTATCTAAACCTACTTTAATAGACTTTGAGTTAAACGGGTCATAATCATTTTAACATTCTCTAGTAGACATGTAGTTTAAATAGTTAACTTGATTATGTTGATATTACTTCTTGTTATTACAAGTATTCTTTTTATTTGTTGTTACATATGTATGTTAATTTGCTTCAAATTCGGATCGTCACAAATCCAAGAATGAAGTTCGTCAACTCCATTAACGACAACAAAAACATTAACAAAAGAACGATACCAAATGTGCACAACATGAGGCCGACGAGGCCAAATTATTCAAGAAATGCAACGTCAATTTCACCAACAACATGAGATTATGAAATTTTGACACTCAACATCCCCCCAACCACCACACCATCATTAGCTAATTGTATGTAATCTTAATTTGAAACAAAATTATGTAATATTTGACTCTATGATTTTCTTATTTAGTTGTATTTGATATATTTGATTTCGTCGGCAAAAGTCTCATGGGCTAATTATTACAACAGAAAATTAAAAGATGGAGTGAGCTATGTCGATGAAATTCGTCGACAAAGGTCTTCAAAATATAAAAAAATGAATATAAAACACAGGGTTTTCCTGAGAAATTTTCGTCGGCAAACCTTTTTTTATTTTAATTTTTTTAGAAATTCTTTGACTTTGGCCGATGATTTTTTGTCGGCAAAAGGTACACTATTTTCGCCGACACTTTTGCCAACGACTTTTGTAAGGTACCGCCGACAAAACTTTTTTAGACAAAATTTCAACGGCAAAGCCTTATATGACCTTTGGCGACTCTGGGTCGACAAAGATGTTCAAAATTTCGACGCTAAAGGTCTGTATTCCTGTATAGTGGCTAATGGCCGGCTATTAGTTATAAATGAGATTGTGGCCAACTTAATTATTTTTTTTATTAAGAGTATAAGTAAATGGAATGTGTGGTGTGACTTGAATGCATGTTTCCAGTTTAATGATGTAACATCTATCTAAGCCTATAGCTAGTTTTGTTATAAGATCGTGTTTACCGGTCCAAAAAACTGAAGAATTTTTAAATTAAGTAACCACTAATTCTCCAATGACCTTTGACATTAAACATATTACTTATATATATGTTCTATATATGTAAATAAAATATAACTGTTCTCGAATATGTATCATATGATTGCGTATGACAGTCCCCATCCGACAGCTTTTAACGACTAAGATTTGAGCTGAATGGTTCTAACACCATATCATATCGTTTCCTTACAGGGAGCGTTATTTTTTAATATGAACATGCATGGGTACAATGGAAAAAGTTGCTGACACATGTACACAGTATGAATTCAAAATGTGTCACCTTGACCTAAATCGGAAATTCATGTTTATCTAAAAGATTATTAATGATTTATGCATTCTAACTTTTAATTTAAACGTAGAAGTATTTGATTTTAACAGAGTTTACTATTTTCTATTGTTCATTACTGGTTAAAATTTTCTCAAAATTATGTTGTCGGTTCTAACTTTTATCGTTTTGTCACACACGGACCCCGCTAATTAAATTTAAACAACGTTATTGTTTTTACGAATTCAAAACCGACGTTATAGCCCTTTCGACCGGAAAAAGAATACGAGACGATTGATATAAAAATTGCCTCGAACGTTGCTCCAAACGACAAAACGGTGCGCGCTTTAACCGTTTGATTAAACTTAACAATGCTTCAATCTGATGTAAAAAAAATTGTTGTTTGGATTAACGTTTCGAGGTAACTTTTATATCAAATCAACTTCTATTATACTGTTGATCAAAAACTCTAAATCGTCGGTTTGGAATTTGAAAAAAACTTAATTTCGTTATTTTTTTAAAGGCAGTCTAATTGTGGTAAACACTGATAAAATTAATACCGCCAACGCATATTTCAATAAGTAAAACCAGTAACCGCAGTAAGAAATAGTTAATATAGTTGAAATCCGATGCTCTTTAAATGTAATCAAATATTAAATAAACATGCTGATAGGCATACTATTCAACCTTTTAATACCATTTTTTTATAAGTAGTTATATTATATTTTAAAAATAGTATATGAGTTTCTTTCATATATAATAAGATATTATATGAATTGATCGAATTGAATATTAGATTTGGTCTTATAATTACTTAATTTAACAAGAGTTGTCATGATGGTCCGAAACGACTACCGGACAAGACTATAGTCAGTCATATATCGTATTTGATTTTGACAAGTTTATTCTTCTGTCGGTGTTTTATTGTTTCTAGTTTGTTAGATTATGTTTAACCGTATCAGTGACGAAGGCAGTAATTTAATATAAGGGAGGTCGACAATCATAAAATTACGAGACCCATAAATTTTTTTCCTAACGCTATGTTTCGGGTTATATATTCAGGTCGGCGATTCGAGCCGGGTCGGGTCAAATAGTAAAACCTCTAAATATATAATTTTTTTTATTCATTCTAAAAACCGTTTTTATTCAAAAATAAAACTACGTAGCTTAACAAACAAAAACTTAAAATATTTATAATGCAAGTACGAAGTACCTGGAAGAAAAATTACAACTCAACGAGAAAATTGAATATCTACAATTGAAAGAAATAAAACCCTAATTAAACTTAAAATCTACCTGGTTGGGGAGGCAAGAGTGGATATAATCTGGTGGTGGTGGACAGAGCGAATGTGCGGTGGTCTGATGAAAGGCAACAAATTAAATCGAAGTGCGCAGAAGTACAACACCAGATTGAATTTGTGAGTGGGATTGTGGAAGTGTTGACTGGTTAAATTGAAAAGTAAACTCTAGTTGTGGACTTGTATATTATGAGTTTCCTTTTGTTGTTTATTTTATAGACTAATTAAACAAATAAAGCCCATTAAATTTAAATTGGAAAATTTAAAAATCAAGTGGCAAACTTAGTATATATAATATTTTCAAGGGGGCCAAATCTTTTGTTTGTGTGTATATATATATATAATTAATTACCGACCGAAAAATTAGTGCTTATGACGAAAAAAGATGGGAGGGCCTTGACTCCCTTTGGTCTCCATCACCCTTCGCCATTGAATCGTATCGCAATTTAAATATACAACGTGCAAACATAGTTTTTTTTATAAAAAAAATATTTATAGTTGAATAATTTTCTTTAACTCACCTCTAGCATCTTAAAAAATATTCTTTTGTAAATGTTTGTATCGAACTATATTATCTTTTGTATTATCTTATAAATCGAAGAGACAAACCCTTTACGTATGTGTAAATGCAAATTGTAATAGTGTAAAAATTGTGAAGGGATGAATACAAAGAGAGGATTATATACTAATCTAATATTTACCTAAAATTTCTCTAACTATATCTCATTTATACTTATGATCTAATATCCCTCACAAGCTAAGGGCAAGGGGTGACCGGTAGCATGAAACATAAAAACAAGAATCTTTTATTTGATAAAGGCTTTGTGAAGATGTGTGCAATTTGATCGTCTGTTAAAATGAATTGAATTTTGATCTTCCCTTGAGCAACTCTTTCACGAATGAACTGGAAGTCTATTTCAACATGTTTTGTTCTGGCTCGAAAGATCGGATTAGCAGCTAAGTATTTAGCCCTAGATTATCACACCAGAGAGTAGGTTAGACTTTCGTATGAATTCCAAGTTCCTTCAAAGAGCTTATATTCAGCAACAGTATCAGCTAAATCTTTTATGTATTCAATTTCGTTAAAGATCCGGAAACAGTCCAGAGTTTTCTTTTCTGGTGGTACAAAAATCAAATTTAAGCCCAAGTAGATAGCATATCCTCCCAAGGACCAATGGTCATTTGGGCAATCAACCTAGTCGGCATCAGAGTATGCAGTTATTAGAGTGTCTCCTTGTCTATTGACATTTGTACAGACTTGAAGATTGGCAGTGGATTTGTGAAGGATTAGAAGGAAATGTTAAAGAGTTCCCTCTAGGTATCGAAGAATTATTTTTAAAGGACCAATGATTTTTTTGGATGGAGCATGCATATACTGACAGACTTGTTGACAACAAAAGTAATATCCAGATAAGAAAAGGTGAGATACTGAAGTGACCCAACAAATTTACGTTGGCTTAGAGAAGGGGGGCTACCTCTGATAGATAGAACTTGAGCGATACTCATAGGAATGGAAATATGCTTAGCATTAGATAATCCTGCACGTTATAAAAGTTCGGTAACATATTTACGTTGTGACAGTAGATTGTCAAGATTCCGAGGAACAAGTTCAATCCCCAAGAAATAGTCTAAATTACCAAGTTCTTTTATGGCAAAGGCATCACTGAGTTTTGTGATGAGCGTATTAAGTACTCTCATATTGTTACTTGTAACAATGATGTCATCAACATAGACTAGAATGTAGATGATAGTTTGGCCAGACTTGTATATGAATAAAGAGGGATCATCATTGCAGCCATGAATGCCGAGTCTGGGAAGGCTTGAGAAAATTGTTCAAACCATACTCGAGGAGCCTGTTTAAGACCACATAAGGATTTGTGAAGTAAGCAAACGTGATTTGGAAGTTTGGGATCATTAAAACGTTGTGGTTTCTTAATTTACGCAGTCTCTTTGAGAGTACCATGAAGAAAGACATTCTGAACATCTAACTGTCAAAGAGACCATTGCTAAGTTACAGTAGGTGAGAGCAACCCAAATGGTGATTAGTTTGACAACAAGACTGAAGGTCTCTTGAAAATCAATTCCTGGTTGTTAGAGAAATCCTGAGCAACAAGACATGCTTTATACCATATAAGAGGACTGTATTGATTTGTCTTTAACATGTACAACCACTTACAATCAATAATGATAGTATTAGCGGTGGTGCTACAAGAGACCACATGCCAATCTTAATTAGAATAGTAAACTACTCGGCCTTGGCTTGACGTCACTCTGGAAGTTGGTTTGAGATAGTATAGGACATGGGTATGATGGTGGGACAGGTAGAGACATGGTTGGTTGTGGGACTGTAAGGATGGATCCGCTGGATTTCGCCCCATGAAAGGAAATGGCCTGCTATATCTATAAACAACCAAGGTATGCACCTTGATGAGTTTAGAAAAAACTTTAGAAAGTTAACCCTATGCAATTTTACTCATATAGGTCACACCATTTAACTTTACTTATTTTATAAAGTCTAGCATTATATATTTTCATTATAATTTATTTTATTAATATATATATATATATATATATATATATATATATTTGTCCTTTGCAGAGATGAACCTAGCGGGTGTGCTTCAATTGGCTACCTTTAATTATTTGGATTATGAAGCTTTAGAAATGCTTAACAATCAAGATCCAGCTTTTTTGGACCAGAATAAAAGTTCCTTCTTCGACATTCTTCCATCAAACTCTTCTAATGTCCAGGGAACATCCAAAACCGATGCTCAAAGGTTGGAACAAAGCCCTATGCTGCAAGACAACCCCTTAGAGATGATAAAGGAACTCCCTCCATTCAACAAGGACCCTCTCAAGCCGGACCATTAAAGAAAAGAAAGAAATTCATCGGCGAAAAGGGTGGAAAGAAAAGAAAACCAAATCTCAACCAACAAACCCAACTCATAAACCTTTTGCTCAACAAACAACCGCTTAACTTCCTTCAACTGTTGCTGAGCTCCGCTCCAAAAAATCCACCGGCCCTTTAGGGATGTTAACGTGTCAGTTAGAAGGAGAAGATAGTAGCATATAGTCATTCAAATGCCGCTAGATTCAAAACCAAGGCGTTCTTGATACTCCTGTATATGACTCGATGGCATTTCTTAACTCCACACCAACAAAACCCACTCCTCCTAAAACAAACTCCTCAAAACCACCCATCACAACTCAAGATCCGATTACATCTCCTATTCTTCCGCAACCACTTTCATCACACCCTCAGTTTTACACAAGCTTGGTATCCGTTAGACGCATGACATACTACGATCTCAAGCCATTAGTTACAGTTTACACTAACTCAATGATTTAACAAAATGTTTAACTTTTTCAATAGCCCAAAACTTAAGGTATAAAATGTAACTCAAAGTTTAGCAGAAGCTTTAAAAATAATCCCATTGACCAAAACCCAGGCACGAACAAAAACCAAATGTTTATACCAAAACATTTAAAGAAAACTTGTGCTCAAAAAACTAGCACGTAAACTGAACAAATGTTTCGAAAACCAACATTTGAATATAAGAGTTATAACAACCATAACATCAACTCATGCATGCCATACGTGTACAGCTCCTAGTTCCTTGAGAAACATCCTTAAAAGGTCAACACAAAGGTTGGTGTCACACTCCGGGTTTGGCATGCCACAGACGTGTGACCCGATTGGTACCTGCTTTGATTATTTTATTCTGGAAACACAAAGTTCAATACAGCGGAATATTTTTCTCAAAACATTGGTCTCATTTCATAACATTTCACAATATTTACAAGGAACATTGATTTCATATAGCTGGGCTTAACTACCCGTTATTTTACAAAACAAAGTAATTTCATATTACTACACAAGATTTTTTCATCGAATGCGTCCATTCTTCCTTGATGTATCTTGTGCTTAATTAACTAACGTGCACATGTAAAACTTTATATGTACAACATGGAACTTAGCAATTCCATCCTTTTTTATTTATTACATGTAAAAGGTTTTAAAATAAACCATAAGCGATAATGCTGGTGAATATCATCTGTAGACCCAAATCATTTATATGCATGAAAGCATTAATCTAGACCAATCATACTAGACCCATGGATAAAATACACACCATGTTGCCTACTGATAACAGTTTGTTGGTTGTGAGTTATTTAAATATAACTCTGGTGCCTAGGGAATTTCACTCCTTTGGGCACACAAATTGTACCAGCCACGCTGCATGAGTTCTGTCAAAACACGTGTATACCATTTCTAATTATATTGTGCGTGTCAAGTGTCCGTCTCGTATTTTACCAGCATGAATTAATAAATTAACTAATAGCAAAGGTTTTACAAAAGAGTTTAAAATACAAATGTATTCACCTTTTAGAATAACTGCTTATAACTCTTAGGATTGGAAAGCCTGGGCAACACTTATTCTTACTCTCTACTCTTTGAGATTTCTGAGCAGGATCCTTGTGCAATTTGAAACTATACTGATGGCTTAACTGGTGCTACTATAACAATTACGAATTTTGGTTCCTAGTTAGCATTAGGGCAAGTCTTACCTATTAATTATGTAAGGAGTATGGCATTGGCTTGTCATCGTCGTGGTCAACTATGGATAACTCTATCTAGTTTAAACATGGTTGATCAGTCCATGTCTAGACTAGGGTCAAGTTACCCAATGTCTACCTCGACCCTGACCTTAAGCCCCACAAAATGTATACTATTAGATATAAATATTAACTAGACATAAATTTAAACAAGAATATACCTCTTAAACTATATACGACAGTCTGATGTAGAGTCTCCCTACTCGCGCTCCTAAAATGACTACTAATAGCACCCAATGAGGTACTGTGTTCTCCGGATTCTCTATACAAGAGTGTTCTAGTTAAAAGAACTTGATATCAATAATCTAACCCTAAGCTTCTGTATATATATAAAGCAAGCAAGCTACTCATTTGAATTCATGCCTCGATGTAGGATTCAAAGTGACATGCTAGCCAGCCTGCTAGCTTACTTATATTATTAAACTGTTTAAT